>JAGMWT010000017.1:0-600000 GCA_020744415.1 Dendryphion nanum | reverse complement strand
GAAGGAAGAGTTGGGGCGGATTCGTTGTCGACATTGTGTGAGATGTAGCCAGAGTCGAAATGCTGTTAGTGAGAGACTAGAAGGCGATGATGGGCGGTGGTTCAAAGGGTGGGTACGTATGCGCCCGAGGCAGCTGTGGAGATTGTGGAGGTTTGACGGATGGACTACGCCTGTCGCAAGATAGAGCAGGAGATGGGGTTCTTTGGTCAAATGACGGGCATTACGCTGGGTAGTGAAGCGAGGCGTCCAGCGTGGTGATCCAGTAGAAGGACGACAATGGAAGAGTGCGATGCGTTGAGTTGAGTTGTGGAGTTGGAAGGTTCGTGGCCGGCGGAGATGGGCAGGAGACATGTCCGAGAGGGTGCCAAGTGCCAGGCCAGGCCGAGTGAGCGCCTGCCTGACCGCTGGAGTTGAGTGACGACGGGCACTTATGGTGACTTGTGCCTGTCCCCGTGTCTCTCCTTTGCATTCCCACACTCTCGCACACGCACACGACGCAACACTCTGACACTCTTCCTTTTCCTCTCCCACCTTTCTCCTCATTTCGGCGAGGAACATGTGTCCATTCCTCGGCCGCCCTTCTCTCATATAAATCTGCCCCTGCACAGACTGCTGCAGCCTCTCCACTATTCCTCGCTCTCCCCCGCACACCCGCACTCCTACCCGCAACGGCAACATGAGTTCCCCATCTCCAATTCCGCCTCCCAACGACCGCCGGAGCTCGCGCGCCTCCAGCAATGCAGGCCTGCCTGCTCCGTCTTCAGGTGGGAATGCCAACAGCGGCAGCAGCAATAGCAACAACCTGAGCGCCTCAGAGCCGTCAGATTTGCTCGTGGTCGGTGGTCCTCCCAACAGTCCCTCGCCTTTAGCTCTCAGAGCCTCCAACTCACCATCTTCGAAGCGTCGCAAGAGCCGCCTCGCCAAGATCCCTCCCGACGTCCACCAGCTCGAATACCTCTCTCCCTGCGATAGCAACCTCATCTGCCTCATCTGCCACTCGCCCTTCGACTCCCCCGTTCAGCTCGCCTGCGACCACTACTTCTGCCGCGAATGCCTCGACCACGCCTGGGCCGCCCAGTCCGACCGTCTCAAGACCTGCCCGACATGTCGAAACAAGGTAGACTTGCAGAAGGAGCCGCGGCCTGTGCCCAAGATACTCGAGATCATGCTGGATGAGCTGGTGGTCAAATGCCCCAACACCAAAACAGGTTGCAACTGGGTCGAGCAGCGCGCCAACGTCCACGACCACGTCATGCTGTACTGCGAGTACACCCTCGTCGAGTGTCCTTCGTTCGAATGCAAGCTGCCAGTATCGCAAAAGGACTTCCATAAGGGCTGTCTGCACCACTCCGTGAGCTGTGAGCACTGTCTCACCTCGATGATGAAGAGGGACCTGGAGGTAAGGAGCCGTGTTTCAGCACTCTCAAATTGATCCAACATGTTTAATCTAACATCTTGTAGGAACACCAGAGGACAAGCTGTCCTAATCGGCTTACAGAGTGTCCACACTGCACTGACGAACTTCTCAGGTTGGATCTCAAGACCCACCTCAAAGATATCTGTCCCAGGGCTGTTGTCCCATGTCCAGGCACAATTGTTGGCTGTACCATTACGGCCGAGCGAAGTGATATGATGGAACACGAGAAATCCTGTCCAATGGCGACCATGGCGCCTTTCTTCCGAGAGCAACAGGCCCGTGTAGAGAGGACTGAGGCTCGGCTGGAGCCGATGTCTCGGAAGGTTGGCATTCTCGAAGACGGGCTGTCGAATATCACCAACATGCTCTATCCGGCCAACGGCAACGACTCGTCCTTCCCCGTCACCAATCCCTTGGATCCCAACAATTCAGACTCCTTCTCTCCGTCGCCGCTCGTCCCCACACCAGACTTTCACTTGCCACCAGCCTCGTTTCCGCCAGTCGCACAAACCAATGAGCAGTCTCAGCCTCCCTTTGACTCACAAGCCCACCACCTCCTTACGCTTCACGAATCTCTTCGCGACGAGGTTACCCGCATTGCCAATGCTCTGACAGATGTCGAAGGCCGCACCAGCCTAATGATCATGAACGAAAGTCAGCGAGCCAAGGAGGACATGCTACACACAAACGCTGCTATCAACAGCATGCGGATGCAGCTGCATTGGCTAATGAGTGCGACCCTCCAACAACGTACCGCAAATTCTACCGGTAACTCCACCACAAGAACCGGGGCGAGCACGAGTGCCAGCGCAAGTGCCAGCGGCAGTGGCACGCAAGGGGCCAGCTCCAGGGCGAGTGCGACGTTGCATACGCCGCTGCGGAGGCTGAGCGATACCCTCAGACAGGACACAAAACTATAGGGCTAAACCGGTGTCTTATGCATTGACATACTATAGGTGGGCTGGTGTTTCGATCGATCTGCGGCTGAATTCTAGTCCCCCCTGCTGGCAGGACGGTAGGGCAAGTGTCGATCAACGCCTACCACTGCTACCACCTCACTTCACACGACATATGAAACATGTAGTACGAATCATTCATGAATATTTTAACGAACAAAAAGTGTTTTTAGGGCGTTTACGGGGAGGGGAATTCGAATAGAACGGGTGCGAGGAGCAAGGAAGAAAAGGCTGCCAGTGTGGGATTTTAATGAATATATGGATATATGAAATGGATTATTCTCTTTGGGTAAAGGCGGAATATTGATCCAGCTCTTTTCCTTTCCTTTCTTTCTCAAACAGGGTGGTCCAAGGGAAAGGCCGGGTATCATTCAATCCCCTTATTTGTTTTCGGTGGTGGATGGGAACGGTTATTATGGATGGGTATACCCCTTTTTTATGTATGCTTTGGGACGAATGGATGGATTTATATGAGATTGTGAAATGGATTATGGAATGGGGTACCCGGCCCCCCTCTTCAATAGGGAGAGGAGGTGAAGTGGGGGGAAGTAAGGACGGGGTTGGTCAGATAGATGGTATAGTTAGCGTGATAGGAATGATTACTGAAGAAATACCAATGTTATATATACATACACTCTAAAAGATCATATCTCTCTCTCTCTCTCTCTCTCTCTCTCTCTCTCTCTCTCTCTCTCTCTCTCTACAAATACGTTTACATGCTGTGATGTTTTCAAGTACAGGTTTGTGAATAAAGGTTCTTATAAAAGGTGAATATGTGGAGAGGTGAATGAGTGAAAGTAAATAAGTACATGAAAGTGAACGAGGAAATGAGTGTGAAATTGAACAATTCAAACTGAATTCGTTCAGACGTGAACAAGTTCATATCAATATATCCACATAACTCCCTTCTGTCTCCCTACCCTCCTTGTCCCAAACATCGCAAAACCATGCACTTGATCACAATCCATCCAGTCCAATCTCTTCTTCCGCAACGAAGTTCAATCTACTGAAGACACGAACTTCACTAGCTACATGATCATCGGGGAAATTCACGGGATTGTATATGCGGAGAGTCGCCATGGGGCTGTCATGGTATACGATAAGACTTATCTAGGAAACTATTACGCGAACTAGCTGGGCTCGAGAAGGAGTCGGAATGCAAAAGGGAAAGAAAAAAAAAGGTATTGGTAATCGTTAGGCCTGCCAAACTCCTCCGTGATTGGAAAAAGGAACAGGAAATCAAAAGTATCCGAAATCGTTCCAGTCGTTACGAGACAAGGTCTAGTCTTTCGCATCCTTGGCCTCGTCCTGAATCATCTCCGTCTCTTTCGTAGTTGCAGTTTCCTTTCCTGATTCCGTTTCTTTCGCCGTCTCGGTATCATTCTTGATATCCCCTGTTACCTTGTCTACCATATCCACCACCACCACCTCCTCCTCCTCCTTCTTCTTCTTCTTCTTCTCCTCCTCCTCCCCCTTCTCTGCATCCCCATCCTTCACCTCCTCCCTGTTCGTAAACATCTGCTCCTCCTCCTGAAACGCAACTTTCATCTCCTTTTCCCTCTCCAAAATCTTCTCCTCAGCCTTATCCAACACCCTCTCCCCTCCCTCCCCAATCCTCTCAATCTCCTCAATATCATACACATTCCTCCTCTCGCTCGCAATATCAAATTCCTCATCCAAATCCACCCGTGCATCTACATCAATAAAACCACTTTCCCTCCCAAACCTCTTCCCCGCCATCTTCCGCCGTGTCCCCACATACAAGACATCGAGCATGATATCCGAATCTCTTTTTTCAAGCCCCTCGGCCCGCTCACGGATGTTCATTCCGTCGTCCGTAGTGCGGCAGTCGACATCTGCGCCCGCAGCGAGAAGTGCTTCGGCGCAGTCTTCTTCGACGGCGGAGAAGGTTTGGTGGAGTGGTGTCCAGCCATCTCGATCCGCATAGTTGATGTTGGCGCCCGCGGCCATGAGGATTTTGAGCGTCTCGAGATTGCTACAGCAGCACAGTGGGGTCCAGGATTCGTCATCAGTGTCTTCGGTTGAGAGGCCCTTTTCCAAGAGGTAACTGGTGATGGTCGGGAGGCCGTAGGAGGCGCTTAGATGGAGCATGGTACGGTTCTTGTCTCCGCGTGCTGTGATGTCGGCTCCACGGTCGATCAGGACCCGGGCAGTAATTGGGTGGCGGTTGACGAGGGCGAGGTGCAATGTGCGATCTTTGTTGCAGATGGCGGCCTCGATGTCAGCACCGGCTTCGAGGAGATTGATTACCATTGGGGTGGCACCAACAGCGGCAGCTTCATGGAGTGGCGTCCATCCTTCCGAACACCTGGAGTTCACGTCGACGTTTTCTTTGATAAGTAGGGGAACAACGCGATACATGCGGTAACGGGCAGCGAGATGGAGGGTTGTGATATTGGTGTCTTTGGCCTTCCAGTGGACTTTGGCACCCTTCTTGATGAGATAAAGAGACACGTCTTCGTAGCGTCGATTTAAGGCGCATCCCAGAGCTGTCATACCTATCTCTGTTGTCTCCTCCAAATCAATGCCAAGCTCCACGGCCTTCTTAACGCACTCTAACTTGCCATACGATACCGCTGCCAGAAGGCCGGTGGTGTTGCCTTTATATTTGGTTTTCGTGTCGGCTCCGTGTTTGATCATAACTTCCATCATTTTTGCTGAACGTTGACAAGCGACGATGAAAGGCGTTGCGTCGAAGCTATCTTTTGCCTCGATATCTGCACCTCTCTTGATGAGTAAGTCGATGAACTCTTCGCTCTCTCGGTAGACTGCAGCGTGAAGCAAAGTCCCGCCGACGCTATCACGATCATCGTTCACGTCTTTAATTGAGTCGAGCATACGAATGCCGAGAACTTCAGCAAGCCCAAACTCCCATATTTTGGACATGGAAAGTACGAAGGAGAACGGGGTTGCTTGAGGGTCTTTGCCAATGTTGACTAAAGGACGCAGTAAAGTTAGTAAAATCCTCCAACTTGATGGCTGCGCCTAAATTATACTTACTCTTGCAGCGTCCGGTTGCGAGCAGCAAATCAACGATCTCAGTATCGTGACCGTCCTTCATACAGATCACAGCACTGTCGAAGGGTGTCTGATCCATTGGAGACCAAGTGATAGGCTGATTGGGGTCGGCTCCTAATTCAAGAAGAGCCTTGATCAAGTCGATGTTTCGGAGAGAAACAGCCCATGAGAGCGGGGAGTGTCCAGAATCGAGCTTGATGTTTACATCACAGCCCTGAGAGACCAAAGCCTTGACGAAATCGATCTACAAGTCATTAGCTTCCTGGTTTCTGACCCATCGATTTTCCACATACCTTTTCATCTTCTAGAGCAGCATGCATCAAGTTTGTCAAAGCCCGTGACTTCACCGGCTTCCCGCCTTGTTTAAGCACCCATTCTAACCACGCAAATTCTCCGGGAGTCTCGTCCTTACTACTGATATGTGGATACATCAAAGAAGTAACCGACATAAGGGACTGCATCATTTGGTGGCTGTGAGACATGGCAATCTGAAGACCAACACTTTCTTTTGGGCAAGAAGGATCGATGACCTCAAGCAAAGCGTGGACAGCCTCAGTCTTGCGTTCAATGAGTGCAATCTCGAGCGCAGTAGACCCTGCACCACTCCTCACAGTATGATCAGAACCACTCTTGAGGAGAAAGTCAACCAATTTAGAGTGGTTCGCACAGGCCGCAGCCATGAGTGCTGTAAACTTGGGAGGATTATCGCTCGAAATTGTGTGATCAGCACCGTGTTCCACAAGCTTCTCGACTACCTTGAGGTAGCCAAAGTGACTCGCGAGAAGCAATGCGGTGTTTCCATTCTTGTCTGTTGAATTAACATCGAGACCTTTGTCGAGCCAAAAGTCAATCATATCAGGGTGGTTATGGCACGCGGACCACATTAGGACCCCTCCGCCATTATTACTTTTGGCTGCAATATCAGCGCCATGCTTCAAGAGGAGCTCTGCTGTCTCCTTATGTCCTTTCTCAGCAGCGAGGATCAGAGGGGTACGCAGTTGTGGACACGTCTTCTCGATGTCCATTTTCTTATTAAGCAAGAACTCGACAGCGTCATTACGGCCCTCGCTAACAGCCCAGTGAAGAACGTTCTTTTTGGCCGTTTGTGAGATTGCGGTCAATATGGCGCCATGTTCAAGCAAGAGTTCCATCATTTCCACCTCGTTCTTGGTCTGGCAGGCGGCGTGACATAGGGGTGGCAGTGTATGGACACGATCGTTGGCGTCGGCACCATGTTCCAACAGTAGTTTTACTGCTTCGACCTGCTGTTCCATTATGGCAGCGACGAGTGGTGTACTTCCGGTGATGTTTCTAGCTATGGTCTTGCAGCCCTTCTCCAGCTTCTCCTTGAGCGTCTCGATGTCCCCTTTCTTAGCAGCCTCGAAAAACTCATCCCAGTCGGAATCTTTGAGACGGCGGATCACTCTTTCACATTCACCCTCATCCGACTCATCGTCAGTGTCATCGTCGAGTACCCTGACATCTCTGTCGGACGGCTTGACCAAAGGCTGCCAGGATCCACAAGAGCTTGTCTCGTCTTTATCATCATGGTCGTGATCGTTGTCGTTGTCGTTGTCGTTGTCGTTGTTGTCGTTATCGGTGTTTTTATCGTTGCCGTTGCCTGGTGTCTCGGGACTGACTTGCTGTGGCAGATGATCCTCTGCAAAAGTCTCTTCGGTTGACAAGACTTGGTTCCCAAAATCAGTCTTGACACCGCCATGGGCAAGCGCCTGGTTCTCAAGCTCTGCTACCAAATCAAGATGTCGCTTGAAGGCATGCCGTCGCCAAAAGTGATGTCCTTTGAAAAGCTTTGTGCACCGCGGAACTTTACATCTCCACTTCGATTCAGACTCTTGGGTGACGAAGTGGTCGAGTCTGCTTTCGAATTCTCCCTCTTCATCGATATCACTCAGCCTGGTCGGGTAGTGGTGGGGGATGTCGAAAGTCACTTTCCTTTCCTCTTCCGGAAACGTGGTGTCGTCGAGATGTGCGCTTTCCTTGTCTGCTTGAACCGGTTCGACAATCTTGGAGGGGTCTGGGGACGAAGTCTCCGCGACGGTGTCCATGATGGTCTCAATCGTCTCGATGGTCCCGATGGTCCCGATGGTCCCGATGGTTCAGCTGACGACAGAGCACGAAATACAGATCCAAGAAATGAGCAAAGCAAAGTGGATTCACGGCAAGGAGAGATCAGACGGTTGGACACGATACGATGGATGGAAGTGAAAGGGTGTATAATATTCTAGAGTGACTGGAGATGGAGGGTGACTAAAGCAAACCGGTGAGAAGGCAGCGATGTCTGAGAAGCCGATTAGGCTTCCATGAGACAGCACGTGAGGGCGGGCTGAGCCTGCTGCCCGGCGGCGCTGGATTGGATGGCCAGGCAGAGGCCGGGGACACGATAGAGGGCGGGCATCGTTGGCTGTGTTTGGTCTGGGAAAACCCAAGCAGAGAGGGTTTCAGCTGGGGCTGAGAAGACGCGAAGAGCGAGCACCGCCCATGACGCCGGCGCTGCCCCTCCTTATCGGAGCAGTGAGCTCTGCTCTTGGCGACTCGTAGCGGGGTAGCACCCACGGCACCGTGGCGCAGGGCGGCCGCCTCAGCGAGATAGCTCTTCGACGGCCCTACAGCCTTGTGCGGAGGGAGACACACATCTCAGCAGTTATCATGACGATTTTGAAGATGCTGGCACGGTGGATCTTGTGAAGCAATGCGCAAGGGAAACATTCATCGCCAGTCCCGTGTGTAGCAATCACCATCTCATGTACCACTCCCAATGCATCTACCCAGAGAAGGTGGCGCAATTGCCCGGGCCCCGCCACAGCCCTTGCCCTTTTCACGTCACTGCTGCTGACGCTGCTGGTGGGCAGATGATTCCTTAGTTCTCAAGTTCGGGTGCGACCTCTTTTTCTCTCCAACACTACTACACCTTCTCTCATCCTTCGTTAGCCCGTGCCATGATGGGCCTTTCCTCCAGATACTTGCTGCTCGTGGCCATAGCTTTGCTGGTGCTGTTGCCCGGGAAAGCCCACGCTTTCGGCGCCGGTAATATTGCATCCATCTCCAAGATCGAAGGAAAGAACTGGCGTCATGGCGACATTGAAGATGTTTTGGCGACCGTCGCCTGCTTGCGGGGTCACAAGTGGAATTCCATGATGATCAAGGTATATTGCCCATCATATCGTATTCCTGCATCCTACAATCTTGCTAAATATAATCTCCATAGCGTGTCTACTTTGGAAACTGGTTGCGCGACTACAGTCAGGTATGGCTTATCTTGCGTCGCTAACACGATTCCGTGCTGAATTTTGTAGGCTGTCGACACTGCGACTCTCGCAAAGGTCCAAGTGAGTGTGGAGTTCCATTTTTTGTGCCGCGCATCCGAGTGCTAACATCTGCCAAGGCCGAGACGATCAGAGTTCTAGTATGGATTCTTTCCTTCATGTCATTTGGTTATGCCACTGGGGAGTTCGAAGTTACAGCAGACAGACTTGGCGTCTATCGCCCTGAGGAACACATCGGTACGTCCAAAGTCGAAACAACGTGATATCAGACGCTAATGTGGAAATTGCAGACAATCCTGTAAGAACTTCCATTTCAGAGCATTGCCCATTCGTCTAAGCTCACGCATGGTACAGAAAGACTACGCCGATAACGTTGATGCTCGCAAATTTGATCCCCGGCTGCGGCCTCCAGTTGGCAATGCTGAATTGGAAGTGGACCCCGAGACTGGGATGAAGAACTACATTGCCAACGAAAGAGGAAACTGGGCCACTTCTACTGGTTATATCAAATTCTCGTTTGCGCGTGCTATCCATTTTGGACGTCTCTACACCCATGGGTATAGTAATCACCCTCACAGTCCACTCATCACATGTTAACAATAGTGTACAGTCCGTCTGGAGAGAAAGGCAAAGATGACAATCTCTCCGAAGCTTTGCGGTGTCTCGGTCAAGGACTGCATTGTCTCGAGGATTTCGGAGCGCACACCAACTATGTTGAGCTTGTTCTCCGCGAAATGGGCCATAATAACGTGTTTCCGCATGTTGGAACTCAGACCCAGATCAACCTCCGTGGCAAGCACGTTTATCCTCTGATCACTGGTACTTTTGGCGGTGTCGATTTCTTCCATTCGGTTCTCGGAGAAGCTACAGATCACTTTACACAGTCCGAAATCGATGAGATGGATACTACACTTTCGGATGCACTTACCAGCAACACTAAAGGCGGTGGTGGTAGTAATCCATGCGCCAGTCTTTGCGATGCTTTGGGCAAGGTTCCGGGAGCCAGCAGCCTTATCCAAGAAGCTCAAGCTCTCCAAGCTGCATCCGACGCCCAGGCAGCTTCAAATTCAGGTCATGGACAACGCGGGGGCGGTGGAGGTTGGGACAATAGCTATGACAACTACAGTAGCTCTCGAGCTGGCCCTCCTCAACAATCTATGAACTTCGATGCACCACCAGGTTCAGTGGGCGGCCCTCCAGGGCCCGATATCCCAGGCACCAATACGGATCCTGCGACTATCATTCCCAAGATCTACCCGATCCTCCTCTTCCGCGACAAGGTGGTTCGCAACATCTCGGCCATCATCTCCAAGATTCCCGGTCTGGAGAAATTGATCGAGACAATCACGGAGCGAGTCACAATCTTTGTGCTCTCGCTGCTGGCTCCTTTTATCATGCCAGTTATTAAGTCCGTATCCAAATCTCTCAAGGAAGGCTCCTCTGCCGTTGTCGAGTCCGCGGCCAAACATCAATTTGAAGTCTGGACCATTCCCACGAGCACAGATCCCACTCACTCCATGCTTTCCAAGGACCACTTTTCCAACATTTTGAACGAGCCCGCAGGCCAAGTTGCAGCCGAGATTCTTAAATATGTTGCACCCCGTGTAGTCTATGCGTGGGATCATCCCGATGTGCCTACCGACCAGGTTCTCAGTGACGTTTGCAGTGTTTTCCATCATCCAGCCATTCGGGACTCGCGCAACGAGTGCCACAGGAATATGTTTAGTGTAGTAGAGCATTGGGCTCGTGGATACCGAAAATACAATATCGATGTCGTTCTCAGTTCCGACAGTGTACGTGCAGGAAAGAACCACAGCGGGGATCACGACCATTCGCACGGCCACGGAGGACATGGTGCTGCGAATGCGTCATCATTCTCTGGTCACGGAAGCCATGGAGGCGGACACCAACACTCCAGTTCGGGCGGCGGTAGTCACGGCGGTAGTCACGGCGGCAGTCACGGCGGCAGTCACTCCAACTCTGGCGGCGGTGCCGGTATTCTCGGCTCTCTTCCAGGACCCCTAGGAAATATAGCAGGAGGACTGCTCGGGGGTTCCAGTGGCGGTGGCTCCAGCTCCGGAGGAAGTGGTCTTCTCGGGTCTTTCCTCGGCAGCAGTTCTGGACACCGGACACGCGATGGCGACAGCAACAGCCGACCAACATCCTCTTCAGGCGCCTATGGTGGCCAACAGGGACATCAAGCATACCCGTCTCAGCCCTCTCCAAGCCATGGATCGTTCCAGCCTTATGATTCTGCGTATTCTGGGGGGAACAATCCTGTACCGGAATACAATGCCGCACCGCCGCAGGGAGGCGGTTATTATGATAACAGCAATACCAACACTTCGTGGGGATCTGGACATCATGGACAGTATGCCGGTGGAGCGGGTGTCGAACCTGCTTATTCGGTGCCTACGGCGTATCAGCAGGGCTATGAGAATTACGGCTCAGGAGCACCAGATGCTTATGATCAGCAACAACAACAGCAGCATCAGCAAGGTGGGTATAATTCTGGAGGATATGGTGGTGGGGGGTATGATCAGGGACAGCAGCAGGGAGGTGGTGGAAGGAAATGGGGAGAGGGTAGTGGAAATTCGGGGTGGTAGATGGCGAGCCTTGAGGGTTCCTTTGTGTAGCGGATACTATGGGTCTGTGGGTTGAGGAGCTGTAGAGTGGTAGAGGGGAGTTAGAGGGAAGGAATTTCTAGGTAGAGATTGGGTTGCTTATGAGAATACGATTTCTTAGGATTGTGGGGTTTTTGTTGATGTAGTGATTTATGGTGTATTTTCAACGGTATTGAAAGCGCGATTAGATGTGATGATACTGGATGCGAAAACAGGACAACACACCCCACCCCCAATATTTTCCCCAACAACCCTATCAATCACATCGACTCCAAGCGGATCCACGAATTCTCATTTCATGCATGCATCTAAACAAGCTGATTTCATTTCCGTTCCAATCATTCATGACGGACCATTCTCATCCCATCTCCCCCGAACAGGAAACCACCGCCCCATCCCCTTTTCGCCGTTTGTCAAAGAAAAAGAAGATTACCGCTTCTCCCAATGCACATGTCGTTTCCTGCTCCCATCCTACTTCCCGGCCACCTTCTTCGTCTCCTCCTGCAGCTTCTTGATGTTCTCTTCCGTGGCGGCGGCCTCGTTGCGATCGGCTTTGATCTGGACCGTCGTTAGCATAATCGATCCCGATCCGAACGTTGCTATCCCTAGGTGTTGTTTCCTCCCCCCCCTTCCTTTCTTTTGATATAAGAGGATCGGGGTAGGTAGGTATGGGAAACTACGTATGTGGGTGTTGGGGTTGGGAGACGTACAATACTCTCGCTATCACTGGCCAGGCCTTCCTTCCAGTGACCCTTGCCGTCCTGTTGGCTCTTGAGACTGTCTTGTTTTTCGGCCTCGACGTCGGCTTTGCGGGACTCGGGATCCGTGTCTGGAGGCCCCGGGTGGGGACGGTGTTAGTTGTTCCTCTTTGCATTTATCGTGTGGGGGGGGGGGGGTGAGAGGGAGAGCTTTACGGAGCTTGGTCTCTTTGCCTGAGGAGAGGCGTATTGAGGATTGGAAGGTTCTTGTTTGGGTGAGCGAGAGAGGGGCCCGGAGGCGGAGGAGGCGGAGGGTTTGGGACATTTTTTTTGGTTGTGGGTTTATGTGTGTGTGTGTGTGTGGTATGGGAGATTGGGTTTGATTGAGTTTGGTGGAGTTGAAGATGTGTTGTGGAGGAGAGATGAATTGAGTGGAGTAGTGGAGTAGCGGTGATGTAGTTTCTCGTTTCCTCCTCGGTCAATCTATCGTTCGTTCGTTCGTTCGTTGGGTTGTACGTTCAATGGATCGTCGGGAACCGGTTTCAATGAACACTTGATCAACCAAACACTCGTTTTCAAAATGCTTCAATTAATTCAATTGATGTCGGAACAAAATAATCAAAGCCGTTATTCGTTCTTGCAATGTTGAAGAACGAGGAAAAAAGAAAAAAAAAAGAATACTACACCCTCGGCAATCCCTCCCTCATCCCTACGTCCTATCCCATCCCATGCCGCCATCCATCGATTTTCCCCTGACGTCACCGTCCACTCATTACGTATCTGTACCTGGGCCCTGCCCTGCCCAGCAGAGCACCCCACCGCTCTCCAATCCATCCCACTCAGAGTCGGGGCATTTCCAAGCAAGCATCCAGCCGTTCATTGCTGCCGGAATCCATCCCTACAATACACGGTTGCAGCCGTCATGGCCGGGAACTTCCAGACCACGACGTCGTTTCAGCCTCCGTTTTACAATCTCCATCACGGGACATGAAGCGGCAGAGATAGTTGCTCATGCTCATGTGATGTAAACAAACTTCAAACATTGAAGTTCAACGTTCAATGCTCACGTCGCAGTCACAGGCCGTGAGGCACAGCCTTCCAATCCATCTGCATCTGGCATCTGCATCCATTCCTCGTTGACAATCGTGCACTGCACTGCGCTGCGCTGCGCTGCACGGCACGGCACAGCCGCACAATCTCCCTTCCCCTCCACCCACCCCAGATCTCTCCCGTCCATCCATCACACCCCTCAGCCTCAACGCTCAACAGTACGGCTAGGCCGAGTCGAGCCCCATCGCGAACCACGGTTCTACAGATGCAAGTCCACGATTGCAACTTTGATTTCATTTCGAGTTGAGTCGTGGTTCTGGGATTGGAACTGCGAGTGCAATCATGCACATGCGCTTTTGGTAATTGATTATCTGGAACAGGAACCGGAACTAGCATCCGGACCATGGGAGCTGCCTCTACCTAGGTACACTTTCCATCTAGATAGCGTGGACTGGTAGACTCGTGAACTCGTGGGCTCGTGGATTCGTCGTGGATTCGTCGTGGATTTGTCGCGGGCTTGTCGCGAGCTCGTGGACTCGTGGGCATCTCCACGAGGCTCACATGAAGCGTGCTAGTTGCATGTTCCTGCACTGACATGTTGACATCCTGACATATTGACAGACATAGTGACACGGTGACATCCAGATGTCTCGTCTCATTTGCTGTGACTGGAGATTAGACGGTGCTCTAGTACATATGTCTATCGATTGCCAATAGCGGTGTTATTGATGTAGTGATACTGGTTTGCATGTACATGTCCTATTATGAGATTACCACGTTTGTATTCTCAACTGTTGTAAACAAAACATCGCATGCACATGGATTGAGGATGGTGGTTGTTCTGTTGTTGCACCAAATCCAGATATTTCCATGCTTCTCTTTTTGCCCACCACAAACGAGCATGGCATAAATCTAAGATGATGATAATGATGATAGCTGTCATGCCGCAAAGATCAAAACACTTCAAAACGCCACAGACAAAACATCTCACTCATGAAGAATTGTACAACAGCAATTGATGTAAAAGTTGCGATTCCGTAGATAAGAGCTAACACTGACCCTCATAGAAATGACGAGGCGTGCAAGATAAAGAGAAAAAAGAAAAGGAAAAATCCTGGGTTATACTGCCCGTTAGGAAAACGAAGGAGAATAGAGATGATGGAGGAGAAAGAGCAAAGCCAGACCAAAACAACACGTCGAGAAAGCTTGCACAATATGGCCCCAAAATGCTCCATCCTTCAGGGTGTATAATCCTCATACAACGAAACATCATCCCAGCGTACAGTAGTAAGTCCCACAAGAGAGATATGCACCGAAACCCAAGATCCCGACACCGCCGCTTTCAATAGACTTTATCGCGCCAATGGTATACCAGCCCCCCTGAACCAAGTTCCGCACACAAAAGAAATCTACCCTTTGTAGTGGCGCCCATGAGCAGGCAGCCGGGCAAGAGACAACAATAATAAGTTAAGACAACCAGCGCTACAGAGACACCTTTTATCTGTAGCCGTGAATTTTCTGAAGAGTCTTTAATACGTCGAGGGAAACCAGAAGATGCGACCCAAAAAAGAACACCGATGATTTGCAAAACCGCCGTGAATGCGTAGCGCTAACAAGAGAGACAAAAAGCGCTCTATCCGAATAATGCTTTCGCTACAGTGCAACGCCGTCGTCCGTTACGAGTGGTATACCCAAGATGTCGAATGAGATATCGTAGATTTGTACAGGGGAGAGTCGATAGTATAGACGAGTTGATCCTCCGGAGGATATCGTGAAGAATAGAATTAGATCCTGGAAGGGGATATGCCGGGGGGGAAAGGGACCGGCACATTTTGGGTACAGCCACTAGTTAGCAACGAAGGGACGCCGCAATGCCAATTGAACAGAAACGCAAAGCCTCACAGCCAGCCGGCAGCCGGGCTATTACCAGCGTTGTGAGCGCATGAACTGTTGCTGCATCTGTCGGTTGGGGGAGACAGAGGGTGGTGGGCTAGTGACAGTTCGTGTGGAAGGGTCGACAATGGGAATGGCATTGCGGGTTCGTTGAGCTAGTGGCTGGTGGAGTTTTGTCTGAGACGAGTTGTTGTGGAAGCCAGCGGGTGTGTACGGATTAGGGGCAGAGGATAGTACAAACGAAGGGGTGGGCTGGAGTTGGTGCTGGAGCGGGGATTGCTCGGGCGAGCTGCTTGCCAGCGACGAACGGTCAGAACCAGAGGAATGGATGGATTGAAGCTGATGACACAGTGTCAGTTCCTATTTTCTTCTCCTTTTCACGCAGACACGATGACATGGGCGGGTGGCGAATGTCCCGGAATGCAAGGGCCGAAGTGACTTACATCATCCTCAGTGAGCAGGTGGAAGGGGCAGAAGAGCTCGTCGTCTTCCAGGTCGAAGGACCTGGCAGCCTCGAAGTCGCGCTTGAAAGCAATAGAGGAAGGGGGCTCTACGACGAACTCCTTTGGTGTTCGGACCTGACGGTTGAACTGCTTCTGGTGCTGGGCGGCCGAGACGCGAGGGGCTCTCCGCGATCGGCCCCCATGGTGGTTGTGGGAGTTGCCGTGACCGTTGTTCAGGTGATGGGCGTTGTAGTTGAAGAACTGTGACATGATGGCGAGAGTATTGGTGTTGTGAAGCTGTGGTGGTTGGCGACGGGGTGGGAGGACGAGGTTGAAGAGTGGTGGGCGGCGAGGCGGTGGACAGATGGAGTGACGCTTGAGAATGTGGGCCACAACAAAGGCGAAACAACAAAGGGGTTGGATCGGTCGGAGAAGACGCACGAGGTCGCAGGCAACGGAGCGAGAAGGTGCGGAGAAGGGTGGGAGGTGGAAAGGTAAGATAATTAACTATTGAGGGGTGGAAGAAGTGATTGCGATGGAAGAAGGCTGACGGGTGGTTCTGTTGGTATAATGGAGGAGGTTGTATCTGTGTGGTGGTGGTGGGAGGGCGGCGGGTGTGGGTGGTGGGTGAGGAAACAGCAGAACGGAGCGAGAGATGGGAGCGGCTGGTGTTAAGGCCGCTGACAAGCAGGACCCACAGGGCTGCGCTGATTCGATCGCCACCGACGAGTCTGAGGAGCGCTCGGCGCAGACGGCGGCCATCTAGTGTGCACATCCCGGCCACCGCCGCGGATGGGATCCTGGTCGGTGCTGGTCGTCGTTATTCGGCCGGGGCTGGCCCAGCCTGCTCGCTGTGGTCTGGCGTGGTGCACTCAGCACTGGGTGGTGTGTCAAGGGGCAGGGGCAGGTGTGCGCCAATAGACCATCCGGCCAATAGGCGGGCGGGCGGCTAGCGTTCGAGACTGGCCGGGCGCAAAAGAAGATTTGGTAGTCGTCGACTCTTTTTTGCTTGCGCGCGCGCTCACTCACCCACACGCCGCCGCCAACTCATCCCATCTCATCCGGGGCCATGCTGCGTCCCATGCTCCCCTCCCCCCCTTCCGACTGACCAGACCAGATTGTCCATGATGGCTCCAGTCTGTGCAGTGTGGTCTTGTTGTTGTTGTCGTTGTCGTCGCCGCCGCCGCTCTCGGGATGTCAATGATTTGCGCTGCCTGCTTGTCCGCTGCCTGGTGCTCACTGCGTTCGGCTTCTCGCCATGGCCCATGGATTCCACCATCTTCCCACTCCACCCACCATCATCGTCATAGTTGTTGGCCACAGCCCACAGCCCTACATCATCCGGCTTTCCGATCCATGATTATCGTCACTCGTCGTTATTCTGGCTTGGGGGGGCCGTATCCTCGTATTCTGAGGTGCAACTGCAAACACAGGAGACACACACACAAACACGAGGCTGCGGGCCTCTCTCTCTCTCTCTCTCTCTCCCCTCGCAGCCCGAGGGTGCACCGCAACGGCACGCTGGACCAGCCCCAGTGTCTCAACCAGAGGCGGAGCACGTCAAACATCTTATGCACTGCACGCTACCACTTGCCGCAGCACGAGTGCCCAGTATTGTGTGGTGGAAGCCCTGGAGGGAATGGTGGGTGTGTCAACGTCTGTCTGTGGTGGTGTGTGAGTGTGCCTGCGTGACCCAATCTCGACCAGACCGCCATTTCTGCTCGCTTCCATGTCCCTCCCAGTCCCCTCCCAGTCCCCTCCTCCCCTCATGCAGCCCTTGCCTCTTTTCCTTTGGTGCCTTTTTCTTTTCTGCAGTCCACCTGGCCCACGACTCCCACGACTCTCACCCACTCCCCACCATTCCCACCACTCCAAGTCTGTCTCCCGCCGTCTGCCAGGCTGCCAGGCTGCGCTGTCCGCCCTGCCACTTGGGTCATTCCCAATTCGTTGTCCAAGTCCCCACTGTTTTCCACTCTCGTCCCCCCTCTCAAGCCCTGTGGCCTTTTTCCGCTCTCTGCAGTCTGCACACGCACACTCTCCCTCTCCGCCAGGGGCGCGCTTCGACCTCTGCCAGCGTGCAACGACCTTCCGCCGGCTAGTCCGTACCTCAAGCGCTGCTTCTTTGCTGCGAGAACAGTTGGCCAGCGCCAGCTCCAGCTCCAGCTCCAGCTCAAAGCAGAACACGATGCTTAATTCCCGATAGCTGTGCTTCGTGCTTCGTGCTTCGTGCTTCGTGCTTCGTCGGCAAGGGCGGCGCATCCAGCTTCCCATCAATTCCGAAGCCATCCCACCATCGGCGCACTGCTCTGGGGTAGTTGCAGCGCTAAAAGCAGCACCAAAGGGCAGTGCCTCACTCCTCCCGCAAACCCTCCAACAGGTCTGCTGCAACCTCTCTCTGTCTTGCAGTCCACTGGCTCGCACGACCGAGTCCCTGCCGACAGCCACCTGCAAATCAATTCCTGCCTGGGGATGCTGCTATCTTCAGCATCGCATCAGACGGGAGTGGGATTGTTCGAGAAGCCTGCCCACGCCTGCTATCCTGCCATCCTGCCATCCTGCCATGATGGATCCATCCATCCTGCCCCTCCATTTGCAGCTCATGCGCGCGAGAGGCAAAGCATCCAGGAAGCCGCTGGGAATCGCTGGGAATTTACACGGACTTGATGCTTGGTCGCCAGCCATCCTTTCGCCGTTGGGCGTCTGGCCTCGACCTCGTCGACCTCGTCGACCTCTGCGACCTCTGCGACCATTCCCATCCACTCCTGTGGTATCGCTTGTCGCCCTTCCCCTCTGTACCACCATCCCAAAACCTTCCACTCTCCCACTCTCTTTCACTGGCACTCTTCCGCCCAGGAGGAACGCATTGCGCCAGAGGTTCATGTCCATCCATCTTAACACCAGTCCATAATTAGCACCCTGTCTGCCACCTACACAGACCTTAACGCTCGTGCCTCACTCTCCTGCCTCACTCTCCAGTCTTCTCAACCGCCCATGGCCTTCTGCTTCCTCTCCGAAACCGTCGCCCATGTTCTGCATGACACTTGGCGATCGTCTTGTCCCTCACCAAAACAACAACAATAGTAGTACCATGTTCACTTACTCCGCCCACACACGCGTGGGGTTGTTGGGGAAATCTGCTTATGCAGCGCGTAGACTTTAATCAATCTGAACTCGCTCACCAGGTGGTCCAGTCGCTGCATAAGTGCTGAGAATCGCTGTCAGCACCTAAATTAACCTGCACCTGCGCAGCTTCTTCAAACGGCGCCTCGGCTTTGCTTGTCCTCGGCCTGGCTCTCGACATGTCGTGAGGCGTAGCACAACATGCATCTGATGTCTGATGAGAAGCATGCGACCCTTTTTGCGATCACCCCACCTGCAAACCGTGGGGCATTGGACAGAGCACTACTGTACTGTACAAAACTACAAGACTCGGCCATTTGGCAATGCTTTTCCATCAAGTCTCCAGACTCTGTTCAGTCTCCTGATTGTGGTCGGCCCGGACATGGTGAGAGCGAATCCAATATCGAAGCTTGCATCCATGTCATCATCTTACAGCGGCTGCAATTCATCCACCCTGTCAAACACAAGCCCGAAACTCTGCGAGTACGGCTGACCACGACACCTCTCGCGTCTAAATGCCATGATGGTGATTCGCCGCCATATACGCTTCCCAATGTCAATCTCTTGACTCGACATTGTAGATACCCTTTCGTGCCATGCCATGCCATGCCAGCCTTTCCAACCAGCTGAATCTAGAGCCAAGTCCTTCGAGTGAATTCTTTACCCGCGAGCAAGTGTAAACGAGCTGCTTGTGCTGGCCTTGCTTGCATCTCCGTCTCCTTCCCAGTCCCAATCCCAGTCCCAATCCCAGTCCCAACAACAATCTCATTCACTTATCTCACTTATCTAATCCCCTCGTCAAGACGAATTTGGCAATCTGCTCTTTACAAGTCTTATCCGTGTACGATTCCCACACTTCATACAGCGATATCAGTTCCTGCGTACACTCCACCACAGCCTCAATATCCACCGCACTCTCCGCCATCCAATCCACCAGCTTCTGCACTCTATTCGCCGCCCCTTGGCCCGGAGCATTCCGCGCATTCCCCAGCGCCTGCAGCGCCTGTGTGACTCCCGCCGCGACGACCTGTGGCATGCCGTTTCCCGTGGGCTTGAGAACCACGGCGAGAAATAAGGCCGTTACGGCAATCACGTGCGGGGCTTGCAGGAGCGGGAGATCCGTGAGGTAATGGTCGTTTATGATGGACCAGGCGAGGGCGTTTTCTTCGGATGTGAGTTGGAATTGGGACTGGAGGGTTGCGAGGCTGCGGTAGGGGTGGTGGAGGATGAGTTGGGAGTTGAGTTCAGAGATTAGGGTGAATTCGCATTCGCCGATTTTGGAGATGTCGTTGAAGGTTGTGTCTGGATATCAGTTCGTTAGTTTAGTTGTTCGGGACTTGCCACGATAGTACCAAGGGTTGGTTGGTTGGGTTTGGCTACTGACCCCAGCAATGGCGGGTTTCTGCGAGTATCATTCGGATGTGTTGGGGACATTCTTCCATCTTGCACGCCAGATACAAAGCTGTTGCTAGGACGAGCGCTGGGTTCGTGCGGCGGATTTCGACTTTGGTGTAGAATCGCCTTACGTATACTTGGGCGGTTGCTAGTGCTTGTTGGCGGATTTGGAGCGGTCTTGCCATTTTTGATAACTCTTTTCATGGCCATGTCAGCCTGGGATTCGGGTTGAGATGTTGGGAAGGGGGGGAGGGAAGGGAAGGGTTGTTTGGCAAGACTCGGTTTGAGATCTTGGAGAGGCTGGGGAGAGAATATACTACTCACGGTGGTAGAAGTAGATGCTTATGAGTCTGCGGTCGGGGAGTGGGAAGGCGGCTACTAGGTTCCGTTCTGCTTCTTCCATTTTTTTGCGTTCAAAGGCCAGATCAGCCTTGGTGAATGTCCAGTACTTCCGCTGGGTGGATTCCCAGTAGTTGGATGTCATTGTGGAGGGAGGTTGGGGGAGGTTGATATGCCTAGGTGCTGTGTAGTTACTTATTCCGAGGCAATGAAATAGATCGGTTGAGAACTATGAGGCTTGGAATGGACTGCTTCTTCGCAAGAGATCAGTCTGACACACTCAGTGATAATACTAGAGTGTGGCTGTATGTCCTAACTGAGCTGATGATTGCTGTGTTGAAAAGGTCTGATATCACGGGACGACTACTCCTGGTAAACCTTGGAAGCATGTGCTTGGGATAAAGTCTTCAGGGAATAATCTCAAGTTATTCAGGTTTGCACTCTCCAGCTCTTAAGACTTGTAACAAAATCGACGAAATAGAAAGCTCGGACTTTGAGGTAAGAACTTCTACTTCATAAACACATACGTTGAGATCGATTATGAGATAGAGAAGAGCACGACGTTCTCCTCTTCCTGCCTGCCCGAGGTGGGTCTTTCCGCACAGTCTCCCACGCTAACTTCTTTGGGACAGGCTACTGCCAACCATCGACCTCCAACCTCATCATTGCGCGCCCCGCTAAGAAGCCTTCGTTCACATCCCACCGAGGCCTCTTTCACCTTCACGAATGGCCCCTCGCCATTCACTGTCGCTCCTTCGCCAATTGCCCTCACCGCCATTCCTATCCTTCAACCCTCCACCCCTTTCTCCAACTCGCATACCAGCCATGATAGACCACAGATAGCGACGATGGATACAGAAACCGCGAATGCCCAGGATGCGCGGGTGGATGCGTTATGGGCAACCCTCGACACGCGCAATCAGGGCCAGCTGGATCTTGCGGCTCTCAAAAAGGGGTTGCGCAAGCTGGATCATCGTATGCGGCTACTTACACCTGTCCAACTACCTGAATCCTGCCTGCTAACACGGTGGCAGCTTTGAAAAACGCGGACCACCTACTCTCTGATGTTATGAAAACAGTGGACATTGACGGGGACGGCATCATTCAATACAACGGTATGTTTTACAATCTTGGGACGTCACTCACGGAATTGGGCTCGCTAACATGTGGGTTCCAGAATTCCGCACTTTTGTCCAGCAAACGGAAAGAGAACTTCTGGACTTGTTTAAGAGTATCGATTATAACCGCGATGGCAAACTTTCCAAGGAAGAGCTGCAGGCTGCGTTCAGCCGGGCAGGTCTTGCAGTCCCCAACTCAAAACTCGACACATTTTTCCACGAAGTCGACACGAACAAGGACGGCGTTATAACTTTCGAAGAATGGCGGTAAGTGTCGAGTTACCAAGAGAAATGTGGCTACATGGCAACTTTTTGTTGCTATTGTGACCGCAGCTATCGGCCGTTCACTGACAGGCCCCACAGTGATTTTCTACTTTTTATACCCACTACCGAGACGAATCTTAAAGCTGTTCTATCATATTGGTCCTCGACAGTCAAAGTCAACCTTGAGGGCGACGTACAGATTAGTGACGACACAATTCAAGGATTAGGTATTACCCATCAATTTCTTCGCTTCTTTTTTGGCACCCTATTTCTCGTCGCAGAATCACATTCGCAACCTTTTCCTTCTTCCGAACCTCTTCCACCATTTGAAATGGCCAAAATTAGTCCTCCTACTGTAGCAATTTCCGCAACTACTAGGCCCCGCCCGCCACGTCCTGATGCACAGGCTCTTGAGACTCTTGTCGTCGAAGCGCAGGAGGGACTCGGGCAAAGCGTACAATCCTTGCTGATTTCTTGTGTGCCAAATCCAGGCTATTTCGTGGCGGGAGGGCTTGCAGGAATTGTTTCCCGTACATCAACCGCTCCTCTCGATCGTCTCAAAGTTTATCTTATTGCGCAAACCGAAACCGCCAAAGAAGCGGTCGCCGAGGCTAAATCGGGCAATATCTTTCGAGCCGCCGTAAGGTCCTGGAGACCCCTCGCCGTCGCCACGAAAGAGCTATGGGAGGCGGGTGGAATGCGTAGTCTCTACGCAGGTAAGTACACTCGGTTTATGATGTGGTTCAGACAAATTTACTGATCTTGACAGGTAATGGTCTTAATGTGGTCAAGGTCATGCCTGAGTCGGCAATCAAGTTCGGGTCCTATGAGGCAAGTACATGTGTTACTATGAAAATTAGTCCTAACAGTATATAGGCTGCCAAGCGTGCTTTCGCTAAGATCGAAGGCCATGATGACCCCAACCGTATCCACTCGTGGTCGAAATTTGTTTCCGGAGGCTTTGCAGGTTAGTTCAAACCCCCTTTCATAAATATCAAACTGACTTGGAGAAGGGATGATCTCACAATTCGCGGTTTACCCTGTCGACACGCTCAAATTCCGCATGCAGTGCGAGACAGTCTCTGGTGGCCTCCATGGAAATCGGCTCATCATCGCAACAGCAAAGAAGATGTGGCAGAGTGGTGGGTTTGTATCCTATTATCGTGGTCTACCCATGGGTCTTGTTGGCATCTTTCCGTATGCAGCTATTGACCTAGGCACTTTCGAGTATCTCAAGCGGGCCGTTGCACGACGTAACGCAAAGAAGCGCGGCTGCCATGAGGACGATGCGCAGCCAGGTGGTTTCATGACGGCCGCGATTGGTGGGTTCTCAGGGGCCTTCGGTGCGAGCGCTGTCTACCCGTTGAACCTTCTCCGAACTCGACTCCAGAGTCAAGGAACAGTCTTGCATCCACGAACCTATACTGGAATCATGGATGTAACTCGGCAAACTATCAAGGGCGAGGGTCTCCGAGGCTTGTTCAAGGGACTTACGCCCAATCTCCTCAAAGTCGTACCAGCCGTCTCCATTACCTATGTGGTCTATGACAAATCGAAGAAAGTCATTGGTCTCCGTTGAACGACCTCAGTATGCCGATCTCACAGCTACGCGATCGAAAAGAGTATCTCTACATCTCTATCTCTTACCTTTGAAGATACACGCATACTACCATATGTATGGCGATTACACTGACCGCACTCCACCCGACCGACTTCCTCCTGGATTTTTCCCTGCATGTACACGAACGAAGATACCCATTTCTTTTCTCGGATATCAATTCGATTTAAATGAAATATCGAGCGGATACGGACAGATTCCTATGGCTCCTACCCGTTTGAACGGCCGGGCATTTGCTTTCTATTGGTCAGTATCAAGTCTTTTTTCCTTTCTTCCCCATTTCCCTTCATTCAGCTCCCATTTTTCATCCACATTGCATTACAAGCTTCAAGGAGCGCGGCGTTATCGGAAAGCGGATTCTCTCAATCACTCTTTTTCCTTTGTCATTTTGCGTCTTCTTCCACTGGATAGAGATTTGCGTTGTGGCTAGCTCGGCTAGCTACGGAGATGGTTCGGACTGGCGGTGGTGAATACTAGGGGAAAGGCAGGATGGCGGTGCGATTGGGAATCGGCAGGGCGGGCCGGAGAAAAGGATTGATAGGTGCAAAAGAACTGGAGCTGGCTAGCCATTCCGTGTGAGAAGAAGTCACATGTCATGATTATATAAATGCGTAGTGTAGCGGTACGAAGGAGTACGAAGGACGGTTTACAATCGAGACAAATACATTCTACCATGGTCTCAACGCGTCCAATTGCCAATTGCTGGAAACATTTGATATTCTGCACATGTGCAGGGACTATGGATTGTGTTTTTGCGAACAAGGGCAGAGTATCTCCTTCATTGGTTATTTTCTTTTCTACGTCTCCCCTACATTCATCGACTCCCTGGATTTTGATCTTTTTACAATACAGCTTGGTTTGAAGAGGAGTCGTGATCGTGTAGTTGGTCGGTATGATTAGTCGTGCGGGCTCTTGGTTTTAACGTGACAGACAGTTCAGCTGGTCACAAGGAATGAAAATTGCTCACCTTCCTTCCTTCCTTGGCATGTAACACAAGCCTGGTTGGGTAGGATAGGATGCAACTCTTCATAGTAAGTAATAAGTTACTCTAGGTAGCATTGTAGCTATTTATGAAACAGATGAATTCCTCTTGTTGTTATGGTGTGTATGGATGTTGGTGTAAGAAGGTAAAGAAGAATCTGTTTGGTTGGCTTTCGTGTTAATCTAAGGGTTGTTGTTTGGAGAGAGAGGGGGGGGGGGAATGGGTCCCTGAGTCTCTTCCGATTGCTAGGTAATCGAAATTGACATCGCATGTGCACATCCAGTTAGCTTCAGGGATACGGGGGAATGCCATGGGGGAAGAGGGGGCGGGGAAGTAGAGATTTGTTGTTCATCGATTCTTTTTCCTATCTTCGTAGCCTCGGATCCAAGGGGTTTCATTTTTCACATGTTTGATTCGGAGATTTCGTGTCTGCGTAGTTGGATGGATTGGTGGTGTTGGGTCGTTCGGGAGAAAAAAAGAAAAGGGGATGTAAATGAAGTCTTCATCACAGATATGTATTGTATACTCAACACACAAAATTGTGTTGTTTTCAAAAAATGGGAGCAGAGATGTTATTTATAATTAAGACTTCTTTTCTGATTCCATCTCCCTACATTCCTGGATACCCGGGGTTTTCTCCTTTCACGTATTTGGTTTGGAGAACAGTCGTGATGGCGTGGTTGCTGTGGAGTGTTGTTCCAAGGGGATTGTTTTGGAAAGAAAGATACGTTAAACTCCACGAGATGGTTGGATTGGATCTGAGATATGATCGGGTCCCGGGGGGCTAGGTAGATGTGGTGGGTAGTGGTATTGTGAGGTGGTATTGATTGTACAAGGACGGTTTGGGACATAAGATACAAGGTGATCGTGGGTCATCATTTATTTATATTGGGTGAGTAACTGTATTTACTCGTTGATTTTGGCGAGGAGTCTGTGAAAATTAGTAGGCCATTAAAAAGGAAGGGTATAGTTGGGATACATACTCGTGGTCGCGGAAGAGAGAGTACTCGTCTTCGCCGACCTTGATGGGGCTGCCACCGTACTGTGGAAGATTCATTAGCATATCCGTACGATCCATCAATCCATATGCTGCTTATAAACTCATTCTCCAGCTCTCTTTTTCTCATCCCATCCTATTCTCAAAATCCCAGAAGATATCAAACCCCAACATACCTGCGGAATCAACACCTTATCACCAACAGCTACACTCGGGCTAATCCTCTTTCCATCTTTGTCAAAAGCACCGGGACCGACAGCCAGGACCTTCGCCTCGTTGAGCTCCTTCACGGCTGTCTCGGGGAGGAAGATGCCTGTGGTGGTTTTGGCCTCGGGTTTTATGCGTTGCACGAGGATGCGGTCGAGGAGGGGCGCGATGCTGCGGATGGAGCGGATGGCGGACTGGAAGTTGTTAGTTTCGAGATTCGATATAGAGTTGGACGCAGAGTAGATGAGAGATGACGTGGATGCGGAGGTGAGGTATTCGAGGTGCATAGAGGTAGGTGTAAATAGCGGAGGTGCAAGCCTACCATTGTGAGAATATAGAGGGGTTCCGAAGTGAATTCAAACAATTCAAAGATGTTTATAAGATCGGAGTGCGGGATTGGGAAAGGAAAACTACGATTGCGACAACGGCTGCTGAGAAAAGGTTTGAAGATGGTTCAGAAAATTCCAGAATGGTTGGAAAAAAGAAGGTCTGTGCGTCTCAAAGCTTCGTGTGTGTGTGTGGTGTGCTGCGGGCCGCAGACGTCGAACCTCGGGAATTAGAGAAAAAGTCCGCGTCGCCATTGAGCATTCCTTTTTTCCGTCCACAAGGTTGCTTTTTGTTCAATTGGTTACTTGTCACAGTACTACTTGAGCTGTGCTGATGCTATAGCACTGTTTATGTGGGGAAGCAATGGTGTAGTGTTGAGGAGATGTTTCTCCGCAGTCCAACCCGGACGATGTCAGAGACGATGGAACAGCAACGCTTTTGCGAGCACTGAGCCTATAGGGCCAAGCGAGTTTTTGAATGCCCTTGAGGCGGTTTATTCTCGGAGTCAATGGAAGGCAGAGGATGGACTTGGTATGTTCAGAGAAATCTCTTGTTGCGATATGAGGAGGGGCTAATTATGATACAGGCTTCGCGATCAGCGGAGGCGTGGATTCCATGGCTCTTGCTACGCTGTATACTATAGCCCGCAGGATGGACGAAACGCTGCCGGTACCACATGGCTTGATTGTCGATCATAAGGTGCGGCCTGGGAGTACTGAAGAGGCAGAATGGGTGGCAGAACAGTTAAAGTTGAAGTGTGAGCTTGTGACAGCACCTGTGGGTAGGATACGACTGATCTGTAAACAGTGAACATGGATTCTACAATTTTACCACTCACTTGGCCACAAACACCCGACTCCGAAAACAAGAGAGGATTCGAGACGACCGCTAGAACCCTGCGATATCAAGCCCTTGGGAGAGAATGCAGGTCGAAACAGCTGGAGTCGATTTTAGTTGCACATCATGCCGATGACCAAGCGGAGACACTTATCATGCGTATAATCCTCGAGAGACTGCAGACAGGGCTTCGGGGTATACAGCCTGTCACGGGGATTCCTGAGTGCCATGGTATTTATGGTGTTCATCGTAGTGGTGGTGCCATGTCAGAATATGAGGCATGGAAAGATAGAAAGCATCTTCCATTTCAAATCGAAAGAGGAGGAATACAGCTTTTACGACCGCTTCTCGCATTTGAGAAGAGTAGACTCATCGCAACCTGCAAAGACCAGGGGATAGACTGGGCTGAGGATAAGACAAACCAGGACCAGACCCTCACCTTACGAAATGCGGTCCGGCATATTATGCAAAATCACCACCTTCCAGCTGCTCTCTCACAGACTTCGTTAACAAACCTTGCCCAACACATGCAGAACCGCTTGAAATCACACCAAAAGATTGTCGAAAAAATACTAGACGAAACACGTATGGCGCTGGAAATCCAGACTGGCTCGATGATTGTTCGATTTCCTTCCTCTGATGTCTTCCTCGACGGACGGCCTATTGAAAACGAATCAGATAAACACACTGCTAGGAATATTGCCGTTTTATACCTGGAACGGGTCTCAGAGATCATCATTCAGCACAAAGTACAAGGCACTAGCGGTCAACTTTCACGCGCGGTGGATGTCATTTGGCCCACACTTCGTATTGATGATAATGATCACATTCCGTCAACAATGCAGAAGTCGTTTACTATCAATAAGGTTTGGTATCAGATTTGGGAGAAACCGAGCCCGTTTAAAAAACACCCAAACCATCACAAGAGAGAGTGGTTGCTGTCTCGCCAACCTGTGGACAAACAAGAAGTTGCAGATACGGCCATAAATATTCCTGTCAGCTCAAGCCCTAGCACGCCGTCAGAATCGACGACCTGGCACCTCTTCGACAATCGCTACTGGATACGCGTGACTAACAAGTCTCACAACGAGCTTGTCATTCGCACCGTAACTCAAGAAGACCTCTCAAATCTTTCCCAAACTAGGAATGTATCGTGGGAGGTCATGTCATCAAGACGTTACCTAAAGGCCGTCTTTAACCTCGTCAAACCCGCAACCCTCCGCTACAACATCCCCGCCATATTCCAGAAATCAGCACTAGACCCAAATATACCTGAACGCATGATTGCGCTCCCAACCTTTGGTGTGTACCTTGATTTACCTCGCAATTCACATGTCGAGCCACTCTGCACCTTCGATATTCGATACCAAAAATTGAATACGGGGAAACGGCCACCGAGAGAACTTATACAAGCGATGGGGCAGAAGTCGCGGATGCTGACCAAGAAGGATATCGGAATTGAAAGTGGAAGGGTGATGAGGGATTGGATGAATCAGAACACTCCTAGCATGACACGAGAAAAGGAGGAGAAAAAACTATGGCGGAAGGATATGCGGAAGGATATGCGGAAGGAGGAAAACGATGAGGAGGAGGGGTAAGACGAGGAACAGTCGTTGGGATGCAGAAGAAAATGTGGAGGAGGGAATACTCACATCACCGGACTCGAGGCAAGAGCATCTATAATAGAGTGGGTGGTTTTGGAAGGGGTTTAGGGATGGAGTCTCATGTGCGATTGTAGGTGTTCGCCTACCAATGATGGTGTCAATGTGACTGCTATTACTCGGACACTAGAGTGATCCTTCTCTTCCTATATCGATTGTCTACCATCGTCCCTTCAACACTTCGTTTTTACAGTTATAGATGGTGCCTGCTTTTCAAATGCACGAGCCATTCCCTTCCCTTATCATCATCCAAATACCCTCTCATTGACATACACCAACGCATACATTCCACAACCCCGTCATCAGCATCCTTTGTTTCTTGCGGTCGGATTAATTCTCTCACTCCATTCACCACTTAAACACTTTCTCGACATTCTTTCACAACTATACGTATCATCACAAAACATGACGCCCCATGCAGATACTTTCCTCGACTTTTCGTGCGTCCATCAAAGGAACACTATATCTCGACCCGGTGTTCGAAAAGCTGATTATACCTCGCGGCCTGCTAATCTGGATCCCAATTTCCCACTTTCATACAGACGGGGTAATCCACTTCCACCTCCGACTCTAAGGAACAATATACCTCTATGCAAGCTGTCTTCGGAGCATAGATTCTCCTATATGCTGTTTGCTCCAGCTCCACCTTCTTCTTCACCTCTTCCTATCTTATCTCACCCGAATACAAAAATCTCAAGTACAAAATACCACAAAACCAGAAGTTCTACATCTGCTCGTGGGACTACGGTGCACCAAAGCGGCGATACAACACCTGAAAGTCATAAACAGACCGGTCCTAGCCCATTAGTAGAATGTCGAAAGGATGAGTCTTTCTAGTGGGAGCCTCTTCCACTCTCAAACTATATAGGGAATAACGAACAAGATGCACAAGGACAAGGGCAATGTGCGGATGAGTCGCTCATTCGACCGCCACAGACAAGCAAACGTCAGGAAAATCGAATGGTAAAATGGGTCGAAAAACTTGTAGCCGACGATAACCCGCTTCCATCTCCAGCTTCAGACGCTATCCTAAGGTCAGATTCGCAATGTGTAACCTGCGGGGATTCCGGTATCTCACTTCTGCGTCGGGATGGAGCTTTACGTGCCATAAAGCAGAGACCGCCACTTATCCAAACCTCAAGAGGGCCAGAGCAACATAGCAATCGGTCGAACGACGCTCGAGTATATAACCGACAACTCATGCCCAATCTTCGCGGCGGCGGCGATGCAACACCACACAACACTCATCCCACCCAGGGACCACCTGACCAGAACGGCGACGATGAAGAAGAAGAGATAGGATCCCCAAAAGACTCAATTCCCCCCCTATCCCCATCCCACGCACCCTCCAACACATTCCCCACCAGCAATGTCCCCACCACCTCGAAATACACCTTCACCCCCTTCCTTACCATCCCCAAATCCCTCGCACGCCGCATCACAATAGACGGCATATCCGATTTCCCTGGCCCGCCATGCACATTCTGCTACGAAACTCATCGCACAAGAAGATGTATCTTTTTCCGGAAACATCTCACGAGGCTAGGGCGGGATCATTTGTCGCTGCGGCGGATTGTTGGGGATGGGAGTGTAGAGGTGGAGTTTGGGAAGAAAGGGGCGGTCAGGTTGCCGAGACCGATTAGGATTGCGCCGCGGTTTCCGGGGATTGGATTGAAGGGGTGGGCGGTGCCGGTTAGGGGGTCGCGGTTGAGGTGTGTGGTTGGGGTGGATGCGGATGGAGGGGAGGGGGGGCAAGGAGGGGGGCAGAGGGATGAGGATGAGGGAGATGAGGATTCTTGGGAGGATGTTGAGGATGGGGATGTGGATGAGGATGTTGGGGATGGTAACGATGAGACGTATTGTGGGAGTGGGCTGGAGGATGGGGAAGACGAGGGGTTATAATTATTATGGTGGGAAAACGTTGACGTGGATGTTGTTCTTGGTAGATTCTTGTTATTGCCGTTACTAGAGATATAAGAGCATTGTATTCGAGGTTGTCGAGATATTCTTTGTCTTTCTTTTTTCCTACGTGATATTCCAAGGATTAAGGGTTTTACTAATCATTGTGCTCTTACAGTACCGCGAAATTTAGATAGTTATGCTTACAACCCTTCTATTTTCTGTATTAGAACAGTACTTGATTATATATCTAATTTCTAGTTTTACAGAAGTTTTTGCAGTGTCAAGAGGATGGGTGTTGTGGATGGGTTTAGTAATAAATTGACCGTCGTGTTTTTTCTGGTGTTGGTGAATGGAAGATAGGAGTGTGTAGGAAGATGCAAGAGAGTTTGGGGATTAGAATTAATAAGCAGGTATGTTTGGTAGTGTGTGAATTAGAGCAACTTGAATCCTAAACAGTAGGAAGATTTCTTTCTGAAACTGTGTTATAGCATAGTTATAATATCATGTTACATTGGATTAGTGTAGAGAATATGAATAGAAATAGAAGCTGCAGTGTACACATGTGAGATCTTATGAGGAAGTAGTGGATTGGGGAGGATAGATGTATATTAAGGAGCACCGACTTTATATACGGTACAGCGAATAGATTAATCTACATCTAGGTAGCATGAGGGGGTGGATAGTCAATAGGCACATAATATATTAGTTCGCAGATCTTGTGAATGGTTAGTTCTTTAGGGATTGGGTTGTGGGAACTAGGTAGGCTAGTGGATCTAGTATCAGAGTATATGTGTCTATTATCATCCTCTGGATTCTTGTTATGAAGTTACACGACGGAGTAACAAGCGAGATGTTTGGAACAGATAAATTAATGAGGATCGAGAGGTATGATTGGCGTATGTTATACCACCAATAATCGGACAGATGGGAAGGAAAGTACCTCTTCCGGCTTGTTGTCTCACGGATATCAATTGGCTACTTGATTCGCATGTTTTGTTGGAACACAGACAAAAGGGAAAGTTTAGGAACTAGAAAATGTAGGTTTCTACTGACACAAGTTTTTGCAAAGGGCAAATCGCACAAGATTTGAGAAATAGACAGTATAGCATCGAAGGTACTCTGTGCGGACTTCAAACCTCGGAACGAACGTCTTTCATGCTTCGGAACGTACAATGCTTTCGAGTACATGCTCGATTAGATGGCGATGTCATTTTCCTATGCGTCGAAGTGATGCGTCGGGATTCGTACGATGCCGCGTGAGTAGGGAAGAACGCATGAATTGATCGCCAGACTATTCGTCATTGAACACCCATCATTGAGCATTGTTCGTGGAAGACTGTTGTTCCACGTACGCGATATAGTATGCGTGGACTTGTGGGGAAACGTCGGGCATCGCTGCTCCGAACCAGTGTTGAAGCCCAAGGATGTTGCTCGAACGGCTTAACCTATCGCGACCGACCTTCCACACACACTGAGATTGGATGACGGTACAGGAACAACGTGATTAGTCAATTCAAAGCAGCATCGTTCCCAAAAGAGACAAATTGGGGGGAGAGAACATCCACGTATGACCTCATGATCGCTCTAATCGATAAGTCAAAAAGGACCGAGAAAGCCGCCTTTGTATGGCTATCGTGACGACGACATCCCGAGTGATTGGAAGCATGAACCTCGTTGCAAGATCTAACGAGGAGGAAATCTTTACCGGGGAGCGGTGTGTGTTGTCGATAAGCGTGTTGGGATGTTCCTCGCCTGGTGGGTCCAGGGACATGTCACCTGACCTTAAGCAAGGTCAGATCCCAGAAATGAGGCTGGTAGAAAGTTGACCATGGCGGTGTGTATGAATGATGTCTGGAATCTGATTGAAATTCGATCTTCGTTCTCCATACTTTCGGAAGTCCTTCCTTGTTTCAAAAGGTTGGGTTACTCGCGGAAACGTTTGATCGGGCACGAGGCCGAGGTGGCAAACTCTTAGGAAGATTTCCACTTTCGGAATGTGTCTTCCTGTTTCATTGGACAGCGCATATCGATCAACCACAGTGAACCAACTCAAGAACATCGAAACATTTGTTTCGTCTCTGGATACTTGGCTGGAAGTGTCCTGCGATACCAGGTTAACCAGGTTAAGTATGGGACAGTTGTAATTGCCACTGTCTCTTGTAGATTAGATGCGCATCCTGCGGCGAAGTTTAGCATATCGATATCAAGCAAGGCAATTAGTTAGTGCCTTGAGATTGAGTCAAAAACTCCATATTGAGAGAAGAAGGCCATCTACTGTATAAGGAAAAGACTGGACCGTGAGTTTGATCCTGCTTACATCTTGACTCTGTTAGCAGCTTCGAGGCTGTCTTCAGAATTCAGCGTTGACTCGCTCTTACGATACTTTATTGAAACACAGACTGCAAATGGTGGTGTGGAGATGTGGCTTGCGCGAGACAAAATTGCAACGGCTCGGCATGCGATACCGGGGACAGGAATGAAATATTTAGGGACGTCCATCCTTGCACGCTGTTCTGACAATACTGTCCAGGTATCCTCAGAATCTTGATGGAGGTGTATGAGTAGTTCTCGGTAGCCGCATTGCAAATTATGTAACCTCCAGGACAAAAGGCTGGAGTCGATGGACGCACAACTAGAGACAAGGGAGTTTTATGCCATGAGAATAATGAAACAGCATTAGCGTCTGGCGACACAGGTCCAGCAGAAGGGCGTTCCAAGGCGCGCGTGGTTGGGACTTTTTTTTTTCCCTGCAACCTGTGGCGGTGAGGGGACGAGCCAGGAGATTGGCCTAAATCGACTAGGGGGATCTTCAGCGGATTTTATCGAATCGCCTATGAAAGGGTGCGCCGTGCGAGCCGCGAAAGAGATGAAAGGAGAGGCATGATCGGAAAATTGACTGGCAGAACAAGACTGGAGAATCCAAGATGGGGACGGTTGAGCCGCCGAAAGGCGATAGATGGCAGATATTCTTCTGCTGAGATGATGGGGCATGTTGGACCATGGTTGAGGATGCACTTGTCAAACATGGAGCTGTTGGGATGCACTGATGCAGATGGACAGGTGGACAGGCATCGTCCATGGGTGTTAGTACCCCTTTCACGTGAGGAACGATGTCTGACTCTTTCTGGCGTCGCGTTCTCCCAAGTTCGATATCAGCCGGTGAAGATGGCATGGGGCAGTTCGGATTTGCAGATTCCTCTCATCAATCAGCATCTGTGCCCAAGCCTCCGCAAGGCTCGAAAGGGTAATGCCCCTCACGACGGACAATCTGTATGGGACAGGGCAACACAGGGCATTTCCGTCATGGTGCACCTGCGTGTCACTTGTGGCGGGCGAGGGAACCAAGGTGTGGCCCTGCAGGCGACGGTTGACAGCTGAGGCAGAGGTTCCTGGCAGGTTGGCAGGATGGCAGTTGTTGGTGAAGGCTGAAGGGTGAAGACTGAATGTGGTGGGCACAAGTTGCAAGATTCCGTTTCAGAAGTTTTTCGAGACCGCGGGCGGAATTATGCTCGGTAATTGAGGCCAGCGCTAGGATCTTGATCCACAGACGTGCCGCCCACGATGCAGTAGTGGCAGTGGTTGCAGAGCAGGCGAGAAGGAAAATGTATAGGCGGATCCCGTGATGTGGAGCCCGCAGGCCATGGGCTGCTGGGCAGGCGGACATCAATTCATTGATCAGGGCCAGCAACAGCAGGGCGAGCACATCGCGGGCTGGCAGAGGCCCGTGCGCCTTTCGCCAATTTCAGCAGAAGCGTTGTGGGCGCAAGGGTCCAAGTCGCTCCCAAACGGGGATCGGCAGCAGCGACGCACTCTATTGGCCAGATCCGGGCGCACTAGAGGGACCCGCGCTTGCCAGATGCCGTCTAGCCCAACCAGCTCGGACCAGTGCTTGGCGGAGAGTGTGTTGTGCTTTGTGTCGATGCGGGTATCCAGTTGTGATGCGAGCGGTCGAGTGGCTGGAGTTGTGCAGAAGCACGGGATAAATGCAAAATACAATAGTCGGGGGAGCGATGGCGTTGTGCGCCTGAGTAGGGAGAGAGAGGCAGAAGTAATTACTGTGCAGTAATGTACTGTGATGTGTACACGAGAGAGGCACTGGCGGTAGTGTTTCTGGTGGAGGACGGAAGGCGTCAGCCAAAAGCAGAAGGGACGAAATGAGAGAAAAGAGAGGAAAGAGAGGAAAGAGAGAACCCTGGGATGGGTCACAGGTACACAGTACTGGACCGGTATTAATCCTCATTCTGCTAATTACATTGGTTTCTATGTTGGCTGTGTCTCTTTCTATCTTCTCTTAGCTCTGCACGCTCACGCTCATGGTTACTTTCTCACCCTCACACCCTCATCCCAGCGACTCGACCTCTCACGTCTCGCATTTCACATCTCACATCTCACATCTCACGTTCGCGGAAGGCACGGCCGGTTGTTGGGCTTGGGGGTTGGGTACTATGGTACAGTGCCATGCTGCAAGATACAGGCCGGTGGGCAAGGCACAGCACGGCGGATGCGTCCATGGTCCTTCCAAGGCTGCTCTTGGGGGGGAGGGGGGGCACAATGAGCAAAGACAGGCTGGAGATGGTAACATGCAGCTCTAGGCAATCATGGAAAGACAGCAAACATCACGAGTTGCGACATGGAAACCTTGGAACCTCACGGAATGACAGCCAACGCCGACTAGCTTGCTCGTGGCTAGTTCAGCCCAACGAGAGGGAAGCTGGCCGAGGCGACCATTGTCTCGTGAGAGGGTACAGCCCTAGATAGCCCCAGATACGTTGGTCGATCGAAGCAAAAGGGACAGGATGGCGACCTGGGATGCGTGAGGAGAGAGAGGGGTGTGGGCGAAGGAGGGGTCGCATGACCGCTGCAGCGGCCAGATAATGGAAACAAGCTCCCCCTCTATCGGCCATTTTCTTCTCGTCATGGGCAAACTGGCGGTGATGGCCGGAATGGGGATGGGGTATACGGTGACGAAAGAGAGGGATGGGTGCTCACCGAAAACCCCGCCACTCTCACCGGTAGAAGAGGCGAAGAAGAGGATGAGGAGGAGGAGAAGAAGAAGAAGAAGAAGAAGAAGGAAGAAGTGCCACAGTGCGGTGTGGGTGTTGCTTTTGGATGGCGATGGTTGCGAGAGACGGGTTGCTGTGGCTGATATCATTTGTTATGTAGTGTCTGTGCCTGTGTTTTGGTGCTCAACCCACACCAGAGTGACCAGACGCTCTGCACCGCAAACACGCCCAACAGCTTTCACAAAACGCCGCGCCGGGCCACAATCTGCAGTGCATCAGAGGTGTGTGCAATCCATAGACGGTACAGCCATTACAGTGTGCAGTGCATGCACTGAGAGGCGTCTGCACACGATTTGTTTCAGGACCCAAGGCAGAGCCTAGAGGGCAGCATTTTGCATAACACCACACCACCCCCGTACATGGTAGCTCAAGAATCTGAGCAATGGGCCCGTTTGGCCCGTTTAGAGCCTTTGAGTCGCGTCGATTCGGCCACAGGTAATACAGGCGGGGCCCTCCCTCCTCGCGGCGGCGGCTGCCCATGCCCAGCGAAAGCCCCCCAGCCCTGGAGCGCAACGAGCGGGCGACTGTGCTGAAGACGCCAATTTCGTTATCCCTGCTCCCTTTCCCTCCCCCTGCTCGTCTGCCTCCCCTGCGCTCCCTGTTCCCTCTGCCTGCCCTAGCACGCACCCACCACTAGTTAACTCTTAAAGTCGCTGGCCCTTGGCCCAACTCGCCGCTCTCTTTGTCTTCTTCCCTCACACCACCTCTGCTCTTCTTGCCTTTTCGCCCAAGGTTCGAGCTTTCTCCCATATTCTGTTGCTGTCCCCCTTTCCGGCACAGATTCTTCTTCCCCAGTACCTCTTTGTAATACTCATACCCGCGAGCTTGTCTCCAAACACCTCTTATCTCCCACTCCCCAACTCACTGCACCGTTTCACTTTTCAACCGCAAAAGCACACGCACACTCTGCAAAATGGCCGAAGTTCAGAAGCCCGCTATCACCGCCGAGACACCTGTCGTCGAGCCCACAACGGCCCCTGTAGTCCCAGTCACCACAGAGGCCCCAACTGAGTTGGCCGTACCCAAGATTGAGGAGCCCCTGAAGGCCGAGGACGAGACTACCGCTACTGCCGGTACCGTCGAGGAGAAGAAGGACGAGGCCAAGAAGGAAGAGAAGCCCGTTGAGCCCATTCTGAGTGGTGCTCTGGGATACAAGGCCCCGGGCCTTAAGAAGTGAGTGGCACAGAGCAAACAAGTACACACATGTTCTAACAGGTTTTCTCAGTGCTTTCCGCTTCTCCAAGAAGTACTTCTGGTTCAGCGAAGAGCCCGTGTCTGTTCAGGACCTGAACGACTATCTTCGTGGCGAGAAGGCCGATGTGGCACACCCAACTGCTGCCTGGTCCAGCCAGTCTGGAAAGGGCCTACTCTACTTCGTTAAGCACGCTGATAACAAGAACAAGCCCGCTGGTGTCCTCAACTTGGTACGCACTAAACCTAATTATGGAGTCACAAGACATGGACAAAGCTGACCTTCTAAATAGACTGATGCGACCGACCTCCTCAAGGATGGAACCATTGCCTTTCACTTCAAGCTTCATGGCCACAAGCACACCTTTGAGGCCCAGAATGCGCCCGAGCGCAACGGCTGGTTCGTCGCCGTCCAGAATGCCATCGATGCCGGCAAGGCTGAGAAGGAAACCATCACACAGAGCGAGGCATACAAGGCCGAGTTGGAGAAGCTTGGTAAGTCCATTTTCATTCTCTTTGTTATCATCAACGCGTCGCGTTGCGCAGACGCAGAATAATTACTGCACTCGCTTGTTCCCGTTGCATGAACCATCGCTAACCGCAAGCGAAGGCAAGCCAGCAACGCTAGCTGCTACCGCCGCTAAGGAGAGCTCCGCTCATAAGAAGAGCGTTGAGGTCCCTAAGTCTACGGAGCCAACCGAGCCCGTTGTCCCAGTCGTCGCTGCCCCGGTTGTCGCTGAGGGTTCTACGCCCGCTCGCGCCGGATCTTCATCCAGCAGCAGCAGCTCCGACGAGGAGAAGAAAAAGAAGAAGTCCAAGAGCAAGAGCCGATCCGTCTCCCGTGGCAAGCGTGCTTCCATCTTCGGTGGTTTCCTAGGAAAGAAGGACAAGGCCGAGGAGAAGGTTGAGGAAAAGAAGGAAGAGCATGAGGCCAAGAAGGCTGACAAGGCCGAGGAGACTCCCGTTGTCGCTCCCGTTGCTGAAGGTATGCACATTCGGCAAATCTTGTGATTGCACAATTCTAATAATTAATAGCCTCCACCGCCGCTCCCGTCATTCCCGTTACCGAGGAGCCCGCAAAGCCCGCTGAGCTTCCCAAGACCGAAGATTCTGCTCCCGTCGCCGCCATTGCCCCTGCTACGACAGAGGACAAGGTCGAAGAGAAGCCCAAGGTAACCAAGCGTGGTTCTATCTTTGGCAACTTTGTGGAGAAGTTGAGGAGCCCAACCTCGGAGAAGAAGGAGTCTGATATCCTTCCTCCAGCGGCTGCCAAGGAACCGGAAACTACCGCCGCTGCACCCAAGGTCGACGAGACACCCGCCGTGACTGCCCCAGTCATTGCTCCGTTGGATGGACCAACTGAGACTCCTAAGACTGAGGAGATCGCAAAGGTTGATTCCCCCAAGGCTGAGGAAGCCAAGGAGGTGAAGCCTGCTGCTACTACTCCTCACAAGGAGAAGCAATCGTTCTCATTCGGCAAGTTCCTTGGTGGTGGCAAGGAGAAGATCAAGTCCCCCACTGGCGAGAAGAGCACCGAGAAGGCATTGGAGACTCCGGTCAAGACTGAGGAGCCCGCCAAGGTTGAGGAGACTCCTGCTCCCCTCGCTGCCGCCGCTCCCACCCCTGTTGAGCCGGTCGCTGAAACTAAGGATGAGCCTGTCACCGAGACCACTCCTCCCAAGAAGCGTGGTTCCATCTTCGGTACCCTGATCCGCAACGCCAGCAAGGCTGGTCGTTCTAAGAAGGAGAAGGAGGTCACCTCCACCCCTGCCAAGGTTGAGGAGGCAGCTGAGCCCAAGGAAGAGACTCCTGCTGTCGCCTCCACTGAGGAGAAGGAGACCCCGGTTGTGCCCGCTCCCGCCAGCACTGAGCCCGCTACCATCGGCGACGTCGTCCCATCTGCGGTTACAGTAGGGCAGGCTCCAAAAAGCACGACACAAGTCTCTTCCACTGCATAAAGTGTGGTGGGAAGATCCCACCTTTCTCGATGACAGCCATGATGGAATGACGGAAAAGCAAAGATACCGCAGCTCCCTTGTTTGACCGCACGGCCCACGACGACCCATACCCCTAAAGTCTTGCTTTGGATATTCCCTCGCGGATTCCGGCGCAGGTCTTGGATTTGAGCCTTCACGCATACCCTCTCCTTGCCGTACGCATACCCATACCCATACCCCAGTTTAGTTTCCTTTTCGACCAACTCTTGTCACTCGCTCTTACGTGGGCCACGATCTGCGGCATTGGGCATGTTTGGAGGTTTTTATTTTGCCTACTTTCAGTGTTTACGCCCATTCTGCTTGTCTAGATTGATACCACTCTGCACTTGTTTCTCTCATTTTTTGATACCAACTGTTTTGTCCTGGCTGTCGCTCTGCTACTTTTCTGTCTGGTTTTACCGCTCAATACCCCTGATACCCTGTGTACAGCCTTATTAGGAGATGTACAAGCGGCCGATAGGGCTCAACCCACTCCATAATCTCTAATAGAAAAATGTGGTTCCCCTACCTATGGTGTACTGGATCGCGTGATGTACGAATGTGATATTTAGTGGATTGCGTGCTTTACAATTGTCAAAGATATTTTTCTAGAGGAAAGACTCCATCTCTGAATTGCATCTTAGCTAGTAAGATGTTTCCGCAAAGGTCACTCTCGCTCGTAGTAGCAAGGTTTGGTGGTTCTCTTAGTATAGGCGCTGGGTTCCATTCGGGTGTGCTCCATGGACCATCACAGTATTAGTTACACAGCTGGGATTGCCGCGGCAGTTGGTTTAGGATTTAGTTTTCTGATGCATGACGCATGACACAACAATATGGGCAACGCCAATCTTCACCTGGGCACCCAACCACGCGAAAAGCAAGAGGCAGTGGCGCCGTGCAGGCCAGACCAAGTGGAAGGCGGAACCGCGGCTCACACCCACGCAGGCGTGGCCCACACACACTCACACTCACACTCACACACGCACACGCACGAAGACGGTGAAGGTGCGCATGCAAGAGGGAGCGGCAGCGACACCTTCAACACCCACGTCCTCCATCGCCACGACCCCCTCCTGTGCTCATGCATATGCGTGCCCACCCGCGTTCGCTAGCATATCATGCTAAATAACAGCTCACTTCTACTATTGTTTCCTACGCCATATTCTTCTTTTCTTCTCTCTTGTGAGAAGCATCTGAGCCCTTTCCCTCCATTCGTTTGAGCTTGGGACGGGTGTAGTGTTCCTAGCCAGACCCTGGAGAAGGACTTCACACCAACAACCACTTCGTGCATACCCACACGCCAACTAGCATAATGGTATGTTTCTATCCCTCCAAGCCTGTGGCTACCACGAAGACCTTCCTGGTGCATTTGCGGAACTTTTTGGTTGGTTTGTAGCCAAGCCAATGTCTGCGCAGAGGTTGCGCCATATTTGGTGAGGGGATGATACGGCAGCATAACACGCCTCCTACTATACTTCATATCTTACGTACCGCTCCAGCTAACAACCCAATTATAGGGCTGCTGCTTTGGTCGTCCAGAAGGCGGGGTCTACCATCAAGACTCTACCGAAGACCCCTCCTCCTCCTCTCGCCGAATCGCCCCAAACTCAAATCGCACGTCGCAATCCCAACCCAATGATCCTCACCCAGAAAACCTCGCCGCGCGCAACAACAGACCGCTGAAGCCAATACAACCAGAGACACGAGTCATCATTCAGGATCCCAATCGCGACCCGAACGGCCCAGTCGTTCCTATCTCATGGACACGCGCACGTCTCGAGCAAGAACGGAGGGAATGGTGGGAGACGCGTACTGAAGGTCAATCCAGCATATGGGATGTATACCGAACATGTGTTTATGCACTACAGAACGGAGACGTAGACAATGCGCAGGCTATTCTCGATGCTGCCGGGTGTACCTGTCCTTCGGGTGAGCTATGGAGGAGAATATTTGGGCCTGACGGTGTCGAATACACCGTTTCGAACGCTAGATGGGTTGTGCTGGAACCTGCGGCTCTTCTGGAAGACGAGGAAGTAGGAGTACACAGACAAGATGTTCATAGGGGCAAGATCATACCGATAGGACCGGTGTCACGGAAATCGTCGAGTGTGGACGGAGAACAACTTTCCCCACACTTTCCGGCATCCATAAGTGTCAAATGCCGGCTTAGTGATACCGCTAAGGACGTTACTGTTGATCTCCCGGGAGACGCAGTGGTTGCTGATCTCATTCGTCGTTTGCGCGACAACCTTGGTGTAAGTGAAGCTCCGTTGCGTACTTGGATCTCTCTGAGAGCCCTCGTCGACTTTATTGGATAAGCTTTGAGTGGAAGCTTAATATCCCGGTTATCTTATTAGCATTGCTCGATATTGATGAAACTTACTAACATACATCCCAGTATCGTGATCAAAACCTCAGTGTAGCGTTCATGGGAAAAAGGTTAGTAACTCGTTGACCCTATCTATCATTATCCAAGACCTATCGCTAACCCAATTCGCCTTCTAAGATATGTCTCCGAGTCTCTTATTTGCGACTTCTACACCGAGGACAATGTCCTTGTCATCATGGTGCAGCCGCGCCTCGATCGTCCATAAGCCCTCATTTCCATTCGTTCATTGGATCTGTGTGGTAGAATCTTTACTTCTGTTATAGTTCTTTTGTGGTTGTAGCCCGGTCAGATATGCACTCGGCTGCTTTTAAAGATACCCCTCCCGTTTCTCTGAAATTGCCTTTGGCAATGGCGTTCTTATACGGGTATATCTACCCTCTTACACTAGTGTTTTAGTCTTAATACGAATCGCTCAATCACTGTCTGAACAGGCTGTATCTAGAGGAGGCGCAACTTTTCTTGGTTTCGAACTGACATAGGTGAAGGTTGGTGTACTCTATCTCGCTCAATGATGCTCCTCCGTCGGAACACATGTTATCTCCGAATCTCCATCTACGGGCTCTACTGGCTTCGTGCGAGTCTTCGCCGCAGATTCGATAACTATACAACATGTGCAGCACTGCTAGAAACAAGACCAATCAAGCCTTCTAGCTTTGGCTTGTTCTTTTCAAGCCTTGCACAAGACATATGCAAGGTCGTGGTTTTGTATCCACTTCTACGTACTATATACGTACCTCGGGGCAAGGACATGCTACAATAGCTCCAGTGCCAGGGTGAGCTTTCTGCCCAAAAAGGAAGGTGGGAGGTGGATTACAACGTCTCCCCAATCAGATTGCGATGGCTGGTTGGGGAGATGTTGGTATGGGTTGATTGATGTGAGTCATTGCGAGAGAGATTTATGGACAGTGTTTGGAGGCAGTGGAAGGAGAGCGATTTCTCGCTATCACGGTCCACTTTTTGTTCTGGGATTCGATGACTGACTAGGTGGGTGTATGAGAGGAAAGAACAACTCCAAACATAGCAAGACTACAATCAAAAATATATTACCCTTCACAACGCCGTTGTCATTTTAAACGCCCATCTATCTATCCATCCATCCCCTCCCTCCCTTATCACCGCTCCCATCCTTTAGTTTCTATATACAAAATCAGAGAATCAAAATGCCCCTCACCCTCTCCCCTCTAACCCCCTCGGATACCCTATCCTGGACTCGCATCCGCCTCCTCGCCTACGCAGGCCCTACACACAACCTCGTGCACTCGCGCCCGCCATCCGAAGACACAATACGGAAAGTAGCTGCTGAGCGGGCGCGCGAGATTGGGAGGAAGGATATGTGGCATTGGAAAGTTGTTGATAGTGAGGAAGAAGAGGGTAGGGGGGAGGGCAAAATGATAGCATTTGGGATTTGGAGTCTTGTTGGTGGGAACGAAGAGGGAGAAGGAGGAGAAGGAAAGGAGAAAGCCGAACAAGAACCCCCCTTCCTTCCACCCGAACTCAATCTCCCAGTTCTCTCCGCGCTTCTCACGCCGCTACGAAACGCGCAAAAATCCATAATGGCTGGACGACCGCGCCCGTACCTCATGCTCAATTCTCTGGGGACGCATCCTGAGTATGAGAGAAGGGGTGCGGGGACGATGTTGGTGAGGTGGGGAATTGAGTTGGCGGAGAGAAAAGGCTGGGAGGTGTATTGTGACGCTACGAGTAAGGGAAAGGGGGTATATGAACGAGTGGGGTTTCAGATGGTGCGGAGAGTAGTGTTTGATAGAAGTGTTTGGAGGGAGAGGGAGAGAGGGGGCGAAGAAAAGGGGGAAGAGAAGGGGGAAGAGAAGGGGGAGAGAGAAGAGGATAGGGAGAAAGGAGGTGCGGAGGAAGAGGATGTAGATGTGCATTTCTGCATGCTGAGAAACGTCAGTGGGAAGACCGACATGGAAGAATGAAAGTAAAACCATGTCAAAAAGTACCGGAAAGAAAACGAACTCTTGCTATTCTCCCCGGTACCCCACGCCTACAAAACCAACCTCATCCCCACCCTCTCCCATCTCCCCAACACCTCATCGCCCCTCTCCGCCTCCAACTCCTTCGCTAACAACCTCGCATCCTCTCCCTCCAACTCCCCCTCACTCAACACCCGAAACCCCCGCTTTTCGTAAAACGGCCGATTCCACGGCACGGAGGCGAAAGTAGTCAGATCAATTGTTCTGTGGCCCTGGGCCCGGGACCAGGAGATTAGGAAGCTGAGGAGCTGTGTTGCGATTCCCTGTCGGAAGTAGGAGGGATGGACGGAGATTTGGGTGAGGTGGGTGCTTGTGTAGGATGAGGTATGTGGGTGTAGGTGGATGAGGATGAATGCTATTGGGTGTGAAGGTGGGGTGATTAGGGGTGTTAGCTTCGGGTTTGGAGCATCTTTCGTCGTGTTTGGAGAGTGGGGATTGGGAAGGTCTGGTGTTTCGGAGGGAAGTGGATCGGGTTCAGAGGAGGAAAGGGTGGCGACCCAGATGTGGCCGTTGGCTTGAGCGGAGAGGAAGAATTCTGGAGGCGGGCTGGGGAAGTCGGCGATGGAGGACATGTTGGCTGTGTGGAAGAGGGTGTCGGAGGCTTTGTCGATGGTGGGAAGGTGTGGGAGATCGGGGGGGAGGGCGGGGCGGATTGTGATGGAGAGGGATGTTGGGGAGGGCATTGTTATGGTTGGTGATGGTTTGGTTTGGTAGGGGGTTTGTCTGTTTGGTGAAAGTTGATTTTGGATTCGAATTGGATTTGGAGGGTACGGGTGGGATGTGGAAATAGTGGAATTGGAGGAGAGAGAGATTGGGAAATGGTGTTCGTAGTCGAACACACTTGGTGTTTACCGTAGAACGAGGGAAGAACAAACTGTGGAGTGAGTCATGGCCTCAATGCGCTTATAGTTGGGTCAGTGAAAGAATTGCAGTTGTACGAAGTATGCGGTCAGCCGACCTATTTAGGAAACTCGATGCGAAGGGTTTTGAGTAACTGGTATTAACGTCTTGCAATATCATTTTCTCATTTCTTGTCAATGAAGACCTCCTCTTCTCTCGTCATTCCATACGCTTACACTTTCCTTCTCGGTGAGGATAAGTCCTCTAATACCAAATGCTCCTTGTTCTATGATGGGGTATCGCATCTTCTCCTGCCTTCTCTCTCTCCTTGGCCAAATCGTATAAGAAGAAGTCGATCAGTATTGCATTGACTTTTGCATCTGGTTGGATTTCCAGGATCTCGCGGCGCAAGAGTTCGACAGACCATATGCTGCATCCTGGATGTTGTTAAATGGTGACTATTAAGAGAGAGGGACTTTCTTTAATAAACAAACCTCGGATCTGTAGCTCCCATGAATGGCCAGATTCTATCATCTCCAGTTGGCGGATTCGTTTTTCCAGAGGCGGTGCATAGGACAGGCAACCTAGAGAATGCAACATCTGCGGTACCCGGTAGTCTGGACAGAAAAGTTAGCTTTCTGATCCTGGCTCTGTATTGAGTTTAACACAAACCTGCGAACATGGTGATCTTATGGATATCGTTGAATTCGCCATATCCCTCTCCATCAAAAGCTGCCCAAAGATCTGCAACGAATATTTGTGCCCGTTTCAGTAGACGGACTTTCTTGCGTTCAAATTTCGCTTCATCATTGAAACAAGGAAATCGTTCTGCGAGCAGATTGACTAGTCCAGCTGCTGAGTTTTTGGCGTCTTCAATCAGTGTTACCACACTGCTGTCAAATTCCTGTAATGTTAGGTCATTTATCGAATCGATGAGGATTACGGAAGTGGCTATCAGAACGCACCTCTTCGATGATTTGGCCAGCTTCTCTTAAACACTTCACTCTTTCCGCAAACATGGGAATTTCTTCATCCGTCTCTGAGCGAAAGACGTTACGGAACACATCATCTGTGCATTCTTCCTCGTTGGCCCAGAAAGTGGGTGTAGTGATAGGAATATCAGCTTCTAGCGCTCTTTGCAACGATGCAACAAGGCTCCAATATCCTGTCCATTTCTGGTCTTTGTAACTGACAGCAAATCTCTCCCCCTCGCTCTTTTCACTCCAGAAGCTGAAATTAAGCAAGTCCATCGTGAAGATAAAATTGACAGTTCCCTCGTCTTTGGCTTTGGGGTGCAATGGATGTTCTGACCATGTTTTTGTGCTGTATTCGCGCTCTTGCATTTGCTTGTGAATCTCGATAGCTGCGAGTTTGGTGTGGCGCATGTCCAACGCTACGTCAACGCTATTGTCGTAAATGTACTCTGCATTCTCAAGAACCCCGGTTTCCGGCGGAGCGGAAGGATCTTTTGGTCCTAAACCCAAAGATTTTCGTATCAGATCCAAAAGCTCGTAGTCAACTTCATCATCTGACATGGCGGAATATCGAAGCAAATATATTGCAGATATAGATGGAACAGATGAACTACACTCTTGAGAATCCTAGGGATTGTATATAGTCATCAATATAGTTTTAACTTCCGTGGAGAGGAGTCATGAAGTAAGACTGCGAAAAACTATGAAGCGGCATTCACCGTTTGATCCAGCCGCTCGTTTCTCGCGTGGGTTAGCGCGCCAAGTCTTGAGGCTGATCTTACCTCCCGCAAAGCTTCCGAGATGAGGCCGTCCCTTCACTGGCCCGGGATCTCTAAGAGCGGCTGCTGACGTCTTGACCTCGCCTTTGTCTCGCTTCGCGAGGTCGACTTCACCTCTCTCACTCATCCACTCGCCTATGAACTAACTTAACTCGTTACTATCAACAATCAAATACACCGCGATGGGACGCGACAGATATGCCCGCCAGAGTCTTGGGAGCACTGAGAAGCCAGACTCTCTCTATACCAAGATCAAGAAGGTAGAGCTCCAATGCACGCCTCCAGCCTTGCGCTCAAATCACTGACCTCAGAATAGTCGCGTGTGTTAATGGTGGGCGCTGGAGGCATCGGCTGCGAGTTGCTTAAGAACCTCGTTCTCACTGGATTCGGCGAGATCCATATCGTTGACCTTGATACGATCGACCTTAGCAACCTCAATCGGCAATTTCTGTTTCGCAGCGAGCACATCAAGAAACCGAAAGCATTGGTACGCACTTGGATGGATCCATAACTTGTTTTGTTGCGCGCAAACTGATGGTGGAATAACAGGTCGCAAAAGAGTCCGCGGGCAAATTCAACCCGAACGTCAAAATCGAGGCATACCATGACAACATCAAAGATCCGAGATTTAACGTCGCATGGTTCAAGGGATTTGAAATCGTTTTCAATGCGCTAGACAACCTCGAGGCGCGCCGACATGTGAACAAGATGTGTCTGGCTGCCAATATTCCCCTGGTGGAGAGTGGCACCACTGGCTTCAACGGCCAAGTCCAGGTCATCCAGAAGGTATTATGCGCATCCTCCACGGTTCTGTAATTCATCTCACATCATTTTTAGGGGAAAACGGAGTGTTACGATTGCGTACCGAAAGAAGCGCCCAAGAGTTTCCCCGTCTGCACCATTCGAAGCACGCCGAGCCAGCCCATCCATTGTATCGTCTGGGGCAAAAGCTATCTCTTCACCGAGATATTCGGTATAAGCGAGGATGACACGCCGGAGATGGATATGAGTGAGGATTCGGAAAATTCGAAGGAGATCGAAAATCTTCGGCGGGAGTCGCAAGCCCTGAAGCGCATCCGGGAGTCTATGGGATCTGACGACTTCCCCCGACTAATCTTCAACAAGGTGTTCACAGAGGATATAGAACGTTTGCGGAGCATGGAAGAGATGTGGAAGACACGGAAGGCCCCACAAGCACTAGATTTCGATGCGCTATCTCAGAAAGCTCAGGGTGTGGGATCAACCGTCGCCCAGAAGGACCAGGTTATTTGGTCAGTTGCTGAAAACTTTGCGGTTTTCGTCGACAGTCTTCGCCGACTAAGCAATCGCTTGGAAGAGACGCGCGCGAATACTGATTTGGGCAATTCGGCCGCAATATTGACCTTTGATAAGGATGATGTGGACACATTGGATTTTGTCGCTGCTAGCGCAAATCTCCGTTCCCATATTTTTGGTATTGAGATGCGGTCAAAGTTCGACATCAAACGTAAGTTCTTCACCTGGACTCAGATTTACCCATTCTGACTTGTCTAGAAATGGCCGGCAATATCATCCCTGCAATTGCTACAACCAACGCCATGACCGCGAGTCTCTGTGTTTTACAGGCATTCAAAGTCATGCGCAATGAATTAGCAAAGGCGAGAATGGTCTTTCTTACTCGTTCCACCGAACGTGTCATCTCCAGCGAACCCCTTAGACAACCGAATCCCCAGTGCCCAGTCTGTAGCGTTGCGCAAACAACACTCGAAGTTGACACTTCACGAGCGACGCTAAACGATCTAGTTGAGGATTTGCTCCGGTTACAGCTTGGGTATGGCGACGAGTTTAGTGTCAACAGTGAAGCTGGAATACTCTACGACCCGGAAGAGGATCAGAATCTATCAAAAACTTTCAGCGAGTTGGGGTTGAAAAGCGACACGTTCCTCACTGTCATCGATGAAGCCGACGATGATACAAAAGTCAATCTCGTCATCCACATCACCGAAAAGCCTATGGAGACAGATAGCAAGCCCATTGTTCTGCCCGAGACGGTTGCGATCGCCACCAAGCCTAAGGCGGCTCCGCCCGTTGAGACCAACGGCCATAGTCACACTGTCACGAATGGCGTAACAAACGGCGTCACGAATGGCGTTAACGGCAAACGCAAGCGAGACGAAGTTGACGTCGAGATTGAGAACGTGAAGAAGCGTGGTAAAGTTGCTGCACCTCCGGCAGCTAACGATAACATTGTTCTTCTGGACGACGCCGCCGACGACGCGATCGTTATCGACGATTGAGATCCAATTATTCCTTGGTCTCATACCACTTCATTGTATTATTTTGCGCGGTCCCATTTTATGGATCAGCCTGGCGTTTGTGTTTGGTTCGTTCGACATAGAGTCATTTCCGCCCAAGTACCGACATTTGAGGGCGCGGCGTACTCAAGGATATACCTGGAACAGGGCGGAGCATCTTTGGAAATATGAGGGCAGGGGTCGGTCTACAATTTTTAGGACGCCGAAAGGCCTCCATCTAGATTCAAGACGCAATTATTTGCATATTGATTTCTGGCTAAGAAGAGGGCGGCGTCTGCAACCTCATCAGGCGTACCGAATCTTCCCATAGGGATTCTATGGCGAAGTTCTTTGCTTTTCTCCAGATCTATGTATATTAGCAATGCATTTATCAAATTCTACTCGATTTCTAATGCTATGAACAAGAAGCGGCTTACCTACAGTCATATCAGTACTTATGTACCCGGGAACAATGGCATTTACTCTGATGCCAGATACAGCCAATTCGTCAGAGAGGGCTCGAGTGAACCCTATGCAACTGTCAGCTCTCTCAATACCAATTAACGATGCCATCTTCATACCCAAAACTCCAGCCTTGCTGGCTGCATATGCAACAGCACCCTGACCACCCTTCAGTCCCAGGAGGCTCGAAACATTTATTATAGCAGGACTGAATTCCTCAACATTCTTCACTTCGTTTCCATCCTTTTCAGGTATGTCTTTCTTCCACTTGGTTCTCCCCCACCCGGCCCCTCTTATATATTTATTTCGAATCAAGAACCTCGTTGCCATCATCATACCAGTCAAGTTCGTCTTCACAATCTCATCCAGTGTATCTGAGCTTGTCCGCACAAACGCACTACTTTGCGCTATTCCCGCACAATTCACAAGCACATCAATTTTGGATGTTGAATCTGCAAAGTGCATCTGTCTGCCAAAGTAGCTTCCTCCATCCCAGAAATATTGATTGCTAATATCTGCACATTCGACGTAGCGGTGGGGTTCGTGGCTGAGAAGATGCGACGAAGGGAGGGTCGCAAGCGCGGCTTTGAGGCGTGGGACATCGCGGGCGAGAAGCGTTATGCGGTAATTGTTGGCGGCGAAGTGCTGGGCGATGGCGAGGCCAATGCCACGCGAACCGCCAGTGATAAAAGCATGCCGAATTGGTGCAGGCATTTAGCTGAAACTGGAAATGAAGAGGGTTTTGTTTATTTGGAGAAGTTCTCGTTGATAATTGAGCAACAAGGTGGAGATTGTCAGCGGACATTTTGTCCGAGGCTCTCGCGTAGGAACGTGACCACGCGCAACGCTTCTTTCTGCAAGGGCGATTCCGCCCCTCTTCTACCTTTATTTCCAACACCACGACAAGCAAGACCGCGCCAAAACCTGATGATGGCAGAACAGACCACATATGTGACACTTGTGTCGGCCGACGGCTTCGAGTTCAAGATCTTGCGTTCCGCCGCTTGTCTGTCAAAAACAATCAGGAACTCGCTGGACCCGACGCGTAAGTGTTACCCTCAGTAACCTTTTCTTATCGCTCTGATCCGTTCATTGCATCTTCCATTAGAGCAGACAAGCTAATATATGGCTCATAGACGAGTTTCAGGAGTCAAAATCAAACCGAGTCGTACTCGAAACGATCAAGTATGTCACCCACCACGTTCCACTCGTTCTCCTCGTGTAACAGTATTTGCGACCGATAATATTCCACACCCTGGCTCTAAAATATGATATGGTGTATGGCGTGCTGTGCGGCGTGCTGACTTGAAATCAGCGGCATTGTGCTCGAGAAGGTCTGCGAGTACCTGTACTATAGCGAGAAGCATTTAGAGGCAAAGGATGTCCCTGATCCGGATTTCCCTCCCGAATTGTGTCTGGAGCTGCTCATTGCGGCGGATTTCTTGGATGGTAAGCAGGTCGTTTTCGATCACCTGTTTATACTAACTTCTAGGCAGTATGAACGTCACCCATCACTTTAAATCTTGGAACCTCGGTCGTCACCATAACAGGACGACGACATTCTGTATAGTTATAACTAGAAGACAGCACTGCTGGAGTTGAAGGTGTATAGTGTTAATGAAGTTATGAGATGGGCTTGTCCGGAATGCATGACATGTCACCATCAGGTCATTCTGAACGGCCCCCGTTGATACATCGTGTTCGAGAAATTCAGGATCCACGTCAATAAAGGCGTGAGTTTCAGCATTCTACAACGTCAATGGAGCCGCACAAAAGTTGTTCGGTCGTGGTCCCAATAACCATGGTTTCGACTATATCCGGCAATACATCCGACTATGCATCACCCCGCGGCCCTGCCCCACCAACGATCCACCATCGCGTCGACAATTCCCGCCCTTTAGCATCCTCTTGATCCCAATCTTGAACGCAGAAGGGCGGCTGTGATTCCTGTTCTTCTTGGCTAAATTCTACAATCGCCGCATAGGTTACGAAGATTGTAGCCGCAAGTAAATTAGTCCCCAACGAAGTCTTATAGCCTTGGAGTGTTGCACACAAGCCACCTGGCCCTCGGTACGCAATGTAACCGCATTGTTTGGAGTCCAATAAGTAGTCGCCTGTTGCCCACATGTCCCTTCGACCGCTTCCTCTCTTTCAGTCAGCTCATCGTTCCATCAGCAGTCTCCTGTGTCCATCATCGTTACCACAAATTGTACTGTGTTACGTATCAACGTGTCCAACGATGGTTGCTCAACAGAGCATTGACGAGGAATCACTCCCAGCTGTTTTCCAATCGAAATGGAAGCACAATCCCGACCCAACAGCTTTGCCATTTCCCCGCGACAACCCGCCTTTCCAATTGACCGAAGTCGACTGGCGTCAACTCAGCATTACGGATGATCAATTCGAACCCCACAGCTGGGAGAATCTGCACCACCTTATCTCCATAGGTGAACTCGACGAACTAAAGCGCTGGCCCTCTTTTCTTAAGGCGTATCTCGCTTGGACTTCACACGTAAAAGCAAAATATGGCAACATAACTCAGTATATTCTTACACAGCGTCTCTTTTGGGAACCCATCTCTACAGAAGGCCCAATAAGTTTTCCGCTGAAGTCTATTACACCATTCGAAGACCCAGCCGACTACAAGATCATCAAGAACGACTGGACATACGCGGTCACCCCAGGTATTGCACACATTGTAGTGTGGTCAAAATCACGACTTCCCGTTGACTCGGAAGGCGCGTTGACTGCAGAGGGTCGCAAAATCGTGGTGGATTTTGTAGACAGGGAGTTCAGGAAGAAGGTGGGCGAGGAAAAGGCAGGCGAGAAAGTTCAGTGGTTCAAGAATACCACGAATCTGCAGAGTGTGAGGAGTCTGGAGCATGTTCATATTTTGGTCAAAGATGTTGATGAAGAGGTTCTAAAGCAGTGGATGAACTGAAAAAGGAGCATCATTGCTTCCAGGTGGACAGTTGGTGGCGACATGTGTTCTGCCCTTTATATAGAGTGTCACGGCCAGAGAGGATGATGTTAGAGTCAAACAGATACAATGCGGGAATAGATCATGATGAGGCTATAGCAAACACAAATTGTTGAACATTATGCAGGGGTTTTCTTTCTAAATACTTCCTGAAAGTCTATCCGGGACCATTCCACAAGTGACAAAATTCTGGGTGTTCCATATCAATGACCAATAGCCACTTCATAGACTTGGTGGTTATTGACACTGATTGGCTCCTGCGTCAAAGGCAGCTGCAGGGCTGAATCCTACGCTACGTTGGTAGCGTCAGCACCACTTTATACAGACCACTAGACCTGGCTCCCTCTAAACTTTCCCTAACACTCTAAGCTGAACTTAACGGAACTAATAAACCACAAATGGTAATAAAGCTACATTTGAGGGTTCTTTTTACAATCATTGTAGTAGCCTTCATATGTATTTGGAATTCTTGCTCAGTACGTGCGTTAGTACTTACAGAAAAAGCTACTGGCGACTTCTCGGCGACTTTTTGCTGTGCCTCCAACACTGCGATGTCCCCGAGTTAATGATATGTACGAAGAATAGCTGTTTATCTCCGTATTACCTAGTAAGTACCCATTGTGAATGCAATTATATCTCCACAGAATAGGTTTGATGCCGGAAAGTATGCGGCGTAACGGGATATAAAACACTGAGGTTCTCCCACGTTCAACTTGTTTTGTTCATACAATCTCTCTACACATTCTACTCTGCTAACCTTCTTCGATACATCTTCTTCCAAAGCCAGTCATCATATCTAATTACAATATCGTTGTCGAATAGCAAACACTGGACCTTTTTTTACTGGCTAACAGACAATATTCCCTTCACCAGCCAAAAACACACCATGGCAGCTCTTCGACCCCAAATTGTGGACGCACTCATCGTTGGAGCTGGTCCAGCAGGCTTGAACGCCGCACTAGCTCTAGCCCGTCTCCAGATGACAGCTCTTGTGTTCGACTCTTCTAGTTTCCGTAATGAAGGAATCAAGCATATGCACACCGTTGCCTCACGCGACCATGCTGATCCCCACGAATTCCGCCGTATCGCTCGTGAACAAATCACATCCCGCTATCACACCGTCTGGTTCGAAAACACAACCATCACCCACGCAGCAAAGAAACTTATCGGTCCCGACGCAAAATACGATGGTTTCGAACTCAAAGATGACAAAGACAAAACGTACCAAGGAAGAAAGATAATTCTGGCAACTGGCAGTCGTGATATTTTGCCAGATATTCCGGGTTACAAGGAGAATTGGCCGCAACATAGTAAGCTATAAAGTAGAAGTGCTGAATGCATAAATTAATATCGGTCTCAGTATATCAATGCCTAGGCTGTGACGGATATGAGCAGCGAGACTCCCCAATCGGTGTCCTCGACGCTTCGCCCATGACATCACATCTGGTACAAATGGCACAGCAACTCGACAAGCGCGTAACTATCTTCTCCAACGGACCCATATCAGACACAGAACCCATCCAGAAAAACATGAAGCTGTCCCGTGCTCTCGGAGCACAGATCGACGACCGCAAAATCAAGCGTCTAGTCAACAACGGCCCTACCCATCTCGAAGGTGTTACTATTGAGTTTGAAAGTGGCGACCCGGTCACGTTAGGGTTCATAGCACATAAGCCACCAACGGTCAACAGGGCTCAGGATTTGATCGATCAGCTGGGATTGGATACGGTATCAGTGGAGACCGGTGGTCATGTGAAAGTGGTGGATTTGATGGTGAATGAGACCTCAGTAAGAGGTGTCTTTGCAGCTGGTGATACTATGCTTATGATGAAGCAAGTGGTTTTGTCGATGGCTGAAGGACTGAAAGCTGCTGCTGGTGTGATGAAACAAATAGGTGGGGAGAAGGCGGCGACGGTGATGAAGAGCTTGGAGGAGAATGGAGAGAAATTGTGAGATGAAAATATGGGCTTCACCAATAATACCACATTTACATAGGAGTTATGGAGTCGTCCTTGGATTGAAAATTAACTAGGAGCCAATATCGAACCCACATTGGCTTCTTGTCTACAAGCCGTGTTTCTTGTAGTGATCTCCCTTCCCGGGCCCCATATCATAGTTTAGTGTATTGCCACTGTTGTAGACAGTTCGAAACCGCCATGTAGATATCCGCATCATCCTACTCAGATCTAAACATTCTTCGATCCCTTCCAAGTCTCTCCTAGTTGCATCGGTCCTAAGCACCCCATCAGCACTGCTTCATATCAGTCTCATATCCCTCCCAAACTCACCAATGATTGCCTGCATTTTGCTCTGCACCTCAGTCCAAAGACTCTTCATCGCATTCGAAACCGAATCCCTCTCTGCTCCCGCAACAAGCAACTTCCATTGCACGAGCGATCCTGGCTTTGTGTACACTATAAGCTGAGCAGTGATGTAGTCGTAGCGCGCACCGTTCAGGTAACTGGTACGCCCAGAGGTGGTGATGGTAAGTTGGGATGGCTGAGTTGGGTATGAAGATCCGTAGACGGCGCGGGCGTCGGCTGGGAAATACTCAGTGAAAATGAACAAGGGGAGAGAGCGGGTGTTGCGCACTAAGGATTAGTTCATTGAGCTCTTTGACAAGCTTTGCTTCATCCAGATCCATGTATTCGGCCATGGCTTCTGGTGAGTACGGTAGGGGGTGGAAGGTTGTGTTTGGGGTGTGTGACTCTGGAAGGCGGAACTGGGAGGTGTGGGTCTATAACATTACTTGCGGTGTCTGTGAATTGAAAAAATCGCTTGTTAGATGAAGGTGGAAGTAGAAGCAATTGTGTTGTTCACGTTTGATTGCGTCATATGAAAAGAGGGTTGCAGACCCGTAAAGGATTCGAATGATTCACTTAATGGTGCAGGAGAATTAGTGAAGTCACTGGACTATGGTCAATAGTGGAATAGAAAAGAGATGTTGGAATGTTCTCACCTATAGGCCGGACTTCCAGCCTTTTTTAAAAAAAAAACAAGTCTTTCATGACTGACAGTGTTAGGTCCTGAAGAATAATTTCTCCTCGAAAATCTTTTGGGATCAGTCAATTTTTGAAGTCGAAACTGTTTCATGTGTGATTTTATATCTTTTCAATCAAGAGGTAGTTCATTCAAATGTGGGAAAATAAAACACTCTACCGCCTGATCAACTCCGCATTGCAAGCCTCACACATCCGCCTCTTCAAATAATATCTCAATGCCGGTATCTAGTAGTAGTCCTCACCACATAGTCCCCCATAATTATATTATCTTTAGTTAATCTTTTTCTCCACGCCATCTCGGTACCGCCCAAGCCAATGAGGTTTGACGACCAAAACAAACAATCTGAAAATTAGTGGTGGCAGCAAGTTGCTCACCATTCCCCACAGCGCCCGACTCCTGACTCCAGTTTCTTCTTCCCCCCTCCAAAGAGCAATATACGCCAAGCCTGTAATGAGACAAACTTCTGTTGCCGATAGAAAGATGTAAACTGGGGCGCGTAGTTCGATCCCCTGACGAGTATTTGGGACTGCGAGCAGAAGTGGAACAGCGATGCTCATGAAGATACCGGCGATGATCTGAATTACAGTTTCAGAGAGTGGAGTATCCAGGGTTGGCGGTGAGGGCGTAGCAAGAAAGCTCAGAATTGTAGATGGAGACAGAGTCATGAAGGAGGCCGCGATGACATTAAGAGCGGCTTCGAGAACGAGAGCAATGCGCATGGGCGTACCAGGATGAGAGGGATCGAGAGTTATGGAGTGGAAAGACGAAGGATGTGGATAAGTAGCTGACATGATGATTAAAGATAGTAAGTGACTTTGATGGATGTTGAGAGAAGTAGAAGATGAAAATGAAATTAATAGGACGTCGTGGTGTTTTATATCAGGTTAGGAAACTGTAAACTTCTGCAGCCTAGGTGACGTGCATGCGAGCAATGCGACGAATATCTATGTACCAGGCTTGCTGGTTACTTCCGGAACATGACATATTAAGGGTGGTGACGCATGAGAGCTGTCACCAAAAAGCAATGAGCAGAACAACATGAAGAAGGCATGGAAATGTTTACACGATGATGAAAACAACATAGAAGAGGTTGTAAAAATATAATGTAAAAATTGAAGCCATTGAGACCCAACAGTCCAGACGGTTTCAATTAATTGCAGGGCTGAAGACATAGGTAAATACAGTATTACCGTCATGACATCAAAATCATAGAGCTTGTTTTGAAAAAACATCACTCTAATGCCAAAATTTTCTTCAATGTCGTCTAGACGTGTACTGAATTCTTTTTGAACGTATATTCTAGCCTGAATCACGTACAGAAACCAGAGCCTTTGAATAGCACTCTAAAGTTGCTCAAAAGAGTAGGGAGCATTGGTACCAAAAGGATGGCGAAAAAGCGTTGAAATTGCTTACCGCAATTAACGAAAATAGGAACCTTTCCTGATTTAGGGAGTAGGTTGAAACCGTTCAAAAGGGTATGAATCATGGGCTTCATATAGATCGCATAGAACGCACCAAAACGCACAGCTAAAAATTGTCTGAAAGGGTAGGGTACCTAAGAGGGACTGGCGGGTGAGGTGTTCGCGTTCACATGTCCCAGGCGGCAGCTTTAGCGAGCTCTACGAGAGCGACGTCACTGGCCGTCTGTTCTTCTGCATTCTTCCTTTGGAAAAAAGACACATCCTGCCAGATAATCCGCCCCCTAGGCTCCCACCATTTATTTCTAATCCAAATAGATCCTATCGCGTACCTCTTCATTATGGGAACGCGCATCAACACTATCCTTCGCCGAATCGTGATATGAGCGTCACCCTTTCGTCCCAAACACCATGGCTGCCTCACGCGAACAATCAACCACGTCAGCGCACGCAAATCAATACATCCGCGAGGTATTGCACAACCAGGAGTCCTCACCAGCAATACCCGTTCGATATTTCTATACCTCGCCACTAGCTATAGACGACCCACTTTCCCCCCTTCCGCCTTTGTCAAGCTCGACTAGCACGCGCATTCACCCTCCACGGCCTTTCTCTGAATACGATAACGAAGCAATAAACAATACATGGTTAGAGTTGCGGAAGAAGATACTCAGGCACAATGAGGAACTTGCAGAAAAACGGAGATCAGTCGAGGGACCCCCGACACCTATGAACATGGCAAGGGGACGTGACATACCCTCAACCCGATCGTCCAGTAGAGGTCAATTCGCAAGATCCGTTGAGGCTTCTCCTAGAGATCATACAAGATCTGGTAGCAGACCTCGAGGGATGATGGTGTCTTCATCGTTACGTGCCTTAGACCCCGAAAATGCCTCCCCGAAGGAGCCAGCCACGACTGGGACACCGTTCATACGAGCTCCATCGCGAGGGAACATTACCCAGGCCCGGAAAGTGGCCCCTACAGATGTGAGACGAAGACCCGAGCCCCTCGAGGTGGATAGCTATACATGGGATGAGGAAATGGAACCTGCTCTGACAAGTGGCAAGGCAAAAGATCCTATTCGTAGACCCTCGAAGCCGAAGTCTGGTCCCACGGCTAGAGTGCCCGTAGGCGTATCGAGGCTCCATCATGTTGCTTTGGATGCTGAATCAATTCGTATGGAACCTACCTATTGGGAGCCCGTCAACGATATTGCGAAAGTCATTCGAGGAACGTGGTTCTATAAGGATACAATGATGCCAGTGGAAATTGAGGTCGCGAATATGCTAGAAGCCGGTTTTCTGGATCTTAAACCGTGGACCCAGACCTGGGCAGATGAGCTCAACAGCGCGGTAGAAGTGGGTGCGATCGGGGAGATGAAAATTCTCCACAAGTTATGGCCAGACAAACCGATCAAGATCGACAGTCGGCCTACCTCCTCGGCCCAGATGCAAGTCGGTCTAGTTCAGAGTACAATGCCCGAAGAACAGGATGACCCGGAAAAGGAACGGCGTGAAATTGTCGAGAACGCATGCGATCTTATTGACATCTCTACAGGGCCGGATGGCCCCGACAACAAAGCATCTGGCGACTTAGAATACGGTCGCGATGGGCGCAAAAATATGTACAGAAAAGCCGGAATAATATACGCAAACGCGAAGGAAGCCTATCTATTGCGACCTTCACTACAGCCTTCAAATTACTACGGACGACGACCACTCGCAAACTTCATTCGTAAGGGAAGAAACATTGGCATATGTGTGACTCGCGGATTTGATCAGAACATATGGGATAAGCTCCACCCTCCTAACAAGAGTGAAACCGCTATACGGGCACAAGAAGGTGTTTCTTCCGCACAGTCAGGCGCGCCGCCTTACAGACGTCAAAAGTCGGATCCAGCCCTCGCTCTATCGGAGAGGCCACAAGTCACGGACCTTGTGCTTGTCATTCATGGAATTGGCCAAAAGCTTTCCGAGCGTATCGAAACCTTTCATTTCACGCACGCTATCAACGCTTTTAGAAGAGAGGTCAATGTTGAACTCGGGACAGACGACGTCAAGCGATATCTTCGAAAAGACATGGGTGGCATCATGGTCCTGCCAGTCAATTGGCGCAATCGTGTTTCTTTGGAAGATGAAGCTAGCGGTCGTATTGAAGAAGAAGAAGATCCCGCAAGCAATAAATTCAGCCTGAAGGATATCACGCCAGAGACTCTTCCCTCAGTACGTGGCATAGTGAGCGACGTCATGTTGGATATTCCCTATTATCTGTCGCCCGAACACAACCCCAAGATGATATCGGCCTGTATCCACGAAGCAAACAGGATCTATCGGCTTTGGTGCCAGAATAATCCAGGCTTTGGTGAGTTCGGTCGTGTCCACCTAATTGCTCACTCTCTAGGTAGCGTTATGGCTATCGATATCTTGAGTCAGCAGCCAAGTCAGGTCTCACTCGAGTACAGTGATCCTGCATTTCCCGTAGAGAACCTCCCGCGAGACCACTTCATCTTCGACACAAAGTCCCTCTTCGTTTGTGGCAGTCCCGTGGGCTTCTTCCTGCTCCTCCGGAACGCCAGGCTTCTTCCTCGTCGCGACAAAGAGAAACCTGGTGCAGACTCATACGCAGCTCCAGGTGTTGCTGGAGAGCAGGGCACTTATGGGTGTATTGCCGTTGACAACATTTACAACATCCTTAATCCCTATGACCCAGTGGCGTATCGTCTCAACGCTGCCGTGGACGTTTCGTACAGCGAGACTTTGAAAGCCGCCATCATACCAACGGCTAACAGCTCATGGTTTGCATTCGCAAATCCGTTCCGCAAAAGCGTCGACCCGAACCAACTCCAGACCAAACCGAACGCCCTTCGTTTACCGTCTAACGTCGAACTCGAGACACATGACTTCACTCGAGAAGAGATCGCGGAAAAGAGGGCATACCTACTGAATGATAATGGTCAGATTGACTTCTTCATGAAGTATGGAGGAGGGCCACTCGAAATACAATATCTGACAATGTTGGGCGCACACAGTAGTTACTGGTTAAGTCGAGACTTCACAAGGATGATCGTTATGGAAGTAGGAAGGAGAATGGGCAAAGAGGGTACGCTTTTGGCCATGAGGGCGCAAAAGAAGAAGTCCAGCGCTGTTTGAGACAAACATCAATATTGGATCCTGCCAGGTCCAGCACTCCAAGAGACTTGCACCGCGAAGATCTATATCGTTCAATGTGCTGTTCTCTTTCTCTTAATTCTTGGCTAAAGAGATGTCCTATCATAGCTGCTGGCGAGTACGTCGAAACATGTACAATGAGGTATTCACACAACCATCCTCAATCATCAAGGACTTGTATTCGCGTCCTCGCTTGGCCATTTCCATATCTTCTTGCGAAGGCAGGGCGGGAGCACAGGACTCGCGTCCTGCACAGTGGCTGTAACACCGCTGTATCCATCCATTCTTCACAGCAGGGCAGGTTAACGTTGCGCGACATCGCTGTCTCGGGCGTGCTGGTCCCCATACCCATACCCATACCGCCTGCCTCCGCTCCGGCCCAGTTCTGTCTCTCGGCCCACTAAAGGATCCTCGCTGCGTAGACCACAGACAGAGACACAGACACACACGTCCTCGACTTGCTGCGCCCAGTGACGTTGACTGCGTCACCTCCCTCAAGGGCCGCCGCAGCACGCGATCTATTCGCATGCCCCTAATCACGTCCCTTCCTTTCCCTTTCCGCACGCAAGCAAGGTCCAGTAGGCTATGAACATCGAAAACAAACCCTTCTCAATCGCTCGCTCGTTCAACTATCCATATACAAGCCATCCCCCAGCACGCCTATCATGTCTCTCATGCGCCCGAACCGTGATTCAGAATCGCAACAAGCAAGCAAGATATCTAGTTGCGGCGGATGGGGCGGAAACAGCTCGCATCGCAAATCACACTTCCCTTCCATACCCTTCCCTTCCCTTCTTCCTTGCACGATACCATGTCCCCATGCTTCCGTGTCTCCATGTTCCATATCCATGCCCATCCCATCCAACATGTCCATATGCAATATTCCCGGGAAATGGGCAAATGCGCTCAAACTCGCTGGTGGCCGTGATGGATGATCAATGGACAGAGAAGGGCGGACAGAACCTACCAGACCCAAAAGGATTGACAGGGGTTGATTAGGGAGAGGGGGCCTGACCTGACTATCCTTCCTTGAACGAACTTCCCATCGCCATCCGCATCCTACGATCCTTCCCCCCGCGCAACACATTTCCAACGGGGCAAAAGGTGCGCGCATATCAGATATACCCATACACCGCACCGCGCCGTGTTGCACTGGACGGGGTTCTATAATCCATACAATACAATACATACCTCTCTAGCGCCCGCACGAGACGAAACCAGACGATTGGAGAGGTCCTTCCTTTCGTTCTCGCTCCCTTGTTTTGCATTTCGGTTGATACAACACGCATCCGTCCGCGTGGCACGGAGCGGAGCGGAGATTTCCCAAGGGCCATGTGCATAGATTCGTCTATTGTTTCTTCTTTCTTTTTGGCCTGGCTTTTTTTGATTTGAGAAAGGCGCCGCGCTCGATGCTGCGGAATGAAATGGCAGAATTATAGAATGGACGAATGAATGGATGAATGTAGATGCTGCATCGTTCACGGACAGAGACACAGACACATGGAGTGTGCATGGGCATTGCATGGAACGTCATGGTACAAGGCACGCATGCCCCCGCGCTTTTCGTCCGTAGCGTCGTAAGTCTGAACAGGTGACGCGCTGCGGCATGCGCTGAATCGCTCCAAGAAGCCCCCCGAAATTGAGCAAAAGATTACAATACACACTACACAATACACAGTATGTACACTTATTCCGCCACAGTTGCAAATCCCTCGAGAACCCTCTTTTTGGGGGTTATATGTAGAAGGAGGGTCAGGGGGCAGAGCAGCTTCCTTGCCTGCTTGTTTGCTACGCCCGAAGTATTTGGGGATATAAGTGAAGGCGTAGTGTGGCGCATGCGCGAGGGGAGAACAAACATTAGGGCTGGGCAAGAACCTTATGGGGGCGGCACATGTTGATACTGGAATTATTGAGTGCAGTGTATTCATCCTAGGTATCGAATTATCTGTCCATGCACGTTGCGAACGCTTGAACACAAAACCTTTTTCCCTGACGGAAAGGTAATGCTGAAACTCGGAGGATTGAAGGGCGTCTGTGAGGGTACGACATTCTGGCACTGGCACATACGAAGTGGATAGCCGGTAGTTGAGTGATCGGTGCAGGCAGGATGGGTGGATGGATGGATGTAGAGACATGGCGAGTCTGGAGCCGGTCTGTCCATGGAGCAGGATTTCACGGAGGCACCGCACTTGCATTGCAGTGCATTTTTGTGGCAAGAACGTCTGAGTTTGACGGCTTGTGCTCTTTAACTGTTGCACTTGGTGGTTCGTGTTGTGTTGGGAGAATATTCAAATTGGTGTTGTGTCGGGGGAGCAGATATTGGGGGTAGACGGTGCAGTACACACGCTGGAGGGTCGTCATCCCATCCTCTTTTGATCCTGTAGATACCCGACACGCCATCGTCCGAATGGTTCTGTTGTGTCAGTCTCAAACGTAGAATGCACATGCCCTGGATCCCTTGACACCAGAGCGATACTTCTTTTCGACAGTGGTCTGGATCTTTTCAATACCGGTATAATAGTATTTCGACTGTCGTGGCCTGCAACACATTTGATATGTTGTCGTGCTATGCCATTGGGGCGGTTATGGCCACAGGCCCACAACAGCCACTTTGCTATCCTGAATCGGAGGCAATTCCGGAGACTTCGAGAAAGTACCATGCGTTCGTTCAGGCCTGAGTAACACCAGCTGGGATCGCAGTAGTCGATGCAAGCGACCAAGGCAGAAACATCAAAGCATCGTCCTTGTCTGCTGAAGTTGTATCAGATGGTCAAGTTCGGTTCACGACTTGGCCAGGTGATTCGCTGGCGTATACTTGCACTCATAAGGAATCATTATATTTCCGATTCCAGCGAAGGCGCCCAATCTTCTACCATGTCAGAACGCCAGACCACGGGTCAAAGTTCCCCCATGAATTCGCAACGCCTGCTCGAAGGGAGCTTGTTCGCCCAGCCCTATGGGCGGGTTGTCGCTGGGGGCGAGGGAATGCTCGTGCTTTGGCGTCGGACAGGTGTTGGCGGGTAGCATGGCATAAAGTTCTCACCAGCTCCGACGGCAAGCGGGTCCAGGGCGACGGGTTTGGTCACCGATCGGGTCACTTAAAGGCGAAAGGGTTCAGCTGGCTAGGATAGGTGTTTGTCTGCTGTGCTGGATGGTTGATTCTGGCTGTTGTGCTGTGCCCATGTTGATGTTGGTGGTGGGCATGGCTTGGGCGACGTGAAGCACAAGGCGACCAGTCACAGAGCGCAGAACGCACCTTCCGCTTTGAGAATGGCATACGAAAATTGCGCGGTACAACCAGAGCGGGGAAGGGAAGATGGGTGCATGCAACATGTCGAAACGCGTATCGCAGTTGTGGCCATGGTTGCGATACATGATAGCGAGAGTGTGTACGCACCGTATCCCTGGGAGGCTGGAAGTCCAATGCAACCTAATTGTCTCGCAGATTGACGCTCGGGTAGGAATGGCTTGGGAGGCCTCCATCTTCCATTCAATCTATCCGGTTGCAGACAATGGCATGCGGGAAACCGCAGGCCGGATGTCTTACTGCGACGGGATACTGCTGGTCAGTTGGCGAGAGAGCCACTTGGGAGCTCAGCCCTGCGAGGAACAAACGAGCCACCCTGGTCCGGACCCTTTAGCAATGACAAGGTTTCTCATCCTTCGAATATGCAGCTTCAATGAAAGAGGTAGAGCTTCAATCTGGACACCGCTCCTCTACGGGGTCTACGTTGTGGAGCGGGGTCGCGGGATGGAAAGAGTCATCTGTAATGTACGGTGCTCGTCCAACCGATTATGCACTTGTGTCCCAAGTGCAAGATTGCATTTACTGCTTCTTGTCGTCGAAGGGTGATGGTCGCTTCATGAAACAGAAAAACAGTCGGTTAATTGTAGCTTTCGGATGGGCTTGATAGAGCACGGAATTATGCAGTACGGGGTCTTTAGGCGACGCTGGTGTGCCTGGGTGAGTACTGCACGTTTCGAAACATGAATCGCTCATGTTCAGGAACTCATGTGACGTGGTTGGCGGCGCGGTCCCACGTGATCGTCGATCGCAGACCTTTGTAATGCTAAACCCGAGATGAGGCGTAGATTTGAAATCATAGGTGGGACTGTTTGAAATCAGTATTGGCATTCTATAATAAACGACGACTCATGTTTGCCCAACAACGGGCGAAATCATGGACCAATTATTCCATGAAATTGCGATAGATTCGACAGATCAACATGGCTGCGGACGTTACGCCCTGCGCAATGACCGGCATTGAAGAAAACGTTAAAGACGTAAAAATGCTATATTGTATGGTATGGCTGCTAAAGGAGTGCCACATAGCTACATACCGTGGTATAGAGCCTCCACTCGCCAAGCTCCTTCTCGGAGGATTTCGAACCAACATCTTCCTCCTCTGTAATGTCCGTCATGGGCGACTGGTGCGAATCTTGTACAAATGTGCCATACAAGGGTATCAATCTCCTTGTTGAATCCTTGGCCGGTAGCAAATATGTGCTCTTAAATCTGGCTAAGTTGAGAACGGATCAAAACATTGTCTTGTCCACTTCTCGATGTCTTGACAACCTGTGACTATAGTGGCAGGGCTGCTAGCAAGCGAAGGTGTTGGCAACCACGCCGCACTGCTGCATCCGTTTCGCGTCGTACGGGTATTTTGCAGTTTTTCAATACACACGCCTTATGGAGAGGAGCAAGAATCGCCCAACTGTCCAGCTGGACAATAACGATATCATCAGCTACCAGTGGTTGTGTCTAGGACCCCTGGAAGTGGTGATGAATCGAAAAGTGCCTTGCGTGTATAGAAACGTGCTCGCACCAGGATGCTCATGCTGGCAAGCAAGAAGCTTGGCTAAACAGGGAGCGACTTTGCCGTGGAGTCGGAGAAACGTGGGGAGGGAGACCAGGGAGCACTTGTTACAGCGTCGTGGTTGGGTCACCTGCAGCGGCAATATCCAGCGAGGCTGCTTGAGATATTAACCTTGTCTTGGGGCTTAATTGAGTATATGGCTCGTAGCCTAACCCAACGTGATCTCGAACCTCTCTATAGATGTTCGAGTCTCATTAATGTGAAGGACGGCACTGGCGTTGTTCTGTGGGGCATAGAAGAGAAGGCTCAGCTGTCGGGCGGGGCGAAGAATCTTGAGTTTGCAGTACAGATGGAGGACGAGCGCGACGGCGGATGTTGGGATCGGGAATACTCCAATGCGAAGAGGTCACGAACAAGGCGCAGAGAGTAGGTAGCGGTTTGATGTGCAGTACAGCGAGACATTAGTGTTTCTGGTGTTTGGGGGTGGTGTTGGTGGTGTGAGGGCTAGAGAAGGAGGGGAGGGAAGTGTTGGTGCTAGCCGCTGCGGGAAGGCGCAGCTGGCTTGTCGCTGTCCGAACACATTGCACATATTCTGATGGAACATGCAAATGAGAACACTAGAAGTCATATTAAACGCTGTGAGGTTTCCAAGCGGCGGAAGGAGACTTTTCTATGACATGAGAATCCATCCCAAAGCCCAGCCCCACGGGAGAGACACACATGGATGTAGGTAAGCGTAAAAACTCCTACGGCAGAGGAACATTGACTGTGGTGTAATAAGCCGTGAGATGCGATACGAAGGAAGCGTGATGTTGGTGAGATCTGGGGAAAAGCAGATCTGTCAGACGGAAGATGACGACATCATTTCTAGCCATATTGATATAAACCTTGAATCTTCTCCTACATTGGTTCTCACTACATACTATCAACAATGTGAGCTTCGTCAACGTTCATCGCTATTTCGATTGCCCTGAGTCGATTTCTAATGTGGAGAACTTCGCACGATCCTGCCTTTCTCGTCTGCATCACGCTCTAGCCGTATAACTCTCGACATTTCCCTAATCCGGTAAACAACGCGGCGCGCGGGGGACCCCAGGTCACTAAGGGCACCGCCTTGAGGTCCGCCTCGCCCACACCCAGGAGCTCCCTAAGTCGCGGTCGGTTAAGGAACGATGCCCGTCGTCTAGTGATAGGTGCGCATACGGCGACTCGGTGTTATATTTCTATCATCGAAGGCCATTCTGAGGGTATTGTGTTGCAACGGGCCGGGGAGACGCGCAACTACGGCTCTGGCGGAATCTAGCACAAAAGCGAACAGAGAGCGTATTCGTGGCCGACGCACGACGGAAGGCATCGTAGGTAATCTGGAAGTAAAGCTGCGATATTATTTATTTGCATAATAAAGACATCGACTGTAACAATCTCGCCAGGGAGATGGTGACAAAGTCCTCTTTTGGGCAGTTTGTGCCTTTCTTGCCCTGTCAGTGTTCCTGAGAGCGGCTTGACAATGACAGGGGATGTCGGAATGCTTGGGGAATTGCGGATGGTTACCGAGACTAGGCTTATTGTAGAGAGTGGCTTGATTAGACTGCCTCTGCCTCCAGTTTCAAGCTTTTGCGACGTTTAATGACTCTCCATGCCTGGGAATGTGAGGTCATGACTTGTTGGTTATTTCTATGAGCGACTTAACCAACTGGCCAGTGAACTCAGCTCTGTGCCGCGGTCGAAATTCGAGGGGGTTGCGAGGACGACTCACACATGTCTGCTGCCTACTCTCAGCCACAGGACGCACCCAGCTTCTACACGTGACCCCGGACACCGAAGGAGATCCACTCGGACTTCGCGGTCGACGTACCAACACGCTTGGACCTTTGAGTTGAGCGGCGCGAGATGGAGATGGGGTCCACATGCAGCCAGGACCAACGTTCATCATAAACTCACGCTAAACTAGCCGTATTATTTGATTCTCGTCGCAGACTCCCTAATGACGGCCGCGTTGCAGTCTGTCAAAAATGAACCGGCTATCGACTTGAAACGCACGCTCGGGTGCTTTATGCAGCGTAACAATTATTGGGATGCAGTTGTTGTCATTCACTGGTTAGGTGGGTGACATTGTAGGACGCACGTTATGCCACTAGGCTTCGCTGAGCCCCCCATTGGGGCGATATATTTTGTTGTGGCGTTTCGAATCGTGAAGTCTGTAAGCAAGCGGAATTCCGGCCACAACGCGTACATAGTATGCCATCGACCAGTGGTTGGAACAGAGATGCAACAGACCGGTTCTGTGCGGGATGTTGCATTGTGAGGCTTTTTCCAGATTCGAAGCCACGAACAACACGCTATCGGTCCGAGTCTTCACTCTCGCTTTTTCGGAAACATACGAATGTCTCCGAGTTCTCGTACGTGTATCGCTGTCCCTGTTTCCAACCGGGAAGCGCTATGTGTTTCCGTGTGCCTCATGGTGCCATTGACGGAGAAGGAAATGAAGATCATTTCGATTCAAGATTCGGTAACGTCGACAATTCTCAAATGCGCATGTATAGGGCTCTCTTAAGATGGATAAAAAGATGAGGGGTTTAACACCAATAGACCGAGAAGTAGTGCAAGTGTCTAGCCACAGTTATTCCCACGGTCAAACGCAAACCCACATGAGAAGGCCCGTTCTTGAAGAACGTGCTGTGTCTTGGAGCGCCACCAGGATATTTGGTAGGCATACGTTGAAACCCGCTGGAGATAATGAGAGCGAGAGTGATTTCCGGACCTAACATTGCCCGAACTATTGATTTCAAACTCAAAGCTTCAGAACGAGGCATTTTCCAGAACGATGGTTTTATGGATACTGGGAGCGAAAACTGCTCGAAAGTCCATGACTATGGTGTCGCTCTTGTAATGGCGGCGCAAGTTCCGATGTATTGCTGAATGCAGTAAAGCAACGCATCTTAGTGCTGCTACGTTGTGGTCCACGAGTAGATTCAAGCGTGTCCAAGTATGGAATATGGATTTCCTAGTATCGTGAGTCACAAAACCCAAAGCTCGATGAAATCAAGGGCGGTTGAAGCTGAAAGTCCCCAGTTGGATTAGCCAACAACGCTAAAGATATGTAGTATTCCAAATCGTGCTTTGTCAACAACGAAGTCCCCCGCAGAGGCGTCATAAGACGAACATGTCAATTTCTACAGGAGGACCCTGGCCGAGTTGCCGATGACCTGCAGGGAACGCACACAAAGCACTACGATGGAGTCAGTGCTGGGTGTGTGGATGTGGCGTGTTGAATAATCAACGGTTTGGACATTGGATTGACAAGCTGAGGGGTGGTGCTCGACAATGACTTCCCACTTGAGCTAGCGTTCCAACGGTCCGGACCTCTCAGCACGAGGGTCATGGACGGATATGTCCCGAGAAGAGAGACAACAGGAAACAGCAGTAATACCCGTGTATTCTGATCATGCACTGTTCGAGGAAGTCTCGGATTTTGGCGGCAGGAGGAGGGATACGGGCTGGAACTTGGGTTGAGACAAGATGCTGCAACAAGCGTGGTACCCGTGGGGATGTGTGGACGCGTGGAGTCGACGTGGGCGGGCAAAGGCATCGTCGGGATTCCATGTCAGAATCTAGGGAGGACGCCCCGTTTTCGACAGTTGATAATGTCGAAGGCCGAGTTGGGAGTGTTGCTGATGGGGAGAGTCAAGCTCACTCTCGACCAAACATTCTTGTGGATCACCCAAGTAGATCCGCGAGGTTGGAGCACGCCCAAAAGGTTGAAAATAGTTGACCTTTGACCGATCAAGAAAAATAGGAGTTAGGAGGAAGGAATCTGCTCATTTCACAATTCACCCAGCCGAACTGTGGACTCCTTGCGACTTGGTGATATTTTTGAAGCGTTGATCACAGCTGGTCGCTGTTGCATTGTGGCACGGACGGCCGCGGGCGCTTCGAGAAGGATACCATTTGGAGCAGATTGGCTACGGAGGAGTCCCTCGCAGGCCAGCCAGAGTTAACCGAAAGTATCAGGTTTAAAACGGAACCCTATGCTTGGCGAACGCCTGACAGGAGAAATAGTGCATCAGTAAGCGGTAGGGCTTTCGTCTATTTCGTGACTCGTCTATGGCTGCCTCGCCAAATGCGGTCCTCAACCCCTTTGAACATGAGCCATATAATTTCGCGATGCCGTGCGACCACACAAGAGACGTGTCAGGATATGTAAGATGCATACGGAAAGTAGGATCTCGGAACGGGTGACGGGTCACTGGCCATGGCTCTTGCACGTCGCCCGTCTACTTTTTTGCACCATTACTCAAAGCCATCAACTTTGAACTGCATGGAGGGGTTCTATGCTATCTCCACACTCTTCCGAGGCCTTAAGTCCGGACAGCAGGCCATGCAATACTATGCCTATTTTCAGGAGATCTCAAGTAATAATGCTATACGCTACCTTGCCTATAGTATTTGACCTCTGCAATGGCTTGTATGAATAAAACACTACTCCATATAGTCTTAAAACCATCCTCTTGTCTGTCCTCTAAGAAGCTTGTGCTGGCGAATTCTTGAAGCAGCTTGCCCCGAAAGAGCCACAGTCTGGTGGTGTGTAAGTCTGCCTGACGCCATACATGATGACGGAGGGGTAGACGAATTCTGATTGCTCCGTTTTGTTTCAAAGCACAAGAGGTCGAGACTGGCCACGAGGACATGCCCCTGTTCGCGTCTGCTTCCTTGTCAGCGATGCATCCTTAGAGGTAGTATTATCGCGTAGGGCTGAAGGCGAAGAGGGGTAGGCCAAGGGGTCTGATATTGGGCGCTTGTATTTTCTGCAACAAATCCTCTTTGTACTGCACGGCGTTCGAGTATAGGGTACTTTGTGGATCTGCAAGATAGCAGAGTGGAGTTGATCAATTGTGCGTTTCGAAACTGCCAACTCGCTGCAGCAATATGCTTGCTTGTTCTGTACCACCAGCGCAGCGGTGAACCCTTGTTTGTTGGGCCTTCGACAGCGGGAGCCGAATCCACGCGCAGCTTTCGCTGTCTTCGCCGAAGCTTTGCGTATATGGAACTGGATCTGCGGACAGATGGCTCTGCTGGATTGTGGCGTGAACGGCAGTTCGAGAGGTGATGCGACAGCGGCGGTGTGCGCTCGCCTATTTGAAAATGGCATAACGCGACAGCCAGGAGACACAGAAAGGAGTGCCGGGCGTCCATGTGGTTCCTGTCGTGAAAGTCGAATGGACGCACTCATTCGCTGTGTGGTAGCCCTATGGTGGTGACACACATCTGGGTCGTAGGGCTGGAGTCGTGTGTTGTGTCTGGCACTGTGGAGTCTTGAACCGTGCGGGACAGGGATGAAGGGGGGGAGCTCGTGGCAGGATGCTTCGAGACTAGCGTTGGCCTTGGCACCTAAAAATAGAGGAGTATACACGCAATCCCCCTCCTCGAAGAACTCCTTCCTGTAGAGCCTGCATTTCGTCAAAACAATGTTAAAATTGGAACAACAGCGTGCTCCAGCGGCTACAGAGCGAGTTAACAACTCAATAGCTTCAGAGTAGGTATCCCCTGCGTCGTTGATGATATTCTGGTTGTGACATGCATCCTGGCTCCCCATATAGGTGTTTTGGTATTCAGGCCCTGGAGCCGTTTTCAATACGCTGCCCCCATTCTGCATCAGCTCTTCTTGTACGATAGTATCAAAAGCCCCACCCACTGTGCAGATCCCCTATACAGGGTCTATACATGCGCTGTACAATGGAATCGCGATGATGTGCACTGCTTTAATGTAGTGGATGCGTGACTAATGCCAGGAAGGTGAACGCTGGCCTTCTCCTCCCGCCTGGGCTCAGTCGGTGAGTGCTGCCGGCATGCCCGAATCACAATTCGCTTAACATCCCGAAACTGGCAATCGATGTGTAGCGAGACCAGTAGCAGCCATTCTAGCTGAACAGCAGTCATATACGAGAGTAACGCAGAGGCGGTCCATCCAATCATCACTCGTGCCAGGGCCCGCCAGCCTTGCAGACTCACCGCATCACGATTCTGCCTCGCCAAACGAGTAGACATGGATAATACTCCAGTTCACCGATGAAAACTTATCATGGTCTTGTTGTGGATACTACTAGACTTTTCATGCTTTGACATGCCAGATGTGAATTGTGCAGCCTTGAAGTATTCATAATTTGCCAGTGTTATGTGTTGCAGCCGTGGTGGGGTTCGTGTAGGCAAGGTGCCAGTGGGTGCCTAGGTCCACACGTGATGCCTAATACAAGATGAGGGTAGATGCATCATTTTCCAATATAGAGAGAAGTATTATAAGTGTGAATGAATTGGACAGGGGATGGGCCAATATGTCAATTGAATTAGAAATCGTAATCTGTGTATGTGAATCTCTTACCTGCAGCAGCCTCGTCCCCATGTGTGGCATTAATGGACCATGCTGTGGTGCGATACCCGGCTGTGGGCAATGTGTTGTTCGAGATCAAAGTGCAAGGCATGTGTACGTCGAAATGTGATGTCGAAAGTTCAAGTTGATGAACAGAGGGCGTAATCCTCCGGGGCTGGTGTAACTCGCAGCACTGTTACTCACCTTAGTCTCCCTGAGACAATGAGCGACCACCAGTCTGACTTGGATGGTCTCACAGTAATGCGAGTTTCAGATATATAAATTTCATATTTTCTATGGAATCAGTGTTCCATGTTGACAACGCGAATCTTAGCTATGCGGGTTCGCTCTTTGCTATACTCTTGTCGACGTGGAATCCAGACGCAGTGGCTGGAAGAATCTAGAGCCCTGCTATCTCTGATTGTCTCTGATGTGGATACACATCGTAGAATCAGCCCCGATTTCTAGAATAGTGCTTATTTCGTGGTGGAGAAACGTATACCCAGTGGCGACCAGCTGCCCTGCGGGTGGCTCCAGGGCGTAGTGCTATGATATGTTGGAGCATGCGACATCTCCAATAAGCATCTGCTACATCGCAGCTGTTGTTTCAAGAAATGCAGGAAGCTGAGCTGTCTCTTGGGGCATTGGTGATACGGTGCAGACGCTGTCTAGTGTCCATAGCGGCACATCACAGGGCGATATCTGTTCGAAATATAGTATGCACCCTGAAGGGACTCTTTAGGCTTCTCTTAGTGATGGAGGCAAGATTGGATATGCAGCCTCTACAGCGAACTTGATCAGACATGGAAAATGCTGTTGTGAATGGTATTGGCCCCCGAGCGTGGAATCCCAGGCTCCCCATGTTTTTTACGCTAGACGTGTCTTGGATTCAAGTTCTAGTCCATGGACGGCGGAGGGCGCTCTTTGCGCTCGATGCTCGATGCACGGGTTTAATAAAGGGTGTGTTGAGATTGGAAGCAAGCACCCGTAGGAGATTGTGGCATGCTCTCCACGCTCTTAGCATGAGAGGACGAAAGGTCATGCCGATAAGTCGGCCCATGCCTAACACCAGCTGAGTCTACAGCGCGCGCACGGAGTTGATCGTTCTAGTACTTGATTTACGGAAACATTGGGATTTGGAGATGATTCCGACATGGTCCATTTGGCGAGTCTCCTATGGCCGGGTAGATATGAATCAATGCCAGTGGACGCCGGATTGCGCGGTATTCCCATTTGAGATATCGAGAACGAGCGATCGAATCCTAACGTCTACATAGTCCAAGGTTGGCATGGCATGGGTATACATTGTAGGGATAGAGATGGGCCATGTTCGCTATATCAATTATAGGCCAAAACTAGGCAAGACAAGTGTCGATGCCCTAATCTCTATCTGGTGGCTTTGCAGAGAGACTGTAGGGCGCAGTGCGGCGGAAAAAGTGATACCGAACAGAGCCTCCACCGCCAGCCTCGCAGCACGATGGCGGTCACAGTGGCTCCGAGGACGGGATGAAACACTCAAAGGAGAATAGGAGCCAGGCAAACTTGGGGTACATCTGCACGCGATGTTTGTCAGAAGCATATTCTAGACCAAAATCAGCATCTTGATTGGTAGTATGGAGATGTTTGGAAGTTCTGTGATGCAACAAGCTTTCAGTGTAGCTGACGCCAGCCTGCTTCGGGCAGTTCGCGGGGGTAAGGGCTCACAGCACTCACCGACACAAAGGCGAAGGTGCTGATGGTCCCGGGAAGCCTACTGGCAGCCCTATGCGGTCAGATGCTTGGTGCGCGGAACCCCTGGGGCTCAAGTGCGTGGCCGGCTCGTTGGCTAGACCGAAGCATGGAGATTGAACTTGCAAAGCCTGGAAAAAGGGAAGAGGGGAAGGGGTTAGAGTGATGGAGGGGTCGTTTTGACTGTGGATGGGACAGAAAATGGTGCAACGTAAATTTAGAGGTGCTTTACCAAGCAGCCCAACCATGGGAACGCGGCAAGCAGACCAATCAAAGGGCGCGCAGAGTGACGCTAGTCCGCTTCTTGCCAGTGCTGTGAAGGGCTGCGAAGTCAACCTCTATCCGCATCCAGCAGCCTTCCACATTTTGCCTACGAGGCCCATCCAAGCAACCACCAGCCCGCCGTGTCCGTCCGACCCGTCTTCCGGACGACTAGTTGACGAGTTGATGGTACACAAGCACTAGGGGCATAGCGACGCTCCACCGATTTGGAATCCACTCTCCTCATCCATCGTCCCCCATCCATACCAACAGGACCCCGTCCCCAGGCGGTGAGCGTGCTCTCGTCCTGTCTGCGAGGTTACGCAGCAGAATCCAACAGCAAGACATAGCGCGGGAGCCGACCAATGGGTGCATTCGGGGACAACTCGATCCCGACCCTCACTGATTGGCCCACGGGGGAGGGTCGCGGACGACGGAGGAGAGAGCAGCGCTGGAGAGACCAAGATGCCCCTCCGCGCAAGTATCTCCATAGTCGGCCGCAGTTTAACGGGATTAACGGGGTGCGAAGAGCGAAGCCAGCAGGACCACATTGCGTAGCACGCAGGCCGCCTGGCAAGCGTACTTGCGTAGGTAGGTAGCAGCAGAGCAACACTGGACAGCACCAGAAACAGCAGCAATAGCTCCTTCTGGTTAAATTGCAACAAAGATAGCATTCAATGGAGTAGGTTGGAGGTCTCTGCAAGGAGCTGCTTGCAGACCTCCACACCACACACGCACCGCACCGCACACGCTTCTGGCGCTGCTCCCTCCACCCTTGGCTCCAAACTTTGGCCCCCATTATAGATGGGCAGATGCAGGTTGACCCTCTTTCTCAAGGCAGACGAGACGGCAGCAATCGCTCGAGCGTTGCGGACTCGACCAGTATGCGGACTCGTCGCCATTGCGATCCATCCATGATTGCGCATGCAAGCCGTGGACTGTCCATGGAATGGTTGGAATTGAGAGCTGGAGAGATGCCGCCTGCCGTTCTCGCGTCGCCGTGGTGCCGCGTCCTCGTCGCGAAAATGATGTCGACTGTGAGGGCTGCACGCCGTCCCCCTCCCCCTCCTCCCTCCGCGTACGCAGCATGGCAGCAGGGCAGCAGGTGGATGCTTTCGGGCGGAACACTGTGCCTCTCCCGCCGCCGTCGCGGTGCGCCTCTGGTTGCGTGGGTTGCTGGCGGTGGGCGTGGTGGGCGCATCATGATCATGATCGGACGAGCGAGCGAGCGACGAGCGCTGGTGGTGCACATGCCCGGAGGCAGTCGGTGGGGTTGTCCCCTGGGGGCCCGGGGTTGCTCGTGGTGTGTGGTGGGATTCGTGGTGGGATTCGTGGTGGGAGCTCAGAGGGGTGCATGGCATACGCTGGGCTTGGTTGCTTGACCGCCTCTGCCCGCGTGCTGCGTAATGCAATAGGGAGGTTTGGGGGATTCAATACAGCGCCGTTGACCCGCCCCATCGGTGGCTCAGGCTGGCTCAGGCTGGTTCAGTGGGAGCAATGGGCCCCGACATTGTTTGATGCGGCGTGCTCAGCCTTTCACCGGCACGAGCAGCCCCTGCCCCATGCGCGATCCCAGCAGCCCTGTGACTAGCGCGGTGCCATATTTACGGTGCAGAAAGGCGGGCGGTCGCAGGCGCCAATCGCCGCGCCAGCAGCAGCAGTGCAGCCAGTGCAGCCAGTGCAGTGCAGCCAGTGCAGGCAGGGTTACAACACCTATGTGAGTCTGTGCAGCGTGCACCATGCCTCTCCGCCTTGAGTCCAAATTCAGAAGTGCCAACGGCCGAGCCAAACTCCGGCCTGTCCCCCAGGGCGTTGCTGAAAGGACGGGGGTCGTCTTGCGAAGGGGGGCGGCCTTACCATGCACAGCTGCAGCAGCACTGGCAGCACTGGCAGCACCCAGTAGCAGGGGCCCGAGCTGCCCTGTCGACCTTCTAGGGCTCTGCGGACGTTGGTGGAGGAGGAGGCATCGAGGGACAGCGGGCAACCCATTGATAAATATGGCACAGTCTCCCCCGAAGGAATCCCCTCACTCACATCTCCACCGAGTTTGTATATCAGGCACCGTCTCGCCCTCTAGGTATTATATCCTTTACCCTTTCACATCACCAACACTCCTCGAACACACATCTTCCACACTACGCCACGGGTCCACACCCCCCTCCTTCACCCACCACCGCCCACCATGCATCGACACGCAGGTTACCAACAATATGCCACTGCGGCTCCCACTCCCAACAGATACTCGGGCACTTCAAGTGCCTTCAGTGCCTCTGCAAACCCCAATGAAGACTGGACCAAGATTTCCGACCTTGCCGAGCGCCGCAGGATACAGAATCGCATTGCTCAGCGCAACTACCGTAAGTTCCCATGACCCCTCGTAATCCCGCATCCCTCGGAACTGCCTGCTAACCCTGGCGCAGGCAAGAAGCTCAAGAAGAGGCTCGAAGACCTCGAGCGCCGTGCTGCCTCCAGCTCTGCTTCACCGGAACAAAAGCCCGCAGAACTCCAGCAGCCTCTCCGATCACCCCGACAAGAGTTCCCTTCGCCGGCCTCATCAGAATCCGACTATGGCCGTCGGACGCCCGAGATCCAGAGCCAATACATCCAGCCGCATGACGAGCGTCTGTTCTCGCATCAGTACACGCGCCAGCTCTCCACTTCCCCGCCACCATTTTCGTATTCGACGTATCCTGCTCTTGACTTCCCGCAAGCACCCTATCACTCGCTGCCGACCACCACCACGCCAGAGGTCACATACGGAGCCCCATCGCTCCCACCGCCAGCTCCGCTCTCCTCAGCCTATCCGACTTATACCCTCCCCAGCATGGTGCACTACCCTCTCAAGGCCGAGTACCCGACTCATGATGGCGACATGAGCAGCCCATTCAGTGCCGGCCTCCACCACATGTATGGTCCCATTGATATCCCGCCGCCACACGGCTACCCGGAAACTGAACCTCATGTAAAACTCCCCTCCCGAAAACCCTACTACGCACATTAGAGCTTTCCCCAACTCCTCAACCCCGCCACTGAATTGTTCGACGAGCCACACGCTGACAGTCAGTGGCAGACACCACCGCTTTCCGACTGCTTTGAGCCATCGTTAGTTGGCTCGCCGTCTGAGTCCGGATACCCCACTACACCAAACTCGCTCCCTCGCACACCACCTATGCCTCACGTGCACATGTGCTGAGCTGTGTCGGTGTAATGTCCTCTTCCTCGATTCTCTTCTCCAGCAGACTTCAGTCTCTGTACATTATTTGATCACAAGTTCTTTTTTTGTAATGCATTTTAGCGAACGGTCGTTTGGTCGGCGGACAATCCCTTCGCTTGAGCAGGAATGCACTTGGTGCCTGGCGTTATGGGAGGAATATATCTACACTCGGACTTTGAGTAAGAGTAAAACTGGGATGATAGAACCCAGCAACGGGCAAACATGCCCTGCTTCTACGCTGGTATTGCTGGAAGAATGGAATGTAGCAATGAGTTGACACGAATATGATTATTTACCTCGTAACACAATTTCCCATCTATTCTCGTTTGTGATGATGTTTTGGTGAGATCAGTGAAAGTGTGAATAGAGCGACGTCGTTCACTGACGTTGGTTGCATTAATTACGCCGATGGTTGCGCCGCCGTTGGAAATGTCATGGTCGCCCGTGTCTTAATCGCGTTGCCAAGAAAAGCGGGAACGCGTTCCCTCTGTCCTCGTCAACCAACGTAAGCAGCTGCGAAACTTAGTTCCAACTACATCACCTCCACTCCTACTATGGCGCCCATCGAGAAGCGTAGCAGAGTTCAGAAGGCCAGACAACGACTAAACGGTACCGCGACCGTCTTCCGTGAGGATTCCGACGACGAACTTGGATATGAGGACCATCCGTGGGAATGGATCTACGATGATCGCGATGAGAAACAAGATGAACTGACTACGACTCCAAGAAAAAGAAAGGCTTCTGCGCCGGCAGCTTCAGACCAAAAGATCATCGGCGCACGCATGGGCAGCTTCACCTGCGCAATTGGAGATACAGTACTTCTGAAGGCGGATGGTAGTCAGGCATGGGTTGGCATCATCTGCGGCTTTCATGAAGACGAAGAGGAGGGCGAGAAGATGGCTAAATTTCTATGGTTCTCCTCTGAGCGCGAAGTTCGTAATAAGAGTACCAAAAGAACAGATTTCCTCCCCGTAAGTCCCGCGCCGTTTTTGCAATTGCAGTTTTCTTGCTAACAGCATCCAAGAACGAGCTCTACATATCTGCCACGTTCGATAACAATCCACTGACGACAATCAACGGTACCGCCCGAGTCGTATCCCTCAAAACCTTCCACACGCTGTACCCGGACGGACAGGTTCGAAAGTCTTCCAAAGACTACGGCAAGCTGTTTGTCTGTCGGCGTGGATGTAATACTCGCACGACGACGTATACCGAAGAATTCTCATGGGAAAGTCTTTATCATGGTGCAGAGGACATAGCAGCATTAGTTGAATTTGTTGATAGTCAAACAAAGGCAACTCGGAAACGTGGCCCCGGTCGGCCATCTCAGAAAGAGCCTCAGGATTTGGACGAGTTTGTGGTCGCCGATTCTGATGGCGAGGGCGATGGTGTGCCGAAAACACCCAAGAAGCGTCGGAAACTACTCAATCAAACCACGCCGACTTCAGCGAGGAAAGATGTTCGCAAATTCTTGACTCCTACCCACAAGCGCATAGTGATAAAAAAGCAGCTGGAGTTCACCCCCTTGGGAACTCGTGTATTATCACCTGCAGCTTTTGCGTCGCCTTTCCAGCAGGCACGAACCCAGCTTCATGTCTCATCAGTGCCCGAAGCACTACCCTGCCGGGAGGAAGAATTCTCGACTGTTTATAGCCATCTAGAAGCAGCGATTACTGAGGGTTCAGGCTCATGCATTTACATATCCGGTACGCCCGGTACGGGGAAAACTGCCACCGTACGAGAGGTTGTGGCACAATTGCATGCTTCAGTACAGGCTGAGGAGTTGGATGATTTCATATTCGTCGAGATCAACGGCATGAAAGTTACAGATCCTCACCAGTCTTACTCATTGCTCTGGCAAGCTTTGCGGGGAGATCGAGTCAGCCCATCCCACGCTCTCGAGCTGTTGGAGCGTGAATTTTCTACGCCGTCACCAAGGCGTGTTCCATGCGTTGTCTTGATGGACGAACTGGACCAGCTTGTGACCAAGAACCAGTCCGTCATGTACAATTTCTTCAACTGGCCTGGACTGCGGCACAGCAGATTAATTGTTCTGGCTGTCGCGAACACTATGGATCTACCCGAGCGAACTTTGAGTAACAAGATTAGTAGCCGCCTAGGTATGTCACAGGGGTAGCATCCTTCAGCTACGCCGCTACGCCCTGCTCCATCCCCCTCAATTTGCCCCAAACACTACGCATCGAGACATTTTTGCAACAGATTACTGCTGCAATTCTTCCAGAATGCAGGATCCTTCGGACACTTTTTTTAAGCAAGGCTAACACCATTACACAGGACTTACGCGTATCACCTTCCCAGGTTATACGCATGATCAATTAATGTTAATTATTCAATCCCGACTGGAAGGTGTCCCTGGCAACGTAGTTCATTCTGACGCAGTCCAGTTTGCGGCACGCAAAGTCGCAGCAGTCAGCGGGGATGCACGACGCGCGCTGGACATTTGTAGACGCGCTGTCGAGATCGCCGAAACCGAAGCGATATCACAAGACGCAGAGAGTGATGCACAGCCATCGACACCTAGTAGAACCGGACGCGGCAAAAACAAAGCTGCCGTACCGGTCAACAGTAACACCGGCGGCCCGGATGGTACATTAACAAAGCGAGTCACGGGACTGAAAAGAGGAGTCGTAACGATAGCGACGATCAAACAAGCCATCAACGAGGCCACGAGTAGCCCCCTGCAACAAGCACTACGGGCCCTGCCGCTGGCGTCCAAGGTCTTCCTCGCCGGGCTCTTGGCACGCATCCGGCGGACCGGCATTGGCGAAGCTGTGCTGGGAGACGTAATTGACGAGGTCAAAAAATTGGGACTCATGAGCGAACTCCAACCTGTGCACGATTATCTGCTTGTCGCAGCTAGCGGGTTGACTGGTGAGAAGGCTGAAGGAAGCTGGGGAGCTCGAGATGCCGTCCTGCAGAAGGATCAGTCTACAGATCAACCTATCACTACGACGCCGCGGGGTGGTAGGAGTGCCGCCAGTGCAAAGCCTGCAGAATCTAAAAGTGCACGAGCACTAGGCCTACGAGCTGCAGCTATGGATCTGGCGGAGGCTGGTATTGTAGGCATCGAAACTCGCCATGGAGACAGAGTTGGTCGTGTTAGGTTGGGTGTCGGCGAAGAGGAAGTGCGGCTGGCACTGGGCGACGACGACCAGGTCAAGGGGCTTGGTCTCGGATCCTAGTATATTCCCATCCCAACAGAACGAACGCTGGTGTTTAGCATATTAAAAGTTCTGATATACCCATACGCATGAAAGCAGGGGCCTGCAGCCTGGGTGCGGGATGCTCGCTGAATGGCTATAGTATCGATTATCGAACGTTCTCTTCTATGCATCTCAGAAACAAAGGATTCTTCGTCGAAGCGTGGCCGCCTCCGCCCCTCCCGCATTGCGACACGAGCGTCGTCAATTGTACTTGACTCGTGGTACATTTACAGGTCGCATCCTATAAGATTGAGGGGACGGGAACGCTCGAAGACTCGTGATCATACTCCTGCAGGGTGAATACGAGGGACGCGGCATGGATGCTAAGTGCACGAAACATATCACACCCTAACCACGTGTATAATGTTTCGAACTTCTGGAACGCGTAGTGGCGTGCGTACATACATACAACTAACAATCACGAAGTAGGAGGGCTTGCCTTTTGCAGATAGTCATGGCGAACCGACCCGCGAGCCGCTCGTTCCCGCCTTGCTGCATATTCATCTTGATGCGATTCTCTTGAACTATACGGCTTTGGGTACAAATCGATTGATTGAAATTGCAGATTTTCTAGCACCTATGAGAGCCACAATACACGTAATGACTAGGTATCTGCATGGCTCTATGGGTTCGAGATCGCACGGTACGGTATACTTCAGCGCCCAGGAACGTCCACATTTCAATGGTTGAGCTTTGATCCAAGAATTTTTGGCATCGCGTATGGGATGGATAGTATGCCCTCTATTGCATACGATCAAAGCTCGCAGGGACGCGACACAACGCAAGTTCTAAGTACCAGCTAGATGGATGGAGTGACCTGAGTTCATGTTTCTCCCTGAGCTCAGGTACCGTAGCATCTGCATCAAGCTGCTTGCGGTGGCAACTCGCGAGCCGCGGCTCATACTCCATATCCAGACAACGTGGGCATGGATCATATACCCAAAGTCCAAAACGATCTGCCCATACCAAGACGAAGTTTGAGTCAAGTCAAAGTAGCATTCGTATAGTACCATGAACTTAGTTGCATACTCTCAATTCCCAGCTTGCCGTTCCGATTAATTTAATAGATATCGTGTCAGACTTTCCCCCACCCCAAGAATCACAACATCGCCTCCCGAGCAAATCCGCTTAACTGACCGCGGAGCATCAGTCCCAGAAACCAGGAACAACACCATCACCAACGATAACGACGATGATAACAGCAGCAGGATGGACGTCAAGAAAACAATCGGAAAATTCGGCCTCAAAGCCGTGCTCTGCTGACGATAAGGGAGCCAAATAATCATCTCCATCTCCCATCGTGCATGCACCGAAGGCTTCTCGAAGCTCCAAAAGGCGTTTTCTCCTGTTCTCGAAGCCCCCCATGATAAGGCACAAATACGCCATCGCCAATCACACGCGTCATCACTTTTCGTCTGGCAAAATGCAATAGGTCCCAGGTCCCCAGAATACCCATACCTATCGCATTACCGTAGCCACCAACAGCAATCACACACGAATGCAGGACGCGCCTCATCGCGATCTAGCGACTAGACAGTGTATGTACATTATGTATGGAAGAGAAAACTAGGCAAATGGTTTCCTTTCTTGCCCCTCTCTTCGTCCTACACACACCCACGCTCGGTCTTTGCGGGACTGTTAGGTATGGATAATATATGGATATGTGGACGAATGCATTGCATGAACAGAGAGAGAGAGAGAGCAAGAAAGAAAGGCCAACCCCGTATACATCCTCGCTAATTATCCCATCCACTCGCTCACACACACCAACTGCCACAAACTGCCACACCTTCTCCCACACGTGCCTATCGTGTACACAGCCATCCCCCCCCCCCCCCCCCCCCCCCCAATCCGTAAAATGCCATCTCCACGCATGATGTGATGATTCACAACCCGTCCGCACGCCGGCCCGCGCTCTTTGCATAGACTGCCCTGTGCATTCACGCACCCACCCTCCCACACAAGGCAATCCCCTCGCATCAATCCATCAACCGACCAACCAACCAACCAACCACGCGACCCACCACTCGAAACTCCGCCTTCTCCGACCTTTCAGAAAATCAACTGTATCCCTCTAGCGCCGCTCCCAGAGCCTTGCACTCGCTCGTGCTCTCGCAACCAACTCCTCCTTTCCTATTCCGGAACCAGCGCCCGCGAATTGGTAAGCGAAGTACATGATGATTACATAGGAGGTTCAAAAGTTTGGCCCCTGCGGAAGGGGTGGAGAAGCTTATGGAGGCGGGTTTTTCTTTTTGCGAACGGTTCTTGGGTCTGCCTGGGGTGGTGTGCAACGATTGGGGAAGAGAGGCGAAGAGGGAAATGTGTAGGGGGGTTGGTGAGGCGGGTCCTGGCGGGGGATTCGCGAATACGGAGGTGTTACTTGGCGGGTCCAGTAGGAGGAATGGGAGCGAAGGATGGTGGGTACATGTGTATGTGTGTGTGTGTGTATGTTTGTGGAGTCCGAGGGAGTGGCGGATGGCGGATGGACTATGGTGAGTTTGGATGAAAGGGGGATTAGGAGGTTTGAAATTAGTTTACACTTTCTTTGGTCTGTGTGTGAGGATCTGGAATGGAGTGGGGTCGGAATGGAGAGAGAGAGAGAGGTGCCCCTGATCACGGGGCCGATGATGTGAGTGGAGGATTCTGATATTGGTCGATCCTCTAGGACGTGAACGGGAATTTGGCGATTTGGAATTGTGACACAGGCTAAGAAGAGAGAAACGGGTGTGTGGAAATAGGACTGAAATGGGTATCATTTTTCAAATTATGCGTTCTATCTACACCGTGGATATCATTTTGATCTAGCTCAGTTTCTCAGAACTTCTGTCGACCGAGAGTTGGTTTCCAGTCCAGGGGATGTGTCTCTTCCGTTGCGTCTTCGTCTTGCTTCCAGATTTTAATGCTCTTGTCCGACTCGCCAGTCAAGAGTCGTAGACCAGTCTTGTCAAAAGCGCTCACCATGACTCCCGCTTCTGCTTGTAACGATCCAGGCTGGGCAATGCTCTGCGTGTTCTGAAAGCGATGCCCGGTTTTCCAGTCGTAGAAGCCAACCGTACCGTCGTCGGCGCCAGCGAACATGACATCGTCTTCGTTTACGGAAAGGGAGTTGATGATACTGTTTGCTTCGAAGTTCTGCATAAAAGCGCCTTCGGGGCACTTCCATTGCTTTATACTCTGTGTACTTCCGGATGCAAATGTCCACTCTTTTGGATGGACCGCCAGTGTTCGGACACTCTTCTTGTGGTGCGTCAATACTCCCATGGTTTTGCCGGCTGCGAGGTCCCACAATCGAATAGTTGAGTCCATGCTTCCACTGATGACTTGAGGATCCGTTTCTTGACATTTCAAACTGGCGATAGTCCCCTTGTGTCCGCCCAAAACGTGGATGTTAGTACGGGTTCGCATGTCCCATACTCTTACCACGCCGTCTCTTCCTCCTGTACAAAGAACATCCAGAGTAGGGTGGACGTCAAGAGTGTATACACCAGATAGATGGCCATGGTAATGTCGGATGACTTTGTTGGTTTCGAGATCCCAACACTTCACCATTTTATCCTCACCGCAGGAGAAGAGGTATGGATGGCGTGGTGATACGGCCAGACCACGTACAGCTGAGATGTGACCAGTAAGGGTGAGCTTCAGTCTGCCAGTCGCCAGTTCCCAAATCTTGATTGTTCTGTCGGCAGCACCACTGGCGAACCATTGGTTGTCTGGTTCAACAGCAAGTGACCGCACCCAGCCATTGTGACCTGAGATTACACGCATAACCTTCCATGGTGCTTTCCATTCCGGCTTTGCTTGTCTGACAGTATCTTTCCGTACGAGCGCACTTGATGGAACATTTCTCGTCGGTGTTGGTCCGGTCGCATTTGGGGCATGGCCTTTTCCACCAGCGCGTATGGTCAAGGCTGTTGATTGTGCGGATTTTGCCTGTTCTGCCTTATCTGAGGCACCTTCAATCATTTTGCGCATCTTCGGATCCGATGCCTGTTCCTCTGCGTTTTGCGCCTTGATCTTCTTCCTTCGCTCTGCTGCTGTGGAGGCGGCACTTGCCATCTTTGCGGCCAGCGCTGTTGGGAGCTCTCGAACGTGTTCATATTCACTCCGTATTCGCGAGGATACATTGATCTGATCTGCAAGATCACGCGACGCTGTGGTCAAGGGGGTAATGGAGAAGGCTGAGTTTGGTGCATGTTCGAGAGCAGCGGGTGACGCGAAGTCTGCAGCGAAGATTTCTCGAGTGCGCTTCGCGGAGGTACGGACGAGGTGTTCGGGATTTTCAAGGGTCATGTCGGTAATTGTGTAATAAGATTAAGTGGATGAAAAGATTTCTTGAGAACCTGATGTAGGAGCTGTCAGGACTTCACCGAATCTCTAGGTTGCTCATCCAGAAACTTTAGCGTGTCACGGATTAACTTCCATCCGCTGACATAATATTTGCTTGGCGTGTCCATGATGTGCTCATATCTCGACATCCCACCTCATCTCATCTGGGGCCATGTATTGACTGTTCCAGATTCTGCTCAAAGAACTCTACTTCATTTTAACATAGCCTGTTGAGCCATAATTGGCTTTATTTGCCACTATTCTAGGATTCATGCGCCAAAATCATTCTCCACCAACTACTTCCCTTTTGAGGCAACCCTCTTTCGAAGAAAGGCTAAAGCGTGACGATACAAAACCGGACAGTCAAAATATTTCGGACCTCGCCACCATGCTGCCAGATGAAAGACGAGTTTTTTCAGCTACTCGGTTCCATATACGACCACAAAGCTTCTAGGCTCGGGCTTAAATAAGTACTTTCGCTCAGGTCTCCTCCGGCAGGTCTCCGTTGACGAGACAGAGTTCAGCAGGAGACTTGCCTCGTTTTAGCGCCATTACATGTCTGGTTGACCGATCCAAATGCACCATTACATCGATCACGAGCTGCTCCCATAAAGCGTCCCTGCTATCAAAAACCGCGTTGATCACCGTATCCCGAGTGGAATGCGAAAACGCGTATTCATCATGGTACCACGACCGGGATCCAGTCGGTCTTGCAATACTTGTCTATTAACTATCTGCATTGTATAGTATATAAGATCAGTGAGTGGGGCGTATCGTTGCCTTCAAAAAAAATTTGCGATCAGCTGAAGTGGTGGGTCATGAATAGTGGATGCCTGTCTCGTCCTGCACCGGTGAACACGATGAAGGACATGTTGCAACATCATTCGATCTAGGCCGCTCAGGCATCCGTTCTTGCATTCGAGAATTTCGATGCCATTGCCATCCCTGAACCACTTTTCTTCTTCCGGCAGGCGCAGTAGTCCTTGAATCACTGGCCCTTTTTTATCATGTTATTTTAGAAACAGTCGGATAGATTGTAAATGCCTTTACCAACATGGATGCAATGCGCATCATACAATGAGTCTTTTTGACTCATAAAGCCTGAAGGTGGATCCAGTCGATATAAGTCCCTGTCAAACGTGTCCCTGTTTGGGAACTAGTCCCTCCCACGCGGATCGTGGATTTCAAGAATGACATCTGGCCCCCTAATGTGGCACCTTGGTTTTGGGAAACATCTCGTCTCCCTTCCGTTGGTTTCGTTTTGCGAATCCTCGTCTCGATATTGGATATCAGACCAAAGCCTCTTTACCGATGCTTCACTCTCTTGTTCATCTCTATGTCCAGTGTATCCACGTATGGCTCTTGAGCGAGGCCTCACTCGCCCTGCCTTATGGCCCCATACATCTGATGTAGAAGAACGCCGATGACGTTTTGCAAAAGAGATATTGATGTTCTGTTAGCAGATTGAGTATACTGTGCAATGGAGAGGGTCGTCATTCATGCCGTCTCGGACCGCAAAACGCTTCGATGCCAGCCTCTAGAATGGAATGAGAACGGCCAATTCAATGAGGATTAGGACGAAAAGCAAGTCACTGATCCAGTCGGTCAGATACGTGCATAAAGGATTGTAAACTCTTACAAGGGCCTCAAGTATTCGGACCTGGTCCAGTATGAGATCTACTCCCAACTCTTTTCAATCGAGGCTATCATGAGAGAGATCAAATCATTAAGTATTGAAATAAGGGGGTTCGTTTGAACATAGGCTAGACGTTCATTTCGGCTGTCTAAAATCGTTGGGAGTTGGAGTCAAATAGGTGAAGAGCACGGTAGGGTTGCCACTCTTTCAATGTCCGTTTCTCCCGTCAATCTTGCCGTAGTCCTCGCTTCATCCTTTCCTGTCGCAGTATCTTCTCCGATTTGTCGCTTGAATTCTTCTATTCTGTCGTAGGCCAAGGATACCCGGATGCTTGAGCACATGCTGCCGAGGAACTTCGAGTGGATCCAGTGGCGGGAAGATCGGGACAGCAATACGAAGCGCACAGGAACACCAGTTCGTTGTTGAGCCAACAACCACGCCTATTTATCTTGGATGCTCACACTCCCAGAGTTTACGGAAGACATTTATCCTCCTGGAGACCACTATGGACTACAGCGCGAGTACATCGTCATCGCCGATGCAGGTACGCCCTCTCGAACGAAAGAGCATGTCGTCCGGCTGCTCTAGACAGCTTTATTTGCAGGACTAGTTCCGGTTAGATGGCCGAGTGCAACGTCGTGGCTTGCGGCGTTCTTGCGGGGCATGGCCGAGCCATGCCTAGAACGACGATAGTTTCGAATTCCTTCGTTCTTCCCAGTAACTTTGGCAGATAATATCACTCATGCCAGAAATCCGAAAACAAGCGAATCTGTTACCGCCGTTGATTGTTTGTTCGTTCTATCATGTTCTTCAATTGTGTTGTTGTGTTGTTGTTATTGATCTGACCGGAAACATTTGACCCCTTCTTAAATTGTTTGCAAGCTCCTCCTTAGCAATGCAAGGTCATTCCCCCGGATTTTTGATCTTTTCGCGCTAACTATAAGAGGCTGGATCCCGGGGTGTGGTGTCACGATCGGCGCCACTCAGTTCTGTATACAAAGACGCTAAACCAATCACAACCAGGATCAGTGTCTGGGGCATAAAGGCTTGGCCTCTTTCGTGTGCCTCTCCGCTCGATTGAAAGCTACTTTGACCACATCCAACCGATGGGATTTCATCTGGACCAATCGAACTCATTGTTATGACTACCCGCTTGCCGAAACAATAATCCCTCTACGTCCGTCTTCATGGATGTTCCACGCCCTTGTCAATGGAGGCAATATCCCCTGATGGACTTGGGCATTTTATTCGAGAGTTCATGCGGGGAAGAATCCTAGCTCGACATGCTTCTCGCCAGTCCCGTCGCGCCGCGGCTCCAGATGCGCTGTCTTGCAGGTTTTTTCCAACAGCATTATAGGAAAGACTCCGAGAGCTTGGATGGCTGCGAGGTCAGTGACTGCATGTGATACCGACAGTAGAGCCCCTTGGTGGGCCTGTTTCTCCATGGGGTGAGAATCAATATTTAAAGTCGCATCGTCCTCCCCGGGCTTGCTCCACATCTCAATCCAATTGTACAGTCCGTTCGCACTACAATATCTGTCCATATTGCTATCTTTCTACCAAAATCAAACAGTCGCTATCTATTACGCCTGAACGTTATATCCGTCACAATGAAGACCTTCACTCTCGCTATTGCCTTGGCCTTGGCCTCTGTTGGCACTGCTCAGCTCGACAACATTCCTGCATGTGCCGTATGTCCAAACATGTTTCAATCACGGCTATAATTTCTCGCTGACCTAATTGTAGTTGCCATGCTTGCTTAATGCTCTTCAGAATGACGGTTGTTCTTCCATTACCGACTTCAAGTGCCACTGTGAAAAGGCCTCCAGCCTCTTTGCCACCGCCCTTCCTTGTGTTCAGGGAGCTTGCCCTGCCGCTCAACTTGCTGAGACCATCGCTGCTGTAGAGGGTGCCTGCCGACAGGCTGGTGTACCTGTCTCGGTCCCCGCCTCTGGAGCTAGTAGTGCTGCCTCCGCCGCCTCTTCGGCCAGGTCCAGTGCTGCTTCTGCTGCATCTTCTGCTGCGTCTTCTGCTGCGTCTGCCGTGTCTTCCGCGGCTTCTGCTGCTTCATCTGCCGCCTCCTCCGCAGCTCCAACGTCGACTCCTGCTGTCACCCCTACTCCCTCCAGAAACTCCACTGCTCCCGTCTCCGGCTCAGCGACTCCTTCACGCTCCGTCTCTCAGTTCACTGGCGCCGCTGCTCAAGCTACTCAGGCCGTGGGCATCATTGGTGCCGCTGCTTTGGCTATCTTCGCTTTGTAGAAAATGGTGTTGTCACTGGAGAATAGCTGAAATACAGAATGAGGTCTTAATGTTACCATGCTATTGCGTGGATATGGGCTATGTACTATTAAAACTCAACAAAGTAATAATCATCCATGCTTGTTTGCTCCCAATTATACAGTTGTTTTCGGACATTGAGTGAAACAGTCGGGGAAAGACAGCAGCATGATGGCTAGAACACTAGTGGATCATGGCACTTCCCGCCTACCCAAATGTTGTTTTTGACGCTGTCATTTCTCTCCCACATCTTTGCGAGCACCGCTGAATCCTTGGTGGTGTTGCTCCACTCGTCTCTGCACCATCTTGTTCAAAAAAAGTTCTTTCATCGGGCTATTGTATATTTCACAGAGTTCTTGGTGAAATACTGCGAAGTTTGCTCTAAAGAGGACTTCTTCTCTAGCCTCTCTGTATGGGAATTAGCAAGTGTAGCCAGACATTGCAGTTTCCAGCATACCTAGGCACCATGTCCTGCATTCCGCTCAAAAGCCGGCGGACAGCGGTAAGAGAATTGCGAGAGATGCCAGGATCACGATAGACAACCTCAAATTTATAGCCTTGGATAGGATTGCGAGGGATTTCAGGATCACGATAGCCAACCTTGAAGCTACAACCTTCGATAGAACTGAGCCTGCCATCAAAATTGGGCAGCGCGCGATAGAGCACAGCAGTGATGGATTCGTATGGGCGAGTGGTGTCTGTTCCTGGGACCACCTCTTTTACCATGTGGATTCCGAGTGAATGTCCTTCGGGCATCATGGAGATTAAACGAAGGCATTGGCTATAGGCTCGATTGTAGCATTCCAGGGCTTTCCCTTCAAGCTCTGGTAGTTTAACCAGTGCGTTCCCGTCCGCTGCTTCGGCGATATCAAGTGTACATTGCTCGATTGCTACTTTCGGGGGTTCTGACCTGCGGCGATTGGCCCATTTATAGAACAGCGCGATCATCTCGTCGACCAGCTCAGCATCAAAAGCCTCGATCATAGCAGTATCCGTACTTAGGCTGGAAGTAGAGGCGTTGATGTCGACGGCTTTGTCTTTTTCGTCACTATTAGGGTTGTCGCTGCGTAAAGGAACGGTGCCAGCGGTGCCATTGGTGCCTTTGGTGCCGTTGGTGCCATTGGTAAAATGATCATCCATGGAGCCCCAAAATATCTCGTTCAACACAAGATCCGGCATGGTTTAGACTCTGACTGCTTGTGAATAGTGAACTGTGTGCGGGAAATAGTACACTGTGTGTATAATGGACTGTGTATACGTATTGGACTGAACGATAATGGGCTGATAATCGCTGATCGATGAGATGTATAGTGAGAGGAAGAATGAAGAAGGTCGGGGGGAAGAGATTGTTTTGGGTGTTCTCTGCTAACGCGTGCAGGCGCAACGGGATTGAGGCAATCGCACTGCGCGACTTCCTGCCTCTGAAAAGTAGCTCATGAGATCAATGGATGCTTCCTCTTTTTGACGTCACGAAATAAGACTCGTGGGATAGTGAACTCGTAGAGACGATAGAAGAAATTTGTAGGCGGAAGGAAATGATATGGGAAGATTGTCACCTTTCCAACAGCGCATGCAAACATTATTGTAAGGAGTCTGCATTCTTCATAGCGTTTTTCGTATTCCTTGATTGTGTTTACGATATTCCGCGTTACACTTCGGCTGCAGGGACGCAATTCAGCTTCTAGAGTTGACGGCGAAATGCTTTGAGGGCGAGCAATGCATGTGATCAAGCTCCCTACCTTACCTACAACGGCTGTAGTGAATGAGCGGCACTCTAACTTTCTACTGTCATAAGCAAGTCTGTGAACTAACTCACATGCTTCGTAATGAATGACAATGATTTGATTCGTTATGGGATCTTGAAGTCCGGACAGCAGCACCTCTAATACCACAATTTCCCCCCCAGAAACCAAAAGTAATAATGCTTTGTATTACTTTAGTCTATCCGTCCAGCCTCTGCAACTAACTATGCCACTCAGTTTGAGATCCATCCTTTTGCCTCCGTTCTAAGGAAGCTTGTCCTACCCCTTTCCGGACTTCAAAGCCCCGCAAGAGCTACTACAACATACCTCGAATCCTCGATCGTTCATTCAAGATGTAGACCCACATTTTTTGCATCTGATGTTCTCCATCTTTACGGTACCCACAGTCCTAATCTGACCGCTTCATTCCTATCCTCCTCGCTCGCTTCCTCCAACCACGTCATGCCTTCCCATCTCTCCCACGCGCTCTTCTCTACTTGCTCCTGCCACCCTTTTCTCTCCGGCGGATAATGTTTCCCCAACTTCCACTTCCTCGCCCTTTCTATCAACGCCTCCAGCGCCTCATCATCACGGCGGATACGTTTCTGTTGTTCCTCCACCGCCGCTAGTTTCCTCTTTCGTTCCTCTTCCTCCTCGATGGATTCAAATCGCGCTTGCTTCCCCGGCTTCGTGGTGATTATGTTGGTATTAGGGTGATAATAGTGATATTTTTGCTGATTCGACAGCAAATCGACGACTTCTTGGTACTCAGCCACAGTTCGTTCAAGGCGTGAATTCAATTCCTCGTTCACTCTCCTGCTCTGAATCGTTTCTCTGCGCAGACGTATTATTGATTCCTGCAGCGCGGAAGTCTTGTACCAGTCTGGATTGTTGGTCGGAAGATGATCATTAAAGTCTCGCTGCATGCGAGCCATCTCGCTGTTCATATTTAAGATGGCGTTGTTATAGTGTTGGCGTTGAGCTTCGTTAGTGGCTGTGATCCCGTCAATGTGGTTTTCATACGTCTTGACCAGTTCTTGACAGTCGCTATGAGATCGTTGGAGAGTCGCGTGAGATTCTTGGAGGGTAGTGTGAGAGCTCTGGAGAGCGGCCAGTTGGAACGACAGGTTTTGACTCTCCGATTCTTCGTTAGAAGATTTGTCCACTGCGAGATTTTTCAGTCGTTCATTCTTAACGAGTATCAGTTCATGGTCAGAGCATTTGGACTTATAGAGACTCTTCCGGCCTTGCCGAGGCGGAGACATTGCTTCTTCCCGCCCCTTATTCCTGAGAATCTCCTCCAATTCAACTACTCTTTGCGCAAGCAATTGGCACTGCGAATGTTGACCTTCAGGTTTTGGTTCTTGTTGGATAGCTTCATCAAGTCTTCTTTTTGTCTCTGTTAACTTATTTTCCAGCGTAGCTCTCTCCAATATAGCTCGCGAGAGAAATGCACTAAGAGTAACGCGGAGCGGCAATATCTCGCTTGAAACGTTTATGTTCTGCAACACCTCTTTGCTCTTCTTATCGTCTCTTCCGTGATCGATAAGGACTTGTTGGATATCAGCAATGCTCTTCGTCGTATCTAAGTACTTTTTTGTTATACTCTCTCTACACCTCTCCTGTGCCTCCAGCACCCACTGTGGCTGTTCCGATTCTTCGAGATGGACGGGTAATGGAATGTCATTGTGCAACTTCATTTCAAGATCCCGAATCCGCGACTCATATCTCAGAATCCTCGAATTTCGATCATCTAGTTCAATATGAAGCTGAGTTAGCCGGCGTCTCATACGCTCTTTGAGTTCCCTTAATTCTTCTATTCGCCTTTTTTCCATTCTCACAGCTTCTCGGCAAACAGGACCATCGCTCTTTTTAGACTCGGTTTCGAGTGCCTCTGCCTGGAGCGCTTCGTACTCTTCGACCAAACGACTCATGGCTTCGTAGTCTGCCTTCAAGCTTTCGTAGTCATCTTCATTATCCCACGCACCTTCCGACTCATCTGCAAAGCTATCATCATATTTTTCACATTCCGCCTCTAGAGTTTTGTACCGATCCTTTAACTCCGCAATCTCATCGTCCATGTCTTGTTTGTCGCTGTCAAAATTGTTGGTTGTCTCATCTTGGGCCCGCCTATAATCTCGAACAGCCTGCTGCAATTGATCGATTTTGCTTTTGAGGACCTCAATCTGCTCCTGGGCCGCTGTCTTATTCATAGATAACCGTCCGATTATTTCTTCATTCTGGTCAATTTTTTGTAGTTGGCATTGAATATTGGCGTTTTTATGTGTGATCTGCTCCTGTGCATCTTTCGACACATCATTTACGAGTTGTAGCGCTTGTGCGTGTGTGTAGTCAGAATTAATTTTTGTGTGGGCAAGATCATGGTTCTTTATGACCAGTTCATCAATCTGCTGTCGTAGCTCCAGAAAGTCCCCATTGAACAATGCTATATCTTCTTGCAATTTTGCATTGTCATTGCGTAGCAAGCCAGTCTCTTCATTTTGATGTTTTATTTCGGCCTCCAACCATTCTAAATCGCGCTGAAGTCGCTCTATATGTGATTTAGCCTCCTTTTGTTTGTCTTCTGCTGCCCCGAAACATTCCAACGCAAGGACTTTGCACTCATAGAAGTCCTTTTTTTTCTGTTTAAGTTTATTGATATACACCGCGAGCCTATTACTATTCCCTCTAATCTCCGTTTCAAGTTTTTGTTTTTCTTTTTTATTGTCCATAAATCGGTCTCTCAATTTACACAATTCTTCTGCTGTGATGATGTAATTGGCTTGGACATCTTTGACCTTTGGTGGATCGCCGCCATAGCTTCCTACCACCTCTTTCCCTTTTGTAGTCCCACTGTTGATTCCTCCGATCAACTCGTGTTGGTCTTTATTGATCATGCTTATGTTTTCCTGTAACGAACGCAGCTCATCGTATACAGCGTTCATGCTCATGATATTGCGCCTAACCTCCGCCTTCGTTTCCATAGGTTGAGCTCTCTGTAGATCCGATCCGCGTAGGACACTTGATGGTAGGTATTTTCCAGTAGTAGGCCTATTGATCACTGTCTCTCTCTCTCTTGCATGACTTGATATTGTCGGTCTCAGGAATCCTGCTCTTTCCAGATTAGGCGGGAAAGGTGTTCGTAGATTAGGTACGGTACTTGGTGTGGTTTCAGAAATCGCTGGACCAGTATTCTCTTCCTGAGTAGCTAAAGGGCTTGCATCAATTGGACGCGAATGCAGTTCATTTTTTGAAGTAAATAGTACTTGATTCTCCATGATAGATAGAAATGTTCTGGGCATGGATAATCTTCTGATCGTACAAGTGATGTTCCGATCAGGAGATGTTTCAATATCCGGAGACATTAGACTTTTCCCCCATCTTTTGCGAAATTCTTCAATTAGTAGCAGTAGTTCTGGCATGTAACCTACGGCTATGCTCCCACATTGCTTTACTGCTAGCTTTGATTCTTCCTTTCCTGCTTCTTCAGCAGTGTGATCTGTATTGTGCGGCGACGAAATCCTTTCTGCGGGATCTTCTATTACACCGCTATGGTATGTGTCGATCGAATGACAGTCACTAGTAGTATGACTACTAGACCCTGCTGAGTAAATATCTGTTGGTGTCGTAACTGGTAGTGCGAAATGTACATTATGCACTGTTGAAGCGGTCGAGGAATTATAGGTATCATTGTGATCTTGTGCATCTCCATCGTTGAGGTCCGGATGCCCGGGGGGAAATGTTTCTTCTAGAGTACTGAATACAGGATGGAAAGAGAAAAGATCTTTAATAATGATGCCCTGAGTTTGTTTATCGTGGGTACCGAGCGCATCTTCGGCTTCATCGTTGGTTTTGGAACCAGGCTCCGGATCAGAAGACAACGTGGTTATTGCGTCATTCTCTTTCGAAGAACGCTTAGACGATGAGTCAAAGCTATTTTCCATACTCAGGAAGTGAAATTAGTATGGTAGTACCTAGAATACGTTGTGTGCAAGGTGTCGAGTTGAGGCCTCGACGGCGAACGGATATGATATTCTTTGTTCTTCGACTTGCCACATCAACGTAATCCAGCGAACAACGAAAGTGAGAGCCACACGCAAGATACCGTCTGAGTATTCTTTGTCTCATTAATATTCGAAGCGGATCTTTACAGAAGAAGGATTAAATCATGGGTCCAGTCCAGAAGGATAGTTAAGCCGATGACATAACCCTGACAAGTCATGATCTGAAATGTACATATAAGTGAGGAAGTTATAAAACGGTAGATACAGTGCCGCTATGAGATGCGATCATCGTAACAAGTTGACAAAGCAAGTAAAAGGTTACAGAGACCAAGTTGAACCGAAAAAACTTAACGAAAAAAGACTGCAAGCTCAGAATCAGTCGGAGATACGAATCTGAGCCTGGATATTGACAATTAGAGGTGGGCTACTCCATAATATCTAGAACCTCTATCAAACACCCATATCTCTTTCTATTCCCACCACAGTGATGTTCAATCTGTGGTAGTATTGATCTGACAAGTACCGTGACTTGTCAAACTTGGGTTGTAGACCTTGACATGAAGAATTACGTGAAGCTCTTTCACATGCGCCATCCTATACATTGTTATGGCCAGCATGCGATCTCTGTCAGATTCCAGAGTGGGATGAGTGGTACAAGTGAGAGCACCTTAATGTCGCCAAGTGGTTGTCCACCCAGGTCGATCATGATTTTGCCCATGCGTAATTGAGCGCAAGAAGTCCTATGCGTGGCCCTGGGGAGAGGCTGCACATGTAGTTGCCAGCACAAGCCTAATTAGGAAGGACCAACCGGCTGCATGAAGAGCCAACGTCGGATCTATACATGCTTCTGGAGAATCAGCTCACGCGTGCATGTCAAATTCACAGAACCATGTTTGTGTCCATGTTTGTGTCCATGCTTGTGTGCATGTTTTGGTGAATTTAACGGTCGTTCTCCCTTCTCCGACCGACTGTAGCAACCGTTGAACTCTCTTGGTACTCCGTTCCTACAAGCGTGCCACTAATCGACAGGCACTTGAGACTTAGTAGATATCTTGACATTTACCAGATGAGAAACAACAAGCGAGGAATCAAGGCCTACCAACCTCGTGTTTCATGGTTATCCACGGTGCAGTAATAATTAGGTGGCAACCGATGGCCAGTGTTCAAACAAGTTGCTAAATCGCTGAGTACTTTTAGGTGATCGAATGTGATCGAGGCTATGGCAGGATGCCCGTGGTTTGAGTCAGAACTGTGGTTCAGGCCGGGGCACGAGTGTGACTTGGGTAAGACTTCGAATTTGCTGAGCTGTAATTCAACGCCCCAGATTGTGAGAATTGGAGGCTTCCTCATTGGCTTCGCAAAGCGGAGCCGCAAAACTTGGAGCGAACGGTTGCCAGGGAAGCATTCATCTCGCAAAGTGCGCGGTAGGCCGATATTCCGATAGCAAACGCTTGTTTTCGTGGCTGAAGTCCTGATGAGAATCAGTCATTAGTGTCAGGCTACAAGTGTCATAGTATTGGGATATTGGAAGCACATACACTTCAAGAGGCCAGGGATCGTAGGCGATTTAGCAGGATTTGAAACAGCAGTTGAATTCCTACGACCGTATTGTCTCAAGCGCGAGGGCGTCCATTGAGCTTCTGAAGTACCTAGGCACAGTGACTCTGACCACTATACACTGTTGTAGTATTATGTACATAAAATCAGCCTCACGGCTGGCAATTGAATGAGAGTTTTGCATTCCGGACCTTGTACTTGGACCATCGTTTGTCTGACCCTGTATTTTTGCCCCTTGGTCAGCCAGCTATGCCGCCTCTGAGCGTCAATAACATCCACCGACCAAGCGATGTGAATGCTACTTTTTGCTTTTTTGATTTTGCGGCTTCTTTCGCTTGTGATGTCCAATCGCTGCCCGAAGTCGTCAAACGGTTACACGAATTTGAGACGGTGTTTGGTTGTCATCCGAATGTAGCGATAGCGCATTCCTTAGGCAGGGCCGCACAAGGAAGTACCTTGGACTGATACTTGGTATGCTCGTCCGGAAGCAACCGACCATCCACTGCATGCGATGGGGTTGCTATGTTTTGATGCCGGCTGCGGTACGGATAATTATGGACCAGATGTTAGTCTACCATTACGGACCTGCCGAAAGGTATTGACAACGGACTATGGAAGTGTTAACCTGATAATTCTATGTGTTATTCACGTTCAAGCTCCAATAACTCATCAGATGTGCTCGGTGGTGAGTTGAGACGAAGGTGCAGCGGAAGACCAAGCGTATCCGGACGCTCGGGTATGTTGACTGCCCAGCCCAACACATTGTCCTCACCGACATGAGGAGTGCACAGCTGAATGATCATGCTGCCTGGGTTTTGGGGACATGTTGTTCTGTGTTTTATCTCTCTCAGATTACATCTGGTTATGTGTTGCCTCAAGGCGTTCAAATCTAGTGAAGTTTACTTGAATGGGACTCTGGCCTATGTATTATACAAGTATCCGCTGCAAGGCGAACACTGGTTGATCACCACTCGGGCAGTACTGATATCTTTGGTACAGTAACCTCGTCGAGATTAGCATAGAAGCGTTTGGGAGGAATATGGATAACACAGACATAAGGAATGTCACCCTTGTCTCCTGTGTAACGGAATGATGCCACTAGATCCAAACCATAGAACATCTCCAAAGTCGCCATGATGGGTTTTCACCTCACATGATGGGTAACTGGTCATTGGGCTACCCGTCCAGATCGACAGGTCGCCACAAATGGGCGCCCCCCCTTATGCCAACCTCCAACCTCAGTAGTAACTCGTCGGTGCGACGACCATAGGATTGTGGCGCTTGATGGCCAGTGCTGCTCCAACGAAGAGGAGATGGACGCCGTTCTCAACCACAAAAGCAGCGACGTCTGATGTACGGTATCTGGAAACGACAGAAATCTGTCAAGCCAAACTATTATCCTTTGCAGATGCGCGTTCGCCGTAGGAAGTAAAACCCCTTCCAAAAGCGGCGGCGTTTTCCTGTTGTGGCAAGCTCGAGAAGCCTTCACGGATCCGGCCTTCTTTGTCCGTGTTCAGCGTCATGATGGACTCCACCATACGTGAGCAGTCGAACATCGAGTCCCTGCTGTCGCTACAAATATCTGTTAGGAGGCTCACCTCACGGACAAAGAAGTGCTGCCAGTCAATTTGCCTCCCCTCGTTTGCCTAAGTGGCTTCTCCCGACAAAGAAACGCGCCAAACCACCAAATCTCAGACACACCACGTTCTGACTCTGGCGAACACCTGTTTCTCCTTGCCTCTCCCAATTGCTTGCACGAGCGACGTTGAAATCTCCGGTGAAAGACGGGTATGTACTACCGGTTCATTCTTGAAATCTTTAGAGACCAGCATGCATCATTGCGAGAGCAAACCTAATGGCTGCAGTCGCACAACATGGACAACAATATTGACACAAATGTGCAGGACCAAAATTCCGATCAAATATCAGTCTCCCAAACGGCTCAGGAACAAGAGGCAGATCTTGTTGCTGCACAATTAGGACCTAACCGACTACTCCACTGCTCATTGCTTTCAAGAGAACTAGCGTGCGATCAGTTTCGCGAGGTTTCTTTCCGTGGTGCGAGTATAATTGTTTTTGCGTCGTTGTCGTGTTTTCTGTTACTGTGTTCTTTACGTGGTATCGTAGAGATTGGGCTTGACCTGCGTCAGTCTTTGAGACAATTACCCACAGCACTCCGTTCAGCTGTGACCGCTCACTCCCGCCGTCATGAAGTCAGAGACCTTGGTGCATCACCACCCCCCGAATCCGCCCAATATACATTCCGAATACTCCGCCCTTCATCAACTTGCATCATACAATGCTGAACATGATTACTCGTATGATGAGGGCCCAAGTCATGGCCTAAGATATGACTCTGCAGGAGCCGGGATGCCTGCCAGCGTTCATCAACAAGCCGAAGGGGCTTTTCCACCTGGACGTGTCGAGGCATACAGCGGATCCGATTTCGACCTCAGCATACTTGTGAGAATTGGTCGTCCTAGGAGATACACGCAATCTGCTAATGTGATTCAGGATGCCCACGGACAAGTGTCCGATTTTCATGCAGATGGACAATATGGTACGCTCCCAGTAAGTTTGACCATAATTCCGGACGTGAACAGGGTGCTGACCATGCAAGGAAACCCAGGCAATATATTCCGGCTCACCTCCAACGCCTCGATCCGCATACGAGAGCGAGGAAGCGCAAAGACGAACACGGAGTGGCCGCACTATCGCACGATCGCCTTCACCCCAAGACATCGATGCCCCCAAATCTAAACCTAAAGCAACACCAAGGTCGAGAAAAAATAAAACAGGGAAAAAAGATAAATTGAATGTGCCGAAACTGACCGCACCTTTGAGTGTGCTGACGAAGGATATGACGAATATTCCAGTGCGAAACATGGAAGAATGGGTGAACCGATCGGTAGAAGTGAGGCGAAAGGAGGTGGAGAAGAGAAATGGCTATGTGACGAGACCAATGAACTCCTTCATGTTATATCGATCTGCGTATGCTGAACGAACAAAGCAATGGTGCTTACAGAACAACCATCAGATTGTCTCGTCGGTTTCAGGAGAAAGTTGGCCAAAAGAGCCGCCAGAGATCCGGGAAATGTACAACGATTTTGCCAAGATCGAGAGAATTAATCACCAAAATGCTCATCCGACATATAAGTTCTCACCAAGCAAAGCATCAGCGCCGGTCAAGAAGCGAAAAGGAGATTTTTCTGATGATGAGCCAAGTGACCTAGACGATAGAGAATGGGCGCCTGGCAGCGGAAGATCGCGAAATAGGTTGACAAGAAGACTGGACAGAGGCGTTAGATATCCGGCAAACAACATGAACCCCGATTTCTTCGATCGATCATTTGGTTCCAATGGTACTGCAGTGAACTCATCCGCCTGGGATATGAGCAACGATGGAAGGTCCATACCCATACCAATGCAGCACGAATTTTACCAACATCAATACTTTCAAACACCAGTCCACCCACATATGGGAATGACATCCAGTGTTATGGAGGATTTGCAAATGCGAAGAGTGGATACTCCAGGATCATCGATGCAATTCTCGCCTTGTCACTCCCTTCTAGGTCTTCCCGGGGGCAACGTTGACCTGATGGCACAATTACATTCACATGCTGGTACTCCTACCGGTGATGATGGCCAGGTAGATCCGATGCTCCTGGCGTTCGATGGCAATCACCACATAATTAACCCAGCTATCGCTCAGCTTCATCCGGAGTTCCGTAATGGACACATGACTATGATCGATCGAGAATTGGATCAAGATAGTGTCAACAGCTATGTCGGAGCGAATGTACCGCATGAAGAATACCAACACGATCAATGGCATCCTGACCCGCATATGGCACCAATGGAACAGGGGTCCGAATTTGAAAAATGGATGGACGATCCGCACGTAAGCTGATATGGATGCTAGTTGAGGCAAAAAGATAGGAGATCGGTCTACTAGATATTCGCCGTCGCATTTTCGGAGTTTTGTTTCAACGCCTAATCCTGCTTGAAAGGATCTTTCTGGAGCACGATACCCGCCATTCTGTTGCAAATTTAGATTAGAATATTGAATAATTTGACTTATTTCTATCCCATACAAATACCATACGGCTTAAACATTCTCCATTCCAATACGTGTTACTGACCAGCCTAGAGATTGACGCATTAACCAGATGTTGTGTCAGCCTTCAATTGGAGATATTGAAGTATCTGTTAAAACCCAATCGCTAGTCTGTCTTATATGGTGACAAGAGTATTGTCTTATCACTCATCAACATCGTGGTGAAAGGAAATAGAAAGAGGCCTTCGGGTATAAAAATAAATAAACTATAATGACGAAGAAGCGCGAGAGAAAAGGCGAAGATGAACAAGGGACATATCAAGGTGGTGAGGTTGAGTGCAGGAAGGTCTTGAAGGATAGTGGGATGTTGCCCAAGCCACAGCCAGCTAGCGCGTTGTAGTCGGCCCGGGACCGACGCGTGCCCGCGTTTTGTCACCCACAGATCTTGAGAACGACACATCTGCTCACCTCCTTCAAGATTCTGTTTCGCCATGAGCGATATTAGGCATTGTGGCAAACATCACCGAACATAAATCTAGCAGAGACCTCCAAATCTAACTCAATCTCGCTTTATTTCCGCACAATGTACGGCGAGATAGGAAATAAGCTGGCAAGTACCCCTCATCGTAAAGACAGATTCATGAGCAATACTAATAATGACATAGGTTCAACATGCAAAGCGGACGCAGTCGCTAGCACATTTGCCGCCATATCAAACCGAAATGGTCAGAGCAGTTACCCGCGAAGTTCGAGATTTAGACAAGGACGTTGCGACCATTCTCGAGCCCTTTGCGGGGTCATTCAATCCCTCCACCGAGCCTGCGACCGCATGCGCCCTTTTAGTCAATCATTTGTGTATGCGAAGGAACAAGCGCTGTTTACTGGCTTATCATCGAACCCGGTCAGACAAGCTAGAAGAAATGTGCTGGAGCGGAATCGATGTCCTCGAGAGGCAACAACAGCAGCAAGCAAACAAGTCTGGTGGTGAGGGATCGGCGGCAATGAGTGCAGACGGGGGTTCTAGCAGTCTCAGTCCCGAGGAAGAGGAGTATGTTCGACAGTATAGCGATCTGCTCGCTGCATACAAGGGACAATGGACGGACATAGACTTGACAGGTAGTCTGGAGCCCCCGAAGGATCTCTTCATTGACGTTCGGGTGCTCAAGGATGCGGGTGAGATTCAGACAGAATATGGGTAACAACTGCCTCACTCCTTCCCTGTAAATGTCGACTGACAGTAGCAAGCGCCATAACGTTGACGAAGAACAGCCAGTTCTATGTGCGCCAAGGTGATGTAGAACGCCTGATAGCTCAAGGTTATCTTCAACGGCTCAGCTGAGCCCACTGGATGTGTGTACGTGCCGGGATTCCGTCGTGAAGATCAGACTCCGCGGGCATAATGTGCCATTATCGAATCACCATGCAGGACCCTCTGGCTAAATTACATCTCCGACAGTCGGCTTGTTGAGAAACTAACCTCATTTTCAAGTCAAGTATGGAAAGGCGATGGCACTGGGAAGTTTTGTGAATCCCTGTGTCGCCTTGGCACATCACGCGCCATCGGGGATTCACCAAGAATGTTCTTTCGGATGGGCTAGGGAAGGGTTGAGTACAATGCGGAGATGCCAAACCCACACTACCGGGAATCATCCACCGTGGGGTTTCCTGCAGGGATCAGGCCATCACGCGAACGAAGAATTTAATGCCATCATGCGCACGCCCGCCAACTCGAGCGGACAGTGGCTGCACATTCGGTCGAGAAAGGTGCAGAGTGCACACATAGTGCATTCATGAGGGGAACAAAGTATTTCTAGGGTCTAGTGGACGATTGCAATGAGGAGCTCCCAGTTTGCAACGCACAAGGCGAGCAATACAAAGGCAATGGATGCCTGTCCGCGATGCATGAAGGTGTCCGCTCTGCTGTGATTTGCTCCCAAGCATGCAGCAGTTTATCACTAAATAATTGCCCTAATGCAATCCTGCCGCACTCGCAGGGGTTCATCTGGGCGGATTCACATGCTGCAAGACGAGACTCGCGTCGTCGTTCGTATGGTGTGATAGCTCGCAATTGAACCGAAACTCTTATGAAGAAAGGCAGGAAAGCAACCATAATGGAAATGGGAGTATTTCAAGTAGTTGAATGTTGAGAAGTTGTTGAGCAATTGATTACCCCTGAAGAGCCGGGTCTAAGCGAAGCCGTTTTTTCACCGTTATGTGGATGACGTCGCCTCGCCGCCAGCAAGAATTTTCAACGCCCATGCTGCTACTGACCCATTCCAGCTGTTTTCACATAAGCCCTACAGTCACGATAGCAGCCTTTACTCCCTACCAATGTCTGCAGCCCGCTCCAGACCAATTGACCCTGGCGGCATATTTGATCTCCGCTTATCGAAAATAATTACTCGCTAACAGACCAAGACCCTGAGTGGAAGTACTAAAGCTTCCCCCCGCCCACGCTATCAGAGTTCACCCTTTTGTCGGCCGCCGAGCATCGTGGAGCACCCTGATATGCTCACACTCGCCGTGTAACACTAACCTTCCTTGCTTTTCCAACGTTGCGAGCATGCCGGCGCGTTTGTCCGGACGGGGACGAGCTGACTCTGATGCGGCTGCACAATCGCTGCCCTTCACGGGCGACAATGTCCACGATGACGACTTCACGCCAGAGCAACAGCAGCATCCGAACTTGGAATCGCAGACTCTTCCACGAGGAGCCCGAGCTATAAGAGCACCTTCCAATGCATCCGCCGCTATGTTGTCTGCATCATTCTCACAGCGGACACCTGCGCGATCATTCGCGCATCAGGCATCACACTCAGTTGCAGGTAAGTCTTCCGCATCATGCTCCCCCTTCCACGTCCATTACTAGAGACTGATTATCATACAGACACTCCCCAGTATTCATCACATGGCGTTCGCGAGAGATCCAGCGAGCTAGCATCATACGCATTGGATTCGGATACGTACCAAGAACGGGACAGAAGAATTAGTTTCGCGGACTCAGATGCACCCTCGAGCCGTCGCTCGGGCCTTACACCTCGCGGCTGGGATGCAAGCGAACCCCGGACGTCATTAGACTCATATAGTACGGATCCGATTGAGGAAGACAACGAGCCCGAGTCTCCGGAGACTGTACTCAGTGCGCCGCGGCACATATCGTTCGGTTCCGTGTTGCATACAAGAACCAGCCCCAGGCGTGGTAGTGATCATACAGGAAATGGACAGGCAGCACCTAGTGTAGTAGTAGAGGACACGGAGCCCTACCTGAGCTCAGAAGTCACACCGTTGCTCCCAAAGGCACGCCTATCACGGCCCCTGCCACAACAGAAGTCTGCCAACGGGCAACTGCTCATCCAATCGAACACAGCAACGCTAAGGAGACGAATCACAAATTCATTTGAGGCAGTGCAAGGAAATTTAGCAAACGCTAGACGTTCCTTAGTGAATCCAAAGAACTATACCAAAGATGCAGTCATTTCAGGTGCTACTGCAAGTTTGCAGACTCTCTCGGCCGTCTTCCTCGGGTTACTTCTAAACATATTGGACGCCCTTTCCTATGGATATATTTTATTCCCATTGGGATCATCTATCTTTAGCAAGACAGGACCGGACGGTATATCCATATTCTTTGTCAGTTGCATTGTCTCGCAATTGTGCTACTCGTTAGGTCTTTCTGTTTTCCGAGGAGGTGTAGGGTCCGAAATGATCGAGGTTGTCCCATTCTTCCACAAGATGACGTATTCTATCATGGCTAGGATGGAGAACGAAAGCGACGAGGCTGTCATAGCTACAGTGATTGTTGCTTATTGTCTCAGCTCTATCGTTACTGGGCTCATATTCCTTGCTCTAGGTGGATTCAAGCTCGGCAACCTTGTCAGCTTTTTCCCAAGACACATTCTGATCGGATGCATAGGAGGTGTCGGCTTTTTCCTCGCAGTCACAGGTATAGAAGTCTCGGCACGACTCGAAGGGAACCTCAACTACGATCTTGCAACGCTTCACAAGCTGTTTTCCAGCGACACCATATGCCTTTGGCTACTACCACTAAGCTTGGCCATCCTAATTCTAATTTTGCGGCGGATGGTCAAGAGCCCATTTGTCTTACCAGCATTTTTCATACTCGTTTTCGCAACTTTTTACATTATTGTCTCGGGTATTCTCAAACTTGACTTACAGTCTGTCCGCGATGCTGGGTGGATATTTGAGAAACCGGAGTCTGGTGTCCCTTTCTACAGATTTTACTCATACTTTAGTACGTGTAGCAACCATTCTCACAGAATCCATACTAATCGTTGGTAGAATTCGGAAAAGTCGACCTTGCAGCGCTAGCTAGCACCATCCCGACCATGTTTGCCTTGTCATTCTTTGGCATCATCCATGTCCCTATCAATGTTCCCGCTCTTGGCGCGGCCGTCAAGGAAGATGATGTGGATGTGAACCGAGAACTGATCGCCCATGGAATCTCAAATACACTGTCAGGTTGTGTAGGAAGCATCCAAGTACGTATTCAGGTCCCTATCAATCCTCTCACATATCTAATATCTACAATAGAACTACCTTGTGTATGCAAACAGCATTATGTTCATTGCCAATGGTGGTGACAGTCGTGTTGCTGGTTTCCTCCTTGCCATGGCAACCACTGCTGTCTGGCTAGCCGGTCCTGCTATGATTGGCTATATTCCAGTGTGTCTAGTGGGTGCTTTGATCTTCCTCCTTGGCATCGAGCTCATGGAAGAAGCGGTTTGGGACACATTCGGGAAGTGTCACAAACTCGAGTATCTTACCATCGTCGCCATTGTATTGATCATGGGGGTCTATGACTTCGTTGTAGGTATCTTCACAGGTATTGTTTTAGCGTGCTTGAGTTATGTGGTTCAGAGCTCTCGTACGCCTGCTATAAGAGCATCATACAGTGGCGAGGTTGCTGAATCCACTGTCCGCCGTCCACGAGCGGATCGTCGCTACCTCAGTCAAGTCCGTGGTCAGATCCGTGTCATGAAGCTTTCCGGGTTTCTCTTTTTCGGAACTATCGTATCAGTCGAAGAGTCTATCCGCGCGCTCATCAACGATGTCAACTTTCTGGAGCAACCAATAGGATTCATCATTGTAGACTTTTCTCACGTTACGGACGTCGATTTTTCGAGCTCTGAGGGCTTCCAACGCATCAACCGTATACTTAATCGCAAGGATGTTAAGATGGTCATAAGTGGAGTCTCGTTCGCCAGCAAAGTTGGACAAGCTTTACAAAACGTCGGACTATTGGATACAGAGAAGGGTGACGAGGATTGTCCCCCACCAAGAGTATTCGAGGATCTCAATATGGCACTTGAAGCTTGTGAAAACGAACTCTTGGAGGCTTTCTACCGGCACTGTAACTCTAGTGTCAGACGACAGAAAACTCCACCGATGTCAATCAACGCCACCAATGCCCAAAACTCACCCAACGCCTCTCCAAACTCATCTCTTCGCCCGAGCTTACTAGAACCCGAATTCCAGTCCCCACGCCGCGGCGCCCAATATCTCGCCGCCGCAACTACCATGCGCGAACAAGGCACAGATTCCATCTCTACTGATCAAGAAACCTCCCAAGTCGTTCCCAGCAAATGGAAACGCTTCGCTCAACCCATTAAAATCATCCTCCAAACCTTCGAAGACGTAAGCTCCCAAAACGAAGATTTCTGGCAAGTGCTCGCGCCGTACTTCGAACGCAAAGAATACCCCGCAGGGACTTGTCTTTATTCCCGTGGCGACGAACCGGATGGCTTCTACATCCTCGAGAAGGGACGCTTCAGAGCGGAATACGCCATGGACCAGGGTCGATTCTACGAAGTCATTCTACCAGGTACGACGTGTGGCGAGCTTCCTTTTTTTTCGGAGACGGATCGCACGGGGACGGTTGCAGCGGAGAATGATTCGATTGCGTGGTTGCTTACGCGGGAGAAGTATAATGATCTGGAATCAAAACATAAGGATGTTGCGGCGGAGTTATTGAAGGTGGGATTGAAGTTGACGAAGGAGAGGATGGATGCTATTACGTCATATGTGCTTGTGACAGCATAAGCTGGAAGATTTGAGAGGCGGTTGTGTCAAAAAACAATATATGGGATTGGTAAACTAAAATGGATCTGGGTTGGATTTACATCGGAATAGGAATTGGAATTGGAATTGGTGGGAAATACGCTAGTTTTGTGAACCGATGAAGTTCCTGGATGTACGAGTTGAAAGTGTCGAAATTTGAATAGTGCTTGTTGAATTATTGTGATACATTTTACCCGAAAAGCGACCCAATTTCGAGAATGGACGATGGTCCGAAGTCATTAAATATTTAACTCTGAAACCCGAAAATTCAAGGAGATTGTATAGCCGTATAAGGCGTATGATGCAGTCGTTCGTTCCGAAGAATATCTACATTGCGATATAGAGAGACAACAATCTTTGTATAGTGTGAAAATCGTATTTTGTATACAGATATACTACCCATCAAAATTTTCCAAGATCATTCCTTTCCAGACATATATACACCATTACCCTTACACCTACAATCAAATCATAACCTCATAAAAGATTCCACTGATATCGCTCTAATTCAGGATTCCCCTCTTCCCATCGTGATCCGCATCAGTCTTGGGGTTCAACTTATCCATAAGTCCCGGCTTCTCATGACCATTCTTCAATCCGCTTCCATTCCTTGCGCCAGCGCCATTTCCATGTTCTAGTCCTGAATAGTTCGAAGAACTGGTCGACTTTCTATCAACACCATCTAAAACATCACGCTCTCCATGGTGCGAATCGTCGCGACGATGGTTCAGCCCCGCAGCGACAGCGCCGCCAATGTTCTTGGGCTCACCCTCGAAAGCATCGTAGCGTTCTTCGCGGCCACCGAGGACGCCACCGCGGCTCTTGAATTCGTCTAAGGAGACAGCGGGGAGCGTTGAGGCGCCGTGGTGGACGGCGGCGTTATGGTGGGTCTCGTGGATGGGGACGGTGGTGTGGACAACGTTGGGTTGGATGGTTTCTTTGTGGATGACGGGTTGGATGGTTTCGTGGATATGCTAAGAGAGTGTTAGATAGGATGAGAGGTAATGAGATGGAGAGTGCTTACGTGGTGGACGTGCTCGCCAGCAACGGCAGCGGCAGCGCTCTGACTGTGGGTAGTACCATCAACTACACGCTCGTCCTTGAAGCCTGATTGCTCTGTATGCAATGCTCTCTTGACTTGGTCATGGTCTCGATGATCAAACTCGCGGTGCTGGACTGCACCGAGTTGTGCAGTATGCTTTTCGGGGAGAACTTCTCGGTCTTGGACAGGTTGAACAGTGCGGTGGTAATGATCTTGATGAACCTCCTTGTCTACTGCTGTGAGAATCTCCTCGTGCTGATGAGGCTTGACCACTTCGTGTTGAACAGCGGGGGCAACTGTCTCGTGCACAGTAGTGTCTTTGTGTCCGGATTTGTGCATGAAGTCGGTAATGGCTGCCTTGGCTTTGTCCATGTTGATGATTGGATGTTTGATTAGATTTTGATTGTAATAGATCAGGGGATTTATGGGAGTTGAAGTAATTGAAGTGGTTGGCAGACGCGATGGTGATAATGTTAATGATATGAGAGGTGAATAAAATAGGTCTGAGAGGTGCTTTATATATCGTCAATCTCACACACTGCTCCAACTGCAGACATACGTAATGGCAAATCCTTCGCAGCCTACATATTTTGTTATCCGGTGCTGTGACATAGGACTCTCCGCACCCGGCGACCACTTTCGCAGCTTCATTGGCCAATGCAGAGATTCTAGGTGGATTTCTTGAATCGGAGGATTCTCCTTAGTGACCCAAAGCACAACTATGGAGCTATTCCGCCCTCCCAGCGGTCGATGCTCATGATGACATTTGCCACAAATCGATTCAACATCTTCATGCGAGATCACTGACGTCTTGGAATTCCCGTGTCCTTGATTGTGGGACGTGCTCGCAGGCAGATCTCTCCTGGAATCCTTTTACAGTTCATGAGTCGCTGACTTTGTGTTATTTGATGAACTGATTGGTTACTCGCGTAACAGCGCGGGCTGGAAGAAAAGGAATAACAAAGGTCCACATCGATATAAGGTGAGGTTCGAAGAAGGATAAGAGATCGGCTCCGGGATGTCGTCAATCAAATCGGATTCGTACTAGCGCCTACCATTAGTGGGCAATCTACCGAGCCTTCAAGACATCGTCGACCAGATGGTTCCCTCCACCTTCTGCATCGTGGTAAGGTTAAGTTGAACTTATGCTTTTTCTCCACTTATGTCTCATTCCAGAGCCCTGGTCGACGGTCTACTGCATTTGCTACTGCATGGAACCACTGAGCGTCCATGCGCTGTCGTCATCCTGCCTCGACCTAGCCGCCCTCCATAACAATGATTTGCATTCCTCAGCCCCGCGGAGCTTGACTGCCCCGAGTGTTATGCCACGTCAAGTACTTGTCGATTTAAAGGCAACGTCATGGGCAAAACTGTTAACCCAAGCTCAAATGGGTAGAAGCCCGATTGCTAACAAGACGCCTCTTTTTGGATCAGGTCTGGATCGCAAGATTCCGATATCGCCAAGAGGAAATGGTTGGGCACTACGATGCTTATTGGTGGCGAACAGTGCAGTTCTGGAACAGTGGACGCCTTCCGAAGCGATGACGGAAGGAAGTAAACATCCTCATTTCGAGGAAGGAGGAGTTGCGTTTACCCCAAATCTTTGAAATCCCACAGAGACTCGCAGTGGCTCCCAACAGATCTCGCCTTGTATCCTCGCGACCTACGTGCCGTGCATTCACACCTCCCTTATTGTTCCTCCCACTTCTATTCGTCCTTTGAAGATCTAGATTTTATACACCAAATTACTTCCTTCTCAAGACAAATCTCCTTCACCCCCACCTTAACCGAAGAATCCAGTCGTCCATGGAACGGAAATGGAAAACCCTTTTCTCAAGATCAGCACATTCTCGCCGAAGGAAGGAGGCACACATACCTCCACCTAAATCTACAGAACATACTCAGCCCCTTGTACCTAACCCTGTCGCCCATGTATCCAGTGCATCGCCATCACCGCCTCTGTCCCATCCTGTTGACCCCAGATCCTCACGAAAAGCCTCTCTTGCTACACCTCAGATGGGTTTGACATCCAGACCAAGCAATCGGTCCAATAGGTCCAGCCTCAACTACCAACGTGCATCGAATTCGGATCGTAGCGTTAGCAAAGGATCTACTCGCGGGTCTTACTATGAAGCTGTGGCCGAACAGAGAGTAGAAGACGATGCTATCGCGGACAACTATGTTGCATACCTGCCTGCATTAGCCCCCTCGGAGGAGCAGTATATGACTCTTGGGGGCGATACACGCCTGATGGAAGGCCCCACTTCCCGACCCCATAGCGAAGATATCGCCGACCGTAACCTGGGAAAAGGTCCTGATCGTAACGGGGTACCAAGACGTAGTTCGGCAGCCATGACAGCGGATCACGAACAACTGTTGCGAAAGATCGAGTATAGCGAGGGACAATCTGCTCGTTCTGCCGATCAGAACTCAGTGACTACAACCAAAAACTCCCTTTCATCGGCGATGTTCATAAACTCCACGCAATCAGTCAAAACTCCTCGAAATGAAGGTCATATGCAATGGCGTCGGCGGAGGAGTGAAGTCAGCAGCGGTACGGGCGACGTTAATGACAACGCTCCTCGACGAAGCGATTACGGACCTCGAAACACCATCAAGATGAAAGACAACCTCCAGTCCGATCAATTAAAGCGAACATATATAGATGGGACATACGAAGACGACCTAGAAGGAGGTGCTGTACAACCCGTATCCGGCCCCATTGAAGGCGAACTCCACCCAGATACCCAAAACATCATCGATCTCAGCGACACCGTGGATATCGACAAGTCCACCACCTACGCTCCAGGTACATTACTCTTCCCCTACCCTCTCCTACCCATAAATCAACCCCTCACTAACACCACGTCCTCAGCCGTAACTCATGAAACCCTCAAGCCCCACACCCACACCATCACCACCGAAAAAGTGTACCGTACAATCCACAACCATACTGTGAATCACTATATACAACCCGTGCAATCTCTCGAGATTCTCCCAGCTCGCCACTTCACCATTTCTCCCAGCTCGCCAGGGATTCTGATCGAAATTCCTGAATCCGAAATCCCATTGACCAGCAGCTTTGCTAACGGTTTCTCCTCCTCATCCGCCGCCGCAGAACAGAGTTGGTACATAGCTTCCTCGTCTATTCCCGCATCTCCATCAGCGTCGGAAAATAAATTCTTCACAGGCGAGCGACAGAAGGAGCCGCGAGTCATCAAAGATATAACGTACATGACGGAGGAGGGGTTCGAGCGGCGTGAAACGACTATCCTATATCCGCCGACACTAGAGGATATGAGTAACTACTCAGGAATTGTTCAGCCAATTCATTTCGGCGCTCAGGGCACTGCGGAAGAGCGACGGATGTGTATGATGGAGGAATCGTGTGTTGAAGAAGTGAGGGGGGAGGAGGAAGTTGATGAGCTTGTTAAGGCGGGGAGGTCGGATTCTAGGGGGTTAGTAGATGGGAAGAGGAGAGTGAGTACCGGGAATAGATTTAGTGGGGAGCATGCAATTCGGAGGAAACCTGTTCCTGTTCTTGTTCAGGCTCCGGGGTCGGAGACGGAAATTGGAGAGAAGGATAATAGGGATAGAGCTGAAGGTAGAGTGGAAAAGGGTGTGGGGGAGCATGGTGCAGAAGCATCACAAGGCCCCGAAACGAGAACTAACATTGCACATGGTGCCGAAGAAGACGCTTCGGAATCATTCCATTCAGATCGCCCTACATTGTCGTCGAAACATCATTGGAGCACGCGACAGTGGGTTGACAAGGGGCCGAGCACGTTTGCACAGTTCGAGAAGGTGGCAAGTTGATCAAGCCCTTGGTTGCATAATTACTCGGTCTGTTGGTTTTGGCTAGAAGAGTGTATAATAAAATAGACACAAAATGCGCGATGCTTGATAGACATATGCACAAGTGTATTCAGATTTGATTTAGCCTTGCTTGTATGGTATTATAAAAGTCGATAACCGGTACGTAGCATACCACGTGCATACCTAGGTAGCATGGGCTAGATGTAGTATTGTATGTACGTTGTGATTACGTCATTGATCACAATCAATACATTTAATGACACACATTACCATAGTGATTCCATAGATCCAATCGATCCCCTTTTTCAAACTTCACATCTGCGTGTATTCACTTCACATGTCGAAAAATCAATGTTCATTCCCACACAGCAACAAAATAGCGCCTGGTTCAGTTTTTCTTATACCCCTTTCTCCCCCAATCCTGCTACCCTTCGTTGAATGCATAAGTGGTATCGATAATCTTCCGTTAGCATCAAATTTTTAACCAAAATTCACATTATCCCACAAGTTCATGTCCAATGCAACATCACAACGAAATAAAACCCTCAATCAAATTCATTCTAATTTTCCTCTTCCTCCCAACTCCCCTCATACCCCCCTCCCTTAGTGCAAAAGTGGTATCATACCTAATATTGACAGTATATAAAAGAATCTAAAAAGGGTTGGACCAGAGTCCAAATTTGATCCAACTCGGTTTCAAAAGTCCATCTGAATAGAACGAATGAAGATGAACCGAAAGATCAAGAATGATTTCGCGCCAGCCGTCTTTGTATATCAACAATACGCTCCTCGTTTCAATCCAACTTTTCGAACAGGGGATATTTTCACCACCATGTTCACTGGCGAAAGAAACAGTAGCGAGAGATTATTGAAATGTAGAGAAAACACTAGAAACACAACATTAATCGAGCTAGAAGCCGTAACCACCGGTCGAAGGAGTAAAAGAGAGAGAGAGAGAGAGCCGCCCGCCACCTTTGTTTTCCGGTGTAAATACAGCCGTCCTGTTTCGCCTTATCCTTTGATCGCACCTCCTGAATGTTTCTATCGTGGATCATAGATGCGATACCGTGATGATGACTCGTACGGCAGAACGGGTGCAATGATAGAATCCACCGACTAGAAAACGATCGGACCAGAGTAAATGGTTATTGGTGCTGGTTCCGAGAGTGGATATTTTGGTCCAAGTTTATATTCATGAGTGGCAACCAGTTATCCGAAAACCCGTTGCCATTGTCTAGTCCGTAGCTTCTGGTGTCTTGGCCTTGGGAAAAGGGGCCAGCATCCATTCCGAAATTTGTTTGCTCATTAATAAATGCATAAGCGGGCGGTATAATCGCTTCGGGCGGATATGCAAAATGACGAACTTCGGATACCGGAGCGCTCATAGGATATTGAAGGTTATGTTGAAGATGGAAATTGTGTTGATGAGATAGTGAGGTGTTGGAACGAGAATCATCCCTTACGGAGGAGACATTATGAGTAGAGTTATTGATGTTAGATTGAGTAGCGGCCTTGTGTCCAGTGTCGGCTTTGGCGGAGCCGTTCCCATTGACCGAAGTGAAACCAGATGATGCATTGCTTACGCGTGTCATGTCACTCTTCCAGCGGGGATGTGCATCGTCGCTTGATTCGCTGGCCTTGTCGGCATGTTCTGAGTTGTCCCCACTGTCTAACTTGATGTCGGTAAATCCTTGGACTGGGTAGTCTCGGTCTTCATCCCATCGAATTCCAGAATTTTTGAGAAGAGGCTCGAAATGTTTGAAATCATCTAAACCGCCACCTTCACGATAACTCGAATGGTCGCTGCTCTCTGATGAGATATCTGCCGACTTAAGACTTCTTCTGTAATCTTTATACGCGGACTTTTTTAATCTCAAGTAGTCCAACAACTTCCGAATCGTGATACACCAATCTCTAGCCCACTTTGAGCGCTCACTATGCCTGTATAGCATATTCCAAGCCGTCGTAAGGTAGGATTCGTCCTTCAAATCCTCATCGGGGTCGAATTGCGGGAAAAAGGAACGCCACACCACTGAAGAAGTGAGTTAGCTGTCAGTCACATATTGATCAAGCGGGCACAGTTTGATGTCTTACCGACTTGACAGACCTGATAAATGGCGTATCCAGAAAAGGGAGTCTCTACCAGACTACTCCACTGATAGTAAGTATAAATCAGATCGAAAAGTTGCCGTGTACTTTTAAAACACCCTCGTGCACTCTCGATCCAGAAGTCTGCCCGATCTTGAGGAGGCGGCTCTGTAATTGTGGGAGCATCTATCGGACCCTCGGGCTTGGAGCTGCCGAATGGGGTGAATGGCAGATACTCACGATGGAGCATCATTCTAGCTAATAGTAGGCAGCTGTGCATCAATAAGTAGTGTGTCGGAGATTTGCTTTGGCTGTGTGCTGTCGTGTTTTGATCGTTTAGCTGTAACTCAATCGGGAGTTTAGCATTGAAGTCGTTGAGCCTTTTCTCCAACACGCTAAATTTGTGGTCCTGATACCATGGTGGCCGTGGATCTGATCTAAAGGGGATCAGTAATCAGAATAGCATTACATTCACAAGGGAAACCTACCTTCTTCCTCCTTCTAGAGACCAATGCATAGCATCGCTGTAAATGTCTAGGGCCTGGATATAACAACTAAGAGCTCCCTCAGGCGGATTCAAAAACTCTTTTGACTCGGTTATCAGTCGCGTCTTTTCGGCTCTCATAAAGTTGAATGCATCGTCACTGATGGGAAGCGGGATGCGTATCTTCTCGACCGAGATGTAGCTGTCATTCCTGAAGCCACCCGCCAAATAACGGTCCAGTATAAAACAACTCCAGTAAGTCCGACGTTGAATTTCTGGTTCGAGCAAACTGTATTCTTTAGTACCCATTACGGGTTGACTGCTGTTTTGGGCGAAATCAGCGAAAGGTATATTCGGGTCGACTGATTGGGTTCGATGTTCCTTTTCTTTGCTCAGCTCGAGCTCATTGCTGCCTGTGTGGAGACCAGCCGTGTGGGCGTACAGGATGGCAAGAGTCAGGTGACGCCGTGATTTGAGCCCCTGACGCATCCCCCATTCATGCATACAGAGCATTAGGTTTGCTTGCGTTAGCTCTAACAAAGTGTGCGATGTGCCGTTGTCCGAGTCCAGTAGCTTCCGCGCAGCGGATGCGTATGCTTCTGCAACCTTTAGAGGATCACTTGGTGAACTAGCATGGTCGAATTGGTTCACCAGTTCCTTGCAGAAGCGAGAAGTAAGTGCCAGGAATGATAGCTTGAATACGTCCGAGAATGGGCGCAGTTTTAATTCAGCATCTGGTTGAACTAGCTTTCTGAACTGGTTGCCGTGTATAAAAGGGAAGTCGGAGCCGAAGTGACGCTGCCATATATTGTACTAGGATAGTGTAAGTCGAGATGGAGGCGAGGGTTCAGCGTGGGAAACTCACCAGCTCCTTCCATATTCCAGGAGTGAGCAGACTTGGATCCAGCAGATCAGTGAGAGAATGATCAGCAATGACTGGAGCAGGATACGAAGTCGGAGCAGAAGATTTCTTTGGACGTTTACGAGGTGGCTGATGAGGTTAGGTTAGTATGTGGGCGAGAATATATCTAAGAGAGCACACAAAACAAAGAGGCTCGGCGACTCACTTCACCAGGACTGTCAATGCGCTGGGTGGAAGGTTGGCCCACAACGAGGCTTTCCCGCCTGCCAGTAGCGGCGGCGGCCACGGCGGTGGATGGATATTCACATTTTCGGTTTGAGGTTCTGCAACCGTCACACGGGGAATCGGGACCAGTGTTGGTGCACTTGATCTTGCTGCGGCGACAGTGCAGGCAGGCAATTGAGGAACGCATGCGACCAGCTCCACCCGGTTCAGGACGCTTGCGCGCCTCTGCCGGCCGGTCGCCCAGTGGTTTTGCAGCAGGCGGTGGCAATGGAGAGGCCTGCACGGTGGAAGGAGAAGTCTGAACAGTGCGCGGCGACTCGAGCTTCACGGATGAGGGGGCTGGCGGGGAATCTTGGGGGTGCAATGCAGATGCAGGTAGCCGTGGTTGTGGTGGTGGTGCAACTGTTGGCGAAGGATGAGGATGAGGATGGGCATCTGAGCGCGGAGATGCCGTTGTCGCGCCGGCGGCGACGCTGGGCAGCTTTGGGGAATTTATTTTGGCGGTGTTGGTGGAGTAGAATGCTCAGCAGCAGGAAAGCACGACCTGGGGTCGTGTGATGGGCAGAGACGATTAACGCGGTAAGAACCGGTTCAAGGAAGGGCTCGCTGGGCGCACGCTGGGGAAGGTTGATACAGCGCGAGTCGGGGCGCTGGAAATGCGCAAGGCAACGCACTGAACGGTGAGAGAGAGCTCAGAGGGCACGCCAGAAGAAACACCAGCACTGAGCAGCCTGCGCGAGGCCGTGTCTTAGCCCGGTCCTGGAGTGTTTTGGAGGGGGGAAGAGAGCGCTCGGGAGAAGTGCGAGCGCGCGGGGGACCAATAGAGCAGAGGGGCGGCGTCGGCAAGAGCAACTGGGAGCAAGGTGTGCGGTCACGTGACGCGATAAAAGACAGCCTTCCCACTGGCCCAGTCGAGGTTCCTCGGGGTTAGGTAGGTTGGCGATTACTGTGTATGCGCATGTGTGCCTAGACAGGGCTGGCGGATTCAACCTTGAAAATGCCGGTTGCCCTCTGTGACCTTGGGAGGTGCTGCCAACTGGTTAGTCTTGCGGCTCTCAACATGTGGCGCGGGGACGGGGACGGGGACAGGGACGGTATGTTGGAGGTGTGGCAGTGATGATGATGATAATGAGGCGTCGGCGCACAGTACATACACGGTATATAAAAGTCTGGAGTGTGCAAGTGGCGTGCTGGGGGGTTGGCGGCCCGTCCAAGGGCAAATCTGTGTTCGGGTTTGTAAATAAAAAAAGTGTGAGAGAGAGAGAGGGTTATTGGTAGGTTTGGGTGGGAGGACGAGGTAGAGAATCGAGGAGGTCGGCGCGGGAGTGGGAGAGATGCGAAAACGGTGGGCATCGGGCCACAGAAAAGCAGCCCCAGCACCGCCAGCTCCCATGCAGCCATGCCCCTCTACACCATCTCGCGCGCTCTCTTTTTCTCTGTTGCTCCCCCATTCTCGGTCGGATCGCTTGTCAGAACAGAGGAAGAAGCCGCCAGTTCCGGGGCCGATCTTCGTCCCCACCCCTCCAGCTCCGTCGGCCGTCCTTGCCTGGCATTGCTCCTCCGCCAATGCACATTCCCTACATGTATACATACACATGGACAGCACGTTGAATCTGGATTGCATCTACTCTCCCTCCTTTTCTTTGGTACATACAAAGCCCTCCTCTTCTCTCCCACTCCCACCTCCCCCATTCAGCCCTCTGCGCTTCGGTCGCTCCCCTGGAAATCATCCTGGTCGGAAAAAAAGGTCCAGTTGCAGCCACTCATCCATGCCTGGGGTGCTGCCGAAGCGGCACCACAGAAGTCTGGATGCTCGGCCCTCGTCGTCCAGGGGTACCGGCATACAACTCTCTAATTATCGCCTCGACTCGCTCAAGATGGGACCTGTCGTTTTCTACACTTGCCATTCCAAACACCAATCGCCCGCATCGGAGCACATCATGCAGCCACGTCCACAAGAAAACGAAATGTCGATCCATATCTGCAGCCGGAACTTCTCCGATGCGCCGCTTCTCATTCCTCCTCTTCCTCCTCTTCTTCCTCGTCGCATCTTCACATCTTGACCTCGTCTAAAAGGCATCATTTGGGCCAGCCTTCGGCACCTGTACTGCGGTAGTCCCCTTTCCCGCGACCAAGAGGATCGACTTGAGATAGCCGTGATGCCGGTTTATCCGAAAGGAGAAACTGCCAAGTCTAGCATGCCACAACATCTTTTGCGCAATTCTGGACACGGCATGCTGATGGCGTGTGATGTTGCATTGGTCTGACCAGTTACCAGGCGAGGGTGCTAATTCCTCATCCCCTTGGGCAATACCAATACCCATCATAGTCTATTTGAAAGAATATCAATGACTTCGTTGAGGAACAATGCTGGGACATATGGCGGACAATGGAGACGCAGTCGCATATCATATCGGCGGCCGAGACTCCCATCCGGGCCGTTAGCACCGGATACAAAAGCTTCCAACTGCATACCTCGGGACACTGACATCATATGGTCTGATGCTCCGTGGCATGCGCACCTTCAAGAGGAAGTCGATCTCAAGAGGTGCGTCAGCTCATTTTACTCATGCCTGAACTCACGGTTCATCGGTGCTTCTCCTACAACTTTCATTTACACCCAAGTACCAACGACCAATTACGCGACAAACTCCATTATGTCTCAAAAAATCGACATTGTGACTTCGATCTCATAGACGCGGAGGTAGAGGGTTATATTGTGACTAGATTCGCTACGTTTCGGATATCTAGAGCATATCTGCCATCTCCAGAGCTGCCGTATGATCACGTGATAATCATTTACTAATACATGGATCCATCCCTTGACATGACCAGATTATCTAGACGCTGTCAACATTTCGTCCTTTCACTCACTTAAAGACTTAAGGGTTTGTCTTGTACAAGCTGAAATTCTCGGCAGATTTTTAGGTAGCAATAGGTCATGTTGCATACTTCTAGCATGGAACACTTGAGCTAGGTGCGAGAAACTAGTCCGCATCTAGATATATCAGGTACAAGCTGCTGTTTACAGACATGCTACTGCCAAACCACACATATAGTTGTTAAGATTCTTCCTATGCCATCTGTGAGGAATCGAATCGAATTTTGGCATTCCATCTCAATGCCAAAGCTCACCTTGCCCGATAGTTTTCCAAGATTTGGCGCTCTGTGGTAATGCCTTTGATAATTCTCTGTTGCAGTAAACCTTCTTTACGAAGTATTCCATAAGTTATAGGCAAATCTCTCAAGTACATGACCATACGTTTGGTTGTACACATGTTGTGCGCATCAACGTTTCAGCTCTCGGCGTCACAGACTGTCAGTGAGGTTCCAAGGCTTGATGCTGAGTCCTCCTGGAAAAGCACATGTGGTCAAAGCGTTTGATGCTGCGAATGCCCCGCCTCCCCCTCCATGGAGGAACCAAAGGCCCAAATCGAGTCTCAGACAGAGGCGTTCATAGCAGGTAGATGCGACTGGACTAGCGAGATACTACATGTTTGCCACTGGTGCTGCACCCTTGTCATCAAGGGCTTAGGAGATTTTTCGGTTGTTGCACTGTCATCGTGGTGTCTCCGCCACTTGTGCTCGCCCTTCGCCCTGGACTTCCCTGGGCAGCCGTTCCCCTCCAGGGCTCTCCAGCTTGGCACCGTGTTTTGGACCGCACCCCCACCATACCAACACCGTCATTCATGTGTCTTGCTCTCACGATTCGCTTCCGCCTTTAAATTCTCTCTTGCACCCTCCCCCTTCTCACCACTGTCTCCAGCTGCACCTGCTGGCCGTCGCTGCAACGAAAAGGGGACCTACGGGCGATCAATAGAGCCGGCCTGTGGCTGAGACGCCGCCAACGACGTATTTGTGTTGGCGAGCCCATTACGACCTCCTCCAGCTCCATCCCTCAAAGGCTTCTCTTCTGCCTACACTCGTCATTGCTAACTTTGCGAACACGCCGTGGCGCCACACATTCTTCGACTTCTGTCGCTTCATAAAGCTCGACGACTCCCCCGTTGCCTAGCTGGTGTGTGCGTTGGGCTTCGACAGCCTCCACACCCGTTCTGCGCTCCCCAGACATACCACTACCACCGCGCCGCCGTCGGGCGAAGAAACCTTTCCGTATCCCTCCATTTCCACCTGACCTGGACCCAACACCGCCAAAATGAATATTGACGAGACCGTCACCAATATTCAGCGCAAGATCGATAGGGAGAAGGCCCTGATCAACGCCGCCAATGCCATGCGCCAGTCAACCAACAATCCGGCGGTCCTCTCGCGCCTGGATGGACAGATCAGGGATGGCCGCCGTAATATCGAATACTTCGAAAAAACACTGCGAGATCTAGAATTGCGGCGAGTGGGCTCTGACATGGAAAACATGAGTCTTCAACCGGGTGGGCCCGCGTCGAAGAAGGCTGGCAACCCACTAACCCCTCCCCCAAAAGATGGATGGAATGGCTATGTGGATCAGGGCCAAGGTGGCTATGGGGACTCTCAAGGTGGATATGGCAATCTTGGTGGCGGGCCAAGTCTCGCTCCACCACGTCCTCCCTATGCCGGCTCTACGCCTGGCGCGCAGCAGAACAAGCGTCCGAACTATAGCAAGCTTGGTACGTTATGATGCGACATGCAAGCTTACGATTATTGACATCAGGCACCAGACCTCATCAAATATGATACCCCGCATCTTGGTCCCCGCATCCAACTTATGTTGTCCCAGCTCGAGTTCAAACTCACTGTTGAAAAGCAATACAAGGATGGCATTGAGAAAATGGTGAAATTATATCAAATGGAAGGAGACCGCAAAAGCAAAGCCGATGCAGAAGCTCGGAGAATTGAGAGCAATCAAAAAATCCAGCTTTTGAAGCAGTCGTTGAAACGATATGAAGATCTCCACGTCGATGTTGAAGGCGGTGATGGTGGCGATGGTATGTGATCTTCTTCCCCAATTCCTCCCCAAGTTTATCTGACTTCATATGCAGATGACAGTTTGAGTATGCCAAGCCAAAGGAAGCCTCTTAGTGGCCATCTATCTCTACGTGTCCATGCCGTCGCTGATGTCGATCATGCTGCGACTGGACGATTCAGCAGAGGCCCTGAAACCTTTGTGATTATGAAGGTTGAAGATAATTTCAAAGGCCGTACCAAAGCGACGCGGAACGATCGATGGCAAGACGAGATACATGAATTCGATATCGATAAAGCAAACGAGATAGAACTGACTGTCTACGACAAAGCCGGCGACCATCCCTTGCCAATCGGTATGCTCTGGATACGGATATCAGATATTGCCGAGGAAATGCGTCGTAAGAAGATTGAAACAGAGCTACAGGGCTCCGGCTGGGTCTCTGCAGACAACATGGGAGGCAGTTCTGGACCACAACCAGATCTCCAATTTCAGCCGCCGCCTGGACAAGGTTACTCTGGTGCTGGTGGGCCTAATGCTGGTGGTATGCGCCCACCTGGTCCAGCCGGTGCTCAAGGTCCACAGCCTCAAACATCAGTGTATATTGATGCTTGGTTTTCGTTGGAGCCCGTCGGTCGCATACAATTAACAATGGCCTTCGTCAAGCACACCAAGAACAAATCGCCTTTCGATCTAGGTCTCGGCCGAAAAGGAGCTATTCGTCAAAAGAAAGAAGAAGTCCACGAACAGTATGGTCACAAGTTCGTGCAGCAACAGTTTTACAACATTATGCGTTGCGCACTTTGTGGAGAGTTCCTTAAATACGCTGCAGGAATGCAATGTTCGGATTGCAAGTACACTTGCCACAAGAAATGTTATGCTAAGGTCGTAACAAAATGTATCACTCAGTCCAACGCAGAGACTGATCCAGACGAAGCGAAACTTAACCATAGGATTCCTCATCGATTCGAAACCTTCTCGAATATGGGCGCGAATTGGTGCTGTCACTGTGGATATGTACTTCCACTGGGCCGGAAGCAAACCAAGAAATGTACCGGTAAGTGGTATTTATCCAAAAAAAATTATCTGCTCGCAGCTAACGCTCCAAAGAATGCGGACTTACATGCCACGCTGGCTGTGTTCACTTTGTCCCGGATTTCTGTGGCATGTCTATGGAGGTCGCCAACCAGATTTTGATGGAAATCAAGCGGACGAGGAGAGGCCAGTCTGCCTCAGGGTCAACTATGAGTTCTCGCGTCCTTCGACCACAGCAAGCGAGCAAGCCAACGCCACCTCCACCTCAACAATCACAGCCACAGTCACAATATGCTCCACCACCAGGGCAAGATCAACAAGGCCAATCCGATCGTTATTCTTATGGTAAAGACCAGTCATATGGTGCTGCTCCTCCACGCCAGCAGTCATACCCTCCTTCCGCTACTTCGGTCGATGCTGCTCGTGCCTCTTATTCTTCAGGGTCAACAGCTACACCAACTTCACCAACCTCTCAACGGCCATCCTCAGGACGAACACAGAGCTCCGCTCCCGTTGCCTCTACTGCTTCCACTGCTGCCACTGCTGCCACTGCCGCCGCTGCTGCTATGGGAAAACCTGCTGGTCCTGCTTACCAGCGTGCACAATCATATGATACATCGCCTGGGGGCGCAGGGGCTAGAACATCGGCCGGAGGCTACCCCCAGGACCAGCGAGTACCACAACAGCAGGCTCCTCCACAGGTATCATACAACCCTCAAGATTTTGCCCACGTCAACAATTATCCATCAGCACACCAGCCAGCAACTCCCATACAACAATACCCCCAGAAGCAATCGTTCCCGATCCCTCAACCACCTCCCCAGGCCCAACAGCAACACCAACCGCAACCCCCGCCACATCAACTTGAACCACAGTCGCCACCTGCCCAGCAGTCGCAAGCATTATCAGCAATGACAAAAGCGCCGGCCGATAAGGTGACCCCACCTGCCAACACACAAGGCACAGGGAGACGGATTGGGCTTGATCACTTTAACTTCCTCGCAGTGCTTGGTAAGGGTAACTTTGGCAAAGTTATGCTTGCGGAAACCAAGACTTCGAAGCAGTTGTATGCTATCAAAGTTTTAAAGAAGGAGTTTATCATCGAAAACGATGAAGTGGAAAGTACACGCTCTGAGAAGCGTGTGTTTTTGATTGCCAATAAGGAACGTCATCCGTTTTTGCTGAACCTTCATGCATGTTTCCAGACGGAAACCAGAGTCTATTTCGTTATGGAGTACATCAGTGGTGGAGATCTAATGTTGCACATCCAACGAGGTCAATTTGGCACGAAGCGTGCACAGTAAGTATATAAAAGAATCATTCGAGTTTCGACGCTGATATGGTTAAAGGTTCTACGCCGCGGAAGTTTGTCTCGCATTGAAATACTTTCACGAGAACGGCGTCATTTACCGTGACTTGAAGCTAGACAATATTATGCTCACGCTCGATGGGCATATCAAAGTCGCAGATTACGGTTTGTGTAAGGAGGAGATGTGGTATGGTTCTACTACAAGCACCTTCTGTGGTACTCCCGAATTCATGGCTCCAGAGGTCAGTCACATCACCCTGAGAAATTGTACGTTAGCTAACAGGCATCACAGATTCTTCTTGACAAGAAATATGGCCGTGCAGTCGACTGGTGGGCCTTTGGTGTGCTTATTTACCAAATGCTTCTTCAGCAATCCCCGTTCCGAGGCGAGGACGAAGATGAAATCTACGATGCTATTCTTGCCGACGAGCCTCTATACCCCATTCACATGCCTCGAGACTCCGTTTCAATCCTCCAGAAACTGCTTACCCGAGAGCCTGAACTCCGACTCGGATCGGGTCCAACCGACGCACAGGAGATTATGAGCCATGCTTTCTTCAGAGATGTCAACTGGGATGACGTATACCACAAGAGAATCCCTGCTCCCTTTATTCCCCAGATTACCAGCGCCACGGATACTAGCAATTTCGACACAGAATTCACAAGCGTAACGCCTGTATTGACACCTGTCCAGTCTGGTATGTATTGCACACGCTGCGCTCTCCATTCACATTTCACTAACAACAAAACAGTTCTTTCCCAAGCCATGCAGGAAGAATTCAGAGGCTTCTCCTACTCCGCCGACTTCGTTTAATTCAAAACAATCAAACCTATCAAACAACCAACCAACCATTCAGCCGAGGTGCAAAGAGGTCGTTTTCCGTTCGGATACCCCGGGATTCAAGCGTTCAATTTAGGATTCAAGCGTCGGGATACATGGAGCGTGTGTGCGTGAGTGAGTGTGAACGTGATCGCAGGGTTGAGAATAAGAGATAAAGCTTAGGATACGAGAACGTACATGGCCTCTTTGTATTTTCCAGCATTGTCGGCCACTCTTGCTCTACGTCTTACTTTACTTTGGTTGGGTTGGGCGTACGCGCGTGGGAACTGCGGGTGTTGGCGGCGTTGCAGAGAAATTTTGTGCAAAATTGGTAGGCTGTGGAATGGTAGTGGGTTTTTCCTTCTTTGTTTCTTTTCTTCTTGCTTTCTTTTTTCGAATACTATTATCAATCGTTACGTCTTGTTCTGCTTGTTGCTGTGTGAGATTTTTTTGAGTGCGAGTGTGTGTGGAACAAGGAGGGATGTTTTTGTTCCCGTGTTTTTCTTTCTTATCTTTTTCATTGTGGATTCAAAAGGATGGATGTTGTGAGGTAGAGTTGATTAAAGGATTGGGTGTTGGATGGATTAGGTTGGGTCAGGGTGGTGGAGTGAGTACACATGATTGATGTTGGAAGAGAGATGAAGATATAAATTCGTAGGCATGGAATGGGTTTGAATGATTGTTTGTCTGTTATTGGTGGTAATAGGGGTTGGTGGGTGGTGTACGTGTTTAATCTTTTGGGTTTCCTTTTCTGTGATAGGGATAGACGAAAAAAATATTTTCCAACCGAACTTGCCATTCAGATGATTTGAAGTGTGTTTTTTTGGTTATTGGGTATGAAGGGATTAAACGAGATGGAAAGGTACACGTTGTGAAGTTTGATGGAATTAGGAAGTGTGACGTTTGGGAAAATCCGATTTGAAACTACGCCCTTCACATATCCCCATTAAACTCGAATTTCAATCCTACACGACCTTTTTCCATTTCATACCTCACACCCCATCTTTCCCCACTCTTGAGAACCCTTGCATCCGAGACGTATATAAACCCGCCTCTCCCTCTCCCTCGTTACATTTTCTTCTTCACAACACACCACTCTCAAAACTCAGGTAACTAAAAATCATCCTAAGAAGTAAAGATGCTTCTTGTCATGGGGCTGGACTAAAATTTAGATGCTTCTTTTCGGCCTCTCTAAACCACCTAAACGAGTCCCACATGCTTTTTTCCGACTCTTTAAAACACCCGGAAGGAAATTTCCCATGCTTTATTCTCGATCTCCAGCAAAAAGAAGTACCATGAGTCCGATTGTCATGTTTTGGGAAGTCGTGGTGCAGGCAGTCTCACAAAACCAAAAGTCCGTGGGATGGACCAGGTGTAGGGCAGTACTGAATTGGTAAATAACATGGACTATGTGTGGGTTCCTGGTGTGGAAATAAAAGTCCCACAGCCACAGAAGCATGGATCTGCAAATACACCACCTCGAAGAAAGAAAACAGCAGGATTTCCAAACTATGGGATCTTGGTGTCTGGAAAACTGAGAGGGTATAAATATCTGCTCGGGGAGTGGGATTCCTTTTCTTCACAATACACCACGCTGGAAACCCGAAACGACAAAACTTTCCCAAACTATAGCTCATGCTTCTGGTCTTCCGGATGATCTAAAAGAATACTGTTTCGCTAGAATGATCGAGGAGAACTGGGGAAACTAAAACATACCTAAAAAATCCAACACGCAAAACCATGTTGTTGGAAAGATAAAGAGCAGTTAGACCCCGTTATGGAGAAGTGGTTCGAAGAAAAGAAATGCGGGTTGGGGAACCGTACTTTTTACCTTCACATACTCCAAAGAGAGATACGCAAATCCCTATGACCAGTCGTTATATTTCAGAATCCTAAAAAATAAATTCATACACTTGGATGGAGAATGACAGTCCAAAACCTCAGTCACATCAGGATATGTTGCGGATCCGAAACGTACGGCGATTCATCGCATGAGAAGATCCTGAGAAATTCGGTTAGATCCGCCGTGATCAAACCCCAAAAATGAGTGGTCCATGCGGAGTTTCCGGATTTAGACAAAGGGAGTATTTGATCCTCTTTATTTCTCCCCATCTTCCTTCTGGGGTTCTACTTCTCGTACGCTGTTTACAAATCACCACCCAAGAATGGATGGAAAAAGACAACATGAAAAATGAAACTGGCGAATTCTTGTGGTCTAGGGATAGGAATCTCTAATAATTGAAGTTAAAATCAACAAATGGGCTGACTTCTGCGTTCAAAACTCAACCACGGTTATAAGAATGAATGCTTCTCCACCTTTCAAATATTCATCTCTCGTTCATCTGTGGATAGAAAATTCGACGATAAACGAAAATGCGACATTCAAATGTGGGCAACGTCTTGGACTTCACCATCTGATTACATCCCCATACTCAAAATTGCAGCGATCATAGACCATGGTTCTGGACTACGACTTCTGAAATCGTTGTCCAAGAAGAAAGCCATAGGCAGCGATGTTGGGTCCGAGCATTCTGTTTCTTTGAACTCAAATTCAGATCCCTTATACAGATGTGCCATGTCTTGTGCTCTGGAGCCGTATATCCAAACTTTAGACATCTCTACTATGATCGAGAAGAGAGGACGCGGTGAAAGTATCACAGCTACCTAAATCTACGGAGATTTGATGCTACTGTATGCTTCATACATGGTGTGTTAGAAACCCGTAATCAGATTAAAAGAATGATATACTAACTATGTGGGAGGAAGAAATCCCCGATTATAAAATGTCTACTACAAAACTACATATTCGCTCCATCTCTCTACTCCCTTTCCCAAATCGAAATGCTGCGACGAAAAAAAACAATATGTGAGAAAAAGCTCCCTGTTGAAGTTTTCGAAACTCAACAGCTATGTCAACTCCGCCTCTCTCCACCAACATCCATGGATAGGAACAGAAAATTAGTACTGATACCACGTCTGTCGGAGAAAGAGAACCCTTGTAACAAACCCACAACACAAGAACTGATGAGAAGAAGAATCATGCTGAATTCACTCTCGAAACCAATAATATCTGGCAACCCTTTCTACTCTCTCCTTCTTCCTACCAAACCGGTTAATGTGCCATAAATAAACCCCCATATGAATACCCGATGTGTCTGTTCCGACTCCCTTCTTTACTCCTTCTCCTACTCAATCCACCCAATCGACTATACATAAAACCCCGTACAATCTCTCAATATATCTATTCCCACTCACTTCGCTCAACCCATAATCAAACTTTGGAAAAAAGGTCAAAAGAGACGACAATGACAGGATGGAAATCAGTTGTCTCTAGGGCCAAGCCTTTTCCTATAATATCGGGTATCTGACACCTCTTCTTCCTCCCTGAGCAACGAACTGCGAAAACAGTACGATGGACAGTTTATGTCTTTTCGCTCTCCCTCTGCTGTACCATTCGAACTAAAACTCCACATGATCAGATGAAATGAGAGGAAGAGCCGACTCTAAGATATGCCTTCCAGTATGTCATGTCTGGAGCCTCTTCCTCCTCTTCTCAACCCATTTATTCCCCTAAAATTAAAAGCGCCACTGGAATATCCTCATGTCCGTCCACTCTCTCTTCCCCCTACCCCAACCAATAAAAACACAACAGTACACTCGAATGTGAGGGAGGAAAGAGAGATAGAGAAGAAGAGAGGCGTACTAAAATGGTACAAACCATTCAAGAATGTCGGGTGCGCTGGGCTTTTTCTTTGTTTCCAATTAGATAGGAGGGTGAATCTTTGTAATCATGGTCACCACCACCACCACCGTCACCATCCCACAAGAAATTGCACATAACAAACACGAATGTGTATATTTATCTCGTCTTCTCCCATCACAATCGTAAAGGAATTCATAATCGTTGACAGATGGTCAGCATACCGTATACCCAAGTACCCTCTTCTTTATTCTATCCGCAAATGGAAATGAAAACATGCATACACACAGGATACGTTGTGGCACATCCATAGCTCGAGACACTAGTCACCTATGTACGCCCATCTCCTTCCTTCCTCCTATCCATTCATCCGCCCTACCCAAAAAAGTACCCCTCCCCTAAGTCGTAGCACTCTCATGCAACCTCGCTTTCTCATCCGTGCTCAACGCATTCCACTCTTCCTGAAACCCGGGCGTCCCCGCCGCCCTCTTAAAGAAATCCACCAAAAACGCCTGCGTCTCATCATCACGCTGTCGATTCGCGCTAGGGCCATCGTCCGCCGCATAAGCCATAAGTTGCTCCTTCGTGAGCCCGGAGCCCAAATCTAGCAGCGCGTTCGGCTCGTCTTCCCAGTCGTCGTCTCCGCTTCCTTCCTCCGCGAGCTCGGCCGCCGTCGCGGCGTCGATTTGGGCGGCGCCGGCGGCGGACTGGAGTTCAACGATGAGGACTTTGAGGATCTTGAGGGGCGCGGCGATGACGGTGTATTGGGTTGGTTCTGGTTCTGAGGTTAGAGTGGGGTTTGATTTGGATTTGGATTGGGAAGAGTAGGGGTCTTCTTTGGCGAGGTAATCACTGAGGGATGCTAGAGCTTCTGTAGAGAAATGACGGGGATCGAGTCGGAATCCGAGAGACGAGAGATAGTCCCTACCTGAGCGGGCCCGGCTGCGGGTCACGATGCGGGTACTAGAAGTCACGATTAGGTCGCCTTGGACGAGGATTTGGGCGATACGAGAGTCTTTGAGGTCGTAGAGTTTAGAGAGAGCAATGACGCTACTCAAGTCAGCTTTAGTTCCGGAGAAAGAATCCCCAATACGTACTTCTGCCGAATCTCATCGTAACCAGTAAAGTTGATCGAGTTTTCCAACCACTTCGCCAAGACCAATTGCAGACCGTTCACGCCTTCAATGTCTAGGCCAGCTAAGAAGTCAACGACCTCTGAGGCGTTGTTTAGACTGAGGCGAGCGAAAACGAGTGTTAGGCTTTGAATAAATGGCGGGTGTGTTGCACTGCCCAGTCTAACAGCAACGGCCCGGAGCAATTGTGGGAGGAAGGGACCTAACCGCTCACTGCCAGCCTTCTCCACGACCTCAGCAGCGAGAGAGCCGACCTCACCAGCGGCGTTGTCATTGACGCCATTAGAAAGTAGGCGGTCGATAATGATAAGAACAACCTCAAGACCGCCTTTACCATCCTCAGCCCGCCATTCAAAGAGTTGGTGATGATCGTGGGAGATAATGTTCTTGACAGCAGTCGTAGCGGATTTGAGGAGTTCTTCGTCGGTTGAGCCAAGGAGGAGACGGTGAAGCTTGGGCATGGTGGCTTGCACGAAACCATTAGGAAGAGGCTCAAGTCCATGCTCTGCGAGAATGGAAAGAAGGTCGGCGGCGAGCTAATATGCGTCAGTCAAGCTCGATTGTAGATGATTGATTGTACTCACATTAACTAGCTGGTTCTCTTCGGTGAGATTTCCAACATCAAATGCTCCTGTCAAAGACGGGAGCACCTTCGCGCAAAGCGTGACATATGCCTCCGCACCCATGCTAGCAATCGATTGCGTAACCTCCTCGAATGTCTCGTTGACAAGCATCACCAATTGGAAGTTGTTGGCGCCATGACTTGCGATCGTGAAGAGCAGATCAAGACCCCCAGCAGTCAAGCATATTCGGGTATCAAGAAGAATGGCGTCGCGTAGGGTTTCCACCAGCGTCACCACCAGGTCGTCACTCTCAGCAAGCTCTTGCATATCCTGCCCTTGCACATATGTCGAAATGGCCGAGATGATCGTAGTCTGCAAAGGCTGAGTGACAGCGTGCGGGAGAGCTTGCAGGTAGTATGTCAATGCTCGAATACACGAGACTTGGACAACATCGGATTGGTCGTTGGTAATCGCCTGAAGACAAGCCTCGAGGAAGGATGTCGCAACCTGTTGCAGAGCATTGCCAGATGTTCGAGTCAAGCTTCCAGCAACCAGGTATCCACGCGCCCGGAGGAATACGTCTGGTTGCTGCATGGCATACCGGATGAAATCCACGAAACTTGTAGCAGCCTCCGGACCAATCTGCTTGTCCACATCCTGGAAATCACTTAGGAGTTGGTTGAGAACGTATAGCGCAGCCTCCTTTGCTTTCCAGCTCTCGGTTGTTGAGTATAATGATCGGGTATAGGATAGAAGTCCTTCCACGGTTGGTTGGGTGAGCCACTCCCCAAGCTTGATAACCAGATCTCCACAAGCCGTTCTTGGGGTGTAATTCGCAGTGACGCTAGTCTCCTCAGACAAGAAAATATTCACATCCACGTCCCAAAGACCCTCCTCTTCTGTTGTGATCTGCGCATACGCCACAGCTAGCTTCATAACCTCGGAGACCCACGAGTTTTCGGCGCCTGGGGTGTTTTGTAGCTGTTGCTCAAGCTCGGCGCGAACGGGCGGTGCCCGTAGACAAGCTTGCATGAAATCGAGCTCTTCGAGCACGAGGAAGTCCAATGTATACGGAAGTCCATCGCTGTCCTCCAATCTACTTTGTCGCTCCTCTAATATATACATTTGGTGGTATGCGTTCTGTAGCGAGGATAGTTCTTCCCATGTGGCGGAGAACAAGACAGGGCTTTGAGGTGATAGCATCGAAGGGAAAACGGACCGTATTCGCATAAGGACCTAGACATGATCAGTTGAAAGATGGGACGCATTGAAATCTGAGCACTTACCTTGACAACCTGAAGCTTGAGCGAGACCAGTCCCTTATATGCCTCCGCATTAGGTGCCTCGTCATTCTCCTCCTGCTCCGACGGTGGATCCGGCAGCCTAGTCTTCATAACGCTGATGAAGAACGGCGTCCACTGACTGAGCACTTCCTCAGCGAACGCCTTCACCTCGGCCTTATGGTCCTCCATGATCATTTCCAGAATTTCGAAGCAGCCCCGGAATACATTGACAGCCAACGCCCTCAGCGTTGATTTCTGGCCCTCATTGATAGCCACGTCATACACGACTTTGACCAAGTCCCTCGCAACAGGGAAGAACTTCACGTCATCAAATGCGTCGTCGACCAGCTCGAGCAACACCTTCAATCCACCGTGGACCTGGCCCTCATTACCCGTGGGAATGATATGCAACAATGTCGGCAGCAGATCAGGCCATTGCTCGGGGAAGTCAACGCTCGCAATCTTGCTAACCACATAGCTCGCAATGGCCTTGACTTTTCGATCCAGCGTGTCACTCGTCGCAAGCTCAAGCAACGAGTTCCGTATCCGCACTTTATTCTCCTCTGTGACCAGCACGGAGCCCTTGTTCTCGTCAAACTGGTCGCTCCAGCTGTCGAGGACGAATTTCTTCAGCGTGAGTAGCGCGGCCTGCCGTATATTGAGGGGCACACTTTCGTGCGACGCGATGGCCACCAGGCCCAGCTGGAAATCGGCATGGGGATAGAGGGACTGCAGTTGCTGCTCGGCTTGGGTGCGGGGGGCTTCCTGGCTCGACTGGGTAGCCGACAGAAGCTGTATGAGTTGGTCCTCCATTAGGTCGTTGGGAGAGTTCGGAGGTTTTTGTTTATCGGGACGGACGTGGCGTGGGACGCGAGGGGCAACGCAGCAAGCGTGGAGGGACGTGCAGTGCGAACGACTAGGAGGAGAAGGACGGGGACGTCTGGCTGGGTATCTACTAATATATAATGGACCGTCTAGCGTTGGCGGGGGAGAAATAGGGTGGACTCGACGCAACGGGGGGATTGAGAGGTGAAGGTGAAAAAAAAGCGGCGACCCTTGAGGCGGAAAGGTGGAGTGTTGCAGATGAACGTGAAGGTGATATGCTGGGCGAGGAATATTGTTGTTTGTCGTTTGTCGGGGGTGCGCGCGGGTGCGGTTTCTGCTCGGGAGGGGCACCTAATCGGCTCGTGAAGACAGGGTGGGGTATTTGCTCGGTATCGAGACACGACTCTCCGCGCCTTCGATAACTCACTCTATCGAGGCAGAAAGTCTCTTAGGAGGTAATGGTGGAGGGTTGAGAAAGGGCAGAGCTGAGTGCCCCGGTCAGAAGCTGTATTTGAGGGATGCGAGCTGTGTGCGGCAGGCAGATATGAACATGGACATGGACATGGACATGGACATGCCCGACATGGATTGACATGGAAAAAGAGACGAGCAAATGATTTTCCACCTCATCAACACACCCAAATTGACACCTCATGTCTTTTCTCTACCATGGGTCCCTTCTCGCCGTATTATGAACCGCAATCCCATTCCCAACCACCATAAATACACTAAATTGTACGAGAAAATGCCGATTCAGCGTCCACAGCTACCTCCACGGTAGCAACACGCCCAAAACCTCATCCCGACGCGACCGCGACGCAACAATCCCCCACCACGCCGCCCTCCAAATCCTCTATCGTCCACGTAGCCCCCCATGCCCTACACCTATCACGAAACCCTGACCCACTTCACCAACTTCCTAACCGCCTACATCCACACGCTCCTGTACCTCCGCACCCTCTACCCGCCCACGAGCTTCACCACATCCCGCTTCCACAACACCCCCGTACATCAATCCCGACACCCCGCAGTCTGCGAATGGATCACCGACGCCACAACGGCCGTGCGCGACGAACTGCTCCTCGGCACTGTAGCCCGCATCGGCATCGTCATCTACAACAATAGCAGCAATGAAGCAACAGGCAGTCCCAAGATCATGGAACGCTATATGTTCGACGTGAGCAAGTTCCCTGTCATCGCAAAGGGAGATCGGAATACGGAGTTGGTGTGGGAAGATGAGAAATTGACGAAAGAGGATAAGGACAAGGACAAGGACAAGGACCAGGGAAAGGGGAGACAGAAACAGAAACAGAAACCGTCAGCCCTAGACGCAGGCGTAGAAGTCAATCTCTCAGAACAATTCCGCGCAGCCCTCCTCGCACTTACAACGAGGTGTGCGAAGCTCTCCCCTCTACCAAAAGCCTGCTCCTTCAACATCTCCATGGAGTTGAAAGACGATCCGGAAATGGATCCCCCGATTCGGCATCCGCAGCCGTGGGTGCCAGCTCAGCCGAGTTTGCAGAAGACGGGGAGGAGAAGAGGGACAGGTGGTGGAGACGAGAAGGGGGAGGGGGAGGGGGAGGGGGAGGACCTGGGGGGCGTTAAGGTTACGCCGCTGAGGGTGGTGGAGGCGGGGACTTTTAGATTCGAGACGTGGATTGAGGAGGGGAAGGCGAAGTTTGAAGTGGAGGGTAAGGCGAAGAGCAGCTTTGCGAGTGAGGGGGCTTGAGCATGTCTTATCGCCGAGAAGGATTATAGAGAACATCTAGAGAACATCTAGAGAAGATGGAGATTGTTGGGGGAGCGGTGCGCTCTGTGGACATGTCTGGAGTGATCATGCCGCGCAAAATAACCTAATATCTCAGACAGATCATACAACCCAAACACCACGAAAGGTCTTCAAAACGAAAACGCACTGAATTCCATATTCATAATCCTCCTACTCCATAATTCCCTCTTTCCTTACTAATCACTGTGGGTATAGCAGCTATCTTTTTCGACCCTTCCCCCGAAAACCAAAGAAAATAAAATAAAACCCCCGAGTCCGAATAAATGCACTTGAAATAATCCCCACAACAGGAACGCTGATGCTGATGCTCATCACAGCAAAGCTAATAAAGAAATACGCCATACCACCTTCCCAATCATAAAGAAAGGAAATGAAAGGTCAAAGTCATCCACCAGATGTAGCTCTCTCAGACACCATGAGCTTCCACTACCAATATACATATTCCCTCAGAAGAAGGCTGTCCCTCCTCACCTCCCCCTCCCCCTAAAAACTACTTCGTCGAACTGCCTCGTTCCTCTCCCAAACTCCCGCTGGCCATTTCCCGTCCGTACAGCATGTACATTCTGTACCGGCGGTATATTCTGAGCAGCAAAACCTTGATAACCTTGATTCATGGGGGCTGCATCATGTCCTTCTGCATGCAGATGCGGTGGTAGAGGTGGCTGTTGGTTGTAATTACCAAACCCATGGTACATGTGTTGATACGGATCTAGATTCTGGTGCTGGTGCTGTAACATGTCGTCAGGTCTGAAGGGGACTAGGTTACCCATGTAGTCAATATCGGGAAAGAATGGTGCATTGACCGGTGCATTACCGTCGAAGCGAGGCATAGGGAGCGGTGCGAGATTAGCCCAATCTTGATATGCATCGGGTGGATTTATCGGCTGGGGCTGGAATTGAGGTGGATATTGCTCTGGATTCCACGGTTGTACAGGTTGAGCCTGAGGAGGAACAGGTTGGAATACTGGTGGAGCGACGCCATTGACCTGATATTGGGGGGGTTGAAAGGCCCGGAATTCATCTTGGAAAGCCTGCGGCTGGTTTCCGTTCATCACCATACCATAGCCCCCATGTCCCTGTTGTGCTTGGGTTTGTCTGGCCTTATCAGCATTCTTTACCCGGTCAGAGACTTCAATCTTTAACTCTTCTTCAGAAATATCTGGACGTTCTGCTCGGATTCTAGCAAGAGCTTCCGCTTCCGCTTTCTGGATCTCTTTCTCGTGCCGATCTTCCTGGTTATCGTGTAGTGGACATTTGCTCCCATTAGCTTGTCCGCGTCCGTGATCTTGGAAATGATTGTAGTCTTTGATGTCTTTCGAACAGACGTAGCATTGCAAATTACCACATTTGCTGCAGGACATCTTGTTGCAGCCAGATTCTTTAATGAAGGGATTCTTACATCGATTGCATTTTCGAATCAGTGCCTCTGACTTGGCTTCCTCAATAGTATGTCTGGCGTTGAGCTTTTCGTCTTTGCTCGCTTCTTCGCACGTCACTGGAAGGTGCGATTCCTTCTGGCAGAGTCGACAACTGACTTTTTCACATTTCGGGGCTTGACAGCGGAATTCCTTATCAATCTCGATAGGTAGACATTCTTGTTTGTAATCACAGAATGGGCATTCTTCAAGGAAATCCAAACCAGCAGCCATCAAATCTTCTTGCTGTTGCATATGCTCAAGGCGGTCAAACGTTGTTTGACTGAGAGAATCTACAAGGTACTGACGACGGAAAGTACCGCCACAGTTAGTGTCGGCAAAACAAAGAGGTCGACATTTCCCTTTCCCGATTTCTGTCTCGATGTAGGTTTTCGTGCAGTCCCGGCAGAAGAAATGAACAACTTCGCCGTTGCAGCAAGTCATCCGATTTATGGGGATGTCGTCGAAACAGCAAGAACAAACGTTCATCTCCCCTTTTGCTTGAGCTCTTAAAAGGTTTTCTTCTTCTTGGCGTTTGGCCAGTTCCTTTTGGCGACGCTTTTCGACATCCCTTTCCGCTATTTTCCGTGCGGCTTTGAGTTCACTTATGATCGGATGTCTAACTGTAGTTAAAAGTCGTTCCGTACCGCGCGTATTTCGCGCTCTTGCGATTTTGCGGAACGAGCTCGATATTCTGTCGTAATCTTGGATTTGGGTCTTAAGCATGACATGAGTGTCATACAACGATCCCTTTTGGTTGAGGGTATTTTCGATATGACGAACGGGTAAGTCTAAGAACTCGTCTTTCAGGAGATTCAGCCTACATAATAAATCACGTTAGCACACTATTCTAAGTTTGAAACTTGGATAACTAAGATCTAATATGGGTGACTGTTAAGACCAGAATTCCAGAGATTCGATCAACCCCAGTAAAACACTGAAGTGGTTTGGGTCTCATCGAAAACTACATTTTAGTCCAAAGTCTACCTTGAGTCTTAAGTGGGAGTTCTTGCAGCTGGTATTGGAAATCGTACTACCTCAAGCGCTTATCTTGATAAGTCACGCCATATAAAGATTCATCCATTGCGTTGATGTATGAGTAGAAGAGTCCCTTTTGGGGTTCAGAATCTCTTGAGCGAACAAATCTGAAAAGTAAAGTTTCTTCCTCCAGGTCTAGAGAGATTTCTTTTGTCTCTGAAGCAACGTTCGAAAACATCATGTTATAATACACTATACTAAGAAAGAGATTGACTTACGCATTCTGTTGATAGACTCCATCGGTGCTTGCATTGCCCTTCAAAACTTCTTCGTCTGCAAATTCGCCGTCTCCGTCCCTCTTTCTCTTCCGGTTCTTCATCGAGTCCTTTTCTTTCGGATAGGGACCATCGTCAAGAAGCCGCGTAATTAGCGGTAACATATCATCTGACTTGAGCGGCCCATGCTCGGCCAGCTGATTAACGAGTTCTAAAACGTGATCGACCGCAATATCAGGTAATACATTCAGCACCATCTGCAGACATGCTGCTTCAGTGAGAACTTCATCGTCCTCGATTGAAATGATGGGAGGCGCTTCCCCTGGGGGAACATCGATGTCAGGAATGTCTTGGAGTTGACGGGTGCATACGTCCCCGATGTCAGAAAGATTTTGGAGTCGGCGCGCGAATTCCTCGTCGTCGTCGACTGCCGTTGAATCCGGCAAGTTGTTCATGATCGGCGGGTCCAAGTCGAGAAAGTCATAAAATTCGCCATCATAGTCGATTAGAGGGTCCTCTTCAAGATCCATGTAGCGAGTGGGGGACTCGTCGTCACTATCGATTGTGAGATCAATAGGTTTATTAAAGCCGGTTTGTAGCTGCCGTGCCGCCATTTGCCCGATTAAGCGCGGCTGAATTTGGGTGGTCATTCAGGACTACTTCCACATGTGGCGAAGGCCAGCACTTGAATATTGTCAAAGTAGACTACGCTGCCCGGTGCAGAGAATTAAACAAACGATGCTGCCAACAGGCTCTTGCGAGATTGATCGTGGTTGTACCTGTACACTAAGGCGGTATGTATGTATTGACAAGCAAATTCGGTTTGGTCAAATTGGTGTTGAGAAGGTCATGCGGTTGTGAATGTGGCACGGTGCACCTAATTGGCAGGCGCCTGCGGAGAACCTGTGGCCCTGTGTAGTAGAGACTTTAAGCGGCTTTCCTGAATAGCAAAAAGTGGTAAGTGAATATTAAATATTAGAGAATGTGAAGCTGTGGAAAGAGCCGTACGAATAAGGAATTTGAAAAGAAGGAAAGAGAGGTAAGATGGAAGGAGAACAGATGATTGCTCAAGCGCACGAGAGTGACTATGGCACACAGCCTTGTCAGGTCAATGAAGCTGCACACAGGCGGCCGCCCCAGGCAACGAAGATGAGGCTCGAAGGCAGCTCAAAGAAGACTAGAGAATAAAAGCGGTCTATGAAAGAAGAGTTCCTGCTCGTGAAGGAGAAAGTGTAGGAGGCGGCTGTCTGACCGGCGACTTTGCGAGGTCCGGTCCGAATTGAAGCGAGTGAGGTATGAAGTTCTGAAGGGATTTAAGCAGCGTAGGCGCCTGTTAGGTAACACGAGGCCGTTGACCGTCGTCTCCAGGTGTCTAGGCACACATGGCGGAGGCAGTTGCGAGCAGCATCCAAAAGTGAACTGGAGAGGAACAGCTGCCACGATGATAAACCTTGGAACAGATCGGTCACTTTCGTTGGTGATGCCGTGTCTTGCGTTCCAGCCCACGGCACGGCGCATCCAGACCAACCAGCAATGGACAAGCGGCTAATCAACCACCACCAGCCGTCAGGATGAGGCTGATGGAAGCGCCAACTCCAATGCTGGGCACAATGGTGGAAGTTAACGATGCTATGGCTTTGGATGTGGAGTGAACATGTGATGACGATTTTGCAACCTTGGGATTGGGAAAGCATTGTTTGATTCATTCGGTCGGGACCAAATTCCTCCTTATGTAATAGCTCTACCCATAAGCTCAACGTCACTGCACATGACCTTGGTAAGAAGGTCAGACTGATCGCTTTCCCACGGCCTTCGTCGGAAGTTGCAGGGAAATACCAGTGTAGCGGCGTGTAGCGGCGTGTAGCGGCGTGTAGCGGCGTGTAGCGGCGTCGTACGGCAGAGACCATTGATAGTATAAAAGGTTGCCGAGAGATAAAGGATCGTGGTTTTTGTTCTCCATAATATTGTGGGGAGATTGGTGGTACAATACATCTCCTAAGAGCTGCCCCAAGGTTACTTATCAGGTAGGTTTCTTGCCTATTCAGCAACCCTTTATATACTATTTTGCGTGGAAATTTAACAACTTATTCCAATAATCTGACGCCCCGTAGACCTGTTTCCCCCAAATTGATCGTATCAAGCCAATTGTTCTTTCAAACTCACGTAGGTTGCGTGTGTATCCAAAGAGCTTCCAAAATGGGATCCACATTCGAACTTCCGATGAGTACTTCGCCCACACTAGCCCTCGTCCACCCAACCGAGGAAGAGAAGTCTATCCAATTCCATTTGAATGGTGCGGAATGGAGGGGCGCCCTCTCGCTGCCGGCATATCTCCGTAGGGAAGAGGTCCTCTCATCGCAAGTACTGACCCGCGACGGCGGACTCACGTACTGGATCTTGATTGATAGCGCTGCCAAGGGCAATGCTTTGGACCCAACATCTTCAGCACGACTACCGCTGGCAAGCTGCGAGACTCTGCGTAAGCGAGCACTCGTATGGCAGGACGGAAAGTTGCAGGAGGTGATCTGTCACGGGGTTGGAAGTGTATTCTGCGCACCACAGCTAAGAGGGAAGCGTTATGCGCAAAGGATGTTCGAAGAACTGGGGCAGGTGTTGAAGACACACCAGGTAACTGCAAAGTGTGAAAGTCTGTTCTCTGTCCTCTACTCGGATATTGGCAAGCGATTCTATGCGAACCATGGCTGGGAGCCTTTCAATTCCTCACATATTTCCTTGCCGGCGGCTAGATCCAAGGCGAATGACACAAATAGCCTACCAGGTCTACCATCTGCGCGGCCACTGTACGGGGAAGATCTCGAAGAGCTATGCAAAATCGACGAAGCCCTTATTCGCAGGAGCCTAGAGTCGAGGCCAAAGGGTAGCAACATTGCTGTGGCTCTCATCCCGGATATCAACATCATTCGCTGGCACCATGCACGCGAGGAATACGTTGGGACCGAACTCCACGGCAAGGTACCGCAACTGAAGGGTGCAGTTGTTGGAACGGAGAAAGGCAAACGCGTGTGGTGCTATTGGACAAGGATGTATTACAATGAGGATCCAAAGGACCCTAAGGGCAACACGCTGCACATTTTGCGCATAGTAATGGAGGATCAGGAGAGCGCGTGTTGGGAGGAGGCTTCTGGGACGAACGGAGCGACTGGAGGACAAGACACGGGTGAAGATTCGCACGAGACTGCCATCGCGGCACTCCTATCGATGGCACAGAGGGAGGCCGAGGAATGGGGTCTGGAGGAAGTAGAGGCGTGGAACCCGTCGTCGGCAACGTTGGCGGCTGCCCGAAGGCTGTACCCGGGGGTGAAGGTAGTGGACCGCGATAGTGAGAGCATCGCCAGCCTCAGGTGGTTCCCTGAACACCAAGGCTCGATCACAGAGTCGATTGATTGGATTGCGAACGAGAAGCACGGCTGGTGCTGAGGGCGTTGAATGTCTTCGGTGTGCTACAATGAACGAAATGTTCCTCGCAATGTCTGTATATCCAACAACCATAAAAAGAGAATGAAAAGAAAAAGGACTTCGTCGGAGCACACAGTCAAGAGGTTCGACTTGGATGCTGTCCCCTCCCCAGCACATCCTCTTCCTCAACCACCTAGCAAGCCAGATGCGTCAATGAAAAAGCAATCGCCTGTCAGATTCCACTCAACGTCCTGCCGTCCAGACTGACCGAAGTACAGATCCAGTTGGCTTGAGATCATCGCCAGCAAACTGCCGAAGCAGATGCGAATAAGGCCTCACTCTGGGACACCGAGGGTAATGCTCATCAACCAGGGTTTAAATTCTGTGGCTTTTGAGAAGAACTCAGAAGAGGACGATTACTATAGAAATGATTCCTTAGAGTAAGATCGTCTGCGGTTTGGAAAGGTGCAGAGGGAGGGCGGCGTTATATAGCTGAATGCCCGGGCCCGTGCTCGACATCACGTAAGCCACTAAGCAGAAAATTTTACTGTGAGCCTGTGCGTTGCTCGGCTGCTTGGCCGAGGTGGGACTAGCGCCAGAAATCTCGTCGCCGATGACACTCCGATGTCCGAGCAGCCGCAAGCACAAGTGCACAAGTGCACAAGCAGTTGTGCAGCAACTGGGCAACATTCCCTGATGACGCAGGCACAGCGACACAGGGCAAGAGTGTCCAGTGAATGGCGGGGTGCGCATTTCCAACCGCGGGGCAGGAGCAACATCATGCTTCAATCCATAAATTTAGAGAAACCTCACTCAACACACTCCACGCCAGAACTATTCCCATTTCTTGTTGGACAGAGCAGCAAAACTCGCTATTGTGTGCGCAAATCATCTATTCTCCGGAGCTCACCCAATCGACCTGACCGTGGTCCCTTGAGTGGTGCGTACCTACCACTTACATACTCCCAGGTCGAGCCGCATCGGAGGCTCGTATGTACATATATTGTCTCTAACATAGAGTCAGCTACAAACCATCAATCCAACATCTTGTCTTATTCTCATATCCTCTCACTTCGCTAATCACCTTTTCTTGAACAAACTTTATCGTGCTCGTCTTCACAACCCCGACACCGTCATGTCTTCCCACACCGCATCCCAGCGCTACCTCAGCACCCGGGGAGGATCTTACGATGTGAGGCCACATTCCTACACCTTCGGCGCACTTTGCGCTTCTCAATTGACATCATCTAACCCTCGGTAGCTCTCCTTCGAAGAGGTCGTGCTCAAGGGACTCGCCTCCGATGGCGGTCTCTTCATCCCCGAAGAAATTCCCGCCCTCCCCAGCGACTGGGCGTCCAAATGGCAGCACCTGTCCTTCGAGGAACTCGCACACGAAATCTTCTCCCTGTACATCTCGCCTTCGGAAATCCCGTCGGCAGATCTAAAGGACATAATAAATCGAAGCTACTCGACGTTCCGAACCAAGGATGTGACTCCCACAGTGACGCTTGATGAGAAGAACAACATACATTTGCTAGAACTCTTTCACGGCCCTACGTTCGCGTTCAAAGATGTGGCGCTGCAGTTCTTGGGAAACCTTTTCGAGTACTTCCTCGTAAGGAGGAATCAGGGCAAGACTGGACGGGATAGGGAACACTTGACAGTTGTTGGCGCAACCAGCGGAGACACAGGTTCAGCAGCCATCTATGGTCTCCGGGGCAAGAAAGATGTGTCCGTGTTCATAATGCATCCGCATGGCAAAGTTAGCGCCATCCAGGAGGCACAGATGACCACTGTGTTGGACGCCAATGTGCACAACTTGGCTGTGGATGGCACCTTTGACGATTGCCAGGTACGTACCGCTACTCTCGGAACCTCTATTACACAGTTCATAACTCACTATGTATTATGATCACGGTCACTAACAACTCCCAGGACTTCGTCAAAGCCCTCTTCGCCGACCCGGAAATCAACAAGACCCACCGTCTCGCTGCCGTCAACTCCATCAACTGGGCCCGCATCCTCGCCCAAATCACATATTTCTTCTACTCATACTTCCAACTAATCAACAAGTCCTCCTTCCTACCCGCCGGCACCGTTCGCTTCGTTGTCCCCACTGGCAATTTCGGCGACATCCTCGCCGGCTACTTTGCCAAACGCATGGGCCTTCCCGCACAAAAACTTGTCATCGCAACGAATGAGAACGATATCCTGCACCGCTTCTGGCAGACAGGCCAGTACGAGAAGAAGCCCGTCTACGGCGCTGAAGCCGAAGGTGGCGAGCCCGCCGATGGCGCCAAAGCACACGAGAGCGGTGTCAAGGAAACACTTAGTCCAGCAATGGACATCCTAGTATCGTCCAACTTCGAGCGTCTCCTATGGTTCCTGGCCTACGATGTATACTCGACTAACTCAGACGCGATATCCCAGCGCCGAGCCCAGGCGGGCGAGCACGTAGCAGCATGGCTCAACGCGCTCAAATCTGACGGCGGATTCAGCGTCGAGTCCAAGATCGTCGAAGCCGCACGCAAAAATTTCAAATCGTACCGCGTAAGCGACCAGGAAACCCTCCAAACCATCACCAAAGTCTTCACGACCATTACCCCTGGCTACGTCCTAGACCCACACTCAGCCATCGGCGTTGCAGCGTCTCTGCGTTCCGCCGAGGACGAAGAAGCGCGCGCACCAACGGGCCATCACATCTCGCTGTCGACAGCTCATCCAGCCAAGTTCGCGAACGCGGTCCAGGACGCGTTGCAGAGCGAGACGGGGTATTCTTGGGAGAAGGTTGAGCCCAAGGAGTTCAAGGGTCTAGAGGATAAGCCTAGGCGCGTTAGTCATGTGAAGAAGGCGGATGGGTGGCAGGGAGTCAGGAGGGTTGTTGTTGCGGAGGTAGAGGCAGAATTGAGGGCAGCGGAGATCGAGAAGTAGAATTCTGAGAGGTGGACCAAGGTTAGGGAGGTCGGTGTTGAGTGGGATTTTTCGTTTGGGGGTTTTTGAGAAAGATGTCTTCCATTTGCTTTTGGTGGTGAGAGTGTATGAATGAAGGAGTAGATGAAAAAAATGAGGAGGGACATAGAATGGGGGGTTATGTTTATTTTTTCTTGAAAGGGAATGAAATGAATTCTTGCATTATCTGAGTATCCATCTGTGTCCGTATAGTGAAATGTCACACCCTCTTCTCTCGACAACAGTTTATCCTCCGCTTATAGATCTGTCTCCCCGAGTCAGAATGTACAAGTTTCCCAATCTCAATCCCCTCAGCTATGTATCCTTTTTTTTTCCCTAAGAATTTGTATCTTGGTGTTGTTATTCGTTAGTGCTGCGTAGTTCTATAAAGAAGGGGGAGGGGTGTCAAAAGGAAAGAACAAGGGGAACAAAGCAAAATACATATAATTCAAACGGGGAAACAACAACAGAGATAGCAGGGCAATTGTCCGGGACCAGTATGTGAACAAAATCCATCAGCAAGGCCTGGTTTCCTACCCAGTGTTTCTACTCTGCATTTTCCTGTTTCATTTGCGCGGTGGTGGTGGTGGTGGTGGTTGTTGTTGTTGTTGTTGTTGTTGTTGGGTCCTCGTCCCATCTCACTACTTGCATATTGAAATCAAACCACATAAAATCAATCCTAAAATCAACACCACAACGTGGCATGAATTCACTGCAGTGTATGGGAGGCAAGAGTTGCAAGCAACCCACCAGCCCCCAAATTTTCGCCTCTCTCGAATTCCGTCGCACATGTGGATGCTTTCTTCGTGCGTTCGCGATGCCAGATCGCCGTGCACCACGGGTTTCGGGGCCCGACTCCCTGTATTTGACTTCTATTGATTCCAGGAGCTCGGTGCTGTGTTGATGGTCGAGGGTGGGGGTTTGTGTGCCCGGGGAGTGTGTATGTGTGTGGGGGAGCAAGTGCGCGTGCAGCTTTGGGATCGAAAAAGGTAGAGGTCGTGTTGCTTCACCATTGATATTGTGGGGGGTGGGGGAATGGGACTAGAGTTCAAAGGGAAATATTTGCTTTGATCTGACAGGAAGTGGATGAGGAGGGAAAGACAGGAGGATAAGGGATATATAGATCGGTTGAGCAGATATTCCATTCGTCATCCTTCTTCTCATATTAGAGACACGCAAACTCTCCATAGGAGAAAAAACAGTCAAGAGCGAAAAGTCAGAAGCTGAAACAAGAAGCATTCGTATTCTAACAATCTTATTCGTTATTCATGGAGTTCCATTCATTAACCATCCATTTCCTCCCGATCCATCCCAATAGCAGGGGGTATGTCTGTGTCCCATCCCATCCCATCCCATCCATCCTCTCCATCCTAACCCCACTATGTTCCCTCCAGCCGTAAAACCCAATAGAAAGGACCGTAATCATTCTCAACAATAATTCTCAAAACAGTAAATGGTCATGGATCGTATCGTATATGGGAATGGGCCTCGAATCATAAGAGAGCTACAATACCCAGGTATATATTGTATAAATCGAGAGCAGAGAGGAAAGGAAACATAGCCACACACACACACACACATACCGATCAATAAGAAGAAGAGAGGGAGCTACCCCATCAAGTTTCCTCCATGAACAGGAAAGGTCAAAAGGAATAGAAAATTCATCATAATTCATCCGTTCCACACCATATACGAAAGTCTCTAGGAAACCGAACAACAATAGAAAGAAGAAAGTCATAATAGGGAAAGATAAAAGAAAACAACAACTTTAATACCGCGCACTAGGCGGCGCCCCAATCGGCGGCGGCGGCATCGCCGCATAAGGATTCGCAGACGAATAAGACGTAGGATAAGCGTTCACAGGAGGAGCTACAGGATAGGCATACGGATTAGCCATGCCCATAGCACCACCATTTCCACCACCAGTCAAAGCATTCTGCCGGGCCTCCTTCTCGCGACGCTCTCGCATCTTTCTCCGCTTGCGCCGTCGAGTCTCAATTTCCTTGACGCTGTGCCGTTGCTCGTTCATCTCCTTCCATTCCGAGAATGCGGATTTGATACCGAGCGCGGCGATGCCTACGGCAGCGGCGTCTTGGAGCATGTTCTTCGACTTGCGCTTGCGGGCTTCCTCGGGCGACATCTCACCCTCGGAAACCATCTTGCGGCGTTTCTCTGAGGCTACCATCGACGAGTACACGCCGTGTGCTGCGTGGATCGTCGCGACGGTGGCTAACCCGGCAGTAAGGAGCTCCTTACCTCTCAATTTCTTGCGCTTCTGCTCCATGTCCGTTGTACTTTCCGAGTCAGAGCTCTCCAACTTCCTATCCCTTGTGGTATTCGCTACAGCACCGGCGCCGGCGGTGGTCGCTACTCTGCGGTCTGGGTTAGCTCTGGATCGAGCTGCATAGTCGCCATCCATACTTCGGTCGCCAGAATAGGGAGAGTATCCTCGAGAACGTCGGTTGCGGGAAGGTACATAGCTATCTTCACTGGACACGCTGCGCGATCGTTCACGTCTGGAGCGTGACTTCGAACGCACACGGTCATACAGCGCCTTTCCTGCTGCAAGAACGGCTCCAGCACCAGCCACGTTCTTCAGAGTGTTTCCACCTCCCTCACGTTCCTGAGATCCAGAGCCACGTCCACGGGAGCGAGAGCGAGAGAAAATTGACCGAGATCGAGAGCGGGAACGAGCACGATCGGGAGATCGTGATCCATCACGTCCATCACGAGGGCGGGACCTTGAGCGGGAGCCATTGGCAAGACGATTTGCGAGCAGTCCACCGATTGCGGATTCGGCGACATGGCGCTTGCCGTGCTTATCAGGATCTTTGTCGACCAAGCTGTCGATACCGGCAGCACCGAGAGCAGCAGTCGCAATGCGTTGACCCTTTGCGCCCGTCCATGCACCAGGAGCATTGCGGCTACGGAAGGCCTCAACGGCTCCAGCAACGATGGCGGCTTTGGCGGCCTGCTCCCATTTTGCGGATTTGCGACTGCCACCGCCCCTGCTTCGGCTTCGGCTTCGAGAGCCAGAGTAGCGGCTACTTCGACGATCATCGCGACGGGACCGACCATCATAGTCGCTGTCGTAACCACGGTCCTGACGACGACGAGAACGAGAACGGCTGCGAGCTTTTCCAGTGACGGCGCCGATGACACCACCTAGGCCAGCCGCCTCGCCGATTTCCTTGAGGTTATCGACGACGGACTTGCGACGTTGGGGCCTGGGGCGACGGTCATCGTAATCGGAGTAGTAGTCTTCGTCACGAGAGCGTCTGGAGCCGCGACCATGTCCGCGATCGTGATCATCGTAATAGTCACGGCGGGGCTGTCCACGTGGCTCGTAGGTCTCGCGATACTTGGTCTGTCTGTACTCGGCGCCTGGCGGTGGGAAGTCGCGGGGAATGTCCTCGATGCTGTCCTCACGAGCAGGTCGATAAACTAGGTCGCGGGGACCAACACCTTTCCCTCCGCGCTCGATGTAGGTTGTCTCTTGCACATACTCGGGCTCTCGCTCTCTGGTGGTCCTATGCCGATGACGCGGACGGTCGTCGTAGCTGTACTCCGACATGGTGGGGGTCTCTGGCCTAGGAAAAGGCGATCGAGCAGTCCAGTGGTCGTGGTGGTTGTTGTTATCGTATGATACAGGGGGCTTGGGTTCGTACTGTATTCAGAGTCGCGATGTTAGTTGAGTGCTATGAGAGAGTAGAGTAGAGTAGAGCCTAGGTGGAAGGCGAGGCAACGTACCGATTATAGCGGATAATCTAGCGGTGGGGTGATTTGCTTTGCGCAATCACGGTAGGCAGGTCGCAACGAAGAAAAAGTGTGCCGGCGAAATACGGAACAAGGTGAATGGGGGGGCGAGTGTATCGAGGGGTCGTTGCGGGGTGGTGGACTGGCAGGGTATATATGTGTCTGGAGGGCGCGGGCGGGCAGGCTCGAGTATGCAAAAGCTGACTGTTGTCTTCAAGGGAAGCGCTTCTGTGGGTGGCGTAGATATTGCTTCATACACCTGGACTCCTGGAACTTCCTGGGCAGGAGTTGAGGCTGGGTTGGTTGTAATAGAAGTAAGGTGTGCGGCGGATTCTCTTGGGGAGAGCGATGACGTATGGTCCGCAAAACAGGCCTCACACAGTACAACCACCAGTATTTACCGCCCAACGAGCAGCGACAGCGGCTGAAGAGGCGCAGGGAAGCCTTGTGCGAAGGGCAAAGAGCCAAAAAAGCAGACAAGCAGACGAGCTTGGGTTTGGCCGAGAAGCCGGCGCGTGCGGTGAGCCTGGAAAGGTCGAGGGAGACAAGACGCAGGTGCCCGGTCAACTGAGTTGTAAGTGAGGATGGGTGCCGTGGTGCCCTTGCTCTGCCCTGGTGACCATCAAGCACTTACAGTAGCATAGTCACCTCAGTCATCCAGTCACTCTGTCACATCAGATCACCTTAACGATGACCCCTCCGACCATCGTCCGTCTCCCTCCAGTCACCCCTACACGGTAAAGGCCAATTCTCACCATCCCATCTCATCTCATCTCACACCGACGCCCGCACCGCCTCACTCACCCCCTCACCTCCTCCACCTGTGTACATTTCCCCCCCATTCGCCAGCCTCGCCACTCTTCACCGGACCCCGCCGCCCTCTTGCTCATTCCACTTCCACCCTCCTCGCACAGTGCACAGTACACGGTACACAGTACGCAGCAATACCGTACACATCTCCCCCCAAACCCACAACCTGTCCACCACTTCCAAGCCACATCGCCCACCACCCATCCTCCACACTCTGGCCTCAAACGCCCTAACGGCACAAGAGAAACCACCTTTGCAACCTTCCACCTTTCCACCCTTCCAGATCCAGATCAAGACAGGTAATCCCCCGCCTGCTGCTGCGCTGCGCTGCAAGAGGATGAGTTGGCAGCGTGCAGCGCTCCGATATGATGACGGAATCCGTCCAGGGGTCCCGCTCGGCTCGCTAGCGTACTATGTAAATGTCTGCACGTGAGGGCGCTGTGATTGGTTCGTTTTGAGAGGCCGAGAAAGCACCTCGGAGGGTAGGGTTTAAGCTTGGAAATGCCACCAGGGATACGGATGGTTTGGAATGAGGACATGGCCTTGGATGTGGATACTTGGGTATTGGGCTGAGTGAGTGGTCGGGTAGCGTGAGTCCTGTGGTGAATGGGTGTGTCGCTGGGTTGGCTGCTTGGTGCCTGACGCGAATGAGGAAAGTTGCGAGGTTGCGAGGTTGCGAGGTAGTGCTGAGCGAGAGAATTGTGGTATTGAGCAAGGGAAAGAGAGAGAGAGAGAGAGAGAGTATTGACTCTGCGTAATACTTTTGGGAATATAAATTTACATTTGAAGATATAATACATGTACATCGTGACATCGCATATTGACTGGAATGCAACGAGAAGGGAAGAGAAGAGGAGAGAAGAGAAGAGAGGTATCAACCTCTTTGAACAAGAAAAACCACCAACGCCGAACATAATCTTCGTTGTTATTACCGTCATCATCACTACCGCCACCATTGTCCTGTATCCATATGTATTATACACTCCTCCGCTCCTTTTACGCCAATCTCACACCTTCCCCGCAACCTCCTCCCCCCACCCCCTCTCCGCCCTCCTCAAAAGCTCCTCATAAAGCGTCCACGCCATCGCCGAACTCATCGCCTTCCTCGCAATCCTGATCCCTAACCCATCAAACAGACACCTAAACCCTTCTTCCGCCAACATCGTCTTCGCCGCCACAACCATGTTCCTGTATTTCCCCGGCATGAGCTGCAACCGCGTCTTAATAGCATCGAACGGGTTCGTCAGCGTGGTACCGAGCCCAGCTGCGACGACCCCGGATGCGAAGTTTATCCCGAGCGAGGTGCTGGAACTGAGGCGTGGACCTCCTCCTGCTTGGGTGGTAGATGTTCCTCCGGCAGAATGATGAGCCTTCTCTTCAATCCTAATCGCCAGATTCGATAGTCGCCGTTTCGACTGCTCATAAAACAGAACATAGAGCCCCGCATACGGCGCATCCCTCACAGCCGTAGCTCCGAAGCCCACAAAAAACCCGCGAAACCCTTCTTTGAGATATATATCCTTGGAGGCGGAGAACAGCGATGTGTAAGAGTACAGATTGCTTTCGTACCGCACTTTGAGCACTGTGATCGGCATCATGAGAAAGCCGGCCCAGGTCCGTGCTACGGCTCCTGTGGCTAGATTGGCCGTGTTACTGAGTTTAGGGAGTGTACTTGAGTGGCCGTGGCCTTTGCTTTTGGAGGAGACATCGCCGCTTCTTTCGCGTGCTTCAGATGCGAGCAAACTCGCTTTCGCGACATTTTGGCGCAGCGCGTTCAGGCTCGAGAAATAGATGGCAGATCCGCATCCTGTCCGTAGTGTGCTGGGTAAAGTGCCCCTCCAGAATTGGCGTATTGGTTGAGGCCCGCTGGCTATGGATTTTATGGTGGCGAGGAGCGTGTTTTGGTGGCTTTGTTGGACGCGGGTTTTGAGAAGGTCTGCAGGTTGAAGGAGGACTGCGGAGATGATGCCGGAGTTTAAACCGGCGAAGAAGTGAACTGAGAACAGGATTAGCTATTGTTTTCATCGGTATATGCTCCCTATCATGTCCAATTGGTCTTTCCATCGATATGAGATGCGTGCGTGAAGGGGAAAAACTTACAATACGAGGACGAGCGCGACTTCTCGCCATCTGACATTGCCGCGCCGCGAGTGAGATTTTGGCTATGAGAAACGATTTGCTTGTATGTCCTGCTGCATTGTGCGGGAGGAGCAATGCCAGTAGGTATTTGTTCTGGACAACGAGTAATTATGACACTGCGCACGTCTGTTTCTCCAGCTGTGGAGTAATCGGAGAATTACTTAATGACGTTGTTGATTGGCAGGGAGAGCCGCAAGTACCCGAATGAACGGTCAGACGGCCCTGTCGGCATCCCGATTTACGATTGGCAGCGGAACTCCACCACGTCCACTCAGACGTCTCACGGCGTACGCACAGTAATCAATCACATAAACTTATCTCTTCACTATTTTACGAAGATGAATCATGAAACAACGATCTTTCGATCTTGAATTCTAAGACTATCTTATACACTAGAAGCCGCCCAATTTCATAATAGCCATACCAGTCAATAAAAAAGGAATCTCATCCACCGACTCCAAATCATGCCCAACCAGAAGCATTTTTGGTCCCTAGACTGGATTGATAAAGCCCAGAACAAGAGTAATGAAAGAGAAGGTCGTGAAATGGTTTAGTAGTTAGAGCCCTGACTTCGCCCTCTCTCGCGAATCAATTCCATACATAAAGAAAGCGGCCATCGAAGAGTGTCGGCCGTGGTTAAAATACTTTGGACAGCCGAACGCCAGGTATGCTTGAAGAACCACACCATAGAAATCATGTGTAAAGAAGATCAGGTGACCCCTGCAGATCAGATGCTCACGTACCCTTCATCCACACCAGGCGAGTCCATCCAGGCTTTTCCGACTTCCCCAAGGCCTAGACTTTGAGTATTCAGGGCCATTCCCTCGCCTTCTCCTCGTTCAATCCATTCCTTTTCATTGAGGTCGCGCCATATGCGCTGGAAATATAGCCGCAAGCTGCGTAGACCTCGGAGATACCCCTTATCCACACCGTCAGGATCGTGTGGTGGACATGACGTGCTATCGGGCAGTGGATCTTCTGCCGTTACACAGTTGGCAAAATCCACGATCTTAAGCTTGATCTCGGAGGGTAGAGCCGTTTTTGAGCTACCCGGTGGCAAACCTCCTGGTCCTGGTGAAGTTGCAGCCGATACATCACTTGTACTGGAAGTAGACCCATTGGGTAGAGTTCCTTGGCCATCCTTTTCTTTCTCGTTGACATCTCCGCGGTCATATAGCATCAGAAGACTGCTGGCGTAGAAACGATATCCTGGCAACTTTCTGATCATATTTTCTAGAACACTGATCTTTTCAAGGATAATAGGAATGTGTCGATTCGCCGCTTTGTATCCTACACCGTCGAAGAAAAAGCGTTTCAACGCATCCTGGAATTCTTTTCCTGCCTTAAGGTCACGTCCAAAGTATTTGTCTTCGAACACATAGCTTTGTGTTTTGACGTTCCAAATTTGCATACCACAGACTCTTACTCCGAGTTCACGACTCGTCGTCATTTGGCATTTGCGACGTTGTGACCGTTGTTTCTTTTCATCTGCTTCTATCCCGTACTGGCGCGTGCCCATTTTGAGATCAAGAACACACGGCCTAGACATGCCAGCCGTGAGATCCTCGAGGAGCAAGAAATGTTGAACGCGCTCGTCGGGCAGCTGCTGCGCCTGTTCAGGATTCACGGGCTCGAGAGGTTCGGAAGGAGGGACAGTAAGATTGGTTGGCGATGAGAGGGGTGCAGGTAGCATTGTTCCTCCACCACCAATCTCTGCTTGTGGTTCTGCAGGGATACGTTCATCTATTTCATTCTGACCAGTCTTGACACCGTTCGACTGAACTGAGGTTTTTGTGTCATCGTCCATCGCGAAGACTTCTTCCTCTCGATCCCCGACATAACCCTCTTCCTCATAGAATGCAAGGTTCGATCTCAAAGCAGAATCAACGCCACATGGTCGACGCATCAATCCACTCCCAGAATGACGACGGCGAGGCAAGGTTGATGGTGTTGGTGACAGAAGCCCATTAGCATCATGTCCATCTGCTACCTGTGGACTATCGCCTGAGAATTGACGACGAGCCTCAGATTTCAGAACTTGCTTGCGTGTGGATTCCTCACTAAAAGGTAGCTGGAGTTCCGCTATGTCGGCACTGTTCCGTCGCATCGAAGGGGCAGACCCAGCGATTGTCTGTGTATCAGCTCTCAGCCTTTGAGATAATGTGTGGTGATGCTGCCCATGCCTCTGGCGATGATGAATGGTGGGTGGGGCAAACACTTGGCGGAGAACCTCTTCTTGCAGCTTCCTATTAATTGTCGTAACACCCCAACTAGAATGCTGATGGATAGGAGGCCGAGTAGGAGTCTTCTCGGAAGTGAAGCCGATATCACTTTGGTTCCTGCGATGGAATTGTGAGGGCAAAGATGAATTACCTATCCAAGGGTCAGGGGTAGCAGACCGTGGTGGCATTCGGAACAGATTGTCAGGTATGATGTGCCTGTTATTTTCGAAGATGACCTGAGGTATCGGCATGTTCTGCTGAGAGTGGCTCACCACACGAGGGAGATCTTCAGCCTTTTCGTTCATATTCGCTGCTTCAGAATCCTGCCTAGAGACAGTAAGATCAGTATTGGACTGGGCCGCAGAGTCAGAATTGACTATATCGCCCTTTCCTTTGTCTTTGGCCGTCTTCTTTCGCTTCGGCGCTTTCCGGTAAGTCACATTGAGAACACCGATGTACCTAGAGTGACAGCATAACGTTAGCAAATATGATCAAGTAGAACGGGGGTAGGCGGTGACGATAATCGCTTTGCTGAAGTTTCAGCTTCAAAATCACGGGAATGTGGTAAGTTGATCGTACCTTGGCAGAAAGTCAAGTAATTCTGGGTGATGACGCTCGACTGTCTCATAGAATTCGTTCTCTCGATTATTTAGCTGCTTGCAAACAGCCCGTCGCGAAAACCGATACACCGTACTATGGCCACCAACTTGATGGTCATATGGCTTCAATTCGACTGCGCCCAGCGGAGCTGGTGGCTGTGAGACTAGAGGAATAACCGCCTCCTTCTTGCGCGGCGTTGCAGTGGGGGTGGTTCCTAGATCATCAGTTGCGCTGGATTCATAACCACGAACGGAGTGCAACGACTCTGACATCGACTCATAGTCAGATTCTGCCGACGTCGTTGCATCCGGAGGGGAGGACGATGGTTTCCCGTCTTCCTGGGACACAGGAGCTGTCTTTGGTATATCACCATGTAGGCATTGATTTGTATCTTTGGACTGTAGAGATATTTCTACTTCTTGGGGAGTCTGTACAGTTTCTTCATTGGACCAACCTTTGGGTCCTCTGCCTGCACTGATTGATTTACGCTTCCGAATGCTTTCAACTTCTGCTTTCCGAGCTTCCTCTTCCTTGGGTATATTATCCGGAGATTTCAATTGTCGATGAGGGAAATAGAGAGCGGATGAGATTTGTTCCCGCTCCGAATCATCCTCATCGGAACAAGGCGAGCGCTCGCCACTGGTTGGTTCGACAGGAGCTTGAAAATACTCGGATGCTTCCGGGACATGTGATTGGGGACGAGCTTTTGCGAGACGCTCTGCGGCGGCAGTCGGAAGGCTCCTCGAGAAAGAGGATCCTCTGTCAGCGCCAGGAGTGAGATTTCCGAAGCTTCGGATCTCCTCGAGAAGCCGTAGCGGTATCTCGCGTTTATCATCAAAGCCAACGACAGGTGTGGTGCCGTCTGAAGAAATGATGATACTGCTATCCTTGGCATCCGTCACATCGGGCAATTGAGCTTTTTCAAAATAAGAATCGGCAGTGTATGGTTCTGGAGATTGCACAACAGATGATGGTTGCGATTGTTCCCCCTCCGGAACAGATCGCAATGACTTCTCGCCTGAGCGTTTGTCTCTGGTACGACCTTCACGCTTCTTCTGCTGCTGCTCTGCAGCATCCTTTTCTTTGAATACACGGAGGTAGTGGCTCGCTTTACGGCTCCGCGCGCTGACCGGTTGCTCTGACTTTGTGAGGGTAGCTTCAATTTTCTTATCAACGCGAGTATCGTCGCGAGACCGATTGGCAGCTCCGTTGGTGGCGGGGAATACGGCATTTCCCTCCCGCCACGAATTATATCTCGAGCGCTTCTCGCTCTCTTCCATTGTATCAACAAGTGATCTGCTGATGATCTGGCCATCAGGGTGCTGTGGGGTAGTCGGGCGGTGAACGGGAGAGTCGACTGGACTCATGAAAGGAGGGGGGCTGTGGCTCGAATTTCCGGACTCCATGTTGAAGTGTTGGATACGATTTGAATTGAAATGTGTGGAGAGGAGACCTTGGTGGTCTTTGAGTGTGGCGGTGGAATAGGGTGGGTTCTGCTGGCGGCGAAAGACTGGAGCATCTATCAGTCTCCGTGGACTAGCAGCTTGCGCAGCCATGACTGGCGGAGCATATTGGTGTTCATGTTTGCTGTAGGTTTCGTGCCTGGACTCAGTTGGAGAGGAAGTGGGGCTATCGGAGGGGAGATAGGTGGTTGCGAAGATGCTATCGCGCTCCGAGAGCTGGGGTTTGGAGTGGCTTTCCGGCGAAGTCCAGAGGTGATCGAGGGCCAAGGGGGCTGTTTTGGACCGGCCTGTCCTAGAGAGAGACTTTGGTATCACGTCCTCTGAAGAAGGAGTCCGAGAGGCAGAGTGGCCTGCATCACGGCTAGGGTGTTGGATCACATTTGTTCTCACCGAACCGGGTGGGAAGGTGCTTTCCGGGGCGTTGGAGGGCTGTGACATGAGGGCGACATTGGTCAAGCCGCGGAAAGGGCACGGTTCGAGGTGCGTGGCGGCGTGGATGGCAGATATTGCCGCAGAGGAGGGAGGGAGTCCTCCAGGGAACGGGTCGGTATGCACCCAACGGGCGACGGCGGGCCAGGATGGAGATTCGAGCCGGGCGGCGGGACAGGCGGGCAGAGGCGGAGGGGAAGATACAGAGCTGGCCTGGGATGGGCTCGCAATGGTGGACGGGCGTGGGTGAGTGTGTTGCGGTGGGAGGACAGGTGTGGGTGGTGAGAAGCGCAGATCCAGGGGCAGCAGCGAAGTTGGAGAAATCAAGACCTATGGGCCATGCACGTTGGGTTGAGCGGCGGCGGTGGGCGGTGGGCGGTGGGACAGTGGGCGACGAGAGCCGGGGAGAGGTGGCGCAAGAACGACGTACTACCAGTGAGCAGCCCTGGTGGGTGAGGTAAGCGAGGCCTGGGGGCAGCACGGTGCTGCTGCTGCACTGCACTGTTCCAGTGGTTTTTCCTTTCGAATGACGTTTTGCAGACACCTCCACTTTCACTTCCACTTCGCCCTGTTGGTCCAAGCCTTTCCAAGGTTACTTTGAGATCGTGTAGAGAGGGAGAGAGGGAGGAGACGCACCAGTATTAGGTTAAACACAAGCACATAAGCGCAAGGAGGAAAGACTATGAGTTTTGTTGGGATGGAGGGAGGGAGGGAGGGTCTTGTTAGGTAAATACTACTACTCGACAAGACAGAGATGGATGCGATAGATAGAGAGATAGACGGATAGACTGGTAGACGAAGAGAGCACCTGTTTGACCACGCCGGCCCGCATCCACCTTGGAACCAATGCAGACACACCTGATGACACAAACACATCAATTGCGCTGGCAAAGCAGCCATGCATCTATCGCTTCTCCTGTCTCTCTCTCTCCTCTCTCCTCTCCTCTCTCCTCTCCTCCACCTCCCATCACAACGCGCCCGACCACGCTGGCCATGCGGCCCACGGCCAGAAATTCACCTTCAGGCTTTCGACTTGTGCCAGCCAACCTTAGCGCAGGCCATCCATGGATCATGGGCATTCCCTTGAAGTAACCGCGGCCCGTGCGCGCATGCCGTACACATGTGCACCTGGCCTGGGCATGCGGTTTTCCAACGACGAGCCTCTAACACGACCAGACGACTCCAGCCATCATCGCACAGCACGCACAGCACACACAGCACCCACAGCACACAATGCACCTCACGGCTATTACGGAATATCACCATTCTGCCACCTCGCCTCCCTCTGGCCAACGAACGATTCGGAACGCTGCAGGTGTTGCTCTTCATCATTCATCACATTATATATTGCCATGGCCCATGATCCAGGGTGTGTGACCTCGGTCGCGATTCATGGGTGCCCAGATGCCGTAAAGCGCCGCTACCACCTCCCGCACCAATCTGCTGCCTTCACCACCTTCACTAACCTTCACTGCCCAGCAATCCTTATGTCTCCCACTCTTTTCCCTCTCCTCTTCATTGTAAGAAAACTTTATCCATAATCCTCAGCTCATAATCAGGACTCTGCCCCTCCGCATCCAACTCTGCAGCACTTGCAGACCACCCAGTCGTCCACATGTTGCTTATCGGCCAATGATTCCAGAACGTGCCCTCACCGCAACCTATCGAGCCAGGGCCTTCCGTGGAGCACTGCAATGCAAGGACGACTCCGTGTGCTGCCGCCAGAAGCCATGCCGACTGTTATCGTTTTTCCCATCAATTAAAATATGTACTGTGCTTTCTCAGAACCGAGCCATTTCCGCAATCTCCATCCTGCTCATATCATCCCTTCCAAGTTCGCCAGGAACTGATTTGTGAAGTCGAGATCGCTATCCAACGAAGCCTGGAGGTCAACCTCTTGCGTTCCATACGGTTGAGAAGGATTTGGTGATTCTTGCGATCCTTTCTCAGATCCCGTTGTTGTCCTCTTGAGTGAAATATGGCCATTTCGATCCTTTAGTGGAACCCGCTCCGTAGACGAAGTCGGACTTTTTTTGCCATTGACATGATCAGCATGCCTTTCCCCCTCATGGTTGGAGTGAACAGCGAACCTCAGACTGCTCCGCTTCGGAAGAACACTGCATCTTTTTATTGCACTGAATGCAAATGGCGATGCTAAGTTCAGCAAGTCTTGCGTGCTCATGGGTAGATCCTGGTTGTTCTCGGCATCCACCATCGCGTCTGTTTCGAGTTGCGCGTTGAATTTTCGAAACGGGGTAACTTCCGGGCTGCTCGGACGTTGGCCGTGATTAGCATCGTTCGGCCACTCTGGAGGCGGACGAGGGGTGTTAGACGACAACGAAAGTATTGTTTCCTCCTGGAACTCAAGCTGAGCCAGCATCAAAGCAGCTTGAGTGGAATAGTTTGAATGCCGACTAGCCTCCAAGTCTTCTTGTAGAGGTTCGGCATGTTGAGCACTGTTTCTGCTCACGGCTGGGGACGAGTTGAATGTAACTGGACGCGGCTTCGACCTTAATGGTTTCTTATTTTTGGGTTGATGTTCAACCATTTGATACGTAAAACTGGACGATGACGCTGACTTCCACGCTGACTCCGTTCTTTGCTTCTCACTTAACGGCAATGTGGCATCTTCATGGTCACACCCTATACTGATTCCTGGGGGTTCCTTCGCAAATGTCGAAGATTTTGGTGTTGGGACTGCGCAACGCTCTGCAGAAATCTGGATTTCCTCCCTGGAGGGGGTACGTGTTGTCATGGACTGAATCATATTCTTTTGGATATACGATTGGATAAGTGGTCCTGTTAAATGGGACTCCCTTGTCGTAGCCTTCTCTGATGGATCAATCGGTACAGCGATTCCATTACTACTCGTCACCCAATTTGACTCATGCTCTTGTATGTGGTTTGTTGTGGATTCATCGTAAGAAAAGAGTATATTATTACCTGCTCGAGGAGCATGATGTTCTGGATTAACAAAACTCATGCCTTCCATGTGGTCAGCACTGCTACCCGGTATAGTGGGAGTTGGTATAAGTCGGTCCACGGCCGTATTCCGCCTTGAAGATCTAGCACCTCTTGGTGATGTCAAGGTGGAGGTTGGTTCTTTTACTGGCGAACATATAATTATAGACGCTGATGCACCCGAGCTGTGCTCGAGTACATGATTAAAGGCGTGTCCAGTATTGGTCGATGAATGTGCTTTAGGAAGTGCCACCTTCGGTGGAGCAAGTTGAAGGTCTCTCGAGCTATAGCAAGGCCATTTTCCTTGACGCGAAGGCGTTGCGGAAGGCTTCATATGCCGTTCCTCCCTGACAGGTCGCATGGCACGGCGCTTCAGCCATTCAGAACTGTCTTCCCGGCGACCACTACGCTGGATGGCATTTGGCTGATTTGAGGGAATGGTTGTTTCTGCGGTCTGTCTGGAATTGGATCGCCCAGCAGCTGGCCCTTTCCGAACTTTCTCTTCCCTCGGTGAATTATGTCCTCCCGCTGATCCAGTGTCTTGTGTATTTCCTCCACTATGTGATTCTGACCGAGATCTTTGCAAATATGTCTTCTGTTCACTCTGTTCCTTTCTCCTCCAAGGGTTTTTCCAATTCGTCCCTTCGAATGGCCCCTTCAGTTGTGCTGACATTATATATGGTCTTTTTCCACGAAGACATTCGTTTGCGATAACCTCAATTTTCCTTCGCTTCGCAGCTCGTTGCTGCAGATCGTCATAGCCTTCGGGAAGGGGCTCGAGTAGGTCACCTTGGGCACACTCGATTTCGCAGGCGTCAAGTCCAGTAATCAAGAGGTTTTTGGATGGCTGCCGCATCTTCAACGTAGGGTGCGAAAAATGCGATCTAGTCTTTCAGAGCAAGTAGAGTGTTCATAAACATCGACCTTTATATCCTTTTGATTTCGTACCGGCCAGTTGTGTCGTAAAACTTGCGCGATAGTGGGGTTCGCATGGTCAATTTGCGACACAATCAGAGCGGCGGCGTTGTTGCTAATTATTCTCCTTTACCAAAGTTTGTACAATCGATGAATAGTCAGCGAGTTCAAAATATCCCCAGTTCATGTACGGGAGTGTGAGATGGGGAAAGTGTATCAATGAGGTGACACCAGTGATCATCGTCAACCTCAAGTGGAGTTTGGGGCTGCGGTTGCCAGAGCGACGGCTAAACCTTGGAAGCGTGATCACGTGCTGATTAGGGTTTCACGACCTCTCACTACCCTGGTCCTTAGCCGCTGTTCTTGTATTGATGCATCGACCATTTCACGCGTTCATTGCTACAACATTTGCCATTGAGGCACTCATCCTTCTTATTATGTGCCTGCAACTTCTCGGGTAGCCACCCCGACGCGTGTAAAGCGGAAATTGACTATCGGTTATCGCAACAAACGCGAAGCGCATCACAATCCAGCGCATCACACTACAACATCACCACTCTCAACATGAAGCCTTGGCTAGAAGACCTCTCTGAGGAGTGGGTTGCGCAACCTGCTCCTTCGGTAGAAGTACCTAATGTACCCAGCCCATCTGCGACACAATCCGCACAAAGCGTACCGCCAAAACCGCGAAGCCTCCTCCCCCGCATGCGTCACTCATCAGGATCGTTCTCTGAGATCAATCTACGACAAGTTGCTAAAGATCTTAAACCTCCGAAGCAGCGCAGTGTGCTGAACGAACGAAGCCTCAGCGACAATAACATTCCCCTATCCTCGGACACTGCCGACCCGACACCAGCAACAGACGCCGGCAGTTCTCTCGGAGCCTCCTCCTCCGGCTCTGTGATTCATAATGGAACAATGGAAATAGGCTCGGTGGTTCGTTCACCCAACAAAGATCAAGCGGAACATAACACACCGGAATGGAGGAGGAGGTTGTTGCAAGGCGATGTTGGGTACAAAGACCAAAAGGACCTGTTCAGTCCCATGGGCCTCGAAAATATATTCCAGAAACCCAATGGCGAGAGCTCTGCGCAACCTAAACAGCGAAAAACCAAGCTCGGGTTATTGAAGGACTTGGGTGCAATGCCATCAAGTCCCCCACCGTGGCCGTCATCTGTACATGCGGGAGGGGTAAATCAGAACGAGGAGGATCCGTCAGATGCATTGAATCATTCCCGAAACGATTCAGACGCATACGTCTCAAAACTTCAGGACAAAGATGTTTGGAAAAGAGAAAGATCAGAAAATCCATCCTCTGACCCTTTTTCTCCTAGCTTATCCTTCGTTCCAGTTGGGCCGCGGACAGTTAGTGGACAGATTGAGTTCGAGAACGAGAACTTCAGCCCGGTGTATCTGACCACGAACTTGAAAGTTGGTACACAGGCCAAGGCCATACCAGATTTTACAGGATCTCAACTTGCACACCGCTTGCGCCAAATAGGTTCTCCACCACCGACAATCGATGTTCAACCAGCGTCAAATGACAACTCGGCCCACCAATCCCAGAATGACTCCTCATTTTCCAGACTTCATGATGATTCGTTACCGGCGGATCTTCCTGCTGGAACACCAGACCTGGCCGATATTGGTAAATTTGTGGAGATGCGACGAGGTGGATACTCACGAGATGGGTCTTTTCGGCGACGACCGCTTAGTCCATCACCGCAAGCAAAGATAGCTTCACGCCGCATTCTACCCAACACTTCGTCGCCGGAAAAAAGTTCGCCGATTAAACTACCTCCCAGCGCTCCCAGCCCTCCACTAAGCCCTGTGACGCCACGTAGGCAACGACAATCCGAACATCTAAGCCCCGAACGGGCACAAACTTCTGGAAGTCCATTGAAATTATTCGATGCGCATGATACATTCACGAGTAACCGTCTTCAGAGGCGATTGAGTCAGCTCGAATACCGATCTGAGAAAACAACTACCAACGACACCAAATCCGAGACCACAAAAACAGTGCAGCAGTCTTCTCGGCTCACGTCTGTCGAAGAAGTGAGCATACACAAAGTCGCAGCTGGCGTGCAAGAGGATGAATCTGTCGATCTCGAGAAGTTTGGTCAAGGACACCTTGACGAGTACGAGTTTCCTGACCAGATCTCTGCGGATTGTTCGCAGCTTTCGTTCGCCGATGACAGTGCTCCAGAAAATTCTCCTTCTATGGACGTGGCTCCGCCAGGTAGTCGACAGCCTCGTCAATTCGTCTGCGATGGATCACCACAATCTCGTAAAGTATCGAGAAATAAGAGACAGGGGTTAATACGAGTCTCGAACCCTTTTCGCTCTTCGAGTCAATCAAATCGAGACCAACCTAGAAATCTTTCGTCTTTTGTGGCGCGCTCGAAGGGTGAAAAGTCACCGGAGCAGGAATATGCCGAAGGTAAACGAGGTCCGACGTCGCCTTTCAAAGACCCCACACCAAAGAGGAGAAGGACTTTGCACTCTGTAGATGATAGTGATGATAGCATTTACGCTCAGGACCTTGTTCCTGTTCAGGACTCTCATGCTGCCATGCAATCTGTTATTGGCCGAAAGCGAAAAGATGCACGCCACGAACAATCGATTAACGTTGCAGACCCCGATGTATTGGCTCGACGGCATATTTTGAGACCACGCAATCCCACTCCAAGCCAACGAAGACGAGACGAAATCCACGCTGAGATCATGGAGGCAACAGAGGCGTTCTTACTGTCCTCGCCAAAACTGAACACCATACGAGAACGACTCGACTCTTCTATTAACGAAGATGTACCACAGCAGACTCAAAGGGCCACCGATATTGCCAATGAAGTGGCTGAATTTAATCTACATAGAGCACAACCTGTGAGAGATGAGAGTCGGAAGCGGTCAGTCACAACCCAAGACTTTCTCGACGAAGCCGTCAAAATAATGGACTATATCCGAGCTCGAGGACGTCCGACAAGTGCTTTAGAGAGCTTGGAAGAAACCGACTCAGAATTGCCTGCAACTGGCGATTTGAGTGAGTTTTCACCGACACCTCTCACTTTCTCGCGACCAGCGAGCCGAGAAGGCCGGCTATCAGAATGGAGGGAGCCGAATAAGCGTATTCTGGACCCCACTGTTATCAACCATCTACGAAAGTATCAAGACCAAGATTCAGAAAATTTCATGGGCTCATCAATGCCTTCTCTTCGCATCCCCACATTTCAGAATGGTGGTGCAGCAGAAGGAAATAGCATTATTGTTGAGCAAGACAACATACGGATCACCGATAATCTAGACCGACATAAACAAACATCCTATGGGGAGGATGGGCCCAGCTCACAACCTAGAACAAACGGTACCCACCCATCAACAGGGTCTTCACTGGCTCAAACAATTGTAACAAACACATCCCGCCGATCCGAGCATGTCACAACAATTGCTGCAGAACGGGTTGCACATTTGATCCCCGAGCAGATAGCAGGGATGAACTTTGACCGCGAGAAAGGTATTTGGGTTCGACAAAAGAGTCCCTCCAAGGAGCATCCGCCGGGTGAAGATATTTGCAGCACCCACGAGAGTGAAGAAGACCCGTTCGACCTTATCCCAGATCTTAGCGTTAACGAAACGGAAGAGCTGATGAGGAACAGTGGCTCACCATCCAGGCAGCAAGCAATGGCAGAGACACTCTTAGAGGACACTGAAGTGATTCCTGAGGACACTCAGCCTCGCCCGGTCACTCGAGAGGGGCGACAAATACCTGTAGCAGATACCAGCTCGATCCCATCGAAAGCCTCGAATTTTGCATGGAGTTTCCCCAAAACCGAGACTCGGGCGACATCATGGAGCGATCAAGGAACGCGGAAAGGGAGCATTCAGAAGTTGCAACAGCCCCCAGCAACCTTTTCCATTCCTGAATCAGATGAATTGGATGTAGAGCACGAAATCAAGTATTTCGAGGGCCGCGGAACAGGGCAATCTGTTGTGCAGAATGCTCAAATCCGTGACATCACCTTCTCCATCGAGGAGCACGATTTTGCAGAACAGAGTGATCATGTCGAATGCAGTAGCCCGCAGAAGACAAGTCCGCAGAAATCTGGGTCATCTGCTATTCGACATAACCATCACACAACTAAACCAGTCTGGCGAGGGGCTCAATCTCTACCTCACTCCCGCAAACCGATGAAGGTACAAGAGGGCGAACTATCAATCCTCGAGGATTTGCCTACAAGGAACTATACAATGCAACTATCCATGAATGTTACGGCCCCTCGATTCGGGAACCATGAGCAGAACGGGATGCTGGCTGCACCGTCCTCGCCTTCCAAAGGAGATGCCACTTTCATGCTAAGTGACTTACCAGAGTTTACTCTTCATCAAGTGGATGAGTGTGAGCTTCCCGATCGTATAGTCGTCAAGCACGACGGAGCCAGATTCTCTAAAGCTCTCGAGGACCGTTATGCTTTGGGTACTGCAGATCTGGTAAAGGCGTTGCAAGATGTTGAACCCGATGAGCCATACTGGGAGGACCTGCGCGACCTCGACCTGCACGGTAAAGGTCTTGTGAATCTATATCGACTGGACGAATTCTGCTATCGAGTGGAGAGCCTGGACGTATCTGACAACAACATCAGTCACATTAAAGGCATCCCCTTTACTGTAAGGAGGCTGTTTGCAAGAAATAATTCCTTGACGGGGTTGACATCTTGGGCATCTCTGATGAACCTGCAACAACTTGATATTTCAAGTAATGAGATCGACAGTCTGGATGGTCTTGGCGAGCTTCTCCACCTAAGGGTGCTGAAGATTGATAACAATAAACTGCAATCGCTCGATGGCATAATGCACCTGGATGGGCTGATGGAGCTGAGCGCCAGCGGCAACCAAATCTCGTCAATTGATTTTGCGCGAGCAAATTTGTGAGTTCTCATACGAAAAGCTCTTGAAATACAATTACTAATTCTAAACCAGAAAATCCATCACTGATCTCAATCTGCGTGGTAATTGCATTACAGAAGTTCGCAACTTACACTGCCTTCCCCAGCTTCAGCATCTCGATCTTGGTATGTCCATGCATGTGTTCGTTATGAGACATTGCTAATCTGTATGAAGACGAAAATTCGATTGATCATTTCCCGCATTTCGATATTGCTGGCAGTCGGTGCAAATCTTTGCGGTCTCTTCGACTCGCTCACAATAAGATGCATTCGTTAAACGTCGACTCTTATTGTCCCTCAATCGAATCGTTGCACGTTGATGGCAACGCATTGGTTCAGATCGATGGCTTGGATCGCTTGCGGCGCCTACGTACCTTATCAGCCAGGGAACAAATCCTGGATGAGCCGTTAGAAAGCGACGGAAATGTGACCAACTTATTCAGAAATTCCGATGTTCGAAACCTATACATTTCGATCAACCCTTCACACAGTCTTGGCATCTCACAGCATATGATGAACCTTCAGCGTTTAGAGCTCGCTTCGATGGGCTTGAAAGAACTTCCAGAAGACTTTGGACTGTTAACGCCCAATATTCGATCGATCAATCTTAATTTCAATTCGATCAAAGACCTTCGACCTTTACTCAACATCAAGCGACTTACCGAACTACTCGTGGTTGGAAACAAGCTTGGCCGTTTAAGGACTAATTTAGCGGTTCTGGGGAAACTAGCAACATTGACAAAACTTGACATGCGAGACAATCCCCTTACCCTCCGGTTTTACGCTCCGGCGGTAGAAACCCGCATAATGTCATTGAGGAGACAACCAATAGAAGAAGAAAGCACTGACCGGTTTGTGCTGCCGGATGGGGATGCAGACGTAGACATGCAATATGTCCAACGATTAGACTTCGAGACTCGTCTTAGGCGAAGAGTCCAGGAGATTCTACTCTGCACGAATTGTAAGAATCTGAAGGAGTGCGACGGAATACCCTTTGATCGAAGTCGGATCCTAGTGAAGGACGAGATTTGGGAGCGGTTGTTACGTCTCGGGGTTGTGAAAAAGATGGAAGCCGCACTGGAAAGCTTCCAATCGGAAAGGTAGCATGGGGACGGCACATGAATGCACAAGAGGTGAGAAAGTTTTGTCCGCCAACGCGAAGCGTGGGATTGGTAGCCGATTGGCGTTGGTTTCAATGACGGGACATACAGCGTCACATGGAGTTTGGTTGCTTTTGGGTTCTGGAATATTGAGGTACATTGCATACTTTTGGGGGGTTTGGGGGGGAGACAGGCGCTTGGGCGGTTTAGTGGGCTCAATGACGACCTCTAATGAACTGTATCAACAACGATCGATTAACGCATCTAATGAATAGAATATTGAAGTGATCTTCATGAATTCATCCTACATCCGTGAAACAAATGAGCAAGTCAGGGAGGCGGGCTGACGTTTCTGGTGTCGCCGCCACAGGCCCACTGAAACTGTTTCGCTAAATGGCCTACGAAAACGGCTCCGGGCGAATAATAGTGGTTCCCGTGACCGCTACCGCCAACAGCCCTGCAGTGTTACATATGAACTCGCCTGCGCCCTCGACGCAACATCCTACTGTCATGTAATCTGCCGCCTCCAACGGCAACAACAATTTTCGAAATGGCTGGATCTGCAGAAGCGGAGCGAGCGACCGATCTCGCAAGCAGAGCTAGCGAAAACATCAGAGCTGGCAAGTTGTCAGATGCCGCCAGAGCTCTGAGAGAGGCAGCCGCAATCGCACCAGAGCACCCCGAGGTGAAGGCGGGATTGGTAGCGCTGAGAGAAGAGGAGGATACTTCGCCATTGATTGCCATCTGCGAAGAATGGATCAAGAGCCGGGATGAAGCGGATGGGGAGAAGGCTCTGGATGTGATCAAAGGACAGAGGCTAAGCGAAAAGAGTGCGGGCAAGGCTTTCACCATCTTGATGGAATTCAAGGGAGAAGACGACGTCCTCGATCAGGTCACAGGAGAGCTGCTGAGGAATCCGGGTGCGCAAGCAATTCTCGTAACGGCTGTGCGGAAGCAGCCAACGCAGACTTATTACGAGTTCTTTGAGCGGGGAGACGACAGTATCGATGGGCTGCTGAAGGTTCTACTCAACATCCATGCCTGGCCTTCCAACGAAACCTTCGTCCAGGGACATCGAGATTGCTTCATGTTATCATTGGCTATGATGATGGAAGAGGCTCTCGAGCATCCGGAGCGAGCTATGAAAGGCATTGCCACGCTCCTTGCAGCACACGCGGAGCATCTCAAGGGCATCATCGACGCGGACAGCTTTGATGTCATTCTTTCCTCATTGGATATCCGTCTTCCTAACAGCCTCCGAAGCCAGGCCACGCTCGCAACGATCAAATTGTTCGAGCTTGCACCACATACAGCGCAAGATCTCATCTCCAAGTTCGTCACGAGCCGCGTGCAAAAGGCCACAGCAGATGGACTCATCATAGCTTTCTCCGCAGCAGCCGCCATGTTTCCTATCACGCCTTCCGCTGCCGCCGCCCTTTTTCTCACCGAAGGCTTTGTCAGCAACCTACCTCAATTAGTAAAGAGCAAAGAGAGCACACGTCTGATTCAAGCTACCCTCGAACTAGTAAGCCAGTCCTGTATCGACAAGGCCTGCCGCGAAGCAGTAAACAGGCACTGTAGGGAATGGCTTGAAGACATCGTAGGCACAGATTCAGATCGAAACCGGTCCAATCTTGCAGCTCTCGTGCTTGTCAAACTCGGCGAAGAACCAGTATCCGACGGCCCCCAAATCATCATCCCTGGAGCGGCAAAAGTAGACCAAGACGACCTGATATCCCGCTTCAAGCAGATGGTCGTATCCTCCACCACGGAAACCCCGTCCAAAAAAGACCCTGTCGAAGGCCTAGCCTACGCCTCTCTCCAATCCAAAGTCCGTGAATCTCTCGCCAGTGACCCCAAATTCCTGCGCCGCTTGATCGAGACTATGAACGAGCCCCAAGCCTCTTCTGAAGTCCTTTTTGGTGGCCTCACCGTCCTTACAAACCTAACCGCCTACCAACCCCTCCAATCCGAAGAACAAAAACGCATATCCGAACTGAAAGCCTACGCCGAGACGCGCAAACCCACAGCTCCAGACCCGCTCCTGGACGAACCGCACGTCACAGCCCGTTGCAAACGCGTCCTCGACGCCGGCGCCGTCCCACTCCTCGTCTCTCTCAGCAAAAAAGGAACCCCCACAATCTTGACCCACGCTCTCCAAATCATCCTCTCGCTCTCAACGGGGAAACTGCACCGCAGCACCCTCGCCCAACAAGGCGCCGTAAAACTCCTCATAACCCTCTATGACCACATCACCAACCTAACCAGCGGGCCCCAACCAACCTCCACGCCCTCCATCCCGCCCTCACTCCCACCAACAGCCGCCCAAGCCCTAGCCCGCATCCTCATCTCCATCAACCCCTCCCACATCTTCACCACCTCCCTGCCCCCCACCTCCACTATCCGCCCCCTCCTCTCCCTCCTCTCACCCTCCCAGTCCCCAACATGGCAACTCCACGCCTTCGAATCGCTCCTCGCGCTCACGAATCTCGCATCCCTCGACACGGATACCCAAAACGCCATCATCCAAAAGGGCTTCGACACCATCAACGACGACCTACTTCTCTCGCCAAACACCCTCGTGCGGCGCGCGGCTACGGAGCTGATTTGCAATCTCATGGCCTCCCCGTACGGGATCGAGAAATTCGCCGATGGAAGTAAGCGCGCGAGTCAGCGACTGCGCATTCTGCTAGCCATCACCGATGTAGAAGACGTAGCGACGCGATCTGCGGCCGGAGGCGCGCTAGCGATGCTGGTTTCGTATGACGAGGGGGTTGAATGTGTTTTGGCGCAGGAGAGGGGGGTTGAATATCTATTGGGGCTTTGTCGGGATGAGGAGGAGGATGTGCGTTTTAGGGGCGTGGTTTGTGTGAGGGGGGTTATAGGGGCTGGAGCGGGGATCGGGGAGAGAGGGATCAAGGTGGTGAGGGAGAGGGAGGGTGTGGAGGTTGTTAAGGGGTTGTTGAAGGAGAGTCGGAGGCCCGAGGTTTTGAGTGTGGGGGTCGAGACGCTGAAGATTTTGCTGGGGCAGTAGGGGGAGGGTAGGGCAAGTGGAAAGGGATGAAGGGGTGGATGGGGGGTTTTTTTTGGGAGGGTGCATTGTTTTGGCGTTGATAGGGGTAAGGATGAGGAAGAGAAGGAAGAGGTTCGGGGGTCTTCCGGGAAAAGAGGGAGGGTTCAGTGTAGTTCGGTGTATTTCATTTCAGTATTGTTCACTGAGTATATCAATCCATGTTTTCAATCCGCACTCATGTCAGTGTTCTTACACAACCATACTATATTCCCCTGTTCCCTCATCTACTCTCTTCCCAACTATTCCTCCAACTCCTTCCCCAACCCCTCCAAAAACCCCACCAACCGCTTCTTCACCACAACTCCTACAACCCTCCCCGTCCCTTCCTCCGTAACACACAAATACCTTAATCCCAGCTTCGCAAACATTTCCACCGCGTACTCGAGGGGCGCCTTGGCACAGATGGTAAGCGGTGTGCGGTCTACGAAAGGCGTCAAGTCGATTTCAAGAACTTCGGGCGCCGCGTCTGTGTCAAGGAGGTGGCCTAGGAGACGGATTGTGAGGTTGGGGTGGGGAGTGGAGTTCGCATCTGTAGACGGAGGGTTCGGATCTGGTGGACATAATTTCGTCAATCCGAATTCGAGTTCGGACTGCGATATATAGCCCTGCAAAACAGGAATATTCGAATGTGGGGACGGAGTCTGGATGAGCACGAGGCCCGCATCCATGATACCACGGGCATGCAGCTGTGCTAGTTTTGTTTTTAGGAGAGAGTACGGGACGGTGTTGGAGGAAGGGACGTGGACTGTGATTTCTGACATGGTGCGTTGGGGTGGAATGAGGGATTGTACGAGCATGTTTCTTTGGCGCACAAGGGAGAGTGCGTGATCTGGGTCGAGGAAGGGGTGGCCGAGGACGGTTTGGGCGAGGTCATAGACGCCTGTGGGAAAAAGTCAGTTAGATGGGTTGTGTTTATATGATTTGGGAGGATAGTGTCCATGGATTCTTACCTTCGGAACTGATGCTGTCGGCAACCCATTTTGCGACTAGGATTGCGATCATGTGGGGGACGACGTAGGAGAGTTCGCCGGTTAGTTCGAACATTATGACGGCGAGAGATATTGTCATGCGGGAGACACCAGCGAGGAAGGCGGCAGCGCCGACCATGGCGAAGATGCCGGGAGAGATGGATGTGATGGATTGGCCGACGAGACGGCCGAAGAGACTTCCGGCATCTAAAGCTGGTATGATGACCCCGGATGGGACCTGCTCAACGTCAATTGATCGATTCCAATGTGACAGCTCAACATTCACAAGACCATGATCTTGGGTGAAACTGTCTTACCTTGATGCCAAAAGTAATGATAGTAAGCACAAGTTTCGTCAAAGTCCCATACATAAGATATCCCACATATTTCCAATTAACCCCACCCACATCGACTCCCGAATCCTCCATCTGACACACCCACGACGAAGCCGAAGCCGGGGTTTCGCAGTCTACGAGCAGGTTCTTGATGATGATGTCTCCAGGCTCTCGCGTAAGTGGATTGGGGAATTGGAGTAGTGTGGTAGCGAGGACTACTAGGAATACTTCGAATACGGGGTACCTTTTGATGATCTGGAGGGGGTAGGATTGTCAGTGCTTGCCGAGATATGTGTTCTGTGATGAGTGCTGACATACTGGGAATGAGCGAAACCATTTTGACCACATGAAGTTGAGCTTGCAGAAGAGTCCTCCGAATACACCCCCTGCGACTCCTAGGAAGATGAAGACCAGATAATGGACAGGCTTGTAATCAGTGCCGTAGTTCGTTTCGAAGAGTACGAGTTTCCCTTTGGACATGAATTAGCATATACGCCTTAGAACGCTTCTTAGACATTTTACTCACCGGTGCCCGTAGGATTAAGCGCCTTCAACACAATCGCCGCTGAAAGGGAACAAAGAAACGCCCTCCAAAGCACCTTCCTTGGAAAATAAGTGCTAATCTCCTCATAACTAAACAGAACCCCACCAATCGGGGCACCAAACGCAACGCTGAGCCCAGAAGCACATGCAGCAGATAGCAACTCCCGGAGTTTGCGCCCATTCTCGTGGTACTTGGGGAATTGGATGCCAACGAGATAGCCAACACAGGTCGAAATGTGAACGAATGGGCCTTCTTTTCCGAGACACATGCCGGTCGATACTGCGAAGATGGAACCGAAGGCTTTGATGGTGAGGACTTTGAGGGAGAGGAAGTTGGGGATTACGAAGCCAGAGAGAATTGTTTTGATCCTGGGGGGTAGGTAAGCATCTCCATGAGAACTTTATCCAGGTAAGGGGAAGTACTCTGGAATACCCGACCCTGCAGCCATATACATGAGCTTCCCAGCCGGTACTTCACCACCACCATTCTTATCCGACTTCTCAGGCGCAACAGCCGGCAGCGTACTCCTCGTAAGCATCGTCGCCGAACTACTTACGACTCCAAACACCAACGCTATACCAACATAGATAGCAAAACTCGCCCCATAGCTCTCACTCCAAGCCCGAAAATTTTGGCATTTTTCTCCCTTCTCCGCAAACATCCCGACTAGTGGTGCTCTATCTCTGCAACATGCTTCCCTACTGAGTAACGGATTCGTTGTGCAGTATCCCAATTTCCAGTCAGACGCAGTGGCCACAGCGACATCGACGACAAAGGCAACGCATGCTGTCAGAGTTCCGATGATGAATACAGCGATCCAGCCTGAGCAGGCTTCGAATTTGGAAATGAGATCGTAGCGAAGGCCTTTGCGGGATTGGATATAGCGGAATCGATAGGAGTCTTTGACCTGGGTGACAATTAGTAAAGACTGCAACAATTGTGTCAGAAAGACCGGCAGTACCATTTCATGCAACCAATCTATAGTCGTATAGTCATTGTATGGAAGTCTTTCTCCCACAGTACTACTGGCCATATGCTGTTCCTCCTTTGAAACCGCCGAAGATATAATCGATCGAGCTTCCTCATCTTGCTCATGCTGGAGCTCCGATAAGCGCTGATTGTGAGCTGTGGGGTACAATAAAGCAGTACGCTCAGTCGCAGCCTCTTCATCCAACGGCATATTGGGAAGTTATATCTGTATGCTCACAACGAGAAAAGAGGAGAGCTAACATTGTCATTGTGGATGAAGATCTGGGGATGGGATAAGATAATGGATCTTGCCGTGGCAAAACCTGCAGATTGTGCACCAGGCTGTACAGCTTATCGTACCGCGGAGAAGGCTGGCTGATGTCTTTTTGGGGAGTGTGTTCCAGAGCTGTTGGTGGCAGAGATAAGGGACGGAAAGTTATGCAGTGTCGATCCAGAACGAGATTCGTGGGGTAGCGGCTAGCCTGTTTGAGAAGGCTATCTTGCAACACCTCCTTCCGTCTATGATCCTAAGATAAGACGACAGCCTGTAGCCTCATATAGACACGACATAACGTTTGCTATAGATTTTCAACAATACGTTACGTCCTGTGTTGAAGGAAAATAGCATTCTCCCTTTCATCATATTTGTCATGTTCACAACGATCATCACTTCATGTACAGGCACATCGAATAATTTGCAGTCGCTTCTCATTACGATTCAACATGTCCGACGCAACGGACGCTGGTCCCCAAAAGACAAGGGGGGCTGGTTGATCAGACAGCCAGCTGATTAGCTACAAAAGTATCGCTTCTCCATCTGGATGCGCCATCAAGGAAAGGAGATGCAGCGTATGTACACGGTGTTAAGGTGAAAAGATAGATGCCAAAAATAGAGAAAGAGAAGCGAATAAGGAGAGTCAAGGAGAGTTAGATATCAATAGAATGAAGGAATGAAGGAATGAAGAGAGGGTAGCGCAACTGGCCGCACAGAAGGCGCTGAAAATACTATCTACAACGGCGGGGAGGGCGAGCGTGAAGCAAGTTATTTGACGTTGGCGAACCATTGTCGGGTATCTGTAGCGACCGGTCGCGAAGCTGGATGGGCCTCGGGCAGCACAAAGGGAGGGTGGATAATAAGAAAGGGGAGCAAGAGGACTGAAGCCAAGAGCATCCGTAAAGATAGATGAACGCCCGGCGCTACTATGCAAACAGAACATAGAACGGGGCAATATGAAATCCAGAACAGAACGGTCTTGGTGGTATGGTGTTTGTGTCACCAAGACTCGAAGCACTTTTCAATCGACTCGCATTTCCGGCTCGTCATGCAAAAAAACCACCATGTATAATATATATCCGGTCCGGTGGAGAGGCAAGGAAACCGCTTAAGGGAGAGAGTTCATTATAGTCGCGCTAATGTCGACTCGTCGGTAGGTTTGTTCATTTTCCAGCACCAAGGTTCAACCACGACATGTCTTGTGGTGCTTGTGTGTCCCGATCCCGTGGGAAAACGGTGACAGTGCTCTCACGTTCTTGAGGATGGCCGAAGCCTGGGATCCTGGGCGGTGGGCGATCAGGGAAGAAAGACTCTTTCTGTTTCGCCATGCTGGGATCTTGGCCTGCCGCTGCGCCAGGTCCGCCTGGGAACACTGTGACAGTGCTCTCGCGACCATCAGCGCCACCGAATGTAGGAAATTTCGGTGGGTCAGGGTAAAATGATTGTTGCTGTATACCAGTAGTTTGGTCACCAGCAGCGCCCGGGAATACCGTGAAGGTGCTTTCACGGCCGTCCGGAGCACCTTGACCAGGTAGCTTTGGCGGGGGTGGGTAGAAAGAATCTGGATGTCCTTTGCCCACTTCTCCAACACCACCAGGGAACATTGTGTAGGTACTTTCCCGATCATCCGGTAAGCCTAACGCAAGTTTGGGTTGACCTGGGTAGAACGAGCTGTAGTTGCTCTTTGGGTAAAAAGAGCTGGTATTGTCGGGGAAATAGGTGCTGGCACCTTCGCGGTTGTCGTTGTTGTCGATCACCACGCTATTAGTGTAGGTACTGCTAGGCGGCCGTCCGTCACGTCCGACTGGTGTCCAACTTTCAACAGGGCCCCGTGCATAATATGCTTCGTGACTGTAACCAGATCGTGCACTGCCACTTGAGTTGGCACGTCCTAGTTCGGCTTGCATAGCTTGAACCGGCAAGTTCTCTCTTGAGTTACCCAACGTAGGACTGCCGGTGGGGACACGGCTGAGGCGCTGGCCATCAAACTTTGGGATCTCGAGAGGAGGGATGGCCTGAGATGGATGATTGTATATCCGTGACTCTGTGTAGTTCGACTGACTACCGGTGCTAGTCCGTTCCGATGCATATGTTGATCGTCCGGAGGGCATATGTGCCAGATTGGTGGCTTCGTTGTTGGCAAAGTATTTACTCCAGCCTGAGCTTCGACTTCGGCCAATGTTGGCGGCTTTGGTCTGTACTGCACGACTAGAGTTTTGTCGGACGAGCTTCTCCTCGAGGATCGGCTCGGGCTTCAGATCGAATTTGGACAGTTCCACAGGTTCAGAGTATCCGAGGGGGCTCTTCTTGGTCACAAGCCCTGCCGTACTAGCATCACTTCCCAGCCCCCTCTTGTGGTTAGTTCCAGTACGCCCGCTCACAATGGCGAGAGAGCTCTGGGAGGCGTTCATGGAGGAATTGTAGTTGTTCCCATGAGCTCCTCCAGCTTCGCTCATGTAATCAGCGCCTCGATCCGCGAAACTCAGGCGATCTTTCTCAATATATGCGGCCTGTTGACCTTTTCGGTTCTTGTTCTTCCTATACTTGAGGCAGAAAAGAAGCAGGATTAGAATAGCAGCGATACCGAAAATAGCACCAAGAGTAGCACCAAGGACAGTAAGCATGCGGGATTTGTTGTTAGCAGCTGCCGGGGCAGGAATCACTGATTCGGCGCTTGCCGAAGGTGTCGAGGTTGATGCAGTCGCTGTTGGACCGGTTGTAGAGGCAACTGTAGATGACGGGGACGATTGGATGATGACTTGCTCACTCGCAAACAAAGATGTTGCGTTGACCCATGCGTTCGACTGTTGGTCAAAGATGCACAGGGGGTCCTCTTCACTACCTCCAGTAATGACGGCTTCGGCATTCTCGCCTTGTGCGATAGAGTACCCTGAACGAGTGACCTTGGGAGCGTAGGTGCCATTGTAGGCCGGCCATCCATTAATAGTAGCGCGTTTAGAATTCGAACCAACAACAGTTCCTGGGGCAGCGACAGCACCACCTTTACTCAACAGAGCGATGCGGGAGACCTTGTTAGGAGTGGTACTCAGGTCATATTTTTCCAGAACTGCACTCCCATCGCTTCCCTTCACGATGGTGCACTGTACAGCCTCAGGGTTCGCAATAGGTTCAGTAAGGGTGACACCAAGATTTCGCCAACCTAGCTCCTTGCTGAACAAGAATACTGCTTGGTTATGGGCGCCTCCTCCAATCATTACGGATGATGTGTCGTTCCATGGCATGAGCATTGGTTTTAGAGCTGGCGGGGCGTCGTTGGCGGGTGTGCTGGTGACATAAAAGGGGGAGGTAAGAGACATGAGAAATGTTGATGACGATAGTTCGACATTTCCCGCGGTTTGGGATCCGGCGTATACAAGTAACGAATTCGATTCCGGGAGGTAGGCAGCGGCGTGGTTTTGCCTATTTTGCGTTACCCAACTTTCAGCCCGCAGCCAATCCCACTTCTTTTGCGCAAACGAATAATGCATTAATCCAGGGTAATCCCAAGTAGCAGCCGTTGCATTTACAGTTCCTCCCACCACGTAAAGCATAGGGTCTCCTCCATTTTTCGGTACTGCTTTTACACATTGCGCTCCGGTCAAGGAAATATCCATGGGCATGGCCTTCCACGAGGCTCCTCCCTTCAGGTCCAGGGACTGAAATCCAGCGGGCGAATATACATAGAGAGTGCCATTGTAGACGACTGAGCAGTGGCCAGTAAGCGGGTAAATGGGATTCGGAATACTCATATTCGAAAGCGATTAACAGGCGACCAGTTTGGGTGACGAAGATATCCAGGCGTGGTCGCACTCAATATCCAATAGTGAGCGAAGGGGTAACTAGCATTCCAGCTGAATCCTCATGACGAAGCTGAAGAGATCCACGGTTCAAAAAAGGGTGCTATTCTGTAGCGGCGCGGTGTTTCGTCGGTTTGTTGTGTAGATTTACGGGCGTATAGGTGGGTAGAGGCGATGAGTGATCGGATGCAAGATGGCGTATACGATAGGATAGAGTATGAGAGAGAGACAGCGACAGAGAGGACGGAAGTCAATGCAGGTAGAGGAGTGTGGAGGGCGGACGTGGTGTAGACCAAAATAGACGAGAGGAGGAATGGTGCGGTCGCGTCGGAGTCCGTTGGTAAGGAGGATAGACTGTGGCAGCATGAGCGGGCAATGGACTATGTCATAAGCATGAGATTGTGTGAGGACCTACTCGAATGGAGGCCGAGAAGGTCAGGCAAACGTGGCTTTGCAACAGTGACTCTGGGGACCCAGGAGAATGAGACAGTATAAAGCAGCGACTGGATGAGCACAGTGAGAGAGTGAGTGTGGGGAGCGACTCTCTGTCAAAGAGGGCGGACGCAAGCAAGTTGTGCTAGACAGATGGCAGAAAAGGAGAGGAAGCAGCACAGCACAGCGGTGTGCGAATGGGGTGGGTGTAGGAGAGAGGGAGAGAGCAGCGAGGATGAGGCTGTTCAGGGTCTCGTGGGCGACAGCTTGGGGGGGGGAGGAGAAGAAAGCGTGAGGAGAGTGAGATGGGCCATGGGCCGCTGAAGGGGTTGGCTATGGTCCCTGAGCGGTCGGGGGTGCAGGGGTGAGGACTGGCGATGTCCCGAAGGGGGATGGCGGTGGCAGCTAGCGGGCAGGCGACGGGCGGACCATGCAAAGGGGTGAAACAGGCAGGCTGTGGGCTTAGACTGGGCTTTGACTGGGCTTCGACTGGGCTTGGAGCTGCCCCTGGCACTAAACCTCCGGGGGTTCGCCTTCGGGGGTGCCCCTAGCCCTGCAGCGCCCATGAGCGCCTTCCTGCCTGCCTGCTTCCTTCACACCAGTCCTGGGGCCTCTTGGCTCCAGGTGGCTTGCAGTTCCTACAACCGTGTACATAGACTGTACATACTGTGTAATCTACCCAACTGTCCTGTCTGTACGAGACTACCGACACACACACACACACACACCCACCATCGTCGGAAGTCCCTCCATCCTCACCTCGCTGTGCGACTCTGGCAAAGCTACTACAGTACACCTACACTGTGCGAACAGCGACGTGTCCGTGGTGTTGCTACCCTTTTCTCTCTGGCGGTGGGGTCCCACCACGATTCCTGCAGCAGTGTATAGTCTTGGACACGCCCGTTCCCCCAGCCATCCACCCGGGACGGACAGCTGAGCGCTGGCCGCGACACTCCACACACAGCCATACAAAACACACCACAGCTTTTATCCAGTGTTGCCAGACTGCTATTACCTGCCAATTCACCAGCCAGATGGTGCGCTGTGTCGGTCCCTCTGACGACATGGTCCCCCCGATGCCTCGATACGTACCAAAGTACCGTTTGAACCGTACCGAAATACAGCACACGCGCACTGCGCATTTACACGCACACTAGGGGACCATCCAGTGCAGATCAGAATAACGGTCCTGGCCGTCCTGATAGACTTTGGCTGTGCCCAGCCGACTTTCACGGAACGTTGACGTGACTGGAGAGCACTGGAGAGCACTGCCAGTCTGCCCAGCACTCGTCGTCATTTCCCGCGCACGCACGAATCAACCTGACCGCCTCCCAAAAAGGCCTCTGCGTCGAGCCGTCCAGAGGAGAAGCCGCTCGCTCGTCGCTTGTGCCCTCGTGGGGTAGGTATTGTGATTGTATCGTATGAGATAGAGTGACATGATACGCGTTCCCGAGCAGAGCCGCCAGTCTCATTAGTGCGCTTGCACTGTGCCATTCGAGACATGGGACTCGCGGTATGAATTAATCAACGAAAAGCACTCTGTCCCCAGAATGCCTTCCTGTCTACCTGTGTTCTAGTCTCGACTGTGGTCTTGAAAAAGCCATCCCTCTCGAATAGTCCCTACCATAGTACTGCGCTGCCGCGCCATGGTATTGTTCGCTGCTTGCAGCTGCCAAGGGGCGCAACACGGCTTGCCAGGCATCGGTTTTCCTTTTCAGAGCTGAGAGATACACACCCTGCCCTACCCTACCCTACCAGGTACCTCCCACCTACCCACAACAGTCTGAATCGGCGCCGCTATCACACCTACACCCACCCTCATCTCTCATCTAATCTCTTGAATGGGGGAGGTGTGGGTGTGTGGGTGTTTGGGTGTTTACCGCTGGCTGGCTGTTATTGTAACCATCCATCACACATGATCACATGGCACAATGGCGATTCGCAGCTGTTCAATATCGAAAAACAATGATGTCGCCCTCCCAGCCGCGCGCTCTCCCTTCTCAGTCGCTCCGTCCCTTCAGTCACTCGGTCACAGAGGTGTCGACTAGGCCACATTAGGAGCTAGCGGCCCGTTAGGCCACGAAAAGGGTCTACCGGGCACGTACCGGGGTCCTGAAACGGCACTAGCGCAGCAGCTGATTGGCAGGCGCAGAGTGGCCGTGATGACTCAGCCTAGTTCCGATTCATGCCTCAAGTGCTGCCTCTTTACCTTCCATTGCCGGCACTCTTCTTCTCATCGTCAAAACCCCAACCTGGGGAACACTTGAATGCGTGTCAGGTGGCCCTCCGACCGCCTGCTTTGATTGCTCGCGCCTTAACAGGCACTCTGCACTGCACGCTGCACGCTGCACTCTTTAGCATCTTTTCCTCTGCTCTGTGCTACACACACTACTTTACCACCTTTTTCCCGCCCACACTGACCCGGGCCCAATCAGTCTCGGAAATTCTTGATTAACGTTACGGGCAGGATCGCTTTGCATGTCCACGACAATATATTTTGTTTTGCTTTCGCTGGCTCCAATTACCGACCACCAAAATGGAACTCGTCGAGTTTACTGCTGCATCGCCTTCGTCTTCATCAATCTGACTCTTCTAGTTCCCCACTGGCACTGGCACGCCCATTCAATTCGCTTGGCAGCACACAGCTCAATCCAGCAGTATGGGACGCCGTCGTGTCGCAGAGGCCGACTAGTTGCTAGCGACAGACAACGTTGACCTTGTCTACAGCCGGTCGTCGCACCGTCCTGCATGCTCCGACTCAGCGGGGTTGCCCGCCACTGGTGGGATTTTCTTGCTTTTTCTCTTTTTCTCGAGAACGCCTCGAGCCATCAATGATTGAGGTAAATCCGCTCGATAAGAATAGCCTCACAATACGAAGACCTCTCCGTCGCTTGCCCACTCCGCATGAACGTTTGCTCCACCGGCACATTCATGTGGGCTGTTTCTGTAGTTCATTATGCAAAATACAAACATCGCGCCCACGAGGGATCCACGTCTCTCATGCCACCCGAACGACATTTGACTCGGCCAAATCTTTCTTTTGTTTCATGCTCTCAATATCATCGCATCTTATTCTCTTATGCGTTCCATTCAGGATTTCCTTGACCGGCGCCTTAGCCAACAACAAGTTTCATTGGAACTTCATGCGTTTGAAAGCACCCACCGAAAATGGTTTTTGAAACGCTCCCCCACTTGGCCTTGGATGTCACCACTCAGACACCGACAGCTGCTTCGTGGGTCGCACTCCACCATTGACCTTGACCCACCCTTTGACCACTGTCATATCAGTTGTGCCGGGCTTTGTCGGTCCCTCGCTTGCGAAAAGGTCTTCAAATCCAACGACATGCTCTTTTAATGTCTTTTGACCACGAGTTGATTTCAACTGCGATGACGTGGCTCATCCTGTCGGCCTGAGCCTCGATATGCTTCAAGCTTGTCGCACCCAGCCATGTATGAATCTGAGATGGGACGGTTCCCCTGCAGCCTTACGCCGCCCGCAAACAACGCTTCATGGAACAGTATGAGCCTCAGCAACGAACTCTCCACGCCAGGTTCACAAATCGATTGCGTTGCAAGTGCTCGCCTGCCTCGCAATGAGCAAGTATCAGTGTCACCACCCCAGACCCATGTCCGTCTCACGCATCGACGGAGTGTAGCTCCGGAAGGTGGACTAGTCCACGGGCTCAAGACCGCGACTACATTCCTCAATGAGGAAGTGCAATCGACTACCACGGACTTCATTACTGCTCCTCGACGTTGCGATGGACGTCGCCTGAGGCTCTCCGATAGAATCGCTATCGTGCAAAATCGGGCTCACAAATGCTGACCGCAGCAGATAGACGTTAAAGATATGCGCAGCATCTGATCTCTATCCTGAACTGCCGAACTCTAACCATCGCCCGCCGTATCTCTTGAGTGGTGTCGCTCTCCCGCAGGACCAAGTTCTTCTCGGAGTATTGGAACGTGGTCCTCGTGCCTCAGCCTTATATTAACATTCGCTCCGTCCGGACCTTTGCCATTGTCGCAAAGTCTGAATCCTTGGGGGTCATTTCGCTAGGTCTTCGATACAGGAGCCTTCTGACCCATCCTGCTTCCACGTCCGCGTCTGCGACCGCTTCTTCACTGTCAGGTTACACGGGCGCGACACCTACCGCGACGAATCCTAAGCTCTCTTCTGCCGATACACTCTACTAACGCTTAGACCGTGTTGATAACCAAGCAGCCATTAACGCGAACACATCACAAGTCTCCAACATCTACAATACACCACCAATCGCCATAGTTATCGCCACACCTCCCCTACCCTCCTGCCATCCTCCAAAGCTCGCTCTCCCACCAACACATCCACCCCTCCAAGCCCTAGCAACCTGAAACGCAGGCCAAAAAAAATCTCCAACACGCCCGTGTCCACCAGCTTGCCCATTCCCCCGCATCTCACCCTCAGCTCGTCCTCCAAGCCACACTCACCATGATCTTGAAGATGATTGATCCGACCCACATCTACGCCTCTTCCCTCCGCACATGGTAGCGCTGTCGCGTGGCTACATATGTATGTACAGCATGCCCGCCCGGATACAGAAACCCCGCTGCCGACCACCTTCCACGGACCGGACCGCATGGACTGCGCATCTGTTATCGATAACGGTGATGACAAGTTCCGGATGCTCAATTTCCGGTAAAGGTGTTGGACTCTTACACATGCTCACACTCTCTAGGATGTAGGGTCTGAAGAGCGAGATGATTACTTATATATGGTGTGTATGTGCTATTGATAGGATAGTGTGGTGTGCAGAAATAGACGTCGTGATGGCGTGTGTCATGTAGATGATTGTTCAATGCTGGACTGAACTAGATTATACCAACAGACACGGCATTACAAGAGAAGCCACCGATTATAAGATATGACATGGCATGGCACGGTACAACACGATATCATTAATCAATTCATCACGGGGGAGAAACTACATGGGTAAAGTAGATTTACATGATTGAACATCCTAGACACGATTAAGCTGCTTCAGTAAACAAATGCGAGATAATGTGTTCTGCCCCGTTCTTTATTCAGAATCCTAGAGTGGATGCTGAGTAGGCATAGGAATAGGATTAAGAAGTATCGATGTTCTAAAACGGTTCGCAATAGTACGTGGTTGAGTCGTTGAGACCGTGACTAAAGTGAACTAGCAGAAAAAGGGTTATTACTGGGTAGTTAAGAATGAGGTACGGTGCGTATTTACGGTGGATTGGTTGCATTGGATGTGTTTCTGATAATTTAATGTTCAATGTTCCAAGAGTACGTAGTTGCTACTTGTCTACTATATAACTTTAAATTATTGTGTTCTAAAGTATTAGGAAAGTGTATAAAGACTCCGATCTACTACCTATTTACCATATTATCTAGTTTCTAGACATAAAACTTCGGAAGATGAATGCCAAGATGAATATCAAGATCAAAATCAGGATCCGTAGCAAAATGAAGGCGTAGAGGATTCAGCAGAAAAAAGCTTGAACCCGCCTGGAACCTGATACTGGAATGTCCTGTGAGGGTCCCACTTGGTTGCGATTTCACGCAAATGGCGCAAGTTGGCTTCTGTGTAGCTAGATAGAGGATCCTGGTATGGAGCTGCATACGGCAGGTACAAAAATGGATCCAACGTCTTCAACCTCCTCATATCTTCATTGATTGCATCCATGAGTGAGCGACCATACGTTTCGATAATCTGGTCGTCCTCCGCAGATGTGTAGCTGACGCTTAATAAGGCGATAACAAGTGACTGGTTCAAGTTCTCTCTTTGATCGAAGCCGAGGGCGTTAGAGGAGTGGTGACGTGCATAAAGTGCTGGAGGCAGGGGCTCTAGGGTGAGCGACGAGAGAATGCCTGAGACTCCTGCTATAGTGGACGAACTTTCTTTGAAGCGGAGGAAGGTAGCGTTAACGGCGGCCTCGGTCGACACAAAGGTGAGAGTATTCCAGAATATCCTAGATTTTAATCATCAGCCCAGTTGCAAATGAAGGAGAGGACACTCCAAATGAAAAGGGGCTTGAAAAACTTACCTTTGACCGATCACGTCTTGAGCCCTCATGTCTTTGGTTAATTGCGTGACATTAGAAATACCATCTTTCCTAAACAATGCAGGCAGGCTCCTAAGCTTTGCGAAAATAGGAGGATCTTCTACAGCCTTGGTGTACTCCAACTGGTTTGCAACAACAAGGCCAGCAGCAGCCGAGAAGCCCCAAGTCAAAGTAAAGTGTGCGAATTCGTCATAGGTTGCCGGGTCGTTGAGCCTAACAAACTCATGGACCTCATCTACCCAAACATCAGGCAGATAGTAGGCGAAACCACCGAAAAAGGATCCTTGCTCAAATGTTTGCACATCGATTCGAGTTACAACGCCGAAGTTGTTGGAGCCGCCTCGCAGCGCCCATAGAAGATCCGGATTTTTGTTCGCATTGGCGTCAACGATCGACCCATTTGCCAACACAATCTCGTAGTTGACAATAGTATCCGCCGTCCAGCCATAACGAGTTCCAAAATAAGAGATGCCGCCACCTGTACTCAGTCCTCCAATGCCCACGCCAGCCGAGCGGCCGCCATTAACGCTGAGATTCAGTGGTTCTAACTTGGAGTACGCCTTGTCCCATGAACCCCCTACACCGAGCGACACTGTCGCTGCCGCCGAATTTACTTGGACTGAATTCAATCTTCTCAAGTCGAGAGTTACGCCGCCGTCAATATTTGCGGCGCCCTCCCAAGGGGTATGTCCACCAGACCGGATGGCGAACTGACACTCTTTCTTCGTCTCGTTTTCAAGATCCACATAGAGTCCCGTAAGAGTCTTGACTACTAGCGAGACGTCGTCTGCGGTCTCCGGGAACACGATACATTGGGGATGGATAGTTGATGCTTGGATCGAGAAGTACGACGTCAGGGATTCGAGATATGACGGGCTGGAGGGGAAATATGTCTTGTTTCCCAAGAGGAATGACAGTGCCAGGCACTAGAAATTTAGTTATGTCAATGGCATGCTCTCTTGTACGCGGAAAGCGATTGCCCATAGGCGGTTTTGGGACTTACACATGCGCCGACAGTAGGTGATGAAGCCATCGTTCTGTGAAAAGAGCCTCCCAATGTCGTACTTCCCGATTCAATCTTGTGAGTTTCGGTTTAACTAGCAAGGTCTGAGCGAAGTCAGATGTACAACTCGGCTAGTTATCTAGGAAAAACGGCTCTTCATATCCTTTTTGCGTTGCCTAGCGCCATGTATCATGATTGTGACCAACACGTGGAGCCGTGCATTTTATGCAAGCATTCCTCCAATATTTCATGCACTTATATGTATGCTACTGCGCCGGAGTCCGTATAAGTGTCCGCAAATAGTAAAAGACGGGAAGTCAAGAGCGGTGTAAGGGTCGATAATTCACTCCTGAGATCAGATCCTTTTCCGTTGCCGCGGAACTGCAAACTTTGACAGTCGACTATTGACCTTATGACGGATATGGTGTCATTTTGATTCAAGATAGCGAAGACACATTGAAGCCGGAGTAACGAATGGTCTACTAGCCTCCGAGAGGAGGATCTTATTTCACTCTTAGCGAGTTCTAATTTCTTTCAACATCTTTTTGTGGTGGGATAGGAAGGCTTTTTAACTCCACCACCCCCCGTTTAAATCCCTACTATCGTGTTTGACGATGACTATTTTTACAGTATATGTAGATTGGAGGCGCAAGGCCCAATCATTTCTAGTAGACACTCATCTGAAAACCCGGACATGTTGTAAACTCATCACACTAGCCTATCCTCTGACCTGTTATGTTCCTGTTGATTGAACGCCACCGTGCGCATAATTCCATATTCATAGCCCTCAATCTTGCTCCCTGCAACATGGCAATCATCCGGCACCGTAATTTGAGATTGAAGGGTAGTGTCGTCCGATTTTCCATAGTAAGAAGGGAATTTCCTCTGCTTTCCCGAGCTGCCAATCGTTTCCAAATCCGCTTTCTGCTGCCAATCATCTTTGGAGTCATTACTGGAGGTGTACAATATCGACCGAAAGGACTTGTAGATGGACGACTCGGCGACATACTTGCGCATGAAACTTGCAAAAGCTGGCAATGAGCCAACAATGATAGCCACGTTATTCTCGATAATTCTGCATTGTATAAGTCAGCATTCAAGGCTTATATTATTGCTAATGTGAACAATCTGTAGACGCTCACATTGGGATTGCAATGACACCGGCTTGCCAGGTACCGTCCGTAAGCCATAGAAGTTTAATTCGATATGCCAAGCATACTACACTTGCAACAACTCCCCTAGATTTTGATGTTAGAAGAGAGTACAAACGAAGAAGGGTGATGTTGAGTGTAGTTGCTTACAGGAACGCAGTGGCGAAAAGAGACATTACTTGTACACGTCTCGCTAGTGGCATGTTTAGCCTGGCCAGTGTAGGCAGTGGCAATACAAATATGTAAATATCAACGATGACCGATGCAACTCCAATCGTAATAGCGCCCGGAACCCCCTTGTGTGTCATGCCGCTGAGTATAAGTTCATCCCATGATTGGCCCACGTGTGGAGCATTCCAATACGAGAGCACCAAAGATGCTGGGAAGTATGCCATGAATGCCATAACTATGCCCACGATTGAACCAACTCGAACGGTTTTGGCGCTGGAAAACACTTGCATGTAAAACAGGAAGATGGCAACTTTGGGGAAAAACAAAGCTGGCCCAGTTATAATGTCGTTTGCAAAATGCAGCTAGTGAAGATGTGCATTAGTATCAAGTTTGTTTACTTGCATATGACCCGTACCGTTTGAATAGAAGAAAACTCGGGCTCACCTTCATATAATTGCCTAACAGGCGGCAGAGTGGGATGTCCCATTGATGAAGATATCGATCAGATACTACGAAATTGGCTATTAGGCAGTGCACATAGAAACGAAAAGATGAATAACTCACGTGTAAGAAAGCTTCCCATAAGGCCAGCATCGAATATGAACCCTACAACCATCATCCCTAAAAAGTCGTCAGCCGTGATGCCAAAAAGTCTTCGGAAAAACCAAGGAAACCAAACACACAATCTGAAATTTTAAGTGACTTCCTATTGACAAACAACCTTCCGGCCAGGACCACAAAAGCTAAAGCCAACATAACCGCCGTGATACTAATCACAGCAGGCTGCAAGGATGGTGGGTCCACGAAATTTGGAGGTCGGCCGTCAGGTGCGACACCAGCGGGTATGAGACATAAGTCTACACCCGGAAACATATCCTGCATCGTGGTCCGTTGATGTAGTGACATAATTGCTGGATGACTGGGTTTACTTTGAGTGAAAGAACTAGGTTTGAGACTACTCAGATGAGTCGCTGTGAAAAGTGACAAGTTTGTCAAAAAGATCAAGGAGACGAGCAGGAGTGTCAACTTGAGCAAAAGTACATCGCGCGACAAGATTTTGATGCGGAGTTCAACATTGTTGGAGGCTCATATCTTCCTCAGTTCGTAAATTTTCGTCTATTCCCAATGGCTTGGTACTTAAATGAAATCGGTCGTGCACATGTACGGACCTCGGGAGATATCGCCAGAACGGTTCCATAGCCCTGCATGATTCGGGACGAGAATTCCGGTCCCCTCATCAGGATCATCTTCGATGAGTTTAAATGAGACTTCAACAAAAGACAATTGATGATCGTGTATTGGCGGAGACTGACTTGGAGCATGTTACTACATACAAGCTGTGTTCTACGGAGTCCGAGTAGCGTCCATGGCTATGACGCGAGATAGTAAACGACATAGATATACAATACATCCAGAAATGGAAAACTAAATGACAGTAATGTAGTCGGAAATGTTTTGGACATGGCGTATTGGAGTTAGTTGGAACTGTTCTAAATGCTTTTAATGAACTTCGCGCATCTTTTGGCAACTACTAGAACAAGGGTTCTTTTGTATGCGCATGCGATCTTAAGGAATATACTCGCATCTACAAATTAAAGAGTTTTAAAACTGAGAAATAATAGACTCTTTAGCTTTTTTTGCTGCCACTAGGATATTCATATTGCTCATATGTCGATGCACCTTCCAAAGTAAAGACGGAATTGGGTCTAACATATCCAGACTTCGGGAGATAGCATTACTCTATGCGGTGAACACCTCTGCATGTTGCGAGATCGCGTTCAAGGGTCCATGCAGTGAAACATTGGGTACATCCTAAGCCTGTTTTTGCATATTTCATGCATGATTATTTCCTGGTAAAGAGGGAATTGTTATGAGAATTAACTTCTTCAGTGAACCCTCAAACGTTGACGTGGGAGGCCCAGGTGCCTGTTTTCTTGTGAATATCCTACACCCTGCATTACAACCACTATTTACCGACTACTTTCTTGGTAGGCAGGCATCATTATCTTCTAAATTCTGTATGTATCCATAGACTGATTAGTAACGAACTAGCGGATAGAAAGCGTTTCTTTTTATTTCCAAGCCCAGCCCTGTGTACCGTACGAACTGAACTTTCCATCTCGACCACTGCCAAGTTTTGATCAAATATTATATTATAAGCACATGAACGTGGTTTCTTTGCGTGCTCGGGGAATCTTTCCACAACAAGATCAACATACATGTAGGCAATATCAAACCTCCGGAATTCGAAGTCCGCTTGCTGGCTTGATTTTATTCCCTCGAGCCTACCAAGGTGTTGATGCAACAACTCTCTATCAGATTACCGCAGCTGAAGTAGATTCACACTGTATCTAGAATACATACCTAGGTATGTAATTAATCACATGGACGCTGGATGTCAATCATATTTCGATGGAGGGCACTGGGCATATAATCTGGGGAAGGTACTTAATGAACGTTACTCGCACTGATACACGAGTTTGGGTCACATATGTAGTACAGTCTATCTATCAAGTACACAATATCATTGGTCCAATCGAGGGGTCAAGATGCCTGCCACACTGATAGTTTCTTTCTTAGAAGCTACTTTTGTCGTATTTGTTTTATCCCACATTCTCCAATGGTCAACCCAGAAGGCAGCTGAGCCTCCGGTGGTTGAGAATGCCTATCCATTCATTGGGCCCATTATTCAAATGTTGCGCTGCAAATCACAATTTCACCTTAGAACAAGGTCAGCAGGCTCATACACTAGTCATACCAGCGAACGTCTTGAACGATTTTGGCTTACACATACTAGTAAGAAATACCGCTTACCGACCCACACATTACGTCTTCCCGGGATACGCATCTACGTCCTAAACAAACTTTCGCTCATCACCGCTGCCCAAAAGCAACATCATGTGCTCAGCTTCGGGCCTATCATGGGGCAGGCGATTGGCAAGATTGCCGGAACCAGTAATGCCGCGAATGAGAACATGACCAAAGATGTGCTGACGGATAACGGTTTTCTTTTGGGATTCAACAAGACAATATACCCTACCATGGCTCCCGGTCCGTCCCTGGATGCTTTGACCAGGCGAGCTGCTTCCACGTTTGTGGATCTGATTGATAGGTTGAAGGAAAACGACGCAACGAGTTATCAAGTGTCTTTATCCGCATGGACACGCTCAACCATCCTTCGCGGGACAACCGATGCGGTTTATGGAGATGCGAATCCGTTCCGTGACCCTAGCGTGGAGGCGGCATGGTAGTGAGTCGAAGTCGAAGAAACATTCAATGTCGCTTTACTAATATCAATAGTGCTTTTGAACCAGGGGTGACCGCACTTGCTATGAAGTTCATCCCCTCCTTCGTCACTTCAAAAACGCGTCAAGCCCGAGATATTTTGGTACAATCATTTATCAAGTACTTCAGCGTTGGTTGCCCTAAGAAAGCATCCCAATTCATGAAGGCCCGCTACGATCACATTATCCGACATCAAGTTACTAGTGTCCAAGATATCGCGAAATTGGAGGTTGCGGGTGCCTTTAGCATCATTACAAACAGTACCCCTACTGCATTTTGGCTACTGTACCACATATTTTCTGACCAGGCTGCTCTCGAGGATTGTCGGCTTGAATTATCCGCCTTGGTACAAGAGCGAGATGGGGTGTGCTATTTGGACATCGAGTCTATCAAGGCCTCGTGTCCGACCATCTGTTCCATATTCCATGAGGTCATGCGCTACTACGGTGTAGCCCAATCGATGCGCGCAGTTCTTGAGGACCACATGCTGGACAATGCGCACCTACTGAGGAAAGGCAGCATGCTTATGATGCCCGCAACCGTTCAACACTTCGATCCGTCGGTATGGGGCTCTGATGTTAATCATTTCAATTACAAGCGCTTTATAAAATCCACCTCGGATAAGGCTGGTCACAACTTTGATTCGAAATTAGGTAACAATGGTGCCTTTCGTGGCTTTGGTGGCGGTCTACACCTATGCCCTGGACGGCATTTTGCAATCAATGAGATTATAAGTTTTGCCGCCCTCATGGTATTACGCTTCGATATTGTTCCAGCTGGGGATGGAAGTTGGCCAGTTATTCGTACAGACAGTCTGTCTTCCAAGGGTTCAGCTATAATCATGCCCGACCATGATTTGGAAGTCATACTTTGCCCGCGAGAGAACCGGAAGTGGGCTATATGTTCAAAGATTTCCAGATAGTTCAATGGCCTTAGAACATGTCCGAATTCGCTATGAGTTCGGCCCTGAGAAACCCCGGGTTTTGGGTGTGGAATGAATGTTCGATTATTAGAAAAGAGTGTGTGGATATATCCAATCCGTTCAAATCACACTACAAAGTCCCACGAAGCAACTAGTCACTCGCAAAAACAGAACTAGAACATCATCCCATAACATCTCAAGGCATTTTCAAATGAAACCTCTGCCCCCTGCACCTTCGTCGATTAATAAGCAACCATACGCCTACGGTTATCATGGTAAGTGGAACCGAGATGGCGACGAAGATCCAGAACTGTGGCGAGATGCGGAATCGCCCATTTTCGGAGGAGTCGAAATTGAATAAATTAGTGCCTAGGAGGGTCTGTGGCGAAGGTTACTAGGGGTGGTGTGTTTATCGGCTGTCGTATGGGGTGGGGAGAGAAGAGAGAGAAAGGGGTTGTTTTGTGTTACGTACCGCGACGAAGCTCGGAGGCAGATATATCATGGTTACGAGCGTGACGACACGTACGGTCGAGCTGTCACCCACGGTGTGCTGGGTGAGATCGAGCATGTTGTAGTTGGCTTCCATAGCTAGCTTTTGGTTTTGCCGTTCGATGCTTACGTCAAGCTGGGGGTGGTGAGGAGTTGTGAGTTTAGTGAGATCAAACGAAATGGAAATTTCGGGTCTGGGACATGGACGAACGTACCGAAGCAGTAACTCCAGAAATACGTTTCGACAAGACCCTAGCACTAGCTATGTATCCTTGCAAACGCGTGCGATAAGCGTGCAGTTCCTGTCTCATGAGTGCAGGTGGTGCAGATGCGGTTTTGCAGTCTCGCGACACGGAGATCAAAGTATCTATCGTATCGATGATAGCCTCCAATCGTACGGGTATGGGGAATACAACATCAGCAAGGTGGCGCAGGTCGAGTAGTTTCCCGGTCGAGTGCTGTGGTGAAACGCGTCGGTCGATCTCGAATGTAAGGGCCATGTCACTCTAGGGAAAATGAATTAGAGAGGTGGTATATAGTTACTAAAGATGATAGATCGCGTAGAAGAGAAGATGTTAGGGTGTAGGTATGTATGTACGAACCAGTTTTTCAAATTCCTTGTTCAGGGCGTTGATGTACCAACGCCAGTTATCCAGATAGCATAACAGTAACACGAAGTGGACCAGGAAACTATTCTGGCTCATTTCTTCAAGGTCCTTTTGTGAAGATGTGAGTTGGGCTAGGTGGTGCTGGAACCGGGAGTTGGGCCTGGGGTGGAGAAGGAGGAAGAGGGAATAGTTGTGGTTGTGGTGTTGTAGGTGGTAGAGGCCGGTTTGGCGGATTGTGGCTTTGTGCCAGAGGTCTGCTCCGGGGTATTTGGGGGGCTCGGGATAAGTTATGAGGTATTGAAGCTCTGGGTGGGTTGTCAATGTTGTTAGTCGTGTCGATTCTATTGGCAAGATGCTTGTGCAAATGATAGCAAGTATCAATCAGTACACAGAAGATTGGCACATAACTCACCGGTATGAAAAGAGTCCAAACTACGAAATACTGCCCTGCCACCCCCGGCCTCGGACTGACTTGGTTTACTTCCAAACACGCTGAACAGATCGCAAGCGTATGGGCTTATTATGTCATGTTTGACAAGTTCTTCGAATCCCGAATGTGAGATGCTAAGAGGATTGATCGAGTTCGACGAACATATGGAACTCCACATCTCATCAGCAACCTTCTTTGAAAAGGCAATAGAAAGCCTGAAGTTATCCTACATGATTCTTGTTCTCACGCCTGGTTTTGCTCTTAACCGCGTTGCTAATTCTTCGTTTGATTGGATTCGTTCGGTGTTCACGCGTGTTCCTGTGATTTTGTTGCCTAGAATAGGAGTAAGTAGGTATGTACAGAGAGGTTGGATGGAGAATTGTAAGAGTTTAGGCATTACATTCGATGTCTACGACATCCAGGCAGATATCTGTCTGATGACAGAAGATTGTGGGAGCGAGATGTTTGAATTCTTCTCCTTTCAGTAGCCTTGAATATTTCTTGAAGAACAGTGAGGAATCCAATGGTTCATCGAGTGTGCTGTTTGGAAGTTCATCGAGTGCATCTTTTGTTGCCTCGCCTTGCACATGTGTAATAGTGCGATGCAGATCATGCAGGTGGGCGAAAGAACTATTCCGCCCCCGCACCTCCTCCCCGTCGCAGAGATTGAGAACCGAGAGTTGTATTGGAATTGCCGGCATCCTACGTAGTTACGATAGCATGCAGGGTCTTGAGTAATCCTGCAACCAGATATATTTTGTACAATATGAAAGCCCTTTAGAGGAGGAATTGGGAACAAAGATTGCGTCAAACCTTTATACGGTTCTATTGGAAGGCTTTATCGCTGAGACATGCCACAGAAATCAACCTTCCAGCCGTGCGAACGAATAGGCGCATTTGCGTGACGTGGAAGGCTGGACAGCACGATGGACTTACCCTACCTCGTATCACCCTTCGTTTCAAATGGCTCGCAGGCAAGAAAAATTTGGGTATGCAATAGCCTGTGCAGACTACAGATCTCCTGCCTACATATATCGTGCACAGCCTACGGTTGATTCCTAGGTGTAACGCTATCTAGAAACATTTTCACTAACACGTCTATCAAATTATGTTCAATCCTTAGGGTTTTTTGGGAAGGTGAAAGACCCTTTTCTTAGAGAGATCTCTTCAAATGTTAAAGTTTGGCTTCGTTTTTGCGCGGGCCCGATAATTTGATTTTGAATTCGTGAAGGTATCTTTTGGTGAGTGAGGGCCTTGAATTTGTTTGGACCAGGCCTGCCCATCCAGGCACCCAGGGTTCAGAGCGGGGCACTGCCTACTTTTCTAATATTTCTAGCCTATGAGACGGTGAAGATAGGCGAAAGTTTGTAGACAAGAAAGATGTCAAAATGGCAAAGGTTGTTGTAGGCAATGCGCCACGAATTTCCGTGTCAGGAGATTTGTAGTGTACACGATCGACTACTACTTCTAGTTCGAAATAGGTTATACTGCTCTTATCCTGTTTCCACATGCTTGCTTTGACCGATCTGTGGAAGATTTTCTCCTGGAACACAAGGCCTTGTCTTACCCCGCGCTGGCCGGTGAAACATCTCGCAGTTGAATGCGTCCTGAAATCGACGGCGAAATCGACGGCAAATTCAACGGCCTCGAATGGTTATTCTCTCGCTTCTCTATATCTACCTATTAGTTTTCGCGATTACCATATGGAACAACTTTATCGAGAATTCTTACTTGATCTCTTCCTATAATCACGTCAGTTCATCGCGCATGTTCTGTATGATAACAAGAAATTCTTACTTCGGTAAGCTCTCTCCGGGCAGTATACGACCACCTGTCGCGCAAATGCTAGTTGTCCTTTTAGAACTGCCTCAAAATATAGGGGTAGTTGTGCTATTATCGTACAGATATGTGGGGATTATCTCCTGGGAACAGTCGCTCAAGAAGACTAGCCAACTTCACCCGACTAATGTATCCGCCGATATCAGTACCGATTGTGTATTGTTCCCGATCCATGGCCGGGGAAGATGCAGAGCGGACTTTTTGAATGAGACGGCAGTGTTCACCAGGCATCTGAAGTTATGGCGATGTCTTCCATGATCATTCTTAAATCACTAATTGAAACGCACAACCCCACTTCCGCGCCATATGTACTGGCATGCACGCAGAAGATCTGGATATTGGATGTTTACTGATTTGAAATAAGCCTCGTCAGGGAGACGCACATGGGGACCTCCGATTCGCTTCTGTGACATGGGTAAAATATTGGCGACCTCAAGCTCGGGATGTTCACCGGTATCCGCACGCTCACCGGTCTCCGGGGTTTTCAGTCGTCTGGCCGGTCACTTGAGGCTGACAACGAGGAAGCGGAAACTTCGTTCACGAACTGTACAATCATCTGATAACTTCTTAGAACTTTTGTCGCTGCAGAAGTTCGATGCTTATTCACTCTAGTTCCATGAAACAATCTCATGTACGATCTTATAACTCATTCTTTCATCTTTGCACCACCGTCGCGCTTTTCTAGTCTTCAGACGGCTTGACATTTGAGAATTCACAGGATAAAAGTGTTTAACTTGATATTCCACTCTTACTATCATGTTTTCACGCTCCCCTAGTATCGCCGAGCAACTTAGGAAGGTCAGGACCGACAAGGACAAAGAAATCCTCGCTACAGGAGGAGAATTCTTCTTTACAGACGAAGAACTGCAAACATTCTGGACAATAGATACCCTCCAGAAATTCTTCAGCAGTTATCGTGTGAAGGCGTCGCATGAACAGTTGTTTTATATCAGGAGCTATTCCGTGAGGATGCTTTCCATTCTGGTCGAGACAAACGAGATCGATAAGTCCACAGCCAAGTCATGGCTCGCGATATTGGCCAAGCAGAAATTAGATGGCGAGATACCATTCACGGAAAAGTCGTATTATTCCCACAAAACGCTGCTTTCGATACTATTTAGCATCTTCGAAAAATTTCAAAAAGATTATTCAGCCCCAAGTATAATCCGCGCGGGTGGTGATGTTCAATACTTCGACCGTGGCCGACAGGTGTTGCCAATTTTAAAGAGAAAAGGTATTGGCCAGGGTGCACAGGGGGACGTGTTTAGAATCGAGGTCGCGGGTGGATGTTTCGAAGACGAAAAGAAGGAGTTACGTGAGGTGAGAAGGGAAACTACTCAAGGATTTGTACGCCGCTGATCATGATGCTGCGATAGGAGGCTCAAGTCTTCGCCATGAAGAAACTCAAGCATATATCAGACGCTGAAAAAGAGATCGGAAATCTTCGAATAATTCACGAAGCACTGTCGACACACAAAGCTATCGCTATTTATCGAGCGGTTTTCCGATATGACAAAATTGACCATATCCTTTCTGACCTGGCTGAGGCTAACTTAAGATCTTTTCTGGAGGATCCGAGGTACGACGAGCACTTCGGTCGGCCCCATAAGCACCGAGCTCTTTTCTATGAGATCTGGGTTCTTGCTGATGCGCTTTTTTTCTTACATTCCAAGCTCATTGTTGGCACGGATGAAAGTATATGTTGTCACATGGATATAAAGCCCGAAAACATTCTTGTTTTTGAGAAGAACAAGCATTTCCGTCTGAAGATATCTGACTTCGGAATCTCCAGAGTTAAGAGACGTCCTCGTCAGGCGGGAGATACTACGGACCCTGGGAATCATGGCACGCGCCACTCGTTGCAAACGACAAAGACGTCAGCTAAACGGGGCGAGGGAGAGTTCGTTGCTCCGGAAATGAGGAAAGGAACTCAAGTCGGTCGAGCAGTTGACATATGGAGCCTTGGATGTGTAATCATTACAATCCTGATCAGGGCTTTTGAAGGTAGGTCGGGATTGAAGAAATTTGAAGACGAAAAATCCGACCCAAAAAAATACTGGAACGACTTTTTTTACTCCGAAATCGAAGAATCTGGTGCTTTAAAAATCAGATTACAGCTCAAGGACGTGGTAAAGAGGTGGCTCGAGTTTCAGATGCACGAGAATGCATATTACGAGCCCATAGCGTTCCTCCAATTCCCCAAATTGATCGACGGGTCACAATCATCAATTTATGCGAAAACTCGGGCTCAAGGGATTCTGAAAAAACTTCAAGAGGCTTTGACGAAAAGCCTGGAAACAAGTTATCAAGACAGAATCCTCTCGGAGGAGTTTCGTGATAGATTGGGCGAAATACACACAGAGCTGCGTCCAAAACATTTCGATGAGTTAGTCGAATCTGCAAAAAGGCTCCAAAGTGTCGACGAAGATAAGATCTGTGATCTCATCGTAGATAAGGGTCTGAAAACGTACAGGGACTGCTTTCGGGTTTGCCAGGTCAACAATAAAATGACCGGTATGTCATCAAACTTACAGTGCGTGGATGTTGGGATACTAAATACGTGCAGCGATATCATTTATACTCGCTTATAGCGGAAGTTTTAGGTTTCCGGGAGAAGAGGTAATCGAGAAGGCCTGGAAGCTTGCGAGTGAAGGCACAAACCAAACCGGTCGGATTGCTCTGGGGCAATCTCTCGCTTGCGCAGGAATATTTCTTATACATTTGGAGCTCATGCATTCCGGGACGCTGCATAACATATCCAGCCTCAACCAAGATACTCTCAGGAGATTCAGCTGTCTCGCACGTTGGGTCGAGTGTAATTGCGTGGAGGGATGTCAGGCGACATGGAATTTTGCTAATCCAAAAGGAATCTATGGATCAAAAAAGAACGACATACAGCAGCGTTGTAAATATGTCGCATACAAACTGGATAATGACCAGCGTGGTGGTTTTGACGCAAATGCTTGGGCCCAATTACAAAAAGAATGGACACGGTGATCGACCGGACCATGAATTTCCATACCTCGGTTTTCTTGTAGATGAGAGATTGTATATTATTGCCAAGTAGGTAATTATAAAAGGACATTTCCGCCCCAACGTAGAACTTATGGACATACTCCGGTGAACTCTGGAATGGAATAGTCGGTCTCTATGGACAACCGAATAGATGTTGTAGAATGACGTAGACTTGATCCCGAAAGTGTTTGGTTGTCATCTGCTCGGGTATCAGCCTGATTACGCTGAAGTGTATTGGATTGATCTGTACCTCTTGAATTGCTATATTCTTTTCCCATGGTTGTTGAACAAGCCAGTGTTGATGAGGTTTGATTCTTTTCCATGTATCCTTCAGTGGTGATTGAAGGCTGATCGTTGTGCGCAAATGGGCTGGCATTGCTCAGAAGGTACGACCTCGAGCCAACGCCTCGATTCCTGTTTGGCCATCGATGACCCCGGCACCATAGCCAACATATCAGTATAGCAATACCTATGCCAACTCCAAGCAATATCATCACGGCAATTACACCTTTTCCGGGGGCAGTTGTGAAAAAACGTCGGCCGGGTAAGGGATTCGGTGGTGGGCTAGGAGTGGGGTTGGGAGAGGGGTTTGATGGAGGGCTGAACAAAGATGTCGCATTCCAATTGGAAAAAATGGCTTGAACTCCAGTAGAGCTGTATGAAGAAGGGTATCGACGCCTATAAGTGTTAAACCAATTCCTACTGGAGAAGATAAAATCAATGCTCTCACCCTGACTCGTAAACCAATTTCAATTTCTCGTTTGCGGCATAAGTGGGTGCATCTGCGTCGTACCTATCCTTCATTCTCCAGGTACTCATGTCAAAAACAGAGATGCAATTGGGCCATTCATCCTTTGAGAGATTTCGATACAAAGCGTTCATACCTGAAGCTGCAGGAACGTCTATGCCACCAACGCAAATTGCCTGGCTATTGAAGTCTATGCCCGAGCATTGCATCTCGAGACGGCGTGAAGATGTTTTGAAATCTGTTCTATGCCAGGTGAAAGAAGGCAACGATAAAACATATATGGTGTCAAACTCAGGGGTCCAGCGCCCGTAAACGAATCTGGTGGATATTAGCTGCTTGATGTTTCCTGCGCCCCATGCTCTTCGATCATATCTTACATTTCAAATGTTTGACCTTTCTTGTCTATTGCAGAGAAAAATGTTGTCTTGAGCTGTGCGATACTGGGACCGGAAATGTTTGGATCGAGTGGAGGAATGTCGCCAGTTGTTTGTTGATAGTATGACGTGTTAGATGATTTATCGAGGATGAACACGTTTTCCCACCCAGAACCAAAATGATCATTGGATAGCTTCGGCGCTGTGACGCCTCCAACGAAAATTAGAATGCCGTTAGGTCCAAATGGAGCGTTAAACATAGCTCCAGGGGCATAATAAGTCGTGTTCGGTTCGGAATATTGAGAAGCAAAATGGCCTCCATCATTAGTAGAGTTGGAGAGCCGAAGCGTCTCGAAATTAAAGCGGATGATACCAGGAATATTATTCAGTCTTATCCGATATCTTTCCGTACTTGCTGTGCTTGTGAAGGAATTTTCTGCTCCAAGGTAGTATGCGCCTATGTGGTCAGAAGCTGATATTCCAATTGTTGCTCTGTTTATGTCCACTGGAAATGCAGGGCTGGTATTGTGCCCAAGTACAGTCGTCCAAGCCAGCGTTCCGCTGCGCTTGTCAAGCACTCTCACAGCCGGAGCGAGAGCCTCTTTCAAGCTGTATGGATTGGAAGCATTCTTTTCCATCTCAACACTCTGGTGTGGCAGCCCGCTATATGCATAAGTTTTGCCGTGCTTCTCGTCATACCATAAGGATTCATATACCAGGCCGGGATAATTTCTTTCAACATATGAAAATTGGGCAGATATGATTGACCAACTCTGCTTCAAGGGAAGTAAGATCGTTCGATCATCTAGGTAGTGGATCAGATCAGTATAAGACGACGTATTGTATCTAGGTAGTAGATAAACATACTAAATCGCAGGCGTGACTGATCATCATATTCTAGGCCGCCGTGTATGATAAAGTCTTCGCCCGCTTGAATGACTAAGTATGTGCGTAAGTGGGGAGCAGATAGAATGATTACGTGCAGGTTGAGCGGCTACCTGTGTGCCTCATCCGACGCCACACTTCTGGCTGCGCATGTGAGAAGGGAAATACGAGCGCAATTAACGGAAAGAAATGAGTGTAAAGCATGAGGAACGAGAGTTTGAAGAAGATTGTAGTGAATAGTGCGAGTATAACGCATGGGTGGAACGAGAATCTGATAACGAATGAGTAGGTAGGTAATAATGCGATTCATACGGAAAACATGAAGTCCACTTTGTTCTTGAGCTCGCACATCTCCAATAGTAAAAATTTGTCGAATAAAAATACAAGAGCTTCTTTTAATATGTACAATAGGTTAGTGACATTTATCATTGTATTTCAACGAACCTTGGAAGACGTCGGCATATAGGCGACGGCCAAGGCCGTAGAATTAATGCGAAAGCTCAAGTGCCCAAGTGCACATGTGTCAGACATCAATTTCCGGTTTCACATACCAGGAGTTGACATGAACGGCCCCCTTCCTGTCGCTTTTACTGGAGAATTCTGAAAATTTGGTGTGTGGTGACAGGGGAAGAGGGGGGCCGAGCCGTTCATATCACCCCCTTGTAAGATGCCCCACACTGTCCTGTGTTACCCTACGAGCCATACACTGTTGCTGTTGCAACACTAAACATGATCTCCTTTGTTATCGCTACTCCAAATGTATTGTGTCCTTCTTACCGTCTTCTATCTCTTTTGTTCCATCCTCTCCCTATCTCTACCTTCCATGCCCACTCTGCCGCCTCTAGTGGGTCGTGAGCGCCGAGTGCGTCTTCTCTCCGCCCGAGGGTCTGCGTGAGCCAGGCAGCCTTGAAAAGGAGTATAAATCTATTTGCTGACTATGAATGTGCAGATTCCGAGCCAGGGTGTGTCTCTGTGTGTCTCTTTTCCTTTCTGGCCTCCACTCACCACAGCTGGATCTTACCTCAACCACCTGCTCCTTGCTTCGCCGCAGCATTGTAGACCTACCAGCGACGGCATTGAAAAAGCTTGGTCGTCAAGTTTAGTGCTCGCCCAGCACCCGAAGCTAGGCAAATTTGCAGTGCCCTTCTTTCGTCAGCTATCGCAATCTGAAATCCAAATTTCAGACATTTGCAAGACATTTCACCGCGATGCGGTAATTATCACTTCGTAGAAAGGAGGTGCTACGGTAATAGATACAACAGATCGAGCGGGTGCAACCTTGGTGTCTGCCGATGCATGAGACTTTGGCCTGCCTGTCAAAAAGAAGTCGAGCCCAAAGTTTTCGAGGCTCCTTTCAAATGGCCCTTGGACCCCCACTATCAATCCCTGGGCAACAATACTAGGGCACTCGGGTTCCGCGTTTCCATATCACTGCAACCATTATCCACTGGAAAGTGGCGTGGTTCAGTGGTTGCCATGCTGTGTTTGCTAGGGAAATGAAAACTACGTCTGTTGCCTAACAAGCTCATGAAGGCAAGCTCCGACATCTGGAATTAGCAAACAATATTCCGATCTCCAATACCATGGGTGGACGCCAACACCAAGACGTCCCGTATTTCCACGCAAATGATTTTTGCCCAATAGGAGGGTTCATGTCTTACACTTGGGCAAGCTCCCGAGGTCTTGATTTCATGTAATGTCCGCTCGGCCGCAAGCGAGTTGCTCACCTACCTTTCTACATACCTTGCACAAGACTAAAAGAGTAGAATTTTGAACTCTTTGTAAAACTAATAAAACTTTTCAAGACAATACCAAAGCTCTTTGAATCATGTTAAAATCCTCTTATTCCGTGGGCCAGTAGGCTATGGAAGTTTGGGTGCTAGTGCGACCTTAGATCGAATCGGAACTCGCTTTCAGATGGGCGTTGAGAAATATTAGGTTTTTGGTGTGGAATGGTTGTACGGATATATTCTATCAAAAAATGCTGCGTTATAATAAAAAGCGATATTTTCCACTTTTTCATCTTTCAAATTTTCATTTTTCATTTTTCATCATTCACCATTCACAACTCCCTTGCACGTTCCCCTTCATTCCGCCCCACCAACCTAATTTTGGATCAAATACAAGCTGCGCCCCAAAGCGATGTAAGCGGCCGACTAGCTGTGAATCAGCATTCTTTAGAAGGAATATATGGGATCAAGGATTGCGGAGGTGGAGATTTGACGATGTGGCGATGCAGCACTGGTGGCGAGGGCACGTTGGAGGAAGGAGGGAAGGAGAGGTAAAGGTATGTATATACGTGATAGGATGGGGTATGTATAATTCTACGTATCATGACTTATCGCAGTGCATCGTGGCAGTTTTGGTTGGAAGGTGTGAGAGTTAAAGGGATGGACATGTGTTTCCTTCGATAAACGAACAAATGAATGCCTACTTAGACAATACAAGTCACGATTTCTCCTGAAGAAAGATGCAAATTGTCTCTTTGAGAATCCCGGATCTTTACAGGGCTTCATGGTGATGTAATTGGAAGGGAGAAGTTAGAACTGGAGTGAAGAGAAAGGAGAAAGGAGAAAAAGAAAAGCTCGATGGGAATGTAGTCGGGCTCTGGTGCGAAAATATCTGAATGTTTTTAGATTGTTTAGTGATCTAAGTCCACTTTTCTTCACTCAAATTAAAAACTGACTCTGTCATGAACACCAAGATCTAATCACCAGCGCAAAATCCCTTCTCTCGTCTCCCAAGAGCCCAATCATCCATTCACCTTAGCCTATTAGCCAACAAAAACCGAGAACTGAGATTATGTTATTGAATTGAATTCAATTGAATTGTATGACCTGCATATGTATATCTGTTCCATCTGAGCAGCACGTGTCCTCCTATCCTAGAAGAGAGTCTACCGACGACGACGACGAAGGCGATGTAAGCCAAAGCTAACTAGCCAATCATCCTCCGAGATTTCATGATCCGTGTTATATGCATGGCTCTTCTGGAAGCAAGTAGCTCCCTCCATGAATTAGAGACTTCTTCCATAAGCAATAGGATTCATCCATGAGCAAATTCCATCCTCGGTGAGCATAAAGTTCCAGGTGTTGATAAACGGTTCCTTCCATAGTCATCTTCTCTCCGTCACTGTTATTCTTCATATACTGTCGTGTCCATTGCACATTCGCATCTTCGCGCCGTCGCATATTTGCACAGTCGCATCGTAGTATCACCGTCTCGCCCATTCAATCATATTCATTGGTGAGATTCAATCCCTTCATGAGCTCTGCCTTGCCAGCCAGACCCATCCAAGAATGCCAATGACCTGGTTCTTCGATCTCTTCAATGACGCGATCCACGACTTCGTTGAGTGGACAATCACTGAGGTCAGCCAGGCGCTCCTGGACAGTGGTCCACAGTGAGCGAGAACGAGTGCCCGGCTCCCTATGTGGTCCTTGAGTGTTGATGGGTACGAAGTCTGACTGAATGGTGTGCATGTTCCAGTCTTGGAAAGCGTGGTCGTGGAAGAAGAGCATGAGGGTACTGTGGAAGAGTGTTTTGTCAGTATAGAGAGGGTGAAGCATCAAGGGTTTGCCTACTTCTCAGCATTATCGGCACCGAGTATGATATCTGAGATGAATTGGGGTCCGAGTTCCATGACGCCTTCTGCGAAAGAAAATTCCACCTCGCTGCGCATTTCAAAATTGTTTCCGTCGAGGTAGGGCCCATAGCGCTTATCGTTGATGATGCCCTTGCCGTAGTGGCGAGCCGCGAAAATAGAGAAGTGAATTGCGAGGAACATGGCGAGGATTGGAGAGCGTGGGAGCGACTTGATGAAAGCGATCTTATTGTCGATTCCATCTGGAGATATGTTAGGTTGATCATCCACGTTGCATATTTTTGGAATGGTGAGAAGGGTTTTGATTTATTTAGAATCCTGGAGTGGTCTTTGGAGGACATATATAGGCGAAGGAGAGGCGTGGTGTGTGGGCGCAAAGTTCAACTCACCAACGTCAAACAAACGATACAGTAGTAACATTCCCGTGTTGGTAACCCCCATGTTGTGGGGGTGAACGGCGAGCCTGTTTTTCTCTGAAATCAAGACATCCATGACTTCGTCGATGACATCGTACCGGCGAATGCAGCGCGCGAGCCAGCGGTAATTGGCAGTCTCGTCGGTAGTGAAGTCTGTGGTTGCGTGATGTAGCTGGTTGCTAGCAAATTTCTTCGTGATGGAGTATTGGAATTCTAATACGAGGGATCGGAGGCGAGGGTGTACAAGAGAGATGTCGCGCATCACCTTTTTGTCGAAAGTCAAATTCTCGATAATCCCTAGCAATAACTCTCCCGGGATAGAAGCGTCGACAAGCGTTCGTGTCATGCTGGGCATAGTCTATTTGTGTGACAATGTAGTTAGGTCGATAACGCTCGTTTCCGAGCGGTTGTGGAGATGCGTTTGTATAGATATGAGCGAGGTGAGTTATTAGCTGGAGGAATTCGTATGGACCTTTGAAACTCGAATACTCGATGCGCTCGGGGGAGTAGGCGGATGGAAGGCGCTCTGGTGTCGCCTTCGAGTTATAAATGTAGACGTGGCGATCTAGACGGAGTTCCTGTGAATGTTGCAACGGCGGAGGTGTCTAAGGTGTGGCGACGGACGGTTTTGGGTTGTCGTGGAGTGGAATTGGGAAGCGGTTGACCTTTGAGTGAACAAGGTGAATATCGTGAACCCTGTTGGCTACTGATGGCGAAGTACCATGATGGCCTGGTGGGCACGTCACCCACCGATGAACATGCGCGGTTCTTGGACGGTAAACGGGGCGCTTATATGTCCCACGTTCAAATATGCTACGCGGCAAAGAATTTGAATTGGTGAAAGTGGATGTGCTGGCATGTTGGAGCATGCTGCATGTGCCCCCATGGTGTGGCACGGCGCCGATCGTGGGTCACATTATGGTCTATTTGTTCAGAGGAAAGGGAGGCTCGAATACTGCAGAAAAGAAAACCGAATACAGGCAACCGTAGATGCCAATTGCACGGGACATATATTGGTAAAAAAAATAGTGTACTGACTCCACGCAATCTGTGTTGAGGACTCGGTATTCGCCAAATAATGAGGGGTCACGGAGGTCGTGCGGCGTGGGATAGTGGGGTTGGACCGATCATTAGATCACGACAAAGCGTGACCTTAGTCATTGAACTGTACGAGTCTTGCAGGGCAAGTTGGGCCCATCACCGGCTCTGAATTATATGCCTATAGTTTTCGGAATATCCCGAATATCCAATATTCGGGACAGATGAGCTCGATGGTATCTCGTGTCGTGTTGATGACCAGGCGGTGGTCCCGGGTGGCGGAAATCCAACTATCCCAGACGGAGAGATGGGACTAACTGAAACAAGAAGGGACACATCATCTTCATGTTCCAATGCATAGGTCAGACTCGTGAGAGCGGTCAAATTCTTACAATATCTCGGGATAGGCGTCTGTTCTTCTCAACAATGGCACTTCTTTCCGTGTCTTCTCCAGCACCTCCAGGTCGATCTCTGCAACTGCAATTTCGCCCACATCTAGTCTCCCACTTTCATCTTCCTCCCCACGCAGTTGTGCAACTATCTTGCCCCAAGGATCTACGATCATACTGTGGCCATAGCTGCGCCGTGTCTTTTCCGCATTGTGAAAACCAACCTGCGCTGCCGCTATGACATAACTCTGAGTCTCGATTGCCCGTGCACGAAGCAAGACCTCCCAGTGTGCCTTGCCTGTAGGCACCGTAAATGCGGATGGATAGGTAAGAAGCTGAGCTCCGCGGTTGCGAAGAGCGATGGAGGGCTCTGGAAAACGAAGATCAAAGCAGATCAACATTCCTACTTTGCCCACAACGGTATCAAACGGATCTTCGATTCGAGTTCCTCTTTCTACCGAATTGGATTCTTTCAACATGGGTCCATCTTTGATCTCTACGTCGAATAAATGGAGTTTTTGATACCGTTTCGTGATGTTTCCCTCTGCATTGATCCACAACAGAGTGTTTCTAACCTTCTTGCCGCCTTCTGCGGGTTCATGTACCCCGACATTGATGGGTAGTCTGTACTTTTGTGCCTCTGCGCAAAGACCTATTACAAACTCGGACTTCTCCACGGGCTGACATAGAGAGACGGTCTCTGCCGCATTAGAAGCTATGTAGTCGGATGCTTCTGGTAAGAACAATACGTCCGCGGCAGCAAAAACGGCCTTTTTAACGAGTTTCCGGCATTGTTCGAGATTATGAGACATGGATGATGTACTGCATATTTGTCCAATAGCCTACATAAGTCATGAGCAATGTCCAAGTTTGCGGGTTTTCGAAGCCGTCTGACGAAAACCTATGACATTCCGTTGAGTGATGCTCAGGCGTGACGATGGAGAAGTTAATCAGGATTAGGCCAACAATGGCAATTTACCTACTGCTAGCGGCATTTTCAGATTGTTCATGTAGACGGATGACACTCTATGGTTTCAAGGATCCGTTGTGGAATTTTGGCGACGGAGGTACGGGAGGATGTACGAAAGAAGGATGGGTGGAGAAGCTTGGAGGCTTGGAAACATTCGTCACCGTCACCGTCGCCAGCCGACACGAGCTGCAAGCTTGCGTCAGCACGGGCCGCTGGTGGTGTTTGTTTCAACGCAGGCTTGCGGAGCAACTTCAAGAGAAGACCACCGTTGCCTTGTGTCACGCATCTGCACTCCCTTGCTAACCCGCAGTACACCATTTGAAGTGCACACCTCCGGTGCCCCCGAGATACACAATTTCACTACGATTGCACACGCGCCTGGTCCACAAGTCAACGCCGCTCAATCCCCATCGTGGTAGCCTGAGCCGTTACGTTCGAGGTACAAGCTTACCACAGTACAACTGTCCAACCTGGCCTCTTGCGCCTCCGCGCCATGAATGGACCGAGACGGAAGTTCGCAGCACGGTGATTGCCAACCTAGATTGACACGCACACACACATCCCAACACCGGTTGCTCAGCTAGGGATTCCATCACACCATGAGCGGCCAACAAAAGAGAGGAGGATGGGGCTCGCTCCTCTCCGGTGCTGTTGCGGGCCTCGAGTCGCGTTTGGACACAATTCTAGCTGATGACGACCAGGCGAGCGCAAAGTCGAGGGCCGCAGATGCTGTCGCGAAGCAGGAAGCTGCTGAGAAAACTTCCGTGGACAAGCTGAGAGTGAAAGCTGACCAAGGTGTGTGAAATACCATTTCATCTAAAGTTGGATGCACATGGTGTTTCTGGGAGTCATTGGAGAATTTCATAGCTGACAGCATACAAGCCTCGCGACCCTCGTCCTCTAGTAGACCGAATTCGAGGCTTCAAGACCGTTTAGCTCGAGCAGTAAATAAAGGCGGGGACAGCCCCAGAGCCTCGTCAGAGATTCCTTCACGCCCTGATAGCCCAGTTGTACGAGGGTATGCCAACGCTGCCGAAGCATCTAGAGCAAGTATCGATTCTAAGAGATCAGAATCTATGCTGGACAATTCCACAGCCGTCAAAAACGAAGAAGTGAAGGAAGAGGAACCAAGAACAGAGACAAATACCCAAGGCTCATCCCCACCAGTGGAACTTCCCATAGCATCTCCGCCAGTACCGGCAACTTCGCCGGCTATTTCAGAACAACCCGCCACAATGGAGATGCCTTCCATGTCGATACCTTCGATAGTCACCCCGCAGACCTCCTCCCCGCGCCAATCGATCGACAGCATCCCCTCACGTCCGTCCATTGATGTCTCTACCCCCGCTGATCTAGAGACTCCTGTTCCGGGATCACCGGGGACCGCCGTGATCGAGTTGTCTGCGCTGCAGAAGACACATGAGGACACCGTTCGCGACCATCGCGAAGAGCTTCATTCGCATTTAGAGCGAATTGATGCGCTACAGTCGAAGTTGACATACCTCTCACAGCAATTGGCGTCATCGGCCAAGACTGTCTCGTCAGATTCAGAGGCCAATAATACGGACAAGAAATTGGCAGAGAAAGATGCGCAAATAGCAGCGCTTATGGAAGAAGGCCAGAAGCTTTCCAAAACGGAGATGAAGCACATGACCACGATAAAGAAACTGCGCATCAAATCCCAAGAGACTGATAAGGAGATTTCAATGCTTAAACAACGGCTGGCAAAAGCGGAGAAGAGCATTGGAGATCAGACTGAAAGAGCAAAACGTGCAGAGAGTGCAGAAAGGGCTGCGCAGGACAAGCTTAAAATCGTTAGCAAAATCGAGAAAGATCTTGACCTCATTCGGGCTGAACGGGAAGAAGCTGGGCTCACGATAACAGAACTGCGGAGACAGCTCAATGACGCATTGGCCAAAGCCGAGAACGCAGAAAAGAGAGTCCAGGTTGGAGCTCTTGAAGCTGAGAAGAAAGTCACAGCTTCACTAAAAGAGGATATCGAGAACGTGAGGCTGGAGAAGAAACTCGCCGAGGACCGTTTAAAACGAGACCTACAGGACTCAAGAGACGAAGCTTCAAAACAACAAGAGAAGGCCAAGGTTGTCGAGCTTGAATTACGAGGCGAAATTTCTGTAAGCAGCTGTTGCTAAATCTGAATAATACTATGGGCTAATTCATTTATCAGAATCTCGAAACCAAACTCGAGCTTCTTCGTAGTCGCTCTGAAGAAGTTTCATCTTCAGCTACCGGAGATTCTCAGGCCACGCTTCTTCGCCAGGTCGAAACCTTGCAGACTCAGTATGCTCTCGCTTCAGAGAACTGGCAGGGTATTGAGAGTACGCTCACATCACGGGTTGCAGCGCTTGAGAAAGACCGCGATGAAACAGCGAAGCGTGAATCTGATATCAGAAGAAAAGCTCGAGAAGTGAATTCCAAAGCTCGCAGACTGGAAGACGAACTAGAGAGTGTCAACGACCGAGCAAGGACAGTGGAGCAAGACTTGTCCGAGCAGAAAGCATCTGCGCAGAAGCTTCAGGCACGACTAGCACAAGCAGAGACCGTAGCACAAGATGCACGAGCAGAACTAGAAAGGGAGAGGAAAGTATGGGAATCCGATCTCCAGCAGAGGATCGAAGAAGAGAAAGCCAAATGGCGCCTTGAGCTACAACCAAATTTACTGTCACAAGATAATCTTCTACGAGCGGACTCTCCGTCAACTTCTCACCGAAGACATTCCCCTGATCCACTTGGTATACACAATCGAAGACCAACACCTCGTTCCATATCCACAGACCTACCCCTTTCTCCTCTTTTCGACGAACGTCGACCCTCGAGCAGTAGAACGAGATCAGGTCGGACACCGGAAATCGGAATACCACATCGGCAAGATTCGATACCATCCTCACTATCGAACCTCAATGGTATTAGCGCTTCCAATACACCTTCAATCCATACCTTCGACCATGACGAGGCGTTCGAAAATACCTCGTCTCCACACAGAACGATCAACGACATGATCTCCGTGTCTACAGTAGGCGCAGGCCCATCTGTCCAGCTTGTCGAGCGCATGAGTGCCGCAGTCCGACGCCTTGAATCCGAAAAGGCAACTAGCAAAGAAGAGATGGCTCGCCTTATCTCCCAAAGAGACGAGGCTCGTGAGGAAGTTGTTGCTCTGATGCGGGAGATTGAAGAAAAGCGAGCCCAGGACCAGAGAGTAGAGAAGTTGGAGAAAGACTTGCAGGCCATGAATGAACGATATGAGACGACACTTGAAATGCTTGGAGAGAAGAGCGAGCAGGTTGATGAGCTGCAGGGCGATGTCGCGGATCTGAAGAAGATTTACCGGGATTTGGTCTCGACGATGAAGTAGTACTAGTGAGATATACATGCTCTCCACCTGAAGGGCATTGGACGAATCTTTTTGTGGAGTTGTTCCTTGATCACATGCGTAGCGTGCGGCATTTGGAGGTGTCGGGCGTCTACCGACTGGCTACAACAAAACATATCTTTTCTCTTCTTTCTCTTCTTTCCTGGGTCTGGTCGCCAACCTCAACTTGTATGTGGTAAAGGTTCTTTTGGGTCTACCATATTGTAGTGCATAGAATTCTATTTTTGCAAACACGTCCGGGGTATCATTTCTCGTACATCCTTCCAAAGAAACCACCTCCTTACTCCAAATCAATGCCCTCCCTTTCAGCGGCCTGGACAATGTACTTTTTCGTCTTCGCGTCCGGCACTAAATCCAACGGCACTTTATCCTCCTTATCCTTCTTATCAAACTCCGCACCAGCGACCAACAAAGCCAGCGCTGCATCCCCATGCCCCTCACTAATCGCATGATGCAAAGCTGTCATCCCATCCAAATCCGTAGCATTCAACGGACTCTTCGCCTCCAACAACACCTTGATCATCGGCACACTCCCCACCGCCGCCGCCCTATGCAACGGCAACTGGCCCCTCTTATCCTTCACCCTCGCACTTGCCTTTTGCGTAATAAGCAATTTCGCCATGTCGAGATTCGCCTTCGAAGCCGTAAAATGTAGAGCCGTTTGCCCATTATTGTTTTTGGCGTTTACGTCTGCGTCTTTGGCGAGTAGGAGCTTTGCGATTTCGTCTCCATCTTTCCGCGAGCAGGACATCATGAGGGGGGTCCAGCCCGAGGCGTCCGGGGCGTCGACGTCGAAGGTTTTGAGCTGGACCAGTTGGGAGACGATGGGGAGGTGGTTGTAGGATACAGCCCAGTGAAGTGGGAGACGGTCGTCATCATCACGGAGTGTGGCAAGTTTGGGGTTTGCGGAGAGGAGGGATTCGAAGCGGGATACTGGGAGGGAGTTAGAATGATGATTGAGGATGTGAGATGGGAGGGGGTGGGAGACGAACTTTGGCCTTCGCGACAGGCTTCGTGGATGGCGAATTTGGTTTTGGGATCTTCTGCCATGATGAATGGATGCCGTTTACAAGAGAGTGAGGACGATTTGGTTTGATAGGGCTCAAGAAGTGGTTGTAGTTTGTCAAATCCGAGGCGAGGTCGAAAGGTGGGGTGGATGACAGCTCGGGTGTGCCTTGCAGCTTTCCCATAACGGAAGACCTCCGAAGATGCCCGCGTGCTCTGGACCTTTCTCCCTCTCCCACCACGACCACGACCATACGAAATGGAAAAACGCGTCTGATATCTAGTCGGAAAGTTTCAAGAGATCACATTACAGCTTTGATTATGTCCACAGTATAGCGGAACCCGCCGCGCACCCGTCCCAGCCTCCACCCGCCTCCGCACTCCAGCCATGGCACTCCCGCTCCCACCAGCTTCACACCTCCAAGCTATCCTCCTCGTGACTAAATCCCGCTCGCTCGGCCCGCGTCTTGTATTCCACTACCCACCACTCTCGCCTTCTGCCGCTGCACTTGCTGCCAACAAGGCACCCGCTTGGTTTGGTAACGAGACGTCGACAGCCAGCGTTGATTCGCACAGTTCTGATAGCGATTGGGACAGCGGTACCGAGAACGGCGATGATGATATTGAAGTAGGGAGTCGGACAAGCGGCGGCAAGGGATCGGGCAGAACAGGTGCGACAAGTCATCGGGAGCGCGATAAGCATCGTCCTGGAGGAGTATGGGGACGACAGGAGAACATTGATGAAGAGGATGCGGGTGGGGATGAAAATCGCAATGGTAAAAAGGATGCTAATGGTAAAGAGTTGGGTGGAGATCATGATTGGAATAGTGTGTTAGGGTTCAAGGTCGATGCTCTGGAAAAGATGCTATGCCCGAGTAAGGCATTTAATAAGAGACGGTTCGAATTGGGCGTCGAGAGCATAGTGTTTGTGGGTGCGCCAATGTTTGTGAGAGATGATGGGCAGTGGAAGAGGAGGCGGAAGAAGAAAGAGAAGAGGACCAAGGAAGAGAAGTTAAAAGATGGGGATCTTCTGGAACACCTGAAGAGTAAAGAATCGGAAGATGATACTGAAACGGACAAGCAGGATAAGAGTCGTCCCAGTATCAAGAGGAACGAATCGTTCATTTACCCCCAGGGGTTTGAGCCGGGATATGGGCACGACTTGGAGTCAGAAACACCTTCCATTGCCCCCTCGGAAGCAGGTTCGGATACTAGAAGCAATTCTACAACAGGTAACACGCCGGATATGACCATGTTCAATGTTGTGTTCGTGCTGAATCCTCCTGCACTCGAATATCCATTACGTGTGAAGGAAATGTATGACAATGTCACGAGAAAATACGCGAAGGCGCTTAAATATGAGGAAGCTCGTTTCCAATATGTGTGGAAAGAGGCGAAAAAGATCATCAGCATCAAACAGCAGGCACAAGAACAAGGGAAATCTATAACGGGGACATGGCGTGATATTATCACTAAGTCACTGCTCGCCAAATCGGTTGCCATCTTGTTCGAAGCCATCTCCAACGATAAGATTGCTCATATCCAATTTGATCCTTCGTTCAGTACTTCGTTCCAAATTCCTCAGGCCGACTCTACTCCATTTCTTCCAAGCGCCCTGGAGCCGCAGATGCCTGGTCTATGGCTCACAACTTCCAACCTTGTAATTGAAGACGACGATGCCCCCATGACCCAACATGCTGCATTACTCCTTCTCGATGATCCCGAAACCCTCATCAAGGACTTGGAAGGCGACGTGAAGAGCAATGCCTCCCCTCTCGCCTACTACATCCGCAACATCATCCCAACCAAAAGCCTCCAAAAAATCTCCATGAAACACAATATCCTCGCCCAAGACATGGAATACATCGCGAGCCATCTCGTCTACTGGCGCCGTGCCCGTCTAATCGCCCCTCTCCACCCCCAAGATACATATATCGTCTCTCCTAACGCTGATCTCTCCAACCTGACCGCCGCCATCCCTGCCTACGCCATCCGCTTCCCAACCTTCCCCTCCCTCCCCAAGATCATGAGCATGCTGTCGAGTCAGCCTCGACAATTCCGCTCCTTCATCCCCACCTCCGAGCACCGCGAAGCCTATATGGAAATACTCGCCTGGCTCATGCGCGGCGGCTGGGTAACGCAACTCCGGACCTTCGCCTGGGTCCGTGTAACCGCCTCCATTAAAGCTGCTGTAGCTGCAGACATAGAACGAGAGTCTCAACTCAAGAAAGCAGAAGAAGCACACAGACGAGACATATCCGACAACGACTCCCTAACTGAATCCCTCTTCTCCGACAAACGCTCTAGCTTCCTATCTGCAGGCCGTCCCTCAACACCACTCCGCCGTCTCGGTGCCACCACCAGTCGCCGCGATCGCGACACCGACGACGAAGCCAGCGATCCAACGATTCTATCTCCGAGAACAGCATACAGAGGCAGTCCCGCCCGTCCCTCCAGCGACGCTGGAAGCACGACAAGCACACGCACAACCATCGCCTTACCCAGCACCACATCCGCCCCCTTACCCCCGATGCCTTCAGACCTCTCCACCAAACCCTCGCGCCCCTCTCCCTTACACCTAAAAACCCACTCCCCAACACCCGCCTACCCCTTCTCGCCCACATCCCCCTCCTTGATCCCTGCACCCCCTTCCCCTCTATCCCCCCACACCCACTCTCTCCCATCCTCCCCACAAACCCAGCACACCGCTTCTCTCGTATTGTCTCCTCAAAAAGCAAACTCGCTTGAAGCGCGGTGGCTAGAGAAGATTGGGCAAGGATTCGCGGACGAGGAGCTACGCGCGCAGTGGCCAGTGATTTTGCGGTATTTGGATGGGAGACATGCGCTTGAGGATATTGCACCCAGGGAGGGGTGGAAAAGAAAGAAGGTTTGGGGCCTTGTGGGGGAGGTGAGGAAGGGGGGGTGGTTGTTGGAGGTTAGGCATTGGTAGGGAGGAGGTGGTGTTTTGCTTGGGGTTTTGGGTTTTGGGGTAGATGTATTGGGGTTGTTGAATTTGGCTTTGTTGGGGCGGTAGATGATTGCGGATATTTTTCGTCATGGGGGAATGTTAGCTGTGTGAATTCTATATACCCTTTCCCTCTCTGCGTCTCCCCCAACTCTAACTTCTACTATACCCATTCTTTCTCTTCACTAATTATCAACATATGCAAACAACTCACATATGCATGCATGTACTCTACTACTCGTAAATTGAATACTGTTTTGGTTTGGGTTTCATTCTACTAGAATTGATTGAGTGGATGTATCCTTCCTTGATCCATGTCTTTCTTCCCCTTCGCTTTTCGTTGATTGATAAATCATAGCTATCTCAGTTGAGAAATGCATAATACCCACAAAGCCGCCTCCCACAGCACTTTTAATCGTAGAACCAAGAGCCGAGAATCGAGAGCCGAATAATGTATCCCCCTTCCTCCCCTCGTCCATCTACAACCGTCCCAAAACCCCCCGAACACTTCCCTCAAGCACCACATTCCCCTTAACGACCAACTCTATAATCCCTGTCTCCCCTCCAGCCCCCTCCCTCAACCACCTCTCCAGAAGATCGTTACTTTCCCTAGGTTTGATATCCTGACTCCCCGTCCCCACCGTAACATGCGCCACCTGATTCACAGTCTCAAACTGCACTTCTTCCGTCGTCGTACCCGCCTCGGCCTGTATATTCACATTCACCGCCCCTTCAAGCCGCACCACAAAACACATGATCCTATTATCGAAAACCACACGCTCGAGATGCACACGGCACTTGCCTAGTTCTGGCTCGGAGTTGTTTGTAGCGGTCTCGAGAACAGAAGAGTGTAGAGCAAGTAGTTTCTCCCAATACGGTGTGTTTTGGGACGATGAGGCGCGGTGGATCAGAGTAACGTGAAATTCGGGCTGGATTCGGCGCGAGTTCTTGAGGTGGTGGTAGAATTTGGAGGTTTGGGCATCTTGGCTGTCGAACATGGCAGCTAGAATTGTGTTGATGCGTTGGGTATGGAGGCGGACCGAGAAGTATTCCATCCTAGGTTGTTTCTTGGGTCGGGGATAGGAAGTGTCACCAGCTTGGTTCTGGCGCTTGTTCGGATTGTTGGTATTGGGTTGAGTGTTTGGTCCGTTGGATTTGTTGCCGCCGCGAGAGAGGTCGATCTTGAAGTCGGGTCTGTAGTCCATTGCGAAGTTGATGGCGTCATCGAGGTCAGCGTCGTCGGGCATCTCCTGGCCTTTGAATAATGCTGGGAATGTAGTGTGGAGTTTCTCGATGACCACTTCCAGATTCTGACGGGACTCGACTGTAGGATCCAGGTCGATGACGAGATCGAAATTAGAATCGGGCGATGAGCTCTGGTCGACAGGCTGGAAACGGTACATAAACCCTTCCATAATCTCCAGGATCTCACTCTGATCTTTGGAGTTGGCCTGGATGGTCTGATGGTTGTCTCCACGAAGGAGAACTCGATCACGCGTAGCTTGTCGAATATTATCCAGGTTGAACTTGTCATGAACGTAATGTATAGCAACGAAACGAGCATCACGAACTGTCTTTGTCACATCTGTAATCAGCTGATCACGCTCTCGCTTCTGGTGATTGTTGCGATCCGCAATGACAACTGGATTTGTGACAAGCAGGGACGAGATTGTGTCCGCGAAAATTTGGGGGCGGCCCTTCTTCGTCTTGACGTTGTCGTTTTGGAAATGACCCCACCCGAATAGCTTCACCAATGCGAGAGCTATTGTCGTCTTGCCACAGCCGATTGTTGCAACTGGTACAAGCACAATGTTGCGGTTGACATCCTGGTCTGCGACTTCGCCATTCTCCCTTTCAGAGCGAATGATATCGGCACCGGTAGTTCCACGCCACTCCAGGAAATCATCTCGCATCTTAATGATTCCATGGTTGTTGTTGTAGGCCTTTGCTAGCTTAGGGTTTCCTGCCAGTTGCCTGCGAGCAAAGTCAAGGTACTCTTTGGTAATGGCCAAGTGCTTCTTGTAGCGCGGCGGCTTGCCGTTGATCAAGGCCTTGGTGCATTCTCGCCACTGTCGATACATGAGATAAGGTTCCTCGAATTTATACTTGAAGAACCAATCTTCCCATGGAGAGTCCTTAGTTTCTCGCGCCTGGCACCGAATGACGAAGCCCTCCGTGTCGCGTCCATCGTAGTTACCCGTCTCTGCCACCTTCTCTAGGAAACTCTTCACTTTATGAATATCGTCCTCCATGATGTACTGGACCTTCTTCATTCCCCACTCATCAGCGAACTTGTCAACCAATGGGCCAGGGTATGTCGCGAACTCCGGCAGGTTTAGGTTTAGACCATGGACATATAGACCGGCCTGGTCGGGAGTATACGCAAGGACATGCTCCTCAAACTCGTCGTCACAAAGCTCGGCCACAAGAGTAGCATTCATGGAGCGCAGTGTTCTCGCGAGGTCGGTTTTTGACTTTCCCACGGCTGCAAGATGCCTCTCCACCCAGCGCTCACCTGCTACAGCATGGCTGAGCTCAACGTCGGCTCGTGCACCTGTGGAATGTTTGCTGCACACAAGCAACGAGTCATCGTCCAATCCCGCAATGAAAATGATGCAACCATTCTCCTTTACGCTGAGTTCGTATGGGCCTCGCGTATTATTTTCCACATTCCTCCACTCTGTCTTGCGTACCTCACCATGATTGAAGAACTTATCGTAGCCTCGAACCGCAATCTCGTGGTGTCCAGCGAGATTCTTATACGTAAAAAGACCACGAGAGTAGGTAGGTAGGTTTGGTTTCTTGTAATCCCAATCGTTCAGTCTCCACGAATCAACCGTGCGTCCGCGGGGGAGTTTGAATGTGTGTTTCTTGACCGAGAAGCCGCCCGTACCCTTCTTGCCCAGATTTTTCTCCAATGCGTGGATGAGGGTGCTGATCTCGGACGGATCTTGCGCGCGATATGGAGCGGTGTCACGGTGCGCCATTGTCGCCGATGAGTGGAATTGCGCGGCTTGCGGAATGTTCGGTCTAATTGGTGGGAATTTATAATTTTCGAATCGTTTCACTACCTGTAGTGACGCGCGTAAGTGAGAGTTTCTTGTGGATTGAAAGAGAGCATGGAGAAGGTGAGCAATGGGTTTATATGAGTTTGGCATTCAGGCTGGCAACGAGAGAGAAAAACGAAGGAAAGGGAGAGTGACTCAGGCAAGAAAGGGCGCTCCTTACACTTTGGTAGCTCAGACGAGAATGGAATACGGTGCAAGGGCGCTGCGAACAATGAACTCACGTTCCAGTCATATTGGAATCCTTGGGGGCTGATTTTCGAAAGGTTAATTATTTACATCACTGTGGCGCCTAGCGGTGTGGCGCAGGCTGCAGCGCGGGGTTCAGCACCTGCCCCGCAACACCATGAAACGCGATCCGACTATGCCGAAACGGTGTTGTGAGCCCGCAGGAGCTGATTCGACTCATAATAAATATTTGTTTGACTCATAGAGTTAACCCGTCTCCCAGCTTGGATGATCTGATAATTTGTTACCCGAAATTAAGCAATGGGAACATAATAGAAACATCAGGACAAGCTTGTTCATCTCCAGTGATAGGAAAAACTATCTTGTTTCTAGCTTTGACTTAGTATAATACTACGTCTTAGATAGCACATTCTTATGGGTGGACATAAGGTATATACAAGCAGAATGCTTGCCGTATCCCAAGTAAAATACATTCAATTGGATGTGAAATGTCACTGACGTCTCTGTGGTCCCCAGAGAGATTGGCAAAGAGACGCTGAACAGCACTGACGAAAAATAGACAATTTGAGCACTACAGGTAATAAACTACTCACTCAGTCTGCTGTAAAAGGTAGAAACTACAGTTCGAAATTTAGTACTACATCGTTAACGCGGTCTTCACAGAATATTATACCTCGTAATACTTTTAGGGGTACTCCCATCCGGAATTCAAAGCCCCCTAGAAAACGTGCCCAACATCGGAATCTCAGAACCAAAGAGAACCATTACGAGCTCACATTCCAGTGGGGCTACCCATCAAATCGAAATGTCGTTTTCTAGGGCGCCCAACACATTTACTATGATAACATTTTCTTTCCAGCCTCTACTTTTTCTTTCTCTCTTTCTTTCTTTCCTCACTCAATCATCACATCGCACTCCACAAATCCTTCCTCATCAATCGGCAACCCATTCTTACTGCCCTACACTTCCAATATTGTCACTGAAGCCATAGAAATACCCGCAAGATGTCTATCTCCCAGCGATTAGCACTCGCACCTATCCTGCGCTCAACACGAATCCAGCGCTTCACACCTCCCCTCCACCGTCCCATACTCTTCAATCCACTCCAAACAAAACGTCATCAAACCCAACTACACTCACCTCAAGTACGCACATTCCCCAACCAATCCCCGCCCAGAATAACGAATATAAGCAGGAAGCACCCAAACCACAACTCGATACCAACACATTACCATCCACAATACAGAGCCTAGACTCTCGCGTGAATTCGCTCCAAGTCCACATAGACAAGCAACTAGACACTCTACAAAAGAGACTTGATAACCTCGCCGCCACACAACTCTCCAACAAGCTAGAAGCTAGAAAAGACAACGACGATCTCGCCGCCGCCCAATCCCTCCACGAACGAGAAACCGAAAATCGCAAGATTATAGCACAATTCATTATCCTCGGCGTTTTCGTAGGTCGTTCGCTAGATATTAATATAACATGAAGTCTGGATACTAAGTACGTGATACGTAGGGTCTTTACGTTTACATTGATACTCAGATTATCGGAAAGTACCGGTCAAAACCACGAGTCGACGTTGGAACTCTAGACCCCGGTTTATCGACGCAACATTTCCGGTGACGTTGAATGGTGGGAAAGCTGATGCAGGTACTTCTTGACTCCCTAAAACAGGAATTCTTATCCTACTGATGTTGTAATTGTTGCATAGGCCAGTGCAAATAGATAGTTGCTGCAAGTATTTCTTCACTCTCTGTATAGATAATTTGACCTCATTCACGGTGCGGTCGTTGCAAAGGCTGCGTGCAAACAGATAACCGGAGTGTAGGATACCCAGCTTTCACACCAACCCAGATATCAACTTCAACACAACATGTACGCTACAACTCGCTGTCACATTGTACCACATCTCTACGAAACTCACACAATCCGAGTACTTGCCGCCCGTCTTACAAGTAAAATCCCATCTGCTCGACTGTGAATATCCCATGATCAGAATTGAGAAGCCAGAGTCAAGGAAACAAACTAGTGGAGCACAATCGTCTGATAAGTGTATCTAATATGTTTCACTTGCATCTTGACCTTGATATTGAACACAAGAGCGTGATCATAATGTGAGTCGAGTGACATGACATTGGAATTATTGCATATGTTGTTTTCATAATTTCATCCGAGGTACCAATCTATCAACCACCAAACTTGACTATCTGCTCTATACTGTCACCCCCGAACCGTACCATTTCCGCTCACGAGCTAAGCTACTCTCAACGTCCATTCAACTTCACTCCCTTGACCCCCTCGGCCAGAATCTTCTCCACTTCCTCCTGGTGTTGACTAAAATTGTCCACGAGGTCATCCCTGCAACACAATCATTAGCGCAATTCACACCGCTCTTTACACGCTTCACTCCGGCGCCCCCCAAAAAACGGGCGAGCTAGCTAGCTAGCTAGCTAGCGGGCGATCTGATCAAAAACGCTCGATCTCACTAGTTTTCCACGCGCTCCACTTACCACATCTTAGGTTCATGCTCATGTTTCTTCTCGCTGTTCCACGCCCAATCCGTAATAGTAAAAGGCCGCGAACTCTCCATCATAAACGCCACAGCGCCTTTCGAGATCTGCATCTCCGGTGGTGGAGCCGCGCTCGCAGCCTTGAATTCTTCGTACGCGACGCCGTGTGGCACGAAGCCACATTCGAAGGATACGCCGCCGGGCTGGAATTCGTCACTACGGCCGGCATATTCGCCGTAGATTAGACCCATTAGTTCCGAGGCCGCGTTGCGGTGGTAGTAGGGGGGACGGTAGGTGTCTGTGGGGTAGGGAGGCTTGTTAGACTCTAGGCTGTTGGGGATGAGGGGAATGCTGCTTACGGCTGGCTACGTCCCATCGTGGGGAAAAGATCAGGAAGTCGGCTAGGGGGGCAGAGGGGTCGCGCGAAGGAGCTGTGAGAACGCAGAAGATTGAGGGGTCGATGTGGTCTACGGAGATAGAACCGACATTTACGAACTTGGTCAAATCGTATTTATAGGGAACGTAGTTTCCGTGCCATGCTACCACATCGAATGGCGAGTGGTTTTGTTTGCTCTTGAAGAACTTGCCGCCGAGTTGATAAATGATCTCCCATGGCGCGACCTCGATCTCATATTTGGCGACTGGGTGCAAAAAGTCTCGGGAGTTCGCAAGTCCATTTGCTCCAAGTGGTCCTAACTCGGGGAGTTGGAAGTTTGACCCCCAAATTTCTGCATCCAATCGTAAGAGGTCTGATATTTACACTTTTACACAACATATCGAAACTCACCAAGAATATAACCCCTAGTCGGACCATCAGGCAAATTGACCTTGTATCTTTGCCCTCTCTGAATCACAGCAATTTCACCAGGCTGAACAAACAGCATGCCAAATTCCGTCTGGATGTCTAAGGCGCCCTGCTGGGGTACAATCAACATATCTCCATCGGAATTCACCGCTGCTCTCTTGTTCATGCTCGCATTAGCCAAGAACGTTGAAATGCTTAGCCCTTCTCGCAGGGTTGGATCACCGGATCCTGCAATAGTCTTGAGCCCCGATACGAAATCAATCTCGCCATCGGTGGGGATATCAAAGGGTAGCCAAGCAAGCTGCGTAGGCGATAGGTGGACGCGTGGATTGATAGGGAGGAAATTGGATTCGGTATCTGGGTTATCCGGCAAATCGGTCTATTGATGGTGGTCAGCTTATGACGCAGTCTATTTCGTCTATTACGAGTAGTGACAAGGCGCAGTAGGTCTTGGTTGTGATCGTGTCGTGGAAGAGCTTCCGGAGCTATCCGTCCCTACTGTGTTGGGGGGGATGATGAAGCTCCGTTGTCGGCGGCGAACATTAACATCGCCACTCTCCTATAGAGACATATCTGACTACATTTTTCGATGAAATAGGTGGTCGGATCGTGTGCTTATTGGAACAACGTTCATTGGGTGGGTAAGGCGAACAATCAGCGAATGAGATTCTTACAAATCCTTGATGAGCCACTGCAGGCCTTGCCCGATACAGCCATGCTTTCTTATTGAGATGCCTGGGAGCAACAAATGCGGTTGCAGTCATCTGTTCGGCGTACAGACCAAATCTCACACATCTTGGGCTGTTCTGGCCTTTCGGTATAGTACCTTGCGAACAAGCGATGTCAGAATAAGCTCCCGAGTTCTGCGTTACGTTGCTACTTACCTGGGACGGCCTCTGATTCAAAGCTTGGACTCAATGTCAGCAGCTATTGCCTTACGGAGACTGTACCTAGGTACTAGTTTTTTGGACATACGAATTTCCAAACCCAGATTGGTACTATGGCCATGAGTGTCAGCAACTTCCGCAACCTATTTACAGACACGTCCGGACGTAAGCTCACTCACCTCGTAAGGATCATTCCTCCTCGTGCCAAAAGAAGGGATGCTTCCATCTTTCTGTGTTTCCGCCCAATGGAAGATCTTCTGATACTCCTTCGGGTCCTCCAATTGCGAAGCCATGTCTGACAGTAGATTGCTCGTGCGTAAGGCGTGGACCGGATACTGGGTTCGCGGAAGATCTCAATGTCAACAAATTGCTCTGTCACAGAGATTTTGGGATTTGGAGAAGAAAGGAAGCTTGAAGCTTCAAAAGTAGCTCCAACGACCCCACATTGCCACGCGTGGTAATGAATGTCAATGAAAAGCTGCGGTGGGGCATCTTACGACCCCTTTCGCGACACGAAATGGGGCAAAATGGACGTCTCTTTCGAGCCGCAAGAGGGCTAGCGGAAGCCATTGCCCAATCGCCGATGATGCCGACGTGAAGCTTGAAGCAGTGAGATGCCAAAATTTCTGAGCGTTTGGAGAAGGCAGTCGCTGGGAGCTCAACTGCCGGTGTATGAGGGGTAATGGTCGGAGGTCTCGGTGGTCTGGGGATTCCTAGCTCCCAACTAGGTACTCCACAGTACACAGCACGTTCGTAGCTAGCTAGCCCGCAGTGAGGGGGCAACGCAGCACTGTGCTTCTACCATTCAACCACCTGTCAACTCCGGCTGAATCGTCGGGCCGAACATCTTACACGTGGAGTTCGCAGCTTGTGATATATCTAGACGTATTTCACATATGACATTTCCAAGGGTCCTGTCAGCAGCTTAATCCTTCCTCATCGGGAGGAACGCAGAAGTCGAGAACACGTCCCTAAATAACCACTGAACGCCAACAGCGCAAGCATGCAAGAAACGGTTTGGACATGTGAAATAGAGGTGCAGCAATTTCCGATATATATTGATACATGTAACGCTAAGCGTTCTCCTCAACGGCACGATGCTGTATCGTACTAGAAGGATCTATTATTTTCAACCTAACCTCAAGATCGCAGACGCTACATCCGTTTAAGCCAAGCCCAAAAAGCTCCTTCAGCCCAACCTCTCACGCACCTCCCTTCCAACAGATTATCAGAAGCGACAAGAAATTCCAAAGAAACAACAGGGCTCCAACGAATCGATTAATAAACGCATCGACATTGCCGCCTGTTCACAAATCACCTTCTCAGGAGCATCGGCCGCGAATTTCTCGGATGTGCGTCGCATGGACAGAAGACAGCCCAATGTGACCGATCAGCAAGAAGCCATTACCTCACCCACAACAAAGAAAACCTCCAGTTATATCGAGTGTTCCGCCCCAATAACTGAAAAGCCACATCAACCTTCTTTCAGCCCTGCTGTACATTTTCTCACGCACCTGTGCGACTGTCCAACATCGGACTTCGCCTATGTACGACAGGACCGACGCGCTTGATTCCTCCTCTACTGTAACTCGCCCAGTCGCAGTCACAGTCGCAATCGCGATCTTGCTTTGCGCTGGAAGTTCTGGACTCTGGGAACTTGAGGCATGCATGTGAGATGAGATGAGCTGCCAGGTTGGTTGCACCCGCTCTTCGTACTCACCTACTAGGTATACCCCGACCATCTCTCATTGCCAAATTCAGCCTCTACTACCCTATTCCCAAAGTGTCCATCTCGTCTCGTCTCATCGCATTACATTTATTGTATTTCGGAAAGAGTCAAGATTCCAGACCCGAACCGAACCGGTTTGTCTATTTAAAGAAAACCTGATATTGCACACAAACAGTGCGCACACAGAGCGGCTCCCGCGTCCCGGACACGAAACCACACCACTAAATCCATTGTCCTCGTCTTCGTCTATTGTCTTGAGAACGAGAGAGTGACTGTAAATGTAATGATACCGTCATGATTCTGCATATATCGGCGAAGACATCCGCTCAGTAAAGTATGCATCCATCCTTCACCAAACATCCAGATCAAGGCAGCAAAGCAGCAAAGCAAGGACCTGTCACACACCCTCCGCAGTGGCGTGGCGTGCCAAACCGGCGTATTCTACATCCTACATACATACCCATTCCACGTTGTGGCGTCCTGGGCACCCACCCACCCTAGCCAAGTTTACAAATGCGGGGCGAGGAGGGGTTGGACTAGTCCCGACTGGGAGTCCCTGCACAACACCATCTCATCTCGATAGCGATGGCATGGTTGGCGAGAGGCAGGAAGGCAGATCATGCGGCCCTTCTTTGTATGCACACTACACTACACACACCCTCTGGCGCCCCGGAGATGCTTAGTCGAGAATCATTATGTGACCGACCGAGTACCGAGCAAGATATCTGGCTGTATGTATGTATGGGAGAGAGTGTGTGGGTGGGTGGGTGGGCCGGCTTTGTTCACCGGACAGATATACAACTTATGACCGCTCCAATATCTCCGTTGACATCAAGGAAGAAGATTCAGCAGCATTCCTAATTTGACGTAGAGCTGCTCATGCTCATGCTCATGCTTGATCTTCTAGCCAAGCACACCATACTGCCTGAAAACCGTTGACGCATGCATACTAGGGTCGTAGCTTCAAAGAGGGTCCTTTGGCACCAGCGCAGGTCCATGCCCGATCGGTGTGGCATAGAGCTCTCGCTCTCTGTCCAGGCCGGCCAACCATCCGCAGTCTGGTCCATTTCAAATCCAAGGCTGTGTGGGAGCTTCCGAGTAGGCCCGTGAAAATGAGGTATAGATCTTCACGTCTTTACCTGAATGGTAACTGAGACATTGACCAGACGGAGGGCTGCTCTGCGACAGCCTTAGTCACGAGGACCATGGGAAACTCCATGATGTGCCATCGCGAGCGAGGATCGTCCATGTTGGCCAGGGAGGGTTAGACTAGCTGATGGAAGTTGATAGACGAGGAAAGAGTGAGTATCAAGGAGAAGTTGTAGAGGTTGCGCGCTAGATATAAAGTGATGCTGGTTGTGGGTGTGCCGCTTCTGAACCGTGCATATGACTTAACCTACCGCCGTTCAATCAGAGGACATCCAAGCAACATGAAATTCAGCGCGCGTTTGAGGTGTGCGTGACAATGCAACGTGATGATGACTGGACAGCTGAATTCAGTATCCCTGGCGGTAAATGTTTGCGACCAGCATGAAGAGAGGATGTTGCCAAGAAGATTGTTTTGTTTGCATTGCGCGTCGCGCTATTTCGTACATCCCGCCCTGTTATATTACACAGCCACTGCTTTCTACCGTGCGAGTGCAAGTGCGAGTCGAGTCGCCTTTATTGTCCTTGTTGCCCCAGGCTTCAGTCATGCACCCAGGCGGCGACGCGGTTTCCTCCGAAGCGCGCAGCGAACCGCAGACCTGTAGAACCCATGGGGAAGTATGAAACAAGGTACCAGAGAAGGCAAACCAGCTGTGCAATGGACGCGATGAAGGTGAGGATAGTACTATGGAGACCCTACATCACGCGGACGGACCATGAGTTAATACGAGTAATCGACAATCGATAAGCCTAGCGTGGGGGGAAAGGAGGGGAAAATGGAACGGACGTGCGACAGGGATCGGGTGGGATGAATGCGCGTTTAATGCTGGTCAAGGACTGGGGCATGGCATGGAACGGGAGAGCAACAACGTACCAGCGAGAAGTAGAGCGTCAGAACGATGCTCCCAAAGTACGCAGCCGTAAAGGGCAGCCTTGGTCCGGAGATAAGATGCTGAGCTGTGAAGTAGAAAATATGGAGTCAGCGTCCAGTTGCGAATATATCATGGTTGCAACCATGGCGAGGATGAGACGTGCTTACCATATTGTATAGGGCCCATCAAGACTCCCCAAGCCGCTAGGAATAGAACGCTTCCCATCGACCACCTAAGCCAGGCAATAAACGTTAGCTCTTTTTCCCTTCAGCTGATGCATAAAGGTTGTAACAATGGAGGGCATATTGTGAATAGATCGTCCCTTTGCCGCACTCGGGAGCTAAAACCGCATGATCGTTGTAAAGGGTCCATTGCCGATCTATGAGTGCCTAGAAGAGGCACAAGTAGCCCATATGATGGAAATGTCTTTGTTCGCAGGACGACCAGTGAAGTCGGCCGCAGCAGCAGGCTCCAAGTGGCCGCAGCCAGGTGGTATAAGATCCCTGAACGGGAATGCAAGCACCAGTTCGCATCCATATGCCGGGTCACTGATGCGACATGTGTCACTGCTCTACCTCGACCGATCTTGCCTGCAGGGCGTTCTTTTGGGTAGGTGATATGACGAAAGCAAAGACTTACAGGATGGCAAATTTGCGTGGTTTAACAAGAAAGACGGGCGTGAACATCAGCGCAAAGCAGGTAGCAAACATTGCCAAGGCTGCGAGGAGAAGTCCACCGAAGACGAGTAGGCGATCCCATCGACTTACTAGGAGACGTAAAGATTAGCATAGTTCAACATAGGACAGGCGGTGTACGGATATGCAAGCCTCCTGCGAGCACGGCGATTACGCAGGAACTCCCTTCCATCACCGTTGCTCCATTGCTGCAAGAAGGTCCAGGTGACGGTTGTCGAATCCCAAACAAAAGATAGCATGGTCGACGACAAGATAGCAATATGCTGCTTCAGGGTTCGCTGCTACTCTGCGCTTGCAACCACGATACTGAATCCTGGCTGTGCCTTCAGACTAGCTCGGAGAAGCGTCCCTCTGGCACAGTCACGAGGCTTGAAACTCCTCGTACAGGGTTCATAATCAAAAGTGAAAGACTGAGAAGTGCCTTGACTGGCATTTGGGGTTGGGCATATGCGTCGCAATGGTCTCAGAGAGACATGAAGCCATAACGGCAAGGCGCTCGAAAATCTGTCGCCACAATGGCAAGGAAAAATGAAACTTACGCGCAAACCATCCCTCCTCTTCTTCCCTCCTTGTAGGTGCCGGAAGTGGAGCGCCGGGGTTTTCAGTGGTAGGTAGCCTTACATAGCCACCAGAACCGAAAGGGTTCAGATTCTGAAGCCTGCCCAGCATTGTGGGAGGAGAAGTGTTCACGGGGACCTCAGCATCGCGTCTACTCCAGCCCAGAGAGTTCATGGAATCACGGAACGAAGCGGATGCCATGGCTGCTGGTTAAACACCCCCTGAGTCGTAGTCTCGGGCACGAGACGAGGATGGATCGAAAGAAATGATGCAAAACCTGTTTCCCGATAGAAGAAGTTGGATGTCGGAGGGCTGGCTGAGAGAAAAGCGATATGTGATATGGGGCTGGGGCCGGGGCCGGGGGAACTTTTCGAGGAGCCGCAGTATGCGACGCCAGATAACCAGGCTAGAATAGCTGCCGTGTGCACCCCCCTCTCGTAAGTGGACAGGTTGATGTATAAGCCTTGATCCTAGTTCTCAATGTGTGGCTTTCGTGTGGGTGTGCACAGTCAGTGCCACACTGCTTAGACGCGTCGAGCTCCTGCCTTGGAGTGAACAGATAGCTGCAGCTGCCTCGTCTGTACGAGCTCTCCTTTGTCCACGCCCACGAAGCCTTCTAGGCAGTACTTCTTTGACCTTTATTTTGTTTTTTACTGGTGCAACGAAGGCAGGACAAACGTGTGTCAACGGTGGTAGGCGGGGCGGAGGTACTGCACCGCGGCACGGAGGATTTCGTGCAGATGATCTCCGCAACGACGTCTGCAGACTCAAGTGGCGGATATCCAATGGGCAGATGGTAGGAGGTCTCAGATAGCACGACGGGTGCGCGAGGCTTGTGACAAGGACGTAGTGTCGTAGTGTAGCCGACTATGGCGTTGGAAGAGGAGGCTGTCGATGCGCCGGGGGGGGAGGGGGGATCTCTAGGGGGGAGCTTTGGGGAAGGAGGCGGCGGACGAGGCCGTGGGCGGAATGATTGGCCGGGAAGACAAGGCGGCCGGCAGTGGGCGATGGTGATTGTAGAGAGCAAGGTTATGGATGGGGTTCGATATGGAGGAGGTGGAGGAGGGGGGTGTGGATGGTGGTAGTGGGTGGGTGTGGTGTGGTGTGGTGTGGTGTGGAGTGGTGTGTAGTCGTAGTCGTCGTCGTCGAGCTCTCACACACACAACAGTGGCAGAGTCAAGAGAGGACGAGCATTCGCGTTCACTCACATCCCGGCCTAGCGCGCCGATTGCTCGGTATCTACCACCGTCGACCATCATTTGCCTCCGCTCTCACAGACACGCTAAGCAGTCGACTACACTCCGCTACCTACACCACTACTATACACTACACTGCACTGCACTGCACTGCTTTTGCACACACTTCCTCGGTACTCACCTTTTGTCACTGCATGGAGAGAAAACAAGCGCTTCGTAGAGGTGTCAAGGCAGCCGAATTTGGTGAGCAGAGCAGTGAAAGAGGTGAGTCAGGCCAGTCACATTGCGCCTCCTGGGCTTTTGAGCCTTTTTGCACGCAGTTCTGGGAATGTGAGACCTGGGACCTCTTGATTTCCCCTTTGGACCTCACATTACGCCTGCGGATGACCCTCTGAGGCCCCGCCCTGATCCGGAAACACGCCGCCAGGCATGGGTGGGCCCGGGGTGAGGGAGGGCATGGAGGAAGCCTGCATCAAGCTTTATTGAACGGAGAAGGTTGAGGGCATGAGCCACATACACTCTCCACTCACACACACAGGCACACACATAGCAAGCATGGCGAAGGTGGTGGGTGAGGAGGAGGAGCAGCAGCTGTAGCAGCAGCAGCAGCAGCAACGGGAAGCAAAAGGGAATAGAGACGAAATGGGCGGCTCTCTCGGTCAGTGTCAAGTGTGTATGTGTGTGTGTGCCTGCTTGCCTGCCTGTCTGTCAGTCTGTCTGTCTGTCTTGGAGGAATATAATATGCCCGTATCCCGCATCACTCCGGGTCCGTCTTCTTGCTCTCGACGTATTATTGCTTCTGCCGTCTGCTAAATCTGAACCCGCCCGTCGACCCTTTTCTGCTTGGTCGTGCATGTCGCTACATATATCGGATACGCATCGATAATTACTGTGTACATACATGCGCCCGTATATTCCCCGTACATTGCTCCCACTCCAATCTGCCAACAGATTTCGGGTATTCCAGCCAGAGTCGCCAGAGCCACCAGAGCCACTCTGCGTACCCCGTCCGCATTACCCCAGCTACGTCACCTCTCAGAGACTCCCACCAATTCCACCACTCCCACGACTTGCGACTTGCATTCCCGCATCTCGTCGTCGTCCACTGCAGTGTTTTGCAGCGGCAGCCGCCTGCAGCGCCGACACCGCAGCCACCGTACAGCTGCACTCAACCACTCAACCACTCAACCACTCTCGCCCGTAAGGCCCTCCCTTGCCTGCGAGCCGTCCAGCAAGCAGCATCCCCTCCAAGGAGTACTGCGAATACACTAGGAGCAATCGGAGCTCTGCAGCAGGTTAGCCATTGCGAGCCGTGAGCCGTCGCGATCGTTTCTGCCCTGCTCAGCGCGCCCCGCTGGGAGATCATTTCGAGGCGGCCGTCTGATTCGCCTTGCCCACTACTTCTTGGCGACGCATCCCGCTTGTCGGCGTCTGCGCTCGTTCAGTGTCTGCGCTGCCACGGCCTCCGCCTGGACCTTGTTAGTATCTTACACACCGCCTACCGCCCTGCCTGAAGCTCCTTCGCCCTTCGTCGCGGCTCGCCCGTCTCTCACTCTTCTCTCGATTTCTCGCTTCTCGCTACTCTCGCTACAGCCCACCCCATCCGGCTCGTTGCGTTGCGCCCCCCAGAAGAAGGACCCAGAACTCGCCCCTCTGATATCCTCTTCCACACACACTCCCTCTCTTCTCCCGACTCTTCCCCCCTTTCTCGCATCACCAGCTGTCGAGTGCACCTCTTCAGCGCACAGCGATTCCACCGCCACCCCAAGGCCCAAGGACTTCCTAAAGAGTCCTTTGCGCCTGTCTGCGCCGGGACCTACCGCCATAGCGTCCCTGCCCACCACTACTACCACCACCCCAGAGCCTCCCACACCACGCACCCTCCCCCGCCATAACCACCGCTACTACCACTGCTATTACGACAGTCCGCCCTCCCTCTATCACTCTTCCGGCCCACATTCACCAATTTACCCACCGCCCGTCGCACAAAGCCCTCAACACCAGAAAAGCTGTCCATCTCCCACACTGCAGTCGAATTGAGCTGCCACTTCCGAAAGCAAGCCTTCTGTTCCCTGACTGTCCCGTCAGTCCCCGTCCACACACTCTCTCCCTCGTGTCGACTCAGTTCCTCGAAGAAGACAAACCCGTGTCACCCAACGCCGCCCGTCGAACCCCTCTCCTCCGCTCCGTTTGCTACCAACGACAGCAACATCCCGCCCGACGAACTACGCTGCTACTTTTCAATTCCTCTCGAGGCCGCCTGCATTTGCGCTGTGCAAAAGTCCGCGCCTCAATTGTGCTTGTCGGCAGTCAAGGTGAGTCAACCGCCGCTGCTCTTTTCTTTCACGCCTCCCACCTCCAATCTGCACCCCCGCGCACCACCACACCTTGCGGCCGCCGTCGCTGCACCTCTCTTCCCTGAAAGCCTCTTGCAGACTCTCTCTCTTCCCCCACTGTATTCCTCCCGCAAGTTGCTCTGGCGAGTCGTTGGGATCCTCCATCTCCCCTCTATTGTATGATAGAGGTGTGAGAGGCATTGCACAAGACCCCAGCCGCGCTCTCCCACCACTGTGCAACCGCTGCTGTCCCAACTGTTTCTCTGGTTCTGGCACCTGTCACACAGGCCCACAGAGCTGCACCGCGGCTGTCGTCCGCCAGCTTGCTGGTTACTTCCTTGTGCGCCACATTTCATGCAATCAACCTCCGAACGCTCAACACTCTCTGTGGCCCTGCCGCTGACATCTCTTATAGAACTATAGCCACGAGTAATTGACCCTCATCCGCCCTTACCCCGGTTCACACCTCGCTTCGATCCTCTCTGTCAGTGACCAACCTCCTGGGTGCCACTGTCTCTGCCCTCCGCCGGAACGCTCGTCTCGAATAGAGAAATAACGAAGGTGTGCCTCTGGACACAGCATCCTCTTCCAAGAAACACTAGATCCGGTAAGCTTTATATACCTACCGAGCCCCGCAGTCCAAAAGTGCCGCTCTAACACATCTCAGCAGAACAAACAACAAGGTCATAGCGAGAGCACACGAAGATTGCTAGCAGAATCAAGCCAGCCAAGCAACTGCGCCTAGCTTGCTTAGACTGTCCTTGTGCTCCTAGGGCAGCAATCGCTTTCCGGGACATTTATATGGTCACGAACGGTCTCGTGCTGCGATCATCCTACAAGCCCGCGAGTCTGCATTCCTCAATCACTCGGTCGGGTCGAAGACATCTCGTTTCAGATCCTTGAGACCCGGGATCAGCATCGGGCCTGGGGCTCACTTATCCACATTCCGGGGTTACTGCAACAGTAATGCCAGCACCTAGTAAGTACACCTCTCGTAACATCTCCACTCTTGTCATGGGACAGTCACTGCTTGTGATACCACCTCATAGAAGACGCACCGTGGTAGCCTCAAATCGGCATCATCTCGGCGGCATATTATTCTTATGCTTCTCATCGTACCTACACTTCTCTTATATTCACTTCAATCTCTGCGCATATTTCACTGTCTCTCTTCCTTCTCTTCTACCACGTCTTTTCCTCTAGTCATTTCCATAATGTTCCTTGAAAACATACTGACTGTCCCTCAAGCGGACGCATTATTCACCCCTCCTTCTTCCTACTCCCCTCAAAAGACCCTTTCAAGGCTGGACCTTGGATTGGACGCCCTCTCTGACGATAGCCTAGACGTTGATATTTTCAACATGGCCGGTACTGGCTCGCCTATTCCATTCATCAAAGAAGAGGCCGACGACATGCACTTCAATCAAGCCCGCTACAACCACAACGGTGGCTTCGACATGAACCATCAATACAGCAACCAACAATTCAACAGCCATGAAGGCGTTGGTGGAATCAATCCGAACGAGCTTAGTGTTAGTTCTAACTTTATAAACAACCAATTTAGTGGAAGCAACAGCTACATCCAGGGTGCTGCGAATATCGCTGACGACGAACTTGCGGACTCCCTTGGCAACCTCGACCACCCGTCCGGCTTTGGCGGCGGCTTCGGTCAAGAGAACGAACACCATCAGGATGGTTTCTATCAAGGTCATGGAAGTGGCGTCCAGGTGTCCGCAATGAATGCCAATATCAGCCACATGTACTCAAACACCCCTGATGATCTGCCAATCCAGAGCCCGTTTGTTCAACCTCAGGCTTTCGACTTCTCTCAGTATCAATCAGCGCCTCAGAGGATGGGGTTCCCCGCGGGAATGCACAATGGTGCTATACCACGACAGCGTATGCCAGCAACAATCAGCCGTAACGGATCCGACACTCGGAGCCCAATGTCTCCCAAGACGCCAGCACTTGGAAACCTTCACCTTGGCACACCTGATTCGGGAAATTTCGCTTCCCAGCCAATCATGACCAATATGCATCGACACTCGAAGAGCGTATCTGGTCAATGGGATAACACGCCCGGCAGTGCTCACTCTTGGATCGATTCACCCACCCAATCTCCCCATGCTGCTGCCATGCATCATCAGATTTCCGAGGTCATTCATTCTGGAAAGCATGCCTCACTGCCCGCCAAGGTTGATATCACCCAATCGCAGGACGCTAAGAAGCGTCGACGTCGCGAGTCCCATAACCTTGTCGAACGTCGTCGACGAGACAATATCAACGAGCGAATCCATGATCTGTCTCGTCTGGTCCCTGCACATCGACTTGAGGATGAAAAGATCCGAAAGCACATCAACAACAACGGCCCACTTTCTCCCACCTTGGCAGCTAGTGGCATGTCACCTCCCCAGGCAACATCCTTGTTGGCTGGTGGAAATGGTCGCCGCGCTGCTGGAAACATCACGCAAGGTCTTCCAATTGAAGAGAAGGATAAGGGCCCCAACAAAGGTGACATCTTGAATGGTGCCGTAAGTTGGACTCGCGATCTGATGTGGCTGCTCTACAAGAAGGTCAACGAAGTCGAAGAATTGAGCGCCCGACTCCAACAAGCCACTGGCGAAGAATGGCAGAGCGACGAGACTGAGGATGAACGCCGAATGCGCACTGAGCTCACCGACGCTGTCGAAAAAAACGGAACCGCCAACTTCAAGTATTCCCGCGGTCCTGGATCAGGTTTGAGAGTACCTAAGCACACCAACCTCGCTGGAGAGCCTCTCAGTCAGATGTCACCACAAAGCCTCAGTCCCGGGATGCAGAGCACCGGCAGTGGTTCAAATTCAAACAGCAACCAACAATTCTGGTTGAACCAACCGTCAGGTAGTGGTAACAACAATGCCTTCAGTCTCAAGGAAGAGGATGAGTACAACAGTATGGAGATGGGCTGAGTGTACTAGCCATCCGTTCCATAAAGGGCCGTAATGATAAGACCCTCCAATGTGCCTACCCTCAGACACCAACCGTCAATCTCATTTTCATACATCAGAATTTCCAGATACCCCTCGGCGATACCCACTTCATATATTTGCATGGGGCATGTATATCCACTAGAAGCTCATTCGGAAGACCAACCCAACTGCCGTTCACAGGTTAATTGTCGGCTCGCTTGTCCCGCAGAGAAGCATGGAGACTTGTAACCTTCTCTACACGCGCCACTCAGTTCGCCTCTCTTGGTCTATGGTCTGCCCGGCAGCTTCCGTCTTTGCTGGTCATTTGACGGGGATTTGCATCTTCCGTCTTGCAATAAATCGTACCTATCTCCTTGCATAACATTTCTCGACTCGCCAACCGCACACCACTATTCCCGGCGTCCCTGGAGTCTTCTGAGTCTTCTTAAGCATATACTCCATGCCATAGGCAGACCTCGGTCCAGCCTTGGCATTCCAACTGCGGGTCTTGTGTCATATCCCGCAGTCTTCTCAGTCCGTGCACGGCAGTGCCGACTCACTCTTTACATTCCTTTTTTGTTTGTTTCCTCGAGTTGCATTGATTCGGTTACAACAGTCTCATATATCAATCACCACTCTTCGTTATTTGTTTTCTTTTTTCTTGTCGTTCTTATGCTTTTCCTAATTGTTTTTTCATGGCTAGCAGAGGGCATAGGACGAGCGTTCAACGGCGTTCTAGGACTTTACATGTGCTACGGCACTGCATGGAGCGTTAGGGCACTGTAGCACTGATGGGGAATCCATCAATGCAGGATTATTCTATGGGATATGTAGACGGTTTTTTTGGTTCATGTGTGCACGGGCTTCCTTTTTTCTTTTCTTTTTCCTTCATACTTTTTTTTTCCTACTGTGGGTCAGAGGGTATATGGGTGGGATATTTTGTATTCACTTTTCATCTCTCTAATATTGATTACACTGACATTTACAACTTACGCCTTCTCTCCCTTCTGACATTTTCTACTTCTGCGACGGTGACCTTTGCTGCTTACCACGCCCTACACTAGCCTTGCAGTGTCTTGCCGTTGCTTAAATCGCTCATCCTCGCCCTCGCCCGCGCCCGCGCCCTTGTCCGCGCCCAAACGCCCTGATCATCAATTTTCCTTCCTGACCTCAGACTAGGCCGCCAGCCTTGTTGCGGAGACATGTAGGCTCTCGCCAACAGAGGACTAGCTGCGCCTCACCCCCCCCCCCCCCCCCCCCCCCACGCCGACACCTACTTACTCAATCCCTCTACGCCACCACCAGCATCGGTATTAATAAAGCGCATAACGTCCCTATAAGGCGCAATTTGAGTGAAGGAACTGCGCCTCCTTCCCTGACATATGCACATGCACATCTGCACATGTATGCAGGCAGCGGCTGACCCCGGCGGCAGGAGCCGGGGACAAGTAAAGCCCAGTGCTTGTATTTATGAGTAGGTATGCATTCTAGGGAGAGGGTCTCAGAGCCTCATCATTACTCATTCTGTAGTAGGCAGAATAAGGCAGTGTCGCTAGACTACATAGAATATCGATGGTGGTAGGCGGGTGAAGCGGATGAAGTCCCGGTTCCCCCCGTTCTTTGCAAGGCCTTGTACCCATGTCTGGGTTGAATTAGGTTGGGCTGGATTATAGTGAGGACAATAGTGGAGATGGTGATAGTGGAGGTGAAGAGGGTGGGTGGTTAGGCAACAGCAACAGCCACAGCAGAAACAACGGTGGTAGTAATGACATAACCATAAATTAGTCCTTTGATTCATTTGTAAGCTTTTTTTTTGGGCTTCCAATCCACCAACTGAGATTCGTCGAACACACGAATGCTTTGTGTGATGCGATACGATCAACAAATCTTAGCGCCTCTATCTTCGTCTCCATCTCCGATCTGTGTATGCGATGGGGAAATATTCTCCGCACCAGTCAGGAGCGGCGGGGATGGTGTACCGGAGGGAAAGCGCTATGCTGTGGTCAATGGTAGGCAGATGGATTATTGGTTGGATAGAAGGCTATGCTATGCTATGCTATGTTACGTTGTAGTGTGGTCGGTGAGCGTATTAGGAGATACGGTGTGGTTGTAGCTGTAGCGCGAGTAGAGCCGCCGAGGCGGTGGATAGGTAGGTAGGTACAAAGACAGGGGTAGTATGGCTAGATAACCAGGCAGACTTGGGCTTTTTCCTTCGAGAGCAAGCAGCGGCTGCGGGTTTCGGGTTCTCAAGGATTCGGGAATGACAGGTAGGGGGTGGGATAGGGGGGGTGTGCTGAGGAAAGGAAGGGAGGAGGGAGGGTGTACACTGAAGCCTGGCTTGAAATCTCAGGGCAGTATCTGTAGTTACATGTCCCGTCATGCATAGTGATGAGAAAAGGAGGGGGGGAGAAGGCATCTATCCCACGTCCATGCTCCAGTCCTCCACCCACCCATACCTCCCAAAATTCCTCAGTGTGGCAGTGGGCAGGCCAAGACATTCTCAGACTCTGCCTACCATGTGAACTGTGTACATGACTCCTTTGCAAGGCACATTATGTTATAGATGTGGCGTGTAGGCAAACAAATCCCCTAGCCACTATCTACCGTCTTGCCTTCTCCCAAACAACCCCCGGCCCAGACCACAAGCCCTAAACAAGGCAATCCGATCCAGCTTGCCCAAGGGGCGCAGATCCAGGAAGGCGCACTATGTAGGGAACATGGATGCATGGATAGGTGAGGAGGGAGGGGTGGGTGGAGGGGGATCATGGACGCACAACAAAACGGCCATGTGCACTCGCCAAGGACCAATTCTGACTTGCGGCCGCGTAACTCCCCTTCTTCCCCCCCATCCCAAGTCAAAACCTAATGTGGTAGCACCGCGAAGATCTGTATTCGTCATCTGTGCACCTGCAAGTTATCGGAGAAGACGGCCAAAATCTTCTACATGTTGATACCGACCCACCGGACCTTTATCGCCATTCACTCCTTCAGTCCAGTTAGTCGCGTAAACGGGTAAGACACATGCCGTGCTCACTGCCATCATTTAACCGGGAGAGGAGGAAGGGGCTACACAGAACGGCCGCCCGCTTGTGAGAAGCGTTATCGATATGTACATAGGTATATTTTGCGCGTGGTATAGATTCGGAAGTGACGAGAAGGACATGGGGAGGGGGCAGAGAGTGTGTGGTCCTGTACGGTGTTGCAACTAGTATCGATAACGCAATCAATCGTGTTCGGATAGCATATCAGATGGGTACTGATTTTACCATCTCCCTGCTCCGCTCTCCTCACGGTAGAAGTGGGGTCGAAAAGCAGTGTTCAGAGCAAGGATACCGTACCCACTTCCGCACTGCTTCACTGCTTCACTGCCGCCGCTGTGTCGACCGTAAGTACCCGTGTCACCGTAAAGCAAGCAAGCAAGCAACGCCGCAAATTCATATCCGTCCCCCCAACACCACCATCCTCATCAATCATCCCCTCCTCCTACTGACTCCCCAAACCCTCCAAACTCACATTTCCCTCTCCCACTACTACCACCACCAACGTCACCTCATGAACCTAGTCATCTAGTTCCTCCTCAAGAGTCAAAAGTAGGCATGCTCCAGTCAGTTCCCAGTCATACAGTTAAAATCAGTGTATCCGAGTCCGCAAAACCAAGTTGAACATTTGGCTAAAACCTGAAACGGGGTGCGCTCGGTTGCGGGCCCGCGTGCAACGTTGAACTTGTACTCTCCTTCCACCGATCGGGGCATCGCAACCAAATCAGGCATGGGCCATGATCTATGTTTCAGCGATGGTGGTGAGAGATGGACTGGTGGGGGGGTGAGTTGCCACAACTTGATGTTTTGCGGATAAACAGAACTTGTTGCTAGAGAGACATGTGAAGCTAAACAGAATCTGTAGAGGGAGGTTGTGGGTATGTAATATTGAAATCTTCTGTAGTATAATATTTGTGATGTATCGTTTAACTTTGTAGGCTCGAGATGTCGTGGAGGAGAGGGGGGTCCCTGTCCGTTGTAGCTCATCCCTTGACTGCTGTGCTTGCACTGCCGTTGAGTTATTGTTCTGACGTGACCCGTGAACGTCTTCTCTACGCAACCTGACAACCTGTCACTCCAGTATGTCTTTCCTCTTTGCTGCCCCTGCAGCCTCTCTTCCCCAGGGCTCCTATTCCCTCCTTCCTAAACCCTTCCCTCGCCTACGACTGTCTTTGGTTGACACCAACTCAAAGCTGCATGATTTCATGCAATGTAACCTGTCAAATCTGCAGCCATTCTCAATTGTTCTCCAGGTCTTAGTTCCGCAGATCACGAACACAGAGAATATGCACAGAGAACACTACAGCAAGAGCTGGATTCATAAAGTCGGCAATGTTCGGCTGCTCGGAAGCTACCGAACCGTTGACCGGGACCTGAGACCATACATTCCAATGGAACCCCGGCTTATCATCTAGGACTTTCGAGGCGTATCTTGCGTTTGACGTTGGGGTTGCTGTTGCGATGGGGTTACAGTCGCAGCGGTGGGGGATGGTGTAGGAGCGTCAGCATCGTCTCCAAACCCTAGATTCTTGAAAGAGTCAGGGGCCATAAGGTTCCTATCACCAGATGCAATCAGTTTCTTGGACTTCTGCAATGCTATTTCAAGCTGAAAGTTTCGGCAGCTACCGAGGCAGTGCGACAGAACGATTTGGGGTGACGGGCAATGTCGGAGGCGTTGAGATATGCGAAGGCTGGGGGAACAGTCGACAATATCGGAGGATGGCTCAACGAATCGGGAAGAGTCCTGGAGCCAACCTGACAGCTTTCGACAGCTCCATCCCGAGCGCGGCGTTTCAGATCTGACAAGATGCAAGGAACGGATGATGCAGGATCTCATCCCTTGCCTCAAACCAAATCCCCCGCTCCTCCGTTGTCCTAAAGCATCCCGAATACCTGGTCCGAGCACATTTGACAGGGTGGTATCACAATATGTCTCCGCCCTTGCTACTACGATATTGATGGGAAAGTTCGTTGGAGTATCGAAATGGACGGTGACGAAGGACTTTGTAGTACCGCGTGTTTCACAGTCCTCAATAAAAGGGCAAGGTGGGTACGTACCGGTCCATCCGGCACGAAAGGTATGATTTCGAAAGATTGCGACATTCGGGGTCATTGGACCCGCGGTGGGATCGGATACACTGGAGGTACGATATCATGATGTTCTTACATTCTCCTGGAATGCGATGTCAGCGGGTTGGGCTATATGGATTTGGAATCATGGCGGGGAGGGTATGTGAGAAACGGACCGTCATGATCGAGAGGAAATGAGCCACGTTCAGGACTTGAGAACAATATTTAATTAGCAAGGCTTCTCGAGTATGAGGTAGCAAAATCTCCTCGAATCAATCCTGGAAGATGTGTCTAGGCGGGGGGTTCTTTGGAGAAGCCTCAATTAAACTCACGGTGTTGGTTTAGTGATCTTCTGGCCGCCTCCGGGTCCACCAAATGTACTCATGGTTGCTTCAGAGCTTATAGCAGAACTATGTGTTAGTATTATCGTTTCGTTGCGAGATACGCAGTCGCAATGGCCGAAAATAGTGGTGGTGATAGTTTTCGCGGTGGAGTGAGCTCGAAATAAACATGGCGCCGATCCTATCCGTGCGCAAATGTGGCGCTCATCCTTGCTGAACGAAGATGACGTGCAGCAACAGCTTGTACATGGAACCGACTTGGACAACCTTTTTCAACATTTTCCTCTTCCAAGATGGTTCTCTATGCATGCTGTCAATCATAACTATTTCTCTTGTTTGAGTGGCACACTAATCGTCTAGAATTAGACAGAGTTTCTCCAGGGCAACGCTTGCATCTTGACTGCCCCACACTTTGAGACAATGTTGACCCTATGAATGATTCCAACAGCGATGAATAAGATTCAACGCGTTGCAGGACACTGGATGTGCAATCGATCATAAATACGATCATTTTCTAAAAACCCAGTCGCTGTTTTCAGCACTATTGGAACCCCTCCCCCCGCATCAAACCTGAACTCTGGCGCGATGTTCAACAAAAAGCTGAAACCGAATGTCAAATTTGTACCCTTGTGAAGGACACTCTGTCTTTCAATTTAATATACAATCATTTCTCTTCGTTTTTGCATCACGAACTGTCCAACTGAGTCCCATCCACTCACATATATATCAGCCACTATGGAGATGCTATTTTCACTCAGCTACTCCTCCCCCTGCCCACCACCCCAAGCCTTGCCTTCGAACAAGACGATTCTGGCGACCAAGCATTTCACAATATTATGAACAGCGCCGCCTTTCTGGCGTCAATTAACACGACGTGGAGAGCCAGATTATGGCCACAAAATGTCCACATACCAACATGGTTGAGCGTCAACCCTACACCGCTACGCACAGGAAGGAATACAAGAAGAAGATCATCGAAGAAGTGAGTAAAACGATGCACAGGATGCTAGGAGCTAAAGATAGAATAAAGGGTTTGAGGGATACGAACCTCACCGCAGAAGAGCAGGACGACATCGTTCGTAGCATTTTCAGGCCCATAGCTGAGATAGATAAAAAGTGTCGAATTACTTATCGTCCAGATTTTGATATAAATCATCCTCATCTTCAGGAACGCATCGAATGCTTTATCCGCGTCTTCAAAAAAGCATGCCGCAGCGGCGGGTGGGTGGTCGAGGAGGAGTGCGTCTTCTTTCTATCGACGATGTCTGCAGATATGTAAGCAAGAGTCCCTGCATGAATTGGTCGTCTTCTCAGGCATCAAGAGCACTGTGTGCCTACCAATAACATAGAGCTGAAAATTTAATTGAAAATCTAGCGCCGTGGCGACAGGTATGTACGGAGAAGACTTGATATGTGTTCACAGCCATTCTGAAACCAGGGATTCTAGCATGTAAATAATGATCTTGAAAATATGCCTGTACAATGATGTGTATGTGCGGTGTCTACGAGACCCTAATTAAGATTCTTCTTACTGACTTTTCTATGGACGATGCAAACAGAGATGGATTAATTCAGAACACTCGCACTCTGATATCTATTATCCTAAATATGGGAATGTTTAGGGGTTGGAATTCGCATAATGCGATACAATTGAAGATGGACACTAAACTATTATCTTCATCACTATTGCCAAATTCTCACACCTTATAGCTCTGAAAGCAGTATTCATGTATATGCTGTGGTTTTTTGTCAAGCTAATTTTGCAGGTGTTTTCATGATTGCCTTGACAAAATCCACGGAAAACGAAGATTATAAATTCAATCCGTCGCGAGCCCTTTGAGAAAGAGAAGAATAACATGAGAATAAGAACAAGCCTCTCTAGTAAAAGACACCGAGAAAAATTTGGAAAGTGCATTATAAAAATAATAGAAGATCCTCGTGTTCATATTCGATAATACAGACCTAGCTGATTTAGGCTAGCGCCAAAACTAAGCTTGGCTTGAGCTCCACGATCCTTGGGAAAGCTCAAGCTTCCAATCTCCACAGCAGAAATCGGACATACAGTTCGCGGTAAGAATCCTGTACCAACGAATACTATGGCCCCTCCCGCTCGCGGACGCTCGCTTGCAAAATCCAATTTCGATGCCTACTTTTCCAAACTTAGGACATCGACATATGTCGACAACCCGCGCCCAAATGCCGCTGTCTCTCAATCCCATTTCATTCGAACATTATCATGGAATTCGACAGGCACCTTCATCGCTACTGGAGCTGTAGATCGTACCCTGCGAGTGTGGAACCCCGAGCGCGTAAATGTTCGACATTCGACCGAACTCAAGGGACTTGGAGGCGCAGTTGAGCGTGTGAACTTCCACCCTACAAATGAGAACGAGTTGGCGAGCTGCACATCAGACGGCGCAGTCAGGTTCTGGGATGTACGATCGAGAGCGAGCGTCGGGGAAATCAAGGTTGTTGGAGGTCCGTTTACTTTAACCTGGACACCGGATGGCAGCGAGATCGTCGTTGGAACGAAGGTGAGTTCATTATGTCTCTGGTGGGCGTGTTGCACGAAATTTAACAATTGTCCAGAACAATACTCTTATACAAATCGACCGAAGTACCCTAAAGACCATATCCGAACATCCCCAAAGTGTACAAACAAACCAGTGCGTTTTCGATTGGTCGGGAAATCATCTCTTCCTTACCAACGGCGATGGATGCGTCCAGATCCTACGATACCCTTCATTCGAGAGCGCGATCACCCTGACGGCGCACACATCTTCATGTTATGCTGTTTCAATGTCGCCCAGCGGAGAGTATCTTGCTGTGGGTGGGGGAGATGCACTAGTATCGCTATGGGATACACAAGAGTGGGCGTGCGTCCGGACTCTGGACTTGGTAGATAACCCTCTGAAGAGTGTCGATTTCTCTTTCGACGGGAGCTATGTTGTTGCTGGTGCAGAAGAATCCAAAAAGCTGCAGATCGCTCATGTCGAGTCGGGAGACATTGTGCACGCCCAAGATCTTACGCATCCTGTAGCACAGATAGCCTGGCATCCGTGTCGCTATATTCTGGCATACTCAGCAGATAGCCAAGGATTGAAGATTGTTGGCGCTATCAACTAGATTGTGAGAGGATTGTTGAAGGCTGCGACTAGAAACCACGCATTTTCAGGCGTTTTTGGAAACGGAATGGTAAAAAGATACCCTTAAGTGCGAATATGGGATGAAGAAATTCGAGTAAGAACTGCATGTTCCAGGCAGCTTAGAATTTGTTACGATATATATACTGCAAGAATATTGACAAGTATCTGAGATCTTTCCACATCTTATTCTACCTGGAAGAATAAGTAAACGCCCCCCCCTACGAAGATGATTGCTTGAGTAACGTTATGTTGATACAATCAATTACTCAACGTCCGAAAGTCGCCAAACACCACGTCGTTCGTATTAGGACGATTACCTACATGGTCTGCTATTCCGAGGCTCGGAGTAAATAAATCCGATGACGACATACTTATATCAGTAGACCTCTCCCTCATCTATTCCTGTCGTACTACCTTATACAAATCTATCCTTGAATAATATCAGAATGGACGTCCACGCAGTCATCAATCCCGCCAGCCTCTTCTCAGCCAAAGGTCTTTCGGTTGTCATAACCGGAGGAGGTAGTGGTATGTTATGTCTGAAGCTCCAAAGCTACCCCGCCATGCCCCGCCTCCCCCTTCTGTAGTCATTCCACAACATATGCATATGCATTGACAATTAAGCACTGACAAGATATCTAGGCATTGGTCTTGCCGTCGCATCTGCCCTTCTTCAGAATGAGGCCTCGAAAATCTACCTCATTGGCCGCCGAAAGAACGTCCTTGATGATGCCATCAAGTCTCTTGTAGATTCTCCAATCGCACCTAAGAATGCCTCATCCGTTCTGGTTGCTATATCTGCCGATGTCACTGATACTGAATCCGTTGCTGCTGTCGTTGAGCAAATAAAGAACGATACGGGGTATGTGGACGTTCTGATCAACAATGCCGGCGTCATCGGGCCCAAGATGAACACCGAACTGCACGGTGCCCAATCTATCGAGCAACTCCAAAAAGCCATGCTATCTGGATACGATCAATGGGGATCTACTATGGCAATCAATACCCAGTCCGTCATAGGCGTGTCAGCGGCCTTCCTCCCACTACTTGAGGCAGCAAACACACGCCGCGGATTCAAGACTGGGAAAGTCCAAGGAAAGGGCATTGCGAGGGAGCAAGATAAATCTCAGTTAGAGAAACTCGGATTAGACGCGGACGATGATCGCCTTGCGCATATCATCACAGTTGCGAGCGTAGCGTCTTACATGAGATGGTGCTCAGCCGGTTTGGCATACAATGCAAGCAAATCGGCTGCTGCTCATCTAGGGAAGATGATGAGTACGTTCCTAGCGGAATGGGGAATCAGGAGTAATATCGTCTGCCCTGGGTAAGTAATATATTGTACGAACATGCTCGGGTGTATACTGACTATTGTGTCACAGTCCATACCCCAGTGAGATGAATGCCGTGGTGACCAAGCCATTTTCCACAAGTGAGGTTCCTCAGGGCCGCATGGGAAATGTGAATGACATTGCTGCTGTATTCTTGTTCTTGGTCGGCAAGAGCGGTACCTATGTCAATGGTACTTCACAGCTCACTGACGGTGGTCGCATTGCGGTGTTCCCAAGTGTGTATTGAGGTTATGTGCATGAGCTATACAAAGCATTACAAAGTTGATTTTATTGTACATCTAGTTAGCCTTCTGCTATAGACGTAAAGACCCGACTGGATGATTAAAGTAGTATGAAAAGGAGTATGTAGTGCAAGTCTACCTGGGCGCTATTCCAAGTAGACAAATATTCATACAATCGAACTCGATGCTAAAATCGGCACATACAGTTCTAGTCCCCATAACTAATGTCTTAATATCTGTTTTCGGCAAAACGCAAAGGCAGGTGACTTCGCGACGCGATCCATCTGTGACGGATAGTGACGTCATTGACCTTACCCTCCATAAAGGTCTTCGAATCTCAATACAAAAACCCCCCAGTAACACTACACTACATCTTAAATCGCCTACTCGAGCAACCAGAAACGAACTCTCAAACTCCATAACCCTATCCCAGAAAATACAAAATGTCATCAAATCAAAACCAACAACCCGGTCTCGTTGCTGGCCATGCGCAGTACGTCAAAGGCGCTGCTGAGGTATGTCTATCACACACATAATAAGAGAAATCTACTCACATGCTCTTCACAGGAGACCATCGGAAACGTTACTGGAAACCAGGCATGGAAGTCATCTGGCGTTCAAGACAAGGAGCAAGCTATTGATGCCATGAAGAACGCAAGCGAGCAAAGAGATACGAGCAATGGGCTTGGTGGCGTAGAGGAGAAGGCAGGAAATTTGGTGGGATGTGAGGGGATGCAGAAGGAGGGTGCTGCGTCGAAGAAACAGTAATGATATAATAATACGAAGAGTAATGACGAACGGCATTAGGTTTATAATACAAGACTCCCAAGCCCAGACAGTAACTGGCTCCTCAAAAATACATGGAATCCACTGTATGAAATCAATTCAAAGCTTCGGTTTTCCATGACCGAGGCGTGATGATGATGAACCTCTTACCCTCCAATTTGGACCATAAACCTTTTCTAAAAAGTCATGCTCCGGATGCAGTACAAATATGTCCATCATGGGTGTTGTCTCGATGTTGACAATCGAATTCTGCCATCCGTCGCAATCCACCCGATAATATGCTTTAACAAACTTTCCATTAACCCAATAGGTCTGTCTTGAGTGTCGAAGCCGCAGAACAACATTCTTCCAGCCTTCGTGAGTTTTCTGCTCACACATCAGGCCTATTGATAAGTAAGGAGAATCGGCGGACACGTGGGCCTGGTTCAGTATCCAGGCCAAAATATAGATGCCGAAATCCGTGATTGTACACGGCGCTAGCTGGTTAATGTTTCGGAAGCGCATTTTGGGTGTGTTGACAAAGTCGTCAGGCGATTGGGCAAGTAGACCGCTGCTAGTGTCCTGGCTGTGCCAAACAAAAATCGAGTCATCGAAAGATGTCCTTAAAATTTCCTTCTGTAGACGGGCAAACGCCTTCTGTAGCCCTTCACCGTACTGGATGGAGATGTTGATATCGAACAATCCCATGAGACTATAGGCCCTATCTTCTGGCCGAGTTGTTTGTCGACTTGACGCCCAAGACATACGTTCCGCAATGCAGCAGGCCCAGAGTTTATGAGAGTCCCGCAAAACAGATGCTTTGACTCCTGTGATCTTTGCGACTAACGTGAGCATATCCAGCTCACCATAAGGTCCGAAATACCAGTCTACAATCTCAGACCAATCCTTTGCGAAAAAGGAGCGGTTTTCCGATGCAATAAGTTCTTGTAAAGTCCATCCTCTTGTAAACCAGCGGGCATTTTTGAAGTCATTGAGCTTGACAGGTGCAGGTACATCCTCCAAGTACACGATGCAGATGTCCGCATCCCTGTACCATGCAAACATACTGCCAATTGCCTCGGAGAGCTCTGCACTGCTCCTTTTATCAATACAACACGAATCAACCCAGCCATAATCGAAACCGCGGCTCTTAGCTAGCTCACAAAATCGGCGAATCTTGCTGAATCCGGGTCTAGCCTTAATCTTTTCGTCGACTGGGTCATTGTGAATTTCGTGAAAGAGGACTTCTGATTCAAACCAGGTGTGTGAGAGGATGGCGTAAGCGGGCTTGGTCGAGCCAGAGAACTCTTTGAGATGAAGGGTCGTAGTATTGAGAAGCCACATGACAGGAATTGGAATCTATGATACTTGGTTTGCAAAGGGATGTCGCGAGACAGAAGGCTGCATTGCGAAGTTGGCGACACAGCTGAGATGATACATGTTCTTGTCGGTGGCTGTGCTGCCCCAATTGGGCGTGATGGCGTCCGTACTCACTTCATCTGTTTCGTGAATTAATCGCCAGTGTAGAATAGATAATTGTTCCTTAGAATGCACTTGTAATGGTTACAATGCCTGGCATATTCTTCCTCTCTATCGGGATAGTTTCCTCAGAACCGGCTACCTGGGTCGGTTAGTAACAAATAGATGAGAAATCCAACCTTATAGCCGCATCCACAATTTCTCCTCGTCACCGCCTTTACTTGCGCTCCGATAAAAAGCCGCTGAGCCTCACACAGAGTACGGTAAACCACATCTGTTTGCATGCATAATCGGCAGCCCCATAATGTGGTCTCTGAAAGATGGAGTCCAACCTAGGCAGGTCGACAAGGCCCGCTTCTTTTGGACGGCGGACCTCGGCAAAAAGCACGCCATTGCAGAGGGCAACGACACTCCTTACAAATCAACTGTAACGTGAAGAATAACAAACAAAATTTTGTCGTACAATTGCACTGTGTCAGCATTTATCTCCGTGCCATTTCCGATTCGATTTGGAATCCTGAGGCTCATATAAATACTCCTCGAGCCGTTTTGCATTGGTTCCTTATCGGTGAATTTGTCTCTCGGGCAGGTCAACATTCGACACATTCTACACAAGTACTATTTCGAGAGGATTTCGACTCTCAAGAACACTTCTATTCAAACATGCCTTCCCCTGATGTCAACCCTGGGGTCCCAGATATACCATACTTCACCCCGCAACATGTCACGAGCCCAGGTGTCCCGTTCGACACATCGAAATCGGTCCCCACGCTATTTACGCCTCTGAAAATCCGGGGTACGACTATCAAGAACCGCATCATTGTAGCACCCATGTGCCAATACTCGACTGCCGCATTTGGCCCCGAAACCGGCGCTTTGACAGACTACCATGTTGCAACCCTTGGCCACTACGCCCTCAAAGGCGCAGGAATGGTAATGGTCGAGGCTACAGGTGTTCAGGCGAACGGGCGTATCTCGCCAAACTGCCCGGGAATTTGGGACGATGCCCAAATCCCAGCCTTGAAGAGGATCAGCGATTTTATTAAGAGCCAGGGATCTATTTCTGCAATTCAGCTTGCCCATGCAGGTCGAAAAGCTAGCACCGCGCCTCCGTGGCTTACGTCCGGAGTTCCTGGCAAGAAAATTAGCATGCGATCGACCAAGGAGGCTGGCGGTTGGCCAGAAAACGTTGTTGGGCCGACTGAGGGCGATTCCTGGGATGGCAAGCCGTTGGATGACGAGTCTGGCGGTTTCTACCCACCAAGAGCGCTGAGCGAGCAAGATATCAAAGAGCTAGTTCAAGACTGGGCAAGTGCAGCACGCCGAGCTGTGAAAGCTGGTGTTGAGGTGATTGAGATTCACGGTGCCCACGGGTATCTCGTCAACCAGTTCCTATCCCCAGTTACGAATCGACGAACGGACAAGTACGGCGGATCATTCGAGAACCGCATAAGGCTTCTTGTTGAGATCATCCAAGCCGTCCGCTCCGCTATCCCAGAGACCATGCCTTTGTTCCTCCGAATCAGCTCTACAGAGTGGCTCGAGGAGACAGACATCGGCAAGCAGCTTGGGTCTTGGGACATTGAGTCCAGCATCAAGCTCGCCAAACTGCTCCCTGGTCTTGGAGTTGACCTCCTTGATGTTAGCAGCGGTGGAAACCACCTCCAGCAACGCATCAATATGTTCGACTCCAAGGACTATCAGACACGCATCGCTGCGCGCATTCGATCTGAGCTCAAATCCGAGAACCTCAATCTCCTCATCGGCGCCGTGGGTCTCATCACCGAAGCTGAGCAGGCCCGTGATATTGTCGAAGAAGGAGGTGCCGCTACCCGACTTAATGGAAACGGAAATGCTGAGATTGAGAAGGAGGCCAGAGCAGCTGTGCAGATGACGGATGCACAATCAGGCAAGGAGCCCCAGGCCGATGTTGTTCTTGTGGCCAGACAATTCATGAGAGAGCCCGAGTGGGTGTTGAGGATTGCGTGGAAGCTGGGCGTAGATGTTGCATGGCCTAGTCAGTTCTTGCGTGTGAGGTTTCCAAAGTTGTGATGATGATACCCCTGGTGGGCTTTAGAAGATAGAAAGGAATGTTTCTAGAATATATACCTACACGAAATATACAGTTTTTAAAGAGGACTCCAATATCAGCTCTATGAATCATGCATCGGTGAGAATTTCTGAATCGGTTTGTCAAAAGGAATCGAGTGAGGCCAACTATTCCTTAGTTCAATCAGTATCAAACGTTTTGAATAGCCTACATGTTATTTTATCTTGCGCAACTTGAAATGGAAGTCGTCCCTAGGGATCTTCTTTCCAAACAAAGCGAACCGGACTCTACTCATCAAGTGTTGAGGGTTGAAAGAGAAGATGAACTCAAAATTCAATGACTACACCTGACCATTCTCAGCGCACGCATTTACCTAAACATTTTATAACAAAATGCGAGAATGAGTGAATGTGTATTAAATAATCATCTATCCTCACCTCCAAAAAAGAAAAGCAAGACCAAAAAGTCCGATCGTCAACCAAGGACGTACTACACAATCCAATATTTCTCCCAAAGAGCAACCCCACCACCCCAAACAGCAAAAAAGACAAAAAAGAATAAAGTGACAATTTAGCTACTGCCAGTTTCGATCTGGCGCTGGTACCTTGTTAGTAAATTTGTAATGTCGTATATAAAGGGTGTTGACTCACTCCTCCGGGTTATGAGCCCGGCGCGCTTCCCCTGCGCCAAGTAGCTTTTTCAAATCGCTTCTTCGATGGGATTGATGGAAGTTTGGAAAATTAGCTTGCATATAATGTGACAAAAAATGACAGCGGGAAATGGTGGAGGGGGAATATTGAGGAGTGGGGGTGCTGGTGGGGATGCGGTAAGGGCTACAGAGAATTTTTCCAAGTTGTGGGCATTGATGACCCATATTTTGGTAAGTGGGGACGGTGATGACGGCTTGGCGGGGAGCGCTGGGGAGAGGCATGGGGGGGTTGCGCGAGATTGGTTGCGGATTTGATATGCAATAAAATCATTAAACTATTGAAGCATGCATAGCATTGGATAGAGTGTGTGAAAAATGAAATTACGGTTGTGGAGTTGGTACGGTTGACGGCACTCTGGATATCTACAGCAACAGGACTAGCGACGGAACACAATTACTCTACGGGAATCAAAACAACATGTGCAACGTATGAACGCCTGAACAAAATCCTTTCGCTCCAAAAACACCCACCAGAGTATGATGACTCTGCTACACACCCTTCGCTTCATACATGTGGCCACTCTTGCTCAGCACCGTGCCCAACCCGGTATGAATCTCGACTTGGAAAGGCTCAAATGGAACCTTTTCTCCATCAATTGATATGTAACCGTCGTTTTGGTTTTTTGGAATGATTCTGTACGCCGAAATCTTTTGGTAGTCTACGTGCGGTAAGTCGAAGAACTTGTGCTCAGAAATGGCCAGGAGTGTGTTGATCGCGGTATGGCGGTTGATATCACCGCGTATGCGGATGAGATCAATACATCCATCACCGGGCAAAGCCGCTGGGAAGAAGTTTGCATCTGGTGACATATATGCGAGATTCCCGGCATAGAAGTTTCCAAGTTTGTCGTGCGGGACTAGAGTCCATGATGAAGGTAGGGGATCATTCACGGTACCATACTTCAAGGATGGTAAACCTGTTCCTGTCCCTGGCAGAGGGCGGTCATCATGGCTTCGTGCTGGCTTGGATGATTCCGCACGATAAACTTGTCGTACGGCTTCCTTGTTGTCGTACTCGACTTTGAGGGCAATGTCAGCAGGATAGACGGTTTTCCGGAGGAGTCGGACAAGGAATCCCCAAGTGAATCGTGCACTTCCCATCCACCGCAGGTGTTCAGTTGCGAGATCCGTTTCAGCAACAATGCCAACGGCCTGAGAGAGAAACGACATAGTGCGACGGTCGCCTTGCGTGACTGACATGAGGTCCAATGGTGTTCGGAGACCTTTGACGACCGCCAATGCTGCGAGGCTCGGGCTTGCCGATCCATTGAAGTTGAGACTCATAGCATTCCCAGAACCGCAAGGAAGTTGAGCCAGAGCAATTTTGACGAGCGCCCGAGCAGCATCTTGCCTCTTGCTCAAACCATTCCATACTTCATGGGGAATTCCATCGCCGGAACAACATGCAACCACATCGTATGCCTCTATATCCAAGTTCTGCGCGATCTCAACAGCATGTCCGTTATGTGTAGTCTGTTCCACGTCGAGCTCGCATCGTGCTGCCGCAAAGATCGGTGCAATGTGTTTGCTGTATTGTTTGGTCGCATTGCCTTGTCCACCAAATGGATTTACAAGCACCTTGATGCGCTTCTGTCGCTGGGATGCACCGTATGCGCGACCTAGCAGCTTCTCAATCCATGCATGTGCCAATGTACTGTCTGACTTGTCCAGTTTATAACTAACAATAGCGGGTCGGACAACCTCTTTGGAGACGATGTGCGCGTATTGAATAGTGATGTGATCATCGTCGGAATGCTCAGCCCAAAGGATATTGAAGAATGGTATCGAACGCGTAGCCTTGTTGTCTGCACATTGTCAGCCTCGTACTCTGGCCATGCAGGCTCTCTGCAACCTACTGCTGCCGAAATTCACGCCGCAGCAACCCGCGCCTTTGCTATCCAGCAGCGCCTCGTCTATATAGTTTGTAAATGGGAATTCAACCTCACCAGTAACTCATACATACCTAACACGACCAGTGAATCGGTTCCTAGTGTCAAGGATGCCTCTCTCCCAACAGCAAGTGTATCTGACACGTTACTTGGCGCATGTTGAGGTTGCGGCGATTCGGCGCGAGCATTCGAGGGGTCTTTGAAGGGGTTGTCTTCCGCCATCGCTATGATAACACGACTGAAGGTGTCAGCATGTCGAAAGGAAAGGAGGGCAGCGAGATTGTAATAGCCAGGTTAGGTCAGTCACAGTAAGCTTCATGCGCACAGGGACGGATGTCGCGGGCGCAGTCAGAAGCTCCACAAAGATTGAAGGGACCACTTGGGACAGGCATGATGAGCCGAGGCTCCTGACGAATTAGGCAAACACCAACCTACATTCACAAAGTTGTCTATCCGTGACCGCTGGTGTGATAGTCAGGCCAGACTTGTGTTGTATTTCAATTGTTTTCAAGAACCCGTTAGATCTATCTGCAAGAGCCGTTTCTTTCTTTAGACATATCCCAATCCTACACTAACATCCTCCATGGCTATCATGAATTTTTCATACCCAGGTATCGCTAGTTCTCAAAATGCTCACATGCACACATACGCTGTCCTATCCTCGCCAATGTCTTTGCAATCACCCCAACCCTGCATTCATCCATTCTCAAGTCCGATTCGTATGGGTTTTCTCTTACATGACATGTACGTCAAGCCTCACACTTTGTTCAGCCCCTTCAACGAACCTAAACTCAGTGCTAGTCCTTGAGATCTACTTCGAATGCGCACAAAGCCCGTAATTGGACCATTGTCGCCCTCCTTCTCTATGCTTAGATTGGCAAGCGCATCCTCACCTGCTGGAATTAGTTATCGTTCAAGCTTGATGATTGGATTATCCTTACCGAACACGCTTCTAGCGTATAAGTTGGCAGACAAGAACTGGCAATCGCCCTTCATGGATGCTTCTGGTGTGAGACAGCTCATGTTGGTGGATGCCATGAGCTGTTTCAAGAACTCCCGCAGAGACTTGGCCTTCGAGTTGATATTGACCTTGTTTTCCCATTCAAATTCGGTCCACATCTGTCGGAATTGGGTCTCGGTGCACTGCGCTGGCTTAATGTAGTCCATGATATCTACGTGAACATCGTTAAGGATGACGACGTTCGAATCAATTCCCTTCTCGCCTTCGTAGATCACATTTCCAAAGATGACGCCAGTATCCGTTGATGACACTGTAGATGTAAGCGCATGTTCAATATACAAAATGGTTAGAAGTGGATGTACCTTTAATCGTTGTCTGCAGGTTGATAAAATCATGCGGTCCAACATTTTGGGTTGGAGGTCGTTCCACGACTTTGAGATCGCCAAGGGTCGCGAACTCTACAGTCAGATTCTGCAAAGTCTCCGTCGTCTGGTTGACCAAGAGCACATCTAGCACAATATCGAATTGGTGGACCTGGCATAGTTAGCATAGCTCTACAATAGCTGCCGATTCTTTCTTACCTTGACGTAGGCTTCAGCATACACAGGATCAGAGAATCCAGTAAGCTGAACCACGCGACTTAGTTTCGAGGTAAGATCTTCAGTTGCTGTGTCACCTCCAGTAGCCCTCTCGAGGTCCAGTTCAATCTCATCATTCCCATCCACATCCTTCTTCTTCAGTTGTCGGATATTGAAAGAGTCATCTACATTGACTGCTGACTTAGCCCTCTCCGATGCCTCCTTAGCTGCTCGCTTCTTCTCCTCTGCTTGGACCATTGTCCTAAACGATTTTCGTGTATCCTCAAGGAAAACAGACTCGAGTTCTTTTCTTTGTGCAAATTCAGATAGAGATCGAACACATGTCATGATACGATCAATAGAGTCTTCATCTATGAGATTCTTGACGAATTGGGACTGACCGACGCGGATGATGGAAATCATGATAAGCATTGCCTCGGCTCGGAGGGCATTAGTGCGCGCCTCGTCCTTGGAGATCTCCGAATGTCGCATGACAAGTTTAGTGAGTGTGCTAGATAGAGAAGTAGCAAGGTAATAATCGCCATCGAGGATGAGCTGCCTAAGGGGAGGTTTTTGAGAGTTTTTGACGGCTTCCAGTTTTGCCTTAGCTGCGGCAGAAGACGTAAGAGCGCTCTCTGTAGCATAGGTACCATCTGCAAGAACTTTCCGTGAGCCCGAGGGTGCCGCTGCTTTTGCGTGACCATTAGTCTGTTCAGGCTCTTTTCCTTCAGATGCCTCGTCCAGCAACCGTTGCTCGGAGGCAAGAATAGGGATTTCACCGAGCGATGACCGAATTCCTTTCCAGGCGTCTCGGATGTCCTTGGCTTCCAATGAGAACTCTCCAATAATCCAAAGGACACCACGGTACACCTTTCCAGCTCTTACTTCAGCCAAAGTGGTAACAAGACGTTCGACGATGGAAGCACGGAGATCTGGGAAGCGCTCGACGACCTCCTTTACGAAAGAGATAACATCCACGGCTGAGGCATTGCTACTAACATCGGAAATGAAATCCATGAGAGAGCCAACGACGCTTGCAGCAACCTCTGGAAATTTGATAGCAGACTGGTGAATGGCGGAGATCAGGAGGGATCGGTATTCGGGATTCTTCTCGTATTGTTCGTCGACCGTCTTCATCAACTCTTTCTTAAGGAGCAGGACAACTTCTTCAACGTTTCTGCTTGTGACCATTTCAAGAGCAATGTTAAGAGCCTTCTTCCGCACATCTAGATCGGTGCTCGAGAGAACACGGAGAACTTCCATTGTCAAGTCATCCAGGACACCCTCGTTCTTCTCCCTCAACTGATCAACACGTTCAAGAACGATCAGCTTGACGTTATTATCCGGCTCTTTGATGGCTAACTCAGTGAACTTGCCCGCGGCAGCTTTGACAGCAACGGGGTTGTTCGTTAGAGTAGTCAGTGCATGGGCCGCCTCATAAATAACCGTGGATACGGTAGATTCGAGGAGATCAAAGATCAATCGGAGATACTTGGCCTTGTTCTGCGAGTTGACGACGGCGTCACGACGAATGAATTCAAGTTCAGCTAGAAGAACAAGCTCGTCGTGATTTGGAATGGAATCAAACACTGTGCTGAGATACTCGAACGCCTTCTCGTGGCTGATGGAGGCTAAGGCGGCAAAAGCATTGCGCTTGCAAGTGGCGTCGTTCTCTTCGTCCAAGAAGGTGACCAATAAATCTGGAGCATCCGGGAGTAACTCGGGGAGATGAGTAAAGATCGAGGCAATGGCAAATGTAGCATTCTTTCGGACGTATGCGTGCCTGTGTGTAAGGCATTGGCGTGTGGGTTGCAGAAGAGGCTCTACAAGCTCCGCATCGCGCAGCTTGGTAAGGAAACGTAAGGTGTTTCCCCTCACATATTCATTCGGTGCCTGCAAGTCGAAACGAACCGCATTGCAAACCATTATCCATTCAGGGCGGAGTTTGCCCTGGGTGTCATGTTTCGGGCAGACTTCCAGGAACAAGTACATCAGTTTTTTGAGCGGCTTCGATTTGCTAGGCATAACGAATCGTATTATGTGCATGAGGAGGCCTGACTGAGAGTCGCCATTCAACATTATAGAGAGGATCTTCTTCTGTGAGATTGTTAGGAACCAGGAACTCGATGCGGCGCGGGGCAGCGGGTGGGCATTGATTTATACCATAGTCTCAATCTTCTGCTCATCCGTCCCCTTCTCGAGTGCCTGTTTGAGGTCATTCTGCGAAGGCACATCGGCAGCATTGTCCTGGTGGACCTGTTCATCCCCGCAGTCAGCTTCGGAGCTCCCAATAACGCCAGGTGGTGCGTACTAGACTGTATGAATTCTCCAGAAAGGTAGCCATGATGTCGGGCCGGTTATTTCCCAAGGTATTCGAGCACTAGGTCGTATCTTCTGGCCGCAATGCCCGTGTCCTCCAACAATCGGCCGTTAGCCGTCAATGCCCTGGCGATCCAGAATAGGTGGGATGCTACGTGTATAAAAGGGCGGGAATGGCGGTGGGCGAAGATGGTGCGCGGTCAGGGGAGGGTTGTCGAACAGGAAGTAACGTTGGATGGAAGACAAGAAAATCGCCGTATGAAAGGTGGCCGCTTCGACAGCTCCGAGTACGTCCCGTTGGTGTTGACCCTCTCTCACTGTCAAGGTGTCTGTTCGAGAAAGTGGTCGGCGGGCTTGGCATCCCTCGCCTAGTCGACCAGGGTTTCCGCCACTAGCTGGATCGTGAATCTCTGCCCTTCGACCACCAAGGTTGTGCATCGCCCTCACCAAGACCCTGTTTATCACGGTATTTACCTCTATATACGTTCTCTGACTTCCCAAGAGTCACACAGTACGAACCATCATGAGTTCAGGCGACCCATTCTATCTACGATATTAGTAGGCAATATCAACCTTGCTTGCACGTGCTCAAGGCTGATAAAAGTTGCAGCTCCGGTCACCAAGGTCGATTTGGTCACGAATTTCTAGGCAAGTGTTCAATGCGCAACGTTCAATAATGTATACTAATTGTTTGTGTGAAGAGTTTGACTTTAGGGTGCTTGGGGACGGACGTAGTGCGTCGGCCCGCTATGCCAACAACTCCAACTATAGAAATGACAGCCTCATCCGGAAAGAAAGTAAGAATTCTGTACTCCTACTGCAGATTAGTGGCTGACAATACAAGTGTGTGTCAGCGATGCCTTGGTGGCAGAGATCAAGAAAATTGTAAAAGACTCTGAGATTATGAAGTAAGGCGGCAAGCGAATATTGACCCGACGAATTTACTAACTTTTGTTGTAGAGAAGACGACACCAAATGGCCACAAAAGAACAAAGACGGACGTCAGGAACTGGAAATTCGGTTGGGTAATGAGCACATATCTTTTGAAGTAAGGATCAAATTTCATCAGAGTTCTGACTGAAGCTAATGTCCTTGTAGACGGCCAAGATTGGTTCGCTCCAAGATGTTTCGGATTCTTCTGACCCAGAAGGCCTCCGCGTCTTCTACTATCTGGTCCAAGACCTGAAGGCTTTGGTGTTCTCGCTCATCTCCTTGCACTTCAAAGTAAGTACTTTGGAATTCACTACTTGGCAGAATGTGGCTCATGGTATCTCCGCGCAGATCAAGCCTATCTAGATGTGTCCAAACGTTCCGGCTCAGAGGCGTTGGGCGTATTGCTTTTCCCGCTAGCAAATCACCCTTCTTTGAATTACGAACTACGTAAGGACCGTCCGTGTGCATCGACGTTCAGATTCCAGAAGTAGATCCACTTGGTAGGACACCTGTCTCGGGAAATAGTGTACCGGTCGTCTTGAAAGATGGAACTAGAATGCAGAGAAGAAAAGCAGATATAGTGTCCTGCCACATGTCAATCTCAAATAGATCGGCTGGCAGCGCCAAGACTGCCCCTTCTTCAACAAAAATTGCTGTTTCTCCTAGGTCATGGGGCATAGGATGTGTGCATTGCGGAATCAATCAATCACAAATGGACTGAAGACGAACAAATTCTTTGGTACCACCATAAGTGATACAAATACATCGGACCTCAGAGTGGATAAGGCACGGAAGTGTGAACATCTGAAGTGGATCGCGCATCCCGCGGAATCTGGGGTCGAGAGTTCTTCCAACCTGGGAAAGTTTGCAGTGTCGGCCCACGTGAGGACAAGCGCCGCCTTTCCCCGCGTAATCCAGCCCAGGCCAAACCTGGATGGAACCCTCTTCACTCCGAGTCGCCAAGTCGAGATGGACGTGACCGCTTTCTCCTTCCACCACCCATATTAAATCACCAATCTCTTCACCACCGTTCTTATAGTTTGCTATTCATCCCATGTCCACGTAAACCTTTTTCCCTCGCCCCTAACTGCTGCTCTTCGCCTGCCTTCACCATGCCGACTCCCGATGATGCGATGCTGTCACCGCCAGCGGAGCACGAGCACGAGAGCCATTTGGCTGGCCGCACAACGTGTCCGCCCGAGGAGTCGCGGCCCCTTACGACTCACGACATGACTAGTGACCGATCGCCTGCGGCAGACGAAATCGGCGACATCACAATTACCTCCCCGATCCAGCAACCAACACCACCGCCGACCGAGCGAGAAACGATACCGAATGATCAGTCGCTAGGGGAATCGCAATCCAAGAACCTAGAGCCAGTGTCAGATGGCCCAATTAGAGATATACCTACACCTATCAGCGCGACTGACGAGACCTCTGAGGAGCAGCGCAACCCTCAAACGTCGCCGCTGTCTGTACCTACCTCGGCGTCCGCATCATGGGCGCATTCCAGTATATTAGCATCGCCGTTCCCCAGCCACAGGGTTGGTATTCCCTGTGAATCGTAAAGATGCTTAGGTGCAGTATGGCAAGTTTGCTGATCATCGTGTCCAGTTCCTACCCAATACTTCGTCATCCCTCCTCCGCCCGGGTAGTAAGTTCAAAGGGAACCAAACATCCGATCGACAACAGTACGAGGTGGAAGTAGAGATAAAACATGTGGATATGCGGGAATCTTATCTATGCGGCTACCTGCGTATAAAAGGTGCGTTCGGCTCAGTTCAGTTCAGCTCAGCTCAGCTTGTACGATGTGAACAAGGTCAACTAACGCTCGTACAGGATTGACGGAAGACCATCCAAGCCTTACAACGTATTTTGAAGGAGAAATAATTGGAAACAAATATACCTTCATCACTCAGCATCCGGAATGGGGCTCGAACGAGAAAGTTGATCGTCAACATTGGGCTAGGTTTCCAGCATATAAACCTCTTACCAAATACTCCTCGCGCCCTGACCTCGTCGCAAAAGACTGGATGCAGAAAGAGCACATATTCATGCGGTGGAAAGAGTACTTTTTGGTACCGGACCATCGCGTTCGAACGATCAATGGAGCGAGTTTTGAAGGGTTTTATTATATCTGCTTCAATCAGGTTTCCGGAACCATTGAGGGGATTTACTTCCATGCTAAGAGCGAGAAGTATGGCTTCATCCATGTATTTGAGAGCGCGCAGCTAACAATGTGCCAGGTTTCAGAAACTCCGGCTCGAGCATGTCGATGACCGTGGGTGTCAAGGCGCAATTGAATTCCGATAATTACGAACTGATGATGGGATAGGATGGTGCATGTATAGGGAACATGATATAAGGGGCTGCATTCCGGTTATGAGCGCATACTATTTCTTACGCTAGCTTTTCCTTGTACACTTTTCACACATTTTGGGCGCAGTCTTTGGGAGAGGCGTCTCAGGGGTATGCGCTTACTTCCTGGCCTCTGCATTTGGATTCCTGGATGTAATGTTTAGAACCGTTTTTTGAATGCGACTGTCGCACTTACGTCATTGTTGAACTTGGGACATGCTCGGTGTGCTGAAAGCCTGAAACGTCTCCAGGCTGCCCTGAGCATTGTGTCGGGCTCTCCGATTCAATCTAGTGGAAAAGCTTGACTCCACCTCCATTCTCGCTTCGTGACACCTTGCCGCACTTGGTCGTTTGCCTTGAGCAGCCTCAAACCAGGTACGCCTGGGCGCAGCGAGTGTCGGCTTTTTTCTAGGTTCTTCGGAGTTCCCCAGGATAGCCCCGCTAAAAAGTTCACAACCCAATATCACCACGATCACTTTACCCCTCCACATATCAACCAGACGCTACCTCAGGACTGTCAATCGAATCACGATGCCAGGTGAACCAGCGAAGCGCCAAAAGCGCGAGGAATACAAGCAGTCACTGACCGCGGAGGCAAATGTTTCTGCGTTACCAAAGAAGAAATTCTATCGGCAACGCGCCCATGCCAACCCTTTCTCCGATCATTCGTTGACATAGTAAGGCTCAACCAATCTTATTCCGTTCGCGACTAATTAGCATGTAGTCCCAAATGTCCAGCAGAAATGGACTGGGCATCACATTATCCGGGATTTGCAGTTCGACAGAACATAGGTGAAGAGAAGGAGACCAGCGAGTCACATGAGCAGAGGAAAGAGAAAATCACTCAGCCCGTCGAAATCGCTGACATTGGATGCGGTTTCGGAGGATTATTATTCGCACTCGCGCCAAAATTCCCCGATACGTTGATACTAGGTGCGTCGAACCTTGTGTCCTGATTCCCATGCTGCAATAGGTCCGGGCTGTGTATTAATCTCTTCGAACAGGCATGGAAATCCGCATATCAGTCACCGAATATGTACAAGACAAAGTCCGTGCCTTGCGGGCACAAAACGTATCTACAAACGGTTACCAAAACGTGTCTTGCATTCGTGCCAACACAATGAAGTTTCTACCCAACTTTTTCAACAAATCGCAGTTATCCAAAATATTTCTCTGTTTCCCGGATCCGCATTTCAAGCAGCGGAAACATAAAGCCCGCATCGTCTCGTACACACTAAATTCAGAATATGCATACGTACTCAAGCCTGGAGGTATTGTGTATACCATCACAGATGTAGAGGATCTGCATAATTGGATGGTCGGTCATTTCGAAAACCATCCTAGTTTCGAGCGGGTTGGGGAAGAAGAGCAGGAAAATGATGAATGTGTAAAGATTATGAGAACAGAGACGGAAGAAGGGAAGAAGGTAGAGAGGAACAAGGGCATCAAATATGTAGCCTGTTTTAAACGGTTAGAAGATCCACCCTGGCCTTAGAGAGAAGAAGGCAGAAAAAGAACATAGTAATAGAAGATTGAAAAAGAAGTTTTGATAATATCGCGACCGGGAGGTACACGTCTATCGAGCCTTGTCAAGGCTAAGGTATCAAGACTTTTGGCAACCAATCTAAAAGTACAATTATACCACCAAACGCCTCGCTTTAATAACCAAATGCTGTGTGATACTGTGCCTTTAATCCTCAATCCCTCCCCACTCCTCCTCTTCATCATCTACCATCTCCTCATCCCCATCCTTCTCATCCTCTTCACCCCTCCACTTCTTCACCCTCTCATCCTCCAAACACTCCTTCGCCGCCTCCCTCACAGCCTTAACCATACTCTCCTTCCTCAACTTCCTAACCGGCTCCAACAACGTCTCTAACGGCACGTCCTCAATCTCCTCTCCCGCCACCTTCTCCAACTCATCCACATAAATATCCAAAACATGGTACCTCAGCCCATTCGGAATCTTCGCATCCTTGACATTCAACGGCGACTTCTCCAAAGCCTGCACATATCCCTCCACCGCCTCCGTATTTCCCCACTTCTTCTTCGCCAAAAACTTCCAACTTGCGTTCAGTACCTGTCGAATCAAGTACAGATATTTGTCCATGCGCAGCGCCTCAATTCTTCCCCACTCCCTCGCAATCGTAGTCCAGAATGCATCAAGGAACGGCACGACAACGGAGGTGTTCAAGATGTTAACGAGACCGGCGAGGTCGCGTCCGAGCCGCTGCTGGAGAGCGGGCTTGTCCTGCATCCATAGACAATAGAAAAGACCCTTCCATAGCTTCAGAAGATCGAGTTCGCCGATTTGGCGCTGTGCGCTGAGATAGGTGCGGAGGGAGTCGAGGGCTTGGTCGCGGACTTCCTTGTCTAAAGAGGATATTTTGTCAGTTGGTGTGCTTTTTTGTGAAAGGGTTTTATGGTGAGGAATTACCGCTTGAAGCGAGGTTTTTTATGAAAGGATTGTTTTGGGGATCGGCCGTCATTTTGGAGAACTGGAGGGCGGGATTGTTTGGAGGGTTCAAAGTTGTTTCTGCTGAATTGTAGTGGGCGCGCGAGCAGGAAAATTTAAGGTTATCGATAAGGGTCGCAACTGGATTCGGTTAGCGCTGTTCGATCACCGCGGTGGTTTTCTTTGAAGAATGGGTGGGTCGACGGCTGGTCTTGTTGGATAGGATTGGTGGATGGCCTTTTAGGGGGCCTTGAAGCTTATAATGACCAAAGTCTGAACAAATAGCACACAGCCCTATTTTGAGTAATTTCGTTATAGCATAAGATCGATCTACTTCTATAAGACTCTAGACATTTGTAATAGTTATAAGACTATAGTTAACACATAACTATAAAGTTAAAATTACAAAATTCTATAATCACATAATTATAGAAACATAGAGATTATTTGTAATCTATAAAGAAATATATTATTGATTAGAAGCTAAAATATACAAGCTTTTGAAAGTTTAAAAGATATAATTATCTACTAGATAGCTAAGCAAGAATTGAAATTCTACATTTAGAAGTTATTAACACATTTTTAAGAATTCTATAGTTTCATAGATTTTAATAGAAACTAAGATATTTTCTAAATACTAAAGAAAAGACAACACTTTTTCTATTCCATAGGATTTGTCTTCAAATTTCTCTTTAGTTAAGCTAGAATTATTAGATATTTAGTATCTTTGCTTAGTAATATTACCTTGGCACATATTTGCCTAACCAAACTGCTTTCTCTTAATTCCTTCAAGGTGCCCTAGAATACCCACAACAGAGAAATAAGCACAACTAAGAAAAGTAAGCTAATAAACTAGCTATAACCTATGATTACTAACCACTCTAGGGGCTAGAACCGCTTTAAAATATCTCGCTAGTTATCTATTGTGCCCCTCTTCCCTGGTATGGACTTCACCCGATCAATACTACCTACCTCTACATCATGATATCTAGTACACGCTCTTCGTGTTCTAAAGTCAATAGTAGAGTGCTTTGTCACGTTACTAGGGTGCTGACACGATGTAGGAGCCAATGCCGTCAACGGTGGTGATTCCATCGACTACACCCCCCGCGAGCCGTGTTCTGCTTGACAAGGTCCGTCGCACTCGATTTACGCATTTTAATAACCATTTCTCACACTATCTATCTTCTAGGTCCACTCAATACTGTCAGTTCGCACAAAGGACGGAGTAAGTGGAACGCGACTAAACCCCCTCCTCCCATGTTATTGCTTAGCTAATCCAATATTGCCGCTTTAGGACGAGCAGTATCTTGTGCGATGGAAAACTGATTTACCAACACTATCTCCACCGCTCAGTTGGCATAGCATCTCGGAGCTTGCACGGTGCTTGGAGTATGTTCAGGATTACCTTGATGAACGGGCGAAGTATGCATCGTTTCTGATCTTTCATGATATGTTACTCATTCTTTAACAGGTTTATAGCCACAGCGCCGGCTTTGGTACATCTTGCGAAGAAGAGGAAAAGTCCGGATGACGATGGGGAAATCGAGCGTCGCCCCTCGCCGTTAGAGAGGCATCTTCAACAGCATGATAGCCGTGCAAACTCTACATCTCGATCCCCATCAGTTTCATCAGCGACTGCTTCAGGACCAGCAAAAGTCCCGACTATCGACATCTATAATGGCATAATCGACTCGCAAGATGGCTTCATCGTTGCCCGTAAAGTAAGGGTATCTCCCATACACCATCTCCCTTCCGTATTGACCAAAGCACCAGGCAAGCAGCTCAACTATCCACCACATCAACCTCCAGAAAATCCCTACCCCCTCCATGCTACACACAGCCCAGCACTCCAAGATCGACAAAGCCGAGCGCCTAATTCGTGCAGAATACGTCCGACGCCTCGAAAAAGTCCCAGGAAAACGCATCTACCTCGTGAACCTTCACGACTCCACAACCCCCTCCCTCCGCTTTCGTTTCATCTCAACCTCCATCCTACGCGAAGGCGTGACCCGCGTCGACCCCATGGCCCAAGTAGGCTGCACCAAATGCTCGCCACACATGGGCCGCGACATCGGGTGCGAATACACCAAGAAATGCGACTGTCTGGAATACGCGGCCGTCGACGAATCACGGCTCAGCGAGACAGAAAAAATCCAACTCTACGACATCCGGCTGAACGGCGGCTCCACCATGGGCCTCCCCAAGAAATTCCCGTACTACGCCGAAGGAACAAAAGTCCGGCGTGAAGGCACGCTGGTCCCGTTCTACGCAAACTCACGCCACCCTATCTACGAGTGCAACGATAAGTGTGGCTGTGGTCCGCGGTGCCGGAACAAGAACGTACAGTTCGGACGGCGCGTCGAGCTCGAGATCTTCAAGACGGCGTCGAATCGCGGCTGGGGACTCCGGTGCCGGCAAGATCTCTTCGAGGGCCAATTCGTCGATACGTATCGTGGAGAAATCATAACGGATGCCGAGGCGACGAGGCGTGAAAACTCGGCGAGTTCCAAGGCGAAAGCGTCATATTTATATTCTCTGGACAAATTCGCCGAATCCGAAGGGTTGGCGGACGAAGATGTGTACGTTGTGGATGGAGAATTCATGGGGGGGCCGAGCAAGTTTATGAATCATTCTTGTGAGCCGAATTGTAGGCAATATACTGTGAGCTACAACAAGCACGACTGTAGAGTTTATGAGATTGCATTTTTTGCGTATAGGGATATTAGGGCGGGGGAGGAGTTGACATTTGATTATTTGGATAAGGAGGAGGAGGATGATGACGGGGGGATTGGTGAGGAGGAAGAAGAAGAGCCGAGCGAAGAAGCGATTCCGTGTCTGTGTGGGGCGAAGAAGTGTAGGAGGTGGTTGTGGACTTGACAGGTGGGGATGGGGACATAGAGTGTGGAAAAAACACGATTTCTTGTGTAGAGGGAAGGGGTATTGGAACGAAGGCCTCCCTGAGCTTCCTACAACCCCTCTCACGTATCGAAACCGGGACGCTCCTCCACTCTCTCTTGCAAACGAAAGCGATTTCCAGCCGGGTATGGGCGCATGGATAGATGGGCTTCGACACCGTCGGTTCTTCTCAAATAGCACACGTAGGGACACATGCACTGCAACATTACAATTGACCCCAAACACACAAATCCACACGCAGCAACAAGCCCCCTCCTCTCTCAACCACCTTTACATACATATGTACCCCATGATAGATCAACAACATGAACACCAGGCCTATGAATCCCCAACCTCAGTCCGCCCTAAAACGAACAAATCAAACAACACACTTCCCAAATCCATCTCCCTCTCCACCACATCCTCCGAGTCATTTCAATCACCAACATCACCGAACCCCAGACCAATTTTAATTTTATTTTTTCAAAATGACATTTCTATTCGCATCACCATACTAGACTTCTCGCCAATCCATTAATTACAATTTAAACCCCCTCCTACCCCCCTTCCTCTCATACAAAAGAAAAGAAAAAAAAACCCTCCTTGCACAAAGTAAGGGAAAATTTCAAACTCGGTCCTTTCTGGCCATATCCACAATTTGATGGAGAAGGAAAAAAAAACAGGAAAAGGAAAAGGTCGTCTTGGGGTATATAATAATACGCATCACTCACTCGCTGACTCGCTGAGTCACTTACGCATACGCTAAAGACAGACAGATAGACAGAACGGAACGGAACGGAACAGAACAGAACAGAACAGATAAATAAGCAGGCAAGCAATGATCCAAACCAATAAAGGCAGAAAGAGAGAGATAGGAAAATATAAAGAACGTGTATATACTAAAACCCAGTAAAAAAAGTGACCAAAGGTCTCCACGACCACCAACAAAAAAGGAAAGCTACGCTTTTATACAAAGGAAAAAGTGCCATGTACTGTGCTATTCAAATTATACATCTTTCTCTTCTCTCTTCCATCTTCTAACCCCCATGCCTCAACTCCGACCCAAAATTCAATCCAATAGGCGTAACATCCCCATCGACCGTACTCTCATCATCATAGAATCCCGATTCACTAAACCTTCCATCCTCGGCATCTTGATCATACGACGCCTTGCGTAGTAGCGGCGGCGTACTGGGAACCGGTTGTTTCCCTAGGAGCGGGAATCCGGCGTTGGAGCCGCGCGAGCTGGCTGAGTTCGTGCGCAGATTGTGTGGGCGGCTCGTGGAGGAGGGGAGATCGGGAGTGCGGCGGAGGTTCGAGGTTGGGGGGGTCATGAGGCCGGAGAGGAAGGATTGGGCGGAGGCTGGGGCGGCGCGGGAGGGGGTTTGGGTGCGCGAGTTGCTGCCGGAACCGCCGGCGAGAGAGCTGGAGGCGTGGTCGCGGCCTTTGCGCCAGTTGCCGAATGCTGCGGCGAGCTGGACGGCTTTAGGAGAGGCGAAGTTGGATAGTGTGGAGAGGGTTGGGAATGACTGTTGACCGCCAGTGATGAGGCGTTCCTTCTCTTGCTGCTCCATTTGGAGATTTGTGCGGATGCGAATGGCAGCATCGCGGACAGTCTCGCGGTCGAAAGATGGCTGAGCGAGGGCATTGATCAGGTCGTTCAAGTCATCAATACGGACCCCGAGGAGCTCACGAAGCCAGGTGATCTCAGTGTCACGTTCCTTGAGTTTGGCAGGTGCCTCGTTGTCCGACTCATCGAGCTTGTGTTCAAGCTCTTCGATGCGAGCCTCACGTTCCTGAAGCTGGTCTTGAAGCACGTCGATGGACTCCCGCAGTGCTTGAGGGGAGATCTTCTCGGGACCTCCAGCAGTTTGCGAGGATGACGAGGCTGGAGACTTGCTTAATTGAGCGGCGGCAGCTGCAGCGCTTGCGGCTTCCTTAGCAATGGACAGTCTCTCCTCCAAGAGTGACACCTTGTCTTGAAGATGCTCCATCCTGGAGTCCGCAAGGGACAGGCGATCTTTGCTGAACGACTCTGCTCGCTCTTTGTCCTCACGAGCAATGACAAGAGCTCGAGCATGTTCCTGATTAACGCGTTCTAGACGACGCTCGAAAGCAAGTTGCTGCTCCTGAAGTGCGAGTTGTTGTCTCTCCATAGCTTCGTGCACAGCCTGCTTCTTCGCATCGGAAGCGGCTTCCAGATCAAGTTCGTGCTTGGCCTTTAGATGATCGGTGTCCATTCGGGAATTGTCGAGTTCAGCACGGGCGCGAGCGACCTCACTCTCGAGTTCCGCTCTGACCATGTTGACTTGGTTGTTGGCAACGTCTAGGTCAGCTTCCATTAGTACGCGAGTGCGGCGGATTTCAACATGTGCAGCCTCCCGTGCTTCTCTGAACTCTCGCTCGTATCGTTCAGCAGCGTGCTTGTGTTCCTGGCTTTCTTGCTTGATCTGTTCGATAGTCTCTTCAAGTCGGAGATTATGTTTCTGAGCCTGTTCTAGAGTGATTCGGAGCTTCATGCCCTCACGCTCTTGTGTTTCGAGCCTCTCAAGTTCGCGCTCAAGTCGTTCCCGAGTACGTCCTTCCGCTTCGATCCTTGCGCTGAGGACCTCATATTTCTTCATATGGGCCTCGTCGCTCTTTTGCCATTGAGCGCGCTCTGCAGCCGCTTGTCCAGATGCCACAATCATGTCTTGCTGAAGCCTGTCGAACTTAACGCGCATAGCCTCGCGGACACGAGTGGCTTCCTCTGTCTGCAACCGTGACTGTTCGATCGCCATACGCATCTTCTCTGTCTCTTCATTTGCCTGTTGGATGTCGGCCCTCCACTTGTTAGAAGAAATACGATGTTCCTCCAAGGTAGAGGTGAGGGCTTCGTTCTCCGCAGTGACAACATCCAACTTCTTCTTGAGATCCTCCTCAGAGCTTTCCAAGCCAACGGCCTGGAGCTTGAGCTCATCAATCTCAGCGAGAAGAGCAGCCAGTTTGTGGCGAAGTTCATCATCGCTTGAATGGAAGGAGGCGAGGCTGTGACGGGCAGTTTCGCACTCATCGGTCAGGGCACGGATCTTGTTCTCATCATCACTGGCGGCTTCACGAAGGAGTACAAGCTCTTCCTCGGTAACTTTGAGTAGGCGTGCACCACTTATCTCGCGCTCTTCCAAGACCTTGCGAGTCTCAATTTCGGCGTCAAGCTGCGAAGTAGTGTTCATGAGTCTTGCTTCCAATTCGGCAATACGCATATCCTTCTCTTGAATAGCTTCAGTCTCCTCGCGCTTGGCAATCTGGGTGCTCTGTCTGTTGAAAGCGTCGTCGAGGAGCTCTCGAACATCGTCAGCTTTCAAGTGGTTGCTTGTGGTTTGCGCAATAGATGCCTTCAAACTTCCAATAACTTGATAGATCTCGGACAGGTCAACTTGTGGTTGAGGAATATCGATCGGAGCTTCCAAAGCACGTGTAGGTTGATGAGAAGCCAAAGCCTCAGCCACAATAGCACGGATCTCATCTGGTTGGACGATCTGGGGGATCGGTGTGGGTTCCACAGGTTTGTGAGCTGCAAGAGCTTCCGAAACAATGGATCGAAGAGTTTCAGGTTGTTGCTGAGCTGTGATGGCTTCTGTGACGATAGCACGGATGTCATCTGGCCAAATCTGTTCTGGAATTGGCGCCGGGGGTTGAGGAGCGTGGGTTTCGAATGCGTCCATAACAATTGCGCGAATATCATCAGGTTGAACAGGGGCAACAGCAGGCTCCGTGGGTTGGGGAACATGTGCAGTGAGTACATCCTCCACGATCGACCGGATATCATCGTGCTTGATTGTTTCCACAGGAGCAGGTGCGGGAGGTTGGTGGGAAAGAATAGCGTGTTCAACAATCTCCCGAATCTGCTCGGCTGGAACCGACTCATGCTTGGGAGGTGTCCATTGAGATTGATGTTGAGTGAGAACCTCCATGATTACATTGCGTAAATTCTCCGGCTGCAGATGCTCTGTTGGCTGCATCTGAGGTTGATGTGCTGCGAGTGCCTCTACGACCAGATCACGGATCTTTTCCGGCAGTACTGGTTCGGGAACAGGTACTGGTAGGGAGGTAACAGGGGGCTGATGAGCTTCAAGGGCCTCCCTAACAATCGATCTAATCTTCTCCAGCTTCCTGTCCCTCCTCGGAGAGCGGTTGCGATAATGCGGGTCGGTGCCGATCTCGTCATCCTCGTCGTCGGCGTCACTGTCGATACGTTCGGCAGTAGAGATGCTGCGTCGGCCACGTCCAGATTTTTGCGACATCAGGGAAAGAGAATCTTGAATAATTTGCAAGTTCTGCTCGAGCGGATCAAGGCGGGACTGGAGGAGACGGCCAATGAGATCATCAACATGGCTGTCGAAGAATCGGCTGCGGGTTTGAATCTTGTCTTCGCCTTCTGAAAGGAGTCCTTCGTCCCAGTCACTCATTGGAACCTCTTCGGCATTGTTGAGACGGTGCACTGGTGATTCGTATGCGATACCAGCACGCTCATCATCAAAGGGATCTTGAGAGACTGACGTCGAGGATGCATGCAGATTCCGCGGAACGTACAACCTGCGGGGGCTAGGACTAGGTGCGTCACTACGCAAATTAGTGTTTGGCGCAAACTCGGCACGCTCGAAGTCGTGAACAGAAACTCCTCTCGAATTTGGCTCCCATCCAGACTGTTCGCGTTCAACACCGAAATCGGATCCTTCTTCATTCATGTGTTTCATCACAGCATCGATATCCATGAATGAAGCCTGGTCAGCTTGGTCAAAGTCAACACTTTCACTTTCAGGATACGGCGCACGCCTGCGGCCTTCCCAAGCAGTCTTGAACGAGCCATCGTCACTAGGTCGAAAGGTGGTGGCTGGGCTTCGGCTTGCGTGACGTGGGGGGCTGATATGACTATTGTCGAAGTCTTCACTTCGTGCAACGGATGGTTTCGTGATGTGAATGCCGAAATCAAGGCCATTAGAGCCAACTTGAGGACGGAACTCGAAAGGCTTAGCGGTGGCCGAGAGGGAGCTCTGATGTGAATGGTGCCTGATAAAAGCCCTGGGAGCATCCTCCACTGTAGGAGTGATTGCATCAGCCTCATCAGCGCTGCCAACTTCAATCGGAGTCTTGGAGTCGGAGTCATCCAAATACTCCTCCTCGGAAGCTGTGACCGGTGGCACTTCAATCGGAGCACCTTGCTGAATGGATTGCGGTTCAGGGCTCTTCGACTTGGATTCAGCTCTCTCAGCATTTGGTGACAGATTCTCCTTGTCTTCTGGAACCACATCACGCTCGATCTCTGGCTGAATTCTGTTTGCTTGTGTTTGTCGTGCCTCGCCCAAGGGCTGTGACGTAAGGACTGGCTGAAGAGCAAACTTGGGTACATCGTCGCCATCCGTGCGACCTCGTCGAGCACGCTTCTCGCGTCCATCTGCTTGTGTGATACGTCCGTCTTCGTCCTCCTGATCTTCTGGCTCGTCTTCCTCCTCGGGAGTCTTCTGGCGAGTTGCATCTGGGCGTATAATCGGTACTGCCTTGGAGCGCTTAGCAGGTTTGACGATGTCGCTTGCAGAGATATTGACATCTCCGAAGATCTTGGAGGTGAAATTGGCAGGTGCGGACGGTGCTGCCTCAATATTAATACCTCCAGGATTGAACGCAGGAGCATCTGGTTTGAAAGAAAGTCCTCTGGAGGAGAAATCAAAGCCACTGGATGGCATGGCCGCTGTATTCACTTCCAAAGGCTTGAAGGCAGGTACATCTGGCTTGAAGGCAGGTGCTTCTGGCTTGAAAGCGGGAACATCTGGTTTGAAGCTTGGGATACCTGGTCTGAAGGCGGGAACACTCGGCTTGAATGTAGCTACATCAGGTTTGAATGCAGACGCTTCGGGTTTGAACACAGGCACTTCAGGCTTGAAAGCCGGAGCACCTGGCGTAAAGGTAGGTGCCGCGATATTCAAGTTAGCCATGCCATCGATGCTTGGTTTATTGCTACGTGGGGCATCGAAACCTGCCGACTTGAGGGCAGGCGAGAACGATAGACTCGACGAGGACGGACTGAATGCAGCACCAGGATTGAATTTGAACTCCTTGGCATCAACATTGAGTTTCGAGATGGACGAGTGCGATGTGTGCTTGCTGTGCATGGCAGAGCCAGGCTTTCCAAAGGCGAATTTAGAGTCCTTCCACGAGGTGCTTACTTGGGAGGGTGCTTTGGAATGCTGAGCGGAGCTTTCGGCTGTCTCGCGAACCTCTCCCTCTTCCAGACTAGGATTCGTTACGTCAGATAGATTCGTTCTAGCCCCATCACTATCCTTTCTAGGGTTATCCGATTGCTGAGTTTCGAAGTTGAATGGCACATGTTGTTGAGGCTTGGCAAGCGAATGTGCCCGACTATGTGGTTGAGGTTGATGTAGGACGGGCCGGGATTCCTCCCATTTCGTGTTAGTCACAGCATTCGAAGCCTGGATTTGTTTGGCGATTTCAGGCTCCGTACTGAAGTCTCCTCCTTCATCGAATTGCTTGTCAATTGATTTCTCCAGATGATATTCTCCGTCACGGGCTTCGCGCTCAAGGTTTGCGCTAATGTTGTGACGATGGCCGCGAGGAGTAGGTTCAGCGATCTCCGGACCGGGCTGACTGACATGTTTCATTTCTGTGGCCTGATCTTCTTCTTCGTCCTCATCCTCGGGTACCTCTGCGAGAGTAGATGAAGGGCGCAGATTAAGGTGCTGTTGCTGTTGCTGGAGCATTAGTTGAGCTTGAAGTTGCTGTTGCTGAAGTTGCTGTTGCTGAAGTTGTTGTTGTTGAAGCTGCTGTTGTTGCTGCTGCTGTTGCATCTGGACTAGCAGATCGTTCTTTGGCGTTGGTGCGAAAGGAAACTGCTGGCTAGGGTGCATGCCGTATGGAGAACCCGGCGAGGCAAGATCAGAAAGATCGGGTCGGCTGGGTGGAAGGGCAGGCAAGGCAGGAGATGCACCTCGTGCACTCTGAGAATTAAAGTAGTTGCCAGGCGACCAAGCACCAGAGGGCGAGTTTGCTTGGTGGTGCATAAAGCTTGCAGGAGAGGCGAACGTAGAGTGCCTGTGCATGTGCATGCTTTGTCGCGGGTTTCCACCAAAGACGGAGATGGGTGATGCAATAGATTGGCGCGACATGTGACCGGGTGAAGGTCCCATTGGGAAGTGAGTAGACACGACGCTTCCATGTCGAATACGATGGCTTCCAGCGGAGGAAGAGGGAAGAGGGGGAGAGAACGGGAGGCTAGGATATTGCGAAGACGCTTGTCGCGACATTGGAATCTCTTCCTCCTCTCCACCCAAACTGACACCCAGAGCTGCGAGCTTTGCTTCCATTAGGTGATTTACATAATCGTCCCAATCCGCCTTTCTAGGTACTCGAACGTTTGGACGTGTCGATCGGGCTGTTTGAATGTACTCATCAGTAGGCCAGATCCCACGAGCTTGTGGGGGGAAAGCAGAATCATCCCATGCAGTATACGCTCGTGTATCATATCCGTCACGCTCAAATTGCTGTAGCTTCGCCTGCACCTGATCCGCAGTCATAGGTTTCGGAGGATATCCAGGAGACCCACGTGGAATATCGCGAGCGATCGATATGATGCATCCCTTCCCCTTGACCATGACCTTCTTGCGCGGGCGAGGACTGAGGACACGTTCCGTAGGAACCTGCAATTTGCTTGAAGCTACTACCAGCGGTTCTGGCTTCTTTTCAGCAGCCGGCACACTAGACGGGGCGGAAGGGGTTTCGGTTTGTAGGCTTCGACCCAGTTGTCCTTTGAGACTTCCTCCAGAACCCTGACGCGAGTGGGCGTTCGGGTCGGCATAGCGTGAGGCCATCATCTTGCCGATTTCTTCCTTTTGACCTTGGCTGAAGTGAGACCAGAAATCCTGCTGATTGAGGGTCTTGTTACTCTTGTGTGCACGATGAGCCTTGTTATTCGACTTATCAGCCTTGATCTGTGGTTTTTCCGAACCACTGTCCGTCGATCCGTCACTTGCCCAAGTGCTTGTCTCCTGATTCCAAAGCCCGTCCAAAAATTGACGAACCCACTTTTCAGATGGCTCGGTGGAATTGGATCCGAATGGTTGCGTTGTACCGTCCGAAGCGAAGTTCGTGCGAGTTGGTGTATCGATGGTAGGGGGTAGTCGAGACGGAATCAGATGCTCGAGATTAAATTGATTCGGAGATTGATTCTGATCCAACCGGTTAGGAAGGAGGTGCTCGAGGTTGAAGCGATTTGGAGAATTGGCCTCTTCTAATGGGCGTGGGAGAAGATGATCGAGTCCGAAAAGATTCGACGAGTCCCCGTCGAGATCGTCGCTACCAAATTGTGTGGAAGTGATACGGCCGCGATTGAAGGAAGGTGGCGGATGGCGGTACGGACTACCCCAGCTCGCAGTGAAGTACGAGGTACTATCAGTTCTATCGTGTCTGTCGTGTCTGGCAACCGTGGATGGAGTACGTGGGATGTTTCCAAGAGCACTCAGAGAAGCAAGAGGAGGAAGCTCTGGACTCGAATGACCGAGAGTCTGGGTCGGAGAAGGGGCTGTCCACAGAGTCTGAGCTGGGGATAGGGGGCCGTTCGATCCGGAGGGACTGTTCACGTCAACCTCGTTCTGCAACGCAGGCGGAGGAGATGATGGCAGTTGGACTGATGACGAGGAGTGGCGTCGAGCTTGCATATAACGTTCGCCGGGTATTCCCAAAAAGAGTCGATATTAGAGGAAAACGCGCAGCTTTCACAACTGTCCACGGCAGATAAAGGACGGACTGGTGGATGAGCTGGGATAAAAGGGCGGTTTTCGAGTTGGGAGAGCTGGCAACGCGTGCGGAGGTTGGTTTGGAGGGTCCTAAGGCGCAGGGCCAGAAGTTGTGACGTCGCAGATAATTATGCTGTACAAAAGAAAGGAGTGTAGTAGAGCTAAATGAGCGACATGAGGTTGGAAAGCACTGGCGTATGGACAGGGAGAGCAACCATCCCGGAGCAGCAGCAACAGTGTAGAGAGGATGAAGATGGACAGCTTGTGAGGAGGACGAAGTGTGTCCGTGGTGGGAGGTGTCGAAAAAGAGTTGGGAAAGGAGAGGCTAAGTCAGCAGGGGAGCACCGATTGGCTGGCGGCGGGGCGGGACCAGGATAACGTGTCGTGCCGCAAGGGGAGAGGAAGAGAACGTGCAATGAAGTGGAGCACGGCCCCCTGAGGCCGACCCGTTGGACTTGCCCAGGAGGGCATGGGCCTTTGTGCAGCGACTTTGTCGGGCATGAGGCGTCGGCTTCTGTGACGGCTGGCTTGCACTTCTCCAGAGAATCCGCCCTCTCTCCGCCTCACGGCCAGCGAGGGAGAAGGGCCTTCGCATTTGACGTGTTTGGTAGTGATCAACAACTGACAACTGCATCTGCCATTCTGCCTGTCCTCGGAACCTATTCCAAAGAGCGCTACAATCCAATCGACAACCCCTGAAGGCACCCATTTGGCGACACGAGCGCGTCGAATTTCATCTATTCCGCTACCTCTCCATAATTTGCGCCTGTCGAGCGAAGCATCATGCGCTGTACCACAGACCCCCCCTCTAAGATGAGGCTGCAGCGATTGGCTGAGAAGCGCACACCATCTCGCTGATGACATTTGATTTTGGGTTCGGGTGAGGAGACTCGACGCGTTTGTGTTGGATCGACATAGTTTCGTTTACGCCAATGACTTCTTTATCAGTGTACCATCTGTTTATTCTAGAATAATTGGCGTTTTCTGGAAGGCTTTGGCTCAGGGGATTGGGGGAACCTAGGGACTGGCCCCTGGGTATGGACCGCTTTTAGTGGGCGGGAGCTAGGAATTGCTGGCATATGCCATGGCCCCTGCGACGCGTTTGAGACTTTACACTTTACACTTTACTTGACTTTCACAACTTTGACAGTTGGCACATTTTTACAAAGTATCAATACATTAATATCACATCCCAAAACAAATTTTCTTTTTTGTTTTAAAAAAAAAAGTCTAGTTTTACATTTCAAGAAACATTAAAACTTCTGTCTCGAACAATTCTCTCATAATCTCCTCTCCAATGGAAAGCTTTGCCCATCCCTTTAACACTCCACCTTGCTTATTACATGACGTTCAAGATTTCCTTAGTTACTACACGCTGATTATGCAGTGATACATCGAATATATATTCTAGTTCGAAATGCTATTTCTAATCTATATGTACTTTTCACTATTCCAATTTTCACCTCGCCATCACATACCTTCACAAATCTACCCTCCCTCTAACGCCATAAATGCAAATGCAAATGCAAGCACAGAACCCCCTTCCCAGTGGCCACAAGAAAATCACACTTTCCTCCAAACAACCAACCTCTTCAAAAACGGCGTAATCTTCACCTCTCCCTCCACTGCCTCACCCGACCCCATAACCCCCGTCCCCATCCCCGCCCTCATCGCCTCCCTCTCCAACTCCCCAATTTTCCACGTCCTAACAAGCCACAGAAACCCCGCAGCAGCAATATACATAAACCCTGCAAATAAAATAGCCCCTGTATAGCTTCCCCCATTGAACGCCACGATTTCAAGCGCAATCGGTTCGGAAACTGTCATCACAATCATTAGCCCAAACTCACACCCCCAAACCTCTCAAAAGAAAAAGAAACCCAAAACTCACAAGTCGTCGGTACAACCAAAACCAGCCACGTCAAACTCAAGCTACTCGGCAAATCCTTGAGTCCCATGATCTCCGCATATACCGGTCCCACAACAGCCCAAAACGTCCCCGCCACGCTCCCCCCAATGATCGCGTAAAAGACCAACACCCCAAAACTCCGCGCAAACATCCACACCACCAGCGCAAACAACCCAGATAGAAGCGTCATACTAGCAGCCATATTCACCCGCCCGAATGCATCACTCCAGTACCCAATGGGCGGCCGTCCAACCGCCTGTCCCAAATTCAACACAGCGCCTATAATAGAACCCTGCTTCGCGCTCATTCCCACAGTTCTCGCGTAATTCGGGAGCGAAAAAAGCAACACGATGTATCCCAACATACTCAAGAATCCAAAAATGAGCAAGCCGATAAACTCCAATTTCCTGAATAAGCGGTGGTCGAAGCTGAGTTGGGAGGAGCCGATCTGTTTGTTGCGGTCTTTGATGATCAGGGAGCAGGAGAGATTCACGACGCAGGACACAATTCCCAGGATGCGAAAAGCCCAAGGGAGGGACAGGTTTTTGATCATGGATTGGGCGGCGAGAGAGTAGATGAGGCCGCCGAGGCCGGAGCTATGGGGGGAAGAATCAGTATGGGGGTTTTGCGTAGGGGGGCAGGTTTGGGGGAGACGGAGGGAGGTGGATGATGGCATACCCAGCAGCAGAAATCCCGTTCGCGAGACTGCGTTTCGTAGAGAACCATTGGGGCGCTATAACAACGCCACCTACGAACAGAAAACCCATTCCCCAGCCGAAACACACACCTTGGGACAGAAACAGATGCCAGGTTTTCGTAGCGAAGGAAGCGCCTATCAGAGAGATGGTTTCGAAGAACACGCCTATGAGCAGTGTGGTGCGGGTTCCGTAGAGTCGGGTTGTCATTGTGGCGATAGGGGATACGATGAGGGCTTGGGAGATGGAGAGGCCGCCGATGAAGGCGTAGTGGAGGGGGGTCGCGCCGGGGAAGACGTCGTTGGCGAGGTAGTATGCGAGGAAGACGCCGTAGGCGGAGTTGATGCCCCAGGTGTGTCTGGGGGACTATTAGTCAGTGATTGTCTGGTATAGACATGTGTATCCGGGGATTTTGAGCGGAGAGGAATTATTTGATCTTTTCCGAAAGGAAAGAATTGCCAAAAAACTCACGCATTAATTGTCGAAACGCAAGCAACCATCACCCAACCCCATCCTCCATCTGGAGGTTCATCGACCTTCTTCTCGTCATCCACACTCTCTTCGTTCAGTCCTTCCGCCCCTGCCTCGTCCCGCTGTCCACCTCCAATTGCCCTATTTTCACTACCATCTGCAATATCTCTTGAATTCCTACTATACCCGGAGCGCGCATCATTTTTCTCATCCCCCAAATCCTCCGGGATCTCGCCAATAGGTGGAATATGGATGTCTTTCTCACGACCCTCCGAGACCGCCTTTGTATTGGAAGCAGTCATCAAATCGGTCTGAAGTGCGGAAATAAGCCGGGTGGCGCTAATCGCACATGTGGGAAGCGCAAGCCGAGAAAAAAGCAACAAATGTCGATAGGTGGATGAAACGCAACGACGGTTGGATTGTCTTCAACGAAGCTATATAACGGACAGCAAACATTCCATGGTTTGTCAGGAACTACGGCAGAGTTTCTTTCACAATGGGAACAGTCAGACATTTGCTTGGTAGGGCGTGCAGATAATCCATGGAAAGCGCCCGAGTGCCCGAGGTACATGGGGCTTTGGTGCCGGGAATAATGGTTGAATTGTCAACACCCGCCGAACTTTTACGCGATAAGTTGAAAGAAGGAGGAGATAAAAGCGCTAGACGCCTCGGACGTCATTGGCCACTTCCAGAGCAAGTGTTCAATGTCGCAACTCCGGGACTTAGCTGCGGGAGATATTGTCGGACATGGGAAGAAAATCGCGGACATGTTGGGTGTTGTACTGAACAGGAAATTTTTGGACACTGTGAATGAAGACAAAGCATGTTTTGACATCGCGCGGGATTCTTTCGGAGCTTGTAAGAGATGCCGTGTGGCTTGATTAGTCCAGGCGCATTTGGTGAATATGTTGGCAACAATTTTGGATTGGAAATCAAGTGTCGTTACATAAGAGAGGAAATGAGTGAGCCATAAATATCATATATATCCGTACAAACGCCAGTGTACTCAATTTGGAGCCTACTGGTATCGTGATAATCCTCCTGCGAACGCCCGTCGATTTATAATTATCGGCCTGTTTCACATTGCTGCATGAATCGGTGAATGCCTTCGATGCCCTGATATTCAAGAGGAGATTGGACATCAACGGCCTCCTCAAATTCACTCGAGATACTCTCGTAACCAGAAGGGGACGAAATCCAGGGGTTATCGAACTCCTCATCTTCAAAATCCATTTCATATTCTGACTGTGTCGAAAAAGCATCTGATGACGGAGCCGACATCATATTTTGCCAATCGATGACCTGAACCTGCTGCCGCGCAGAAACCGATTTTGCGTAAAAAGAACACTCAGAAGGCGTTCTGCTGGAAGCAAAAGGGAAGAGGAGAGCAATATCGGTACCGACGAAGGCATCAAATTCTTCATCTTGCTGTACAACCCCTCGTTGCACACCTAGCTCGTTGCATATACCTTCCACAGTTCCAGAATCGCAACCGGGGAAGTGAACTTTGAGCATCGATGACTCATACGAGATAGGTAGGTCTCCGAGTGTAGATAGACGTTGAAGGTCCTTCAAAACGGCAGCCAGTTCTTTCACTGCTCTTGAGAAGTCCACTGAAAGCATGTCCAAGAGGCCCTCTTGGTTCAGCGACTCCTTCTCCTGTACAAATGAGGAGAATCCTTTGACAGCCTTCAAAGGCGTAAGAGCGGTCACGGTCGGGTTGATGCTAAAAGCAATAACTGATCCAGGTGTGACCTTAGGAATCTTATTCACTTTACGTTGGACAGTATCCTGTAGGACTGAAATGGATTTGTAGCGTTTCTCTCCAGTGCGAGGATCGACACCATCGAACTGGGCTTTGTTTCCGGAAATAAAAAAGGCGCGAACTGCTTGGGAAACGTTGTTTATAACTTGAGCGGGCGCTGCAGGGCCATGCGAGAAATATCTCGCACCACCTGCACGCCCAGAGCCCCATGCATATCCTCCAGCTGTTCGACCAAGAGTACCCCCAGTCAAATTTGGACGAAGTGTAGAGGCGAATGGAGCGCGGCCGGTCTGGTTGTTCACAGCCGATCCAATACGAGACTTGGGAAAACTCGACCGATCATATTTGACACCCGAGGATCGCGACGCTGAGGTGGTGAAGCGTCGGACAGTAGCACTGATGGCAGCATGGGTGCTGTACCAGCGTCCCTTGCTCTGTTTAAGGAAGGCAGCGGGATGGATGGGATGCCGAGGTGCAGATCTTGCGAGGATGGGTTGTAGCTGACTGTGGGTAGGACGGAGGGACGGAGGTAGCTGGTCTTGTACGAGCTTTGCTGTGTGACGCCAGGCGGCTCTAGATGTGAGGAGTTAGATGCTTTGTTTTGTATATTAGACAGACGACTGAGATAACTTACTTGAACACTTTCGCGTTCTTGGCCACCAGCTTATGAAGGTGGGCCACTGAGGCCATGATGATTGTAGAGGTCAACCAGAAGGGAGTTGAACACTGATGAGACAGGCTGGAGGAAGGGTTGCGGGGGTTCTTATGAGCCACGACATGTCGCCACCGCACTATACCCCTTTTGCTCTAGTTCTTGGCAGGGTCATCATCCCGGCTGGGGCTCAGCTAGATTGGACATCCTTTGATGGATCTGAAATGCAAAAGTTAGAAGCATGTGACCGGTGATGCAGCCACAACTAGGAGAGCAAGCCTTGAAATTTGTTATTTAGAATCCAATACCCAGGAATAAGAACATATTATCGGACAGCTGGAAGTATGAACATAAAATTAAACGTACGAGATATTCCAACTTTATGTTCCCATATTTGTCCTCGCAGCACACTCGAATTTCACAACCAGATTGTCAGAAGCACATCGAGCGCACACACTCATACTTTCTTTGTTTTAATAGTTTACATAGCAAATCGTGGCTTTTATATATACTGGGGTTGCCGGCCCAATTGGTCTTGAAAGGGAACAAAAATTTGGGATGTGAAAGGGGGCAACAGAAACGCCGGAGAAGACGTCTGTATCGTGAGAAAGGGACAACCAAATGCCGCTATGCTGGAGAAAGTGGAGAGACAACATGCAAACGCCATAATGCCATTCCATCCGGAGTTCCAGCCTCGAAGGAGAAGTCCGGAAATCAAGGCTTTAGGTATCTCGTTCGAAAACTGTCATAAGGAAAACCTGGTCGTCCACCACTTAAGTCTAATTCGAGAAAATGCATCCACCAAACATGCCGTTCATGAACGCCTGAACAAACTTTTGAAAAGAAATCCGTGACAATCGCCGAAGAAAAAGGAAGAAAATATCGTGGGTGTGAATGAGTGTCAGCAAATCTGTCGAACCTATCGAAGAGGTAAGGCTGGAAGAAGTATGAGGCCAGGCTCGGAAAATCGATGATGAGCCGTCCCCCGTAATCTTCTACTCGAATGACGCTTCGAGTTTAGGGTTGAGGAATCTAGACAGACGGTTCCGGTTTTCGTTATCGAGCCTAGGGTTGTTCCAAGCCGACCGTAGTTGATTGAACGCTGGCCGTTGACTTTGAAATTCGTTGCTGACCAATTCCACGTAATCGCGAGCCACGCATTCTCGAATTGGGCTATGGGTAGAAAGCAGTGATTCGCCATAATACTTGAGGAGATTTGTAAAGCCAATGTCGGATTTTCTTTCGGCAGAATCTTCGAAGGCGAACTGCCTGAACTCTTGGTACATTGCGGTATTGAAGTTACGGACCAGGAAATGACTCCAAAACTGATAAAGAACATCCATATCATATGGACAGGAGCCAAAAGGAGAGATATGACGCTGTTCCAGCGCTTTTGATCGAAGATGGGTATACGATTCGTACGATGAGTCGGGAGGGAGAGATTCAACGGGCGCGTCTTTGCCTTTCACCCAATAAAGAAGAGTTTTTTCCGACTCTCCGTCACTATCATCCATATCAGACCAAATATCCAAAAGGTTGTTGCGAGACCTGACGCTTACCTCACGGGTTCAGTGGGCGGGTCGTTCGGCATACCGTTTCTACTGTCAATCGATCCATTAGAAAACGTTCGTATGGCAGAAGGTGGCAAGTTCGAATGTTGTGGTTGCCCATCTTGTTGGCGGACAATAACGCTTAAAGTTTCGACTTGATGATCAGAAAAAGAATCGAATTCGCCACTCACAGCATTGTTGGTGGTTGCTTCGATGGGGTGGCCATTAGAGCCAATGTACCCATTGATGCCGTTGACCTGGCCATTAGGGCCATTGAAACCGTTGACACCGTTGACACCGTTGGCATGACCATTTAGGGGATGATCTAGAGCCACCGCATCGGGACCATCGCCTGGATGGAAGCCATTCATGGGTTGGAAGGGGACGGGGCCGGTCGGGGAGCCTGCTGACATGTCCGGATAACGATGCATTGATGGCTGCTCAAAGGTAAGAGGGTGAGGAACTGGAGGGCTGTGTAACTCTTCTGGTCCATCATTCTGCGCAGAAACATCTCGCTCTTTGACCGCCATTACCCACTGTTTCCAATCCTCACGTTTGCGGAGTCGATCTTTTCCATCGGCGCCAATAAGGTATTCGATAGTTCGCGAGTTATGACAGACTTGTTTAAGGATGTCCAAGTCGGTGGTCAGTTGCTTAATACGGTTGAAGCCTGCGAGGACACTCAAAAACACGAAACCTTGTGAGTCCATATGCTTGCGTAAGAAGATATCCTTGCACAGGTTCTCAACAGAGAAGTAGTATTCCCTAAGAAATGTCAATCATGTTTACTCGGAAAAGCACGAGGGAAATGCAACTTACATCTGCGTTGAGACTAATTGAAGCAACGTCCATTGATCGACGGGGAACGGACTGAACGGCATGGCGCTGTTCATCGGTGGCATCATCCCATAATCGTATACTGGCGGAGCGTTGTATGTTTGAATAGGGGGTACCTGTTGGTGTCCACCATAGGAGCCGCGACCGTAGATATTGTCATTGGTCACGGATTGAGATCGGGGGCCATTGCGGTGATTTCGACCATGGCCAGAGGGAGCAGGGAAATACGCACCCTGTTCTGGCTGGAAATTCGTTGGCGAACGAGCCAGGGGAAAGGTGGAAGAGGACTGGATCGGAGGAGCATGCCCATTAGCGAACTGATGGTGGCCATTCTGGTAACCTGCTCGTCCTCCGCGTCCGCCTCTGCCACCACGGTCGCGACCAGAGAGCGAACTGAAGCGGCGTTCATTAGGACCGGACTTGCTGGAAGCCGCTTGGCCATCCTGGAATGCGGGTGCTCGTCGCTCGTGATCATCGACATCATTTGCCTGAGTTGCAGTCGATGTTCGCCTATCGTGTGATCCTGCGTTCTCTTTGGTGGGTGAAAAGATCTCGCCGTCCTTTCTAATATCACCCCTCCTGCCTTTATTTGGCTTACCAGATGGATACTGGCGTGGGAATGAATTGTTTTGGCCTGTAGTGTTGGACGATGTATCTGCCAAGACTGTGCCTCTTCCGGAAGGAGGGTCCGTTTCAGGAGCAACACCAGTTTTAGCTGACCTCTCTGCACCAGAGTGCAGGCCCTTGGCCTCTTTCAAGGATGTCGAGCCGGTGCTAGTAGGTCTCTTCTCCCCGGGCGAAGCATCTCGGGTCGTGGATTCATCGGATCGGCCCCGTTTTGGCTGGTCCCCATTCATCAGGGTAGACGGCGTCGAAGCATCCTTTTCAGGATTGGTGACACTGTTTGAACCAAAACCATTGCCTCGTCCACTGTTGGCTCCACCTCCGCGACCTCCAACACGTCCACCACCTCGTCTAGAGGCTGCGGCATTCGGCAAGGGAGTGTTGAATATTACTGTCGGTGTGAAAGGAACGGACACCCATTTACTATGCGGTTTGCTAGGTGCACCGTCTTTGCGTTCCTTCTCCAATTTCTCTACCTTATCTTGAGTCTTCTTCTTGTCCTCATCAATAGCACTGTCGGGGGTAGGCCATGATTCCTGATCACGGGTAGGAGGTAGAGGAAGCACAGCGGGTGCGGGCTTGACATCTTTCTCCAAGGATCTTCCTTTGGAACCTTTTCTAGTCTTATCAAAATCGCCACCTGAACCGAATTCTCGTCGAGGCTGACTATCCCTCTCCTGGTCGCGTGACTTAAATTTACCCTCCACGGATGTTGCCTTCTCTTTAACATCGACACCATCGGAGCCCTTGGTCTTCTTGGTTGCGAATGCGGAAGGGCCTTGAGAAGATCCATTTGAAACAACGGTGTTGGCCAACTTGGTACCACTGGGCTTGGGTGCCACTTTCTTCTGGTCCTCCAACCGTTTCGTCCAAATGTTCACAGCTGGTACCGGAGCCTCGTAGAGGGGCTTCGCGGGAAGTTTTTCTGCTTTCTCGCCAGATTCGGATGTCTTCTCCACCGAGGTTGAAGCCTGAGACTTGTTCTCCCAAGCCGACTCAGACAAGGCATTCTGCAACGAGGAAGCATCATCTTCCTTGACAGCAGTTGAAGCTGAGGAAGCGCCTAGATCCGGAGACGACACTGCCGAAGTAGGAGGGGGGAGGTTATCGGTGTTGGGATCTGAAGGAGGTGGTACGTTAGGGCGGTCTTCTTGCGTCTGAATCGGCTTCTCATTCTTCCCATGCTCTGCTTCGGTATCATCGGCCCAGCTGGCTACTGAAGCCACCGGAGGTACTGTAGAAGCAGAATTGGTGTCTTTGGACGGAGTACTCGATCCTGAAGCAGCCTTGCTCTGCGCTGCGGTGGAAGGGCCTGTACTTGAAAGGCCCTTGGCGGCCATTGCATAAGAAAACGGAACTGGGGCAGCGGATTGTTCACTGCCCGTGCGTCGAGTCTGTGTGGTTGCCATGATGTGTGATGGCCTTGGCTTGTGATTAGGTTTCGAAGATTGTATAATCGAAAGTCTAGATTAGCACTGGTGGTCCCGGTTGGGAGCACTCCGATGAGCCGACCAGTTCGGTCGAGTCTACCTATGTGTCCGGAGAGGTACAGCGATTGACCTCTCCGCACTTGATATACCTGGTATCACCAAAGTCTGAGGTTGACCGAGTTATAGTCGGGTTTCCAAGGCGAACCTTACGGCTGGCGTGGTGAACAGTTGAAGTAGCGGGATAAGAGTGGCGCAAAGTCGCAGGAAGCTTCAGTCGAGGTGCAATATAGGCGAGGAACTGTGTCTCGACTCGGGTTGACAGGTGTTTGGGTAGTATAGGGAGTGGTCGGGAATTCTGGATGCACAAAATCAGTCAAGGCAACAGGCAAAAAATAGAGTGAGGCGGCGCATGTTTAAGTATAGAGGGGCACGGGTAGTGAACGCAAGGATTGAGGGGAGGGTTGGAGAAGTTGGGCGAGAGAGGGCGCAAGCAAGCCCAGGGTTGGTGTGTCATGGGGGGGAATGTTGGGATTGCGGAAATGACGACAACACCACAGACACTACAATGGACCTTACGAGACCAAAGCGCTAGGATCGATGGATATGCAGACAAAGCCAGATGCCAAATCTCCAGCTCGAGGGCAGGGAATGGACGAAGAGAAGCAAGAATCGTATGGCGGGCGGCGGGAGCGATGCGGCATGTACTGACCTCAGAGACGAGCGCTCCAAAACCAATGTGGGGGAACTGCGACAGCGGACGAGTCCAGAGTGAAGCAGAGAGGTGGCCGGTTGAGTTTCTCGAAATTCCACGAGGGTGGAGGGAAGTGGGCGGGTTGAACAGGCAGATGTGAGAGGCGTGGAGAGAGGAGGATGGTGAGCAAAGAGGTTTTGGTGGGCGTGGTTGACGAGGTACCGGCTGCGGCTGGCCAGGGACAGGCACGAGTGTGGTCGAAGGTCACAGCCGAGTAAGCCTGGCGGCGGGCAACGGTGACGGTTAGGGTGACAGGGAAAGAGAAGTGGCAGTGTGTCGCGCAGCAGACGGAGAGGAGTGAAGAGGATGAAGAGGACGACGACGACCCGGGACCGCAGGGCGAATTTGGAGGGTCGTGTGTGGGTTGTGTGGGTGAAAGAAGGCAGGTTGCAGGAGGGGAAACGAGGGTTGAGTTCAAGCGCGAATTTTGCTGGTGCAGTCTTTTTTTTTTGCTAGAGCCTAGCAGCAGCACCCGACCAGCAGACCAACAGAACGGAGAGAGGCCAGCTACCAGCTGCTCACACACTGCACAGTGTCTGCTGCCTTGTCTGGGCCTGGGATGGGGGAGGGGGCCCTTCTGCAGCAGAGCGCACCAAGCATGTCCCTCCGAGAAACACCCACGCCCGCCGATGGCCCGCAATTGGGGCTGCTTTTTTTTTTGATTCGATGCCCGCTGACCTTGTACCCGAGAAGCACGCACTAAAGAGATCAGACAAGACTCACACACACACGGTACCATGCACACTGATATTGGAGAATAGTATTTAATACACGCGGCAGCCGGCCTCTTTCTGTATATTCATGCAGTGAGAGAAAGAAAAAAGAGAGGAGGGGTTGTGTGAGCTAGTGAGGGGGAGGAGGGGTGTATGTGTGTGCTTGGTTGACGGTGCCGTCACCACAGGCTGTGTGAAATGCCATTCTAGGCGATGATGATGGGCTGCTCCTGCCGGCTGCTCAACTCGCTCCTGCCGCCGCCGCCGCCTGGTCTTCCCTCCAAGGCTCCTCGGTTGACGGACAGTGGCTCCTTCCCGTTCTGCGCCTCACCTTGGCCATCGCTCATCCCACCTTCCTTCCTTCCTTCCTTCCATCCCGGTTCCAGCTCCAGTTCAATCCCCACCACCGTAAACAAACCAATAACCAATCATGAATAACACCGACACTCTCCTCTCAGCTTCTCTACCTCTTTTCAACTTCTCTTCAACCTCTCTTCAGCCTCTCTTCAACCTACTTCCCCCTCCGTGCTGTCCGTCCAAGTCCTATATACTGTCTACGAGAAGCCCTGCCTAGCCTGCACAGGTCGCAGAGATATTGGCCCTCGCTCAGTCTCCCGACTCTTCCCAGTGCGTGCTGTGTGCGTGCTGCTGGTGTGTGGCCCACCCCTCCTGGGCATTCGCGGGACAACGGAATTCCATCCATCCATTGACTTGCCGGATCCAGCCGAAGCAGCCTTGGTCAGTTCATCGACTGCTTTGCATCGCCATGAAGAGGCTTCCTCGTTTTGCCGGCTTCTCCCTACGTTGCCGCTCGTTGCACAACCATTCGAACAGCCTTGTCCATGCGAACATGATTCTCCGTCGCTTTGCCTTGCCCCCCTTCTCACCGCAACAATTCTGACTTGCTCGACTGCCAATCATCCTCGCACTCGGTCCACATACATAGATCTGCTTGTCTCCTACCCGCCAGCGAGTATGCAAACGCAATTCTCCTGCCTTCACTCTCAGCAATCCGTGAGAGCTTTGCCTTGTTCGGCTATCACTGCAGGATGACTAATCATGAACCCCATATGTCTCTGTCCTATCTCAACTAGCCAGGCCTTCCAACAGGCAATCTGCATGCATCAACGATCAAACATGTCCCTCGGTCTGCAGTGTTGGGGCCATGAGGGGCACTTTGACCTCTGCATGCGATGAGGTCTGCGCTTCGTCCACCTCGAGTCACTAGTCTCCTCTGCTTTCATCTCCTGCTGTTAATGTTGCTCCAGTTGTCGGTCCAGATGTCGGTCCAGATTTCGGTCCAGGTGTCGGTCGTTGTCATTGCTCAAATGACATCTGAGCTGCCATTGCACCCTCCACCTTCTGCACCTGCCTAATATCGAGCAAGCAAGCCAATGTCATATTCCGTGGGAAACGCTCCTGCAGAAACTGCCCGGCAAAAAACCCACTACGCATGTCGCACATTGCCTCGTCCCGACCCGTTTCACGTCATCAGCCACTACCTCAGACTAGTTACCAAAAATAAGTAAAGTTTCCATACCACGTACTACCTGAGAGTACACCATCTCACACGCCGCGTCACCCTCAATCCTATCGTCTGTCTCGACTTCGGCCTTCACACTGTCACACTACGGGGAGCAAGACTCCATTTAGCCAAGATTGCAATATATCCTGTGGTGCCAACCCCTAGTAGCCACACAGTGGGATTGATTTTCACTGAGCCCAGTCTCTATCCTGATATTTACCGCTTCTCTGCAGTATTCGTAGCATTGGCATGCTGTTGCCAAGATTCATGCTCTTCTCCCGTCTCATATATTTCTTCCCAGGCCGCCGAATTTTCTTTCCTCACGTGCCGGTTCCTGCATCCACTGAACAGCTGGTGCATATACAGCCTTCGAAGCCATTAGCTACTTCGGCTGCATAACTCCCCGGTCCCCTCAATTTGCATACTGCCGATCTTGATTGCTACCCAGATGCTCAGCGCACAGCAGCGAAGAGGAGTGTCCTATATTGACCAATTCACTGCCAGCTTCATCGAAAACTTACCGTCAATTTTATCTAGCCGCGCGAGCAACCATCTCTCCTTCGGAACTTTTCTTTATTGGAGTAATATACAACCTATTGCTCGAAGAATGACATTGCTCAGTCCCACCTTCAGCCATGCAGACGAGCATGCATTCGGCGATGCTATTTTAAGCTTCGAGCTAGAACCTTCATCATTGCTAATCGTTCCCACCAAATGGATATCTTTGCCGTACCCCGTGGGGTAATTGGGATACGAGACGAATTTTCCGATACTACCATTGCTCTTGGTGTCGGGGTCGCCGAGTATCTGATCTACTCTAATTACTACCCAGGGCGCCATTGTTTCGGTCGATATTGAGAACCACTGTAGAAACAACTAGACTCGAATATTCCACTTTCGCGCGACGTCAACGGTATGTTCAGAATGACCGGGCTGTAATTTGGTTGCGCTCCAAGTAACAAGCTCGAAGTGCACTGCACTAGACACTTAATATACGCCGAAACAATCATTTCCACGCCATCATACAACTCGCCACGGGCCTACCCAATGAAGCTTTAATCCATTACAATCCATCACGAATTCACTACGCGACTACGTTCCGGACACAATATCCCCATCAATCGCAGTCTCCATATCCCCATTTATATCCCACCACGGCTCATGCCAATTTCGCCCCATGAAATCACTTTCCAGCGCTCTTACAAACCCAAGCGGCTCAAACCCACCATCCATAGTCATCGGAAAATCATTGAGCGCCGGGAATCCCGGACCGGGCACGTCTAGCGATGGCGAAGTCGGGAGCTGAAGCTCATCGAACGTCGACGGTGGCAAATTGATACCAGCACGCATATGCTGAGGCTGCGGATTCTGCTGCTGCTGCTGCTGCTGCTGCTGCTGGTGATGTAGAGGCACCATGGAAGCGGTAGGCGTGAATAACGCTGTTGCATTCTTCTTTTGCAAGTTTTCCCGGCGACGGTCTTGGGTGCTTCGCGAGACTTTGTTGAGGGCGTTGATGGTGTTGGAAATGGGGATGAAGTCCGGTCTTCTTTCACATGACTCTTTCATTGCGGCGCCGAGTTCTTCGAGGGAGCGGATGTCGGCTTCGCAGTCTTCGGGGTTTTCGCAGGCGAGGATGTATTCGTAGAGGGAAAAGACGGCGCAGAAGGGGTAGAAGGACAGGAAGCTGGATGATGAAGATGGTTAGTTTTGGACGGGCGATGAAGTTGCCATGATAGGCAAGGAACAGGAGTACTTACTTGACGAAGGTAAAACATACGTCGTTCTCATTGTCGTCTTGCGTCTTGAAATACATGATTAGATTAATGACTTTCCGCGCTGCTTTGAGCGTCATCGCATCGGGAAGATGACCGTCCTCGATGCGTCGTATGAGACGCTTGATACCGATAATACTAGAGTAGATACTCATGACCAAATCGCCATAGAGAAACGGCGACGGCGTATGAGCCAGGTTCGTCGTGTCGGGCATGATAATCCGAGCTTCCTGGTTTGAATGTTAGCACAATATCCCCGCAGAAGGGGGAAAAATTGGAACAGAACAGAAAAAGGAGATAGGTGCACATACAAGATCCCACTCCGCTATCAGCGCCTCCAAATCCGCACAAAAGCCATCCACCAACCCCTCCCTCCTGGCCTCCCACCCCTCCACCCCCCGATCCATCCGATCCAACTCCCAAAACAAATCCGCCGTATAAAAGCAATACCGATACCACACGATATAAATCACCGTCCTCAACATCCCGGGATGTCTATTCCCGTCCGTCAGTAGACTCGGCGGCCGCACCTGGCCCGGCGTGTATTTGATCGCGGGGGGTTTTCCGTAGAAGAGACGGAAGAGAAGGTCTGTTTGGATCAGGTGCCAGTAGAGGACGCGTAGGGTGTTGTGGTGGGATTCTTGGGAGGGGGAGGGGGGCGAGCTGAGGAGGGGCAGGAGGAGAGAGGTGGCTGTCTGGCAGGATTTGAGGTGGAAGGACCAGGAGAGTTGGTAGTCGAAGTTGTTGATTGCGGACCAGCACTGTGGAGTGGTTAGGGGTCGGGGGTTTATATTTTTGGAAATAGGTGGGTATGAGGTGTAGTTTGGGGTTGAAGGGGGTGGATTCGGGTTATGGGTGTAAGAGGATAGGAACACTTACGGTAAGAGCGGCGATTTGACAATCCATCAAAGAACCTGTTGCTGAGTCTAACCAGGCGGGCACGGATTCTAGGCAGAGGTAGTATGCCGCTTGGGCCTGTTTATGCCCGGTACCATCGACACGATGCGAACTGAAGTAGAGGGCGTTGTAGTAGACGACTTTCATGCCTGGGTCGATTTTTATGAAGGGAGAATCGGTGATGCTGGGCATGAGGTAGAGAATCTCCTTGTCGATGAATTCGCCGGCGAGACCGGGCTGGTGGAGAAGAGATTAGTGAAGGGGGTCATGGGAGAGGAGATAGAAAGGCATACTATGAGGATATTGTCAAGAAGGTTGATGAACGCTAGAGGGCTGTGTTAGTTGGAGCTGGGAAAATAGCGTTTGGTTATGCTGTAGAACATACCGGTAATGCATTCTTTTGCCTTTTCGGGGTCTATCTTGAGCTTGTCTTTTTCTTTCAAGGCTTGGTCCGAACGTATTCGGAGTTTCCCTAAGTCATGTAATGCTTCTTCCAGAGCAGACATGGCAGTGTCCACTGTTGCTGTCGCTGGAGTGTTTTCGGGCGTGGGATTGGAGTGCGTGTTCATGTTGGCTCTCTCGAAATTCCGCTTTGCATCGCTTGCAAGACGAAAGATCCATGCTACATGGTGTTGAGTATCACAACATAGATAGAATGGGATATAGATTTACAGTCATGTCCCATTTCTGCCACACTGATTGGCCCGGTACTGGTTTCGACATCCGGCGGCGAGGCAGATGATTGGGATTGTGTCGAATCTTCAAGCAGTTCTCCCAGTCCTGCTTGCGGGGAAATGGATGACCCTGATTCGTTGTTGACCAGTTGCTTTTCGACCTGTTCCAACCGGCGAGACAGGCTCTTGACATCTTGCTTCTGTCTAGGGTTGATGCCATTAATATCCGTTCGAGGGAAGGCCGGACGGACTCAAGAGGTCATTCACTCACTGAGCTAAGCGAGGTCTTTTCTTGCGTTCAACATAGACGCATTCTGCGTTGGCAAGAATGCACTGGTGGCAGGTGCCTATTGCACGATCGCACTTTATCTAGCATCATAGGACTTAGGTTTCATTAAGATGATTCTATTGACTTCCAGCCTCACCTTCTTTTGTTTACAGCGCACACACTTACGGTATCGGATCAGTATTCAAAGATTAGATATGGGAGTAAAGCATAGGTGGTGGTAACATACAGCAAGTTTCATTTGTGTCATTGTAATGTGGTGTGGCGTCTTGAGTCCAGCTCCGGGGCGGGCATTCACCGGCTGCGCTTCTCCGGACTTTCGATTGTATGACCGTCCCCAAAGTCTCCGCTCAAAACGCTTTGCTATGCCCAAAATCGCGGAAAGACAAACTGTGGATTCGGTTTCCTGACGATACTTATCTGGCGAAAGTCCGAATTTTGCGTATAATGGAGCCTTTCTGATTAACAATCAGGGCAAGATCCATATGTATGACAAAAGTATACGTCTGTGTCATGAATGAAAATCTAGAGCAAAAGGTGAGATGTCATCATTATGGTTTGCAATAATACTGTCGTGGAGGGAAGAAGACAGTAGCTAACGTTGCGGGGTTTCGGGGTTTCGTAATGCCCAGAAATGCACCAAACCACCAGGTTTCCACCCTAGCTACCCTCCGAAAGTCCGGCTACGCACCTCACTCCCGACTCGCTCACAGCACATCGCAGCCCTCGGTGTGCGGTCCAAGACGCTAAGTGGGCAATTTTCGCCTTACCAAGAGTTCCTATGTTTGTGAAAGGATCGCAGTATCAGCCTTTTGCTTGGCATGGACTTTCGGCAGGACAAGATACGAATTACGATGGCGTTCCTCGCGCGATCTCAGTCACGGATCTTTCTTACCATCCCTCCGGTGCCCTAAAGGTCTGAACCTTTTTATATTCTTTTCATGCCCTATGGAACTTAATACTTAGGTACCGAGTTCGCATCATCTAGAGCTTGTGATTTACAGCAAACTTTGCATCTTCTGTCTACTTTTTGTCTTTTTTCCTGCTTTTTATCATCTTATAGGCGATTGTTTTCCAATCTTGGGGTTCCATTTCGTCCCCCTCCTTCCTTTAGCTCTAATAATTTTTGCAATTCTCTACCCCCAGAGACCGGCTATGTCATCGATACAAGAGAAGGAAGGCGGAGAACACAAGCAGATCAGTTCAACGTCGAGTTCAAGCTCAGAACCCAAAGCCAAGATCGAGGCCGATCGTGAACTACAGGAACTTGCTCGAAGATTTACTACCCAATCCGAACATGACCACCACCAGTCACCTTTCGAAGCAGCAGAAGGAAGTCGCCTGGACCCCAAAAGCCCAAATTTTTCAGCTAAGCTATGGGCTCGCTCATTCTACAATGTGCGCTACAACTCAGGGAACCAGCTACAACGTGTTGCAGGCGTAGCCTTCCGGGACCTAAATGTATGGGGTCGCGGCTCCCCAACCGATTTCCAAACATCTGTAGGAAATGCGATTCTCAAATTACCCGCATTGTTTGGCAGGGGTTCATCAAAAATCGACATCCTACGCAACTTGGACGGTCTTTTACTTCCAGGAGAACAGTTGTGTGTCCTAGGTCCGCCTGGATCAGGCTGCACCACACTCCTTAGGACCATTGCCGGAGAAACATATGGATTCAACGTCAGTCCTGAATCCTATCTCAACTACCAGGGTATCACCCCAAAGAAGATGAACTCGGCATATCGTGGCGAGGCCATCTATACAGCAGAAGTTGACGCTCATTTCCCTATGCTTTCCGTGGGAGACACTCTCTATTTTGCGGCGCTTGCACGAACCCCTCGCCATATTCCGGGTGGGGTCACACGAGAACAGTACGCCGAACATCTTCGAGACGTTATTATGGCTATGTTTGGTATCAGTCATACTTTGAACTCACGAGTTGGAAACGATTTCGTTCGAGGTGTATCAGGAGGGGAGAGGAAGCGAGTATCTATTGCAGAAGCAGTTCTGAGCTACGCCCCACTCCAATGCTGGGATAATTCGACTCGTGTAAGTTCTATGTCCAGTGACTCGATTCCTATCTGCTGACTTATATTGTGTAGGGTTTGGATTCAGCAAATGCAGTGGAGTTTTGTAGAACACTGCGTACACAGTGTGATGTCTTTGGTGCTTCGACATGTGTAGCCATCTACCAAGCTCCACAGGCTGCTTATAACGTGAGTGAATGCATAAAGCAACCATGACTTACGTAGCACCCCCCAAAACTGACTCTGTAATTAGTTGTTTGATAAAGTCACTGTCCTGTACGAAGGCCGCCAGATCTTTTATGGCCGGGCTGATGCAGCGCGATCATACTTTGAACGTCTGGGATTCGAATGTCCCGAGGCACAAACCACTCCAGACTTTCTTACATCCATGACATCGCCTGTGGAACGAATCATCAAGCCTGGTTTCGAAAACACCGTACCAAGAACCTCTGATGATTTTGCTCGTCGGTGGAAAGAGAGTCCTGAAAGACAGGACTTGATGCTCCAAATCGAGCAATACGAACGCGACCACCCACTCGATGGCCCCGATCACGAACAATTTGCACTGTCGAGAAAAATGGAAAAATCATCGAAGCAACGAGAAAATTCGCCTTATACGCTGTCTTACTGGGGTCAGGTTAAGTTATGTATGTGGAGAGAGTTAACGCGCTTGAAGAATGATCCGTCCGTTTCTATTTCGATGTTGGTTGTGAACTTCGTGGAAGCTTTGATCATCGCCAGCATTTTCTACAACCTTCCTGCCGATACATCGAGTTTCTTCCAGCGTGGTGCTCTCTTGTTTATGATGGTCTTGCTAAATGCCTTCGGATCTATATTGGAAATTATGTCATTGTACGCCAAACGGAACATTGTTGAAAAGGTATGTATCACTCCGATGTTTCATTACGTTTGGTACCATCATTCTTGTTCATCCCATACGAATTAATTACATAGCTAACTACTTAACAGCACAACCGATATGCTCTGTATCATCCAAGCGCCGAAGCTATCGCCTCTATGATCATGGATTTGCCATACAAGATTGTGAATCAATTCGTAGTCAACTGTACACTGTATTTTATGGCTGGTCTTCGCCGGGATGCAGGTTCTTTCTTCTTCTTCATGCTCATATCATTCAGTATGATGATGTCGATGAGTGCTTTCTTCCGGTGGTTTGCTTCAATTGTAAGCTATCGCTCTCTTCAAATACTGTTTAAGCCCTAATAATTTCCACAGACCAAAAGTATCGAGCAGGCCCTCGCCCCTAGCAGTATTATTCTACTTGCACTCGTACTATATACCGGATTTGCAATTCCCGTTCAGTATATGCGGGGGTGGGCTTCGTGGATACGCTGGCTGAACCCAATCTCATACGGATTTGAAAGCGTAATGGTCAACGAGTTTCAAGGACGCGATTTTTCCTGCACTGCCATCATTCCATCTGGGCCGGGATATGAGAACGTTGCCCCGGACCAGCGAGTTTGTGCTGTCCAAGGATCAGTTCCAGGATCAAATAGTATATCTGGTGAAGTTTTCGTGCGTACCGCTTATGGCTATGAGTATGCAAATCGCTGGCGGAATTTCGGCATCATATTTTCCTTGACATTTTTCCTCCTCGGCATCTATCTCATTACTACTGAGCTCGTTGCTGCACAACGTTCCAAAGGCGAAGTTCTTGTTTTCCGGCGAAGCAAGATGCAAAAGGCCAAGGCTAAGCGCCAGCAATTGGATGAGGAGACTGGAAATCAACCGGTAATCGACAATGAAAAGTATGATGGGAGCTCTGGTTCCGATTTTAAGGTGGAGAAGCAGACTTCTGTGTTCCACTGGCAAGATGTCTGTTATGATATCCAGATCAAGAAGGAAACTAGGAGGATCTTGGACCATGTTGACGGTTGGATCAAACCTGGAACATTGACTGCTCTTATGGTATGTTTTTCTAGGGCTATTATTGAACACTATCTGATTTCAAACAACAGGGTGTATCCGGAGCTGGTAAAACAACTCTGCTCGATGTACTTGCTAGTCGCACTACTATGGGTGTTATTACTGGTAATATGTTTGTCAATGGGCGAGACCGTGACGATTCCTTTCAAAGACAGACTGGTTAGTTTGCCCAAACTCTTCATACTGAGCCATATACTGATTCACATGAACAGGATATTGCATGCAGCAAGATATCCATCTTGCTTCTTCAACGGTTCGCGAGGCGCTCGAGTTCAGTGCTCTCTTACGACAATCTCCCGAATATACCCACGAACAGAAGTTGGCTTATGTGGATCATGTCATCGATATTCTCAACATGGGAGACTACGCAGACGCAGTTGTTGGTACACCTGGCTCTGGGCTCAATGTTGAGCAACGTAAACGTACATCGCACTCTGCTTAATTATAACAAGACATATCACTGACAGATTATAGGGCTGACTATCGGCGTCGAACTCGCTGCTCGTCCCAAATTACTTCTTTTCCTCGATGAACCCACATCCGGTTTAGATAGTCAAACTTCTTGGTCGATCTGCGATCTCATGGAAAAATTAACCCGCAATGGCCAAGCTATCCTCTGCACCATTCACCAGCCTTCTGCAATGCTCTTCCAACGCTTCGATCGTCTCCTACTTCTAGCCAAGGGCGGCAAAACCGTGTATTTTGGCGAGATTGGACGGAATTCGGTCACTCTCATGGATTATTTCACTAGAAACGGAGGCCCGCCCTGCCCACCCCACGCAAATCCTGCGGAACACATGCTCGAAGTTATCGGCGCGGCGCCCGGAGCGCATACAGATGTGGACTGGCCAGCCACATGGCGTAGCAGCAATGAGTACCAAAGCGTACAAACTGAACTCACACGACTCCGTGGTGATGTCGACGAATCTTCACCCGTTACTGACTCAGTTTCTTCGCAATACAACCAATTCGCTGCCCCGTTTTGGACCCAACTCCGTATAGTTGCTATGCGAGTCGCTCAGCAGTATTGGAGAACGCCAACATACATATTTTCCAAGCTCATCCTGACAGTGGGATCATCCATATTCATCGGATTCTCATTCTTCAAGGGACAGAACAGCATGCAGGGCATGCAAAATCAGATGTTCGGGATTTTCGTCTTCTTGTTCGTCGTTATCAACCTCATATACCAGATCATACCAATGTTCGTCGTTCAGAGAACAATGTACGAAGCACGAGAGCGCGCGTCACGAACTTACACCTGGCAAACCTTCGTCATATCTAATATCGTCATGGAAATGTTCTGGAACGCCGTAAGTATTCCCCACAATAGATCCAAACCAATACCTATGCATCAACTAATTCATCTCTCCAGATAATGGCCGTCCTCTGTTTCTTCGTATGGTACTACCCTGTCGGCCTCTACCGCAACGCCGAGGAGACCAACTCCGTCAGCATCCGCGGCTTCCTAGCCTTCCTCCTCATCCTGACCGTCTTCCTCTTCGCCAGCTCCCTCGCCCACATGCTCATCGCCGGCGTGGACAGCGACGAAATCGCATCCGCCTACGCAACACTCCTCAGCATCATGCTCTACGCCTTCTGTGGCATTCTCGCCGGCCCCAGCGCCCTACCCAGATTCTGGATCTTCATGTACCGCGTGAATCCTTTCACCTATCTGGTTTCGTCGTTAATGGCGACAACACTTGGTCACGCGACGGCGACCTGCGCTGCGAATGAATTCCAGCGTTTCTATGCGCCAGCGAATCAAACGTGTGGAGATTACATGTATGGGTACTTGAAGATGGCAGGAGGGTATCTTCAGCATCCTACTGCGAGGGGTGAGGAGGAGTGTGCGTACTGTCAGATGAGTAGTACGGATCAGTTTTTGGATCGAATTAATTCGAATTTTGATACGAGGTGGAGGGACTTTGGGCTGCTTTGGGTATACGTGGCTTTTAATGTTGCGGCTGCTATTGGGCTTTATTGGTTGTGTAGGGTGCCGAAGGGGAAGAAGAAGCAGAAGACGGCTTAGAGGGCATGGTGAGAGAGGGGAGAGTGGAGAGGGGAAGGATGATGTGAGCATAAAATAGATACTTACGGAAAACAAGGATTGGGGAGAAGGGAGGGGAATTGAGATGTTGTATGGGTGTGGATAAAGGTTCGGTTGTCATCTTGGGCATTACATACTGTTCTCCTTCATAGCGTCACTCGCGGCATTTCCTGTAGATCCATCTGCGTAGAATTCTCTAACATGTAATTCATTCTAATCAACCCCAACCCCACTCCCACAGCCCTATCCCACTATATCTTCTCCTTCCTCCTCAACACCGCCACACCCTCCACATGACTCGTATTCGGGAAAAAGTCGAATCCAACCAGACTCTCAATCTCATAACATCCCTCTCCATCCCCCATCCCGCCATCCACACCTTTCATTCCCCCAACCAACACACCGATGTCGCGAGCCTGCGTGTGCACGTTGCAACTCACGTAGACGACTCGGGCTGGGCCGTAGCCGACCAACTGACGCAGGAAGGATTCATCGCATCCCTTTCGCGGCGGATCGATCATGACGACTGTTTCTGCGGCCGGTGTATCGATACTGGCGAAGAGCGCCGAAGCATCGGCAGCGATGAATTTTGCACTCGAGGCCGGGAGAGAGTTGATAGTGGCGTTGTTCGTCGCCGAGGCGATTGAGGAAGCGGAGATGTCGATTCCGAGCGAGGACTTGAAGAGTGAGGACAGTGTGATGGTGAAAAGACCACTACCGGAGTAGGCGTCGATGAGATAGGAAATCTTGAGGCCTTGGTCGACGGGTGGGAGGATGTGCTCTCGTATATACTGTGTGAAGCGGGGGAGAATGGAGTTGTTGTTCTGGAAGAAGGCGCCGGCCGGGTTGACGAATTGGAAGTCCTCGATGTATTCTGTGGTTTTGGCGTTCGGGTCTGTGACGCATGTTTTCTTGTGGATGTAATCGCCGCGGTCTTCGATGACGGCGTCGGTGTCGTCTTCTTTCGATACGTCGTATTCGGATTTGGGGATGCGTTCGGTGTGTTCGCGGAGGAGTAGCGTGGCGCCTTTGTTGTATTTGCTGAGTTGGTCGGCGACACGCTTTCTCTCGCGCTTGTTGCCGTTGCGGACAGCGTCTGTTCCGATGGGACAGTCTTCGATGTCGATGGTGGTTCGCGTGCCCTTCTTCATGAAGCCTATTGGTGGAAGTTCTTTGAAAGTGCGTTTTATGCCGTTGCGACCGTCGCTTCTTCGCGAGTCTGGTGGGCCGTCGAAGTGAGGAGTGAGCTTTGTTCGATACCCGTACTGTAAAGGTGATCCGATAGTATCGCCAATGGCAGGTATCAGCTCCGGAGGAAGATTGGAGAAATTCTTGTATGCTTTCTCAACGATGGTCTTCTTGTGGGCAAGTTGATATGCATATGGCAGCATCTGGAATTGGCATCCCGAGCAGGTAGAGAAATAGGGACACCTGACTAGCGAATCGTCTCTGTGTGGCGATGGAGTAATGACTTTGACGAAGTCGGCCATGGAGTATTTTTCCTTGTCGAAATGCTTGAACACTTTGGCTGTAACGGTATCCCCTGGCGCACTGAAAGGGATGACATAGACCTGCCTCGAGGTCGAATCCTTCTGGAATCCAAGTCCATCTCCAGTAGATGAAATTCGCTCGATGTTGACCTCAATCTCAGACAACTTCTCAGGCAAAGACTCGGGTTCGGGCTTCCCATTCTTCTCAACATCCGCAGTGCTATCTCCAGTTCTCAAATCGAATGCTTTGAGCAGTTCGTTCACATCCTCCAAGAGGATCTCTTCATTAGTCCCGTTCGTCTTTAGAATCTTGCTGCTATCACCATGACCATTCCTCATCCTCTTATTCTTGAACCTATAATTTCCTCGCGGCCCCTCCTCACTGCGTAATGGAGTTTCTGCATATCGTTTGCCACCACCGACTCCGTTACTCTCAATAGGCGCGACATTCGCAGCAGAGGAAGCCATGGTAGACCTAGCTCTTGATATGTATCGGGCACTGGACACGAATGTCCTTGATGCAGGGCGAAGAAGTGCAGATATCATGTAGAAAGTCGCAAGAAAAGTGTTGTCGCGAAATTCCACATCAAGCTAGCGCACCAGTCCATCAGCGAAAAGCTCGGGCCCCAAAATTTTGGGCACAAGCAACCTCCAACAGTCGTCCGATCACGCTGCAAGACCAGCAACAGCCGTGAATTCGCTCCCTCCCACTCCCTCTTTTATAGTCAATTGAGCTGCTTCCCGGTCAATTCACTGCAGCACACAATGAGCGTCTGCCGGCCGGCTCGATGTCTCTTCTCCAAGGCCACCATCCTTCCTAAACCCTCACCCACCACACCTCCGAAACGAAGCTTCCAAACCACCGCCACTCGACCCTCACGCCGAAGACGGCCTCACTATCCCAGTATCAAAGCAGAAGACCTCCAACTCCTCAATCAAGCCGCTGAAACCCGGTTCCCCAAATATAACCCCGCCGAAACCAAACTCCTCGAAAACCGCTATACCCCCTCCCAGCTCGCCGCTATCAAAGCCGCCGAAACCGCAATCGACACAAAAGATTTGTTAGTTCAAGGTCAGCCCCGTGACGATACATGGCGCCTCCCATACGAAGACACTCTCGCGGAAATGGATCCCGTAACGGACCACGCAGAGAAACTCTCGCACCATGACCTGAAAGGCAAGAAGACATTCCGCCTCGCCAACCCCGTCGAGCGCGACGAAGCCATCCAACAAGTCGCCAACTCCACGCTCGCAAAGATGTACCCCAATGGCGCCCCAGAGGGCCAACTTGACGCTACGGAACAAAAAAAACTCGAAGAAGCAATGGAAGCTGCTCTCACCCAAGCCACTTTCGACCCGCGTGCCATCTACACCTCAAAAAACCCCGCCGTCCTCGAAGCCCTTGCCGATCCCCGTCACTCCGTGATCCTGCCCTCGCTCCCGCGAATCGAAAACAGTATGGTAAAACAGACGCGGCGCCTTGCGAACGAGGAAGAAGAAGACCCGCGCGAAAGACAACTCCTGCAACACCTCGGTGCTTCCTGGGACAAGCAGCGGCTGCGCAGACTCAAGATCAAAACGCTGGTTACACACCGGGTCGTGAATCAGACACGCATGGGCAAAATACAGTCGATGTATTTCTTGACCATCGCGGGGAATGCCGACGGGCTTCTCGGTGTCGGGGAGGGGAAATCAGTGGAGCCCGAAGATGGGAGGAAACAGAGCGTCATGGCAGCGATCCGGAATATGAAACCGATCCCGCGATATGAGAATCGGACTATTTTTGGGAATTTGGAGCAGAAGGTTGGCGCCACCAAAGTGCTTTTGATGTCGAGGCCACCTGGTAAGTCCAATATCCCACACATCCTGCCCCTATCCTCTCCCGCACTAAAATAAATATAACTTATTAACACCAACCCCTCCAGGTTTCGGCCTCCGCGTCCAACATCTGATTTTCGAAATGGCGCGCGCGGCGGGACTCCAGGATCTCGCTGCCCGTACGCCGCGGTCTAGGAACAAGATGAATGTGGTCAAGGCTACGTGGGAGGCGTTGGTGAATCAGAAGTTGCCGGATGAGATTGCGAGGGGGAGGGGGAAGAAACTTGTGGATGTCAGGAAGGTCTATTATGGGGGCAGTGTGCATTAGTGGGATATGATGTGATAGTGTGAATGGGAGGGGTGGGTGTATTATACAGGGGAGTGGAGAGTGGATAGACGATACGAAACGAAACTCATTGTATAGATATGTATCGCATTGCATTTGCACTGGCGAGAAGCAAAGCTGTAGTATTTGGTCATATTGTATCCATCGTATCATCACATATCATACTGTATCATATCATATCACATCATATTCATCCCTTCCCTCTCGTTCTTCTCCCAACCAAACCTAACCCACCTTCTTCGCCATTCCTTCCTCACTCTATCCACACCAGGGTATCATATCCATATCCATATCCATATCCGCATCCCCACTCAAATCTCCCTCCATCTATCTATCTTTCTTTCTTCGTCATCACTCCCCCTCCCCCTCTCCCTCAATAAACTGCTGGTTAAGCACAATACTATACACACTCGCCTTCAGCAGCGTAAACACCAAGCTCGTTTTACGTTCCAGACCGCGTAGTGCATCTAGGATTTCGGGGCTGGGGTTCGTAGACAGGTCGGAGAGGAGGGTGGACATCTGTGAGACGAGGGAGGGGGGTTAGTAGGGGGGAAGCAGTGGATGGAGAGAGGGATGGTGGTGGGGGGGTTTTTTTTAATGTGATGGAGGAGGGGAGGGGTGGCGTACGTTGTTCAGGTTCCCGAGTAAGAGCGCGTATTCATCTAGGACTTCTTGTTCGAGCGGGGATAGGGTTTCGGTTTGCGAGTCTGGGTGGTGTTGGTGTTGCGGCGGCGGCGGTGGCGTGGAGGCCATTTGTTGTGTGTATTCCTGCGATTCCTTCTTGTGCCCTTGTCGTCTTGTTTGCTTCGTGTCCTTTGTTTGTTCCTATCGCTTTCGTGCAGAGAGGATTTTGGAGATTTAGGAAGATTATATGCTGTGTGGTAGCGTTTTGATCCGCTGCGTTTCGTTTCGTCAATCTAGGAAGACCAGGTGGTGGTGCTTTGTTTGTTTGGCAAGCGGGGTCGCTATGGGGTCGTTTTGATTTCGGTATCAAGATGTCGATTAGTGCAGAGTACGGCAGTGGAAGCGAACACCAAAGACTAAAGTCTTCAATATAAAGCTTGAGAGAATTGGCGAATGAGAGTCGAGGTGTCACGGTCTGTAGTCTGGGTGTTTGTTCCGAAGACTGCAAGACGATCTTCCGAGTCGCGGAAGACGCGAGATGGTCCGAGCGTTTAGGTTTTGATGTCTTGGCAAAAGCTATGGTCCAACTGCAAAAAAAAATCCCAAAAAAAACATACAACAGTCCGAATTCCCCACTCGTCACCGACGTGAGTACTACTGGACCGCTCTCTTAGTTGACTTTGCAAGATCGGACGGGGTTGCGTCGTTTGAAGAGGCTATGGTCGTATGTGACATGAGGTTGTTTTCGAGCCTTTATAACTCGAGTGCATTCTCCATCATTGGGAGAGAATACACCACGCGCAGAATCAATGTCACTGTCAGTATTTAAAAATGACACATAAATTCCAGTAATGACTTCAGTGGTTCGTATTCGAATACTCTTCTTCTTACATTTAAAATAATGTTCTCATGTACCCACTCCATTCCAACCACCAAAAGTCCAACGAGTCCCCTTCATCGGACCCCCACTATCCACCTCCATATACACCAACGAGTAATGGCCCTCTGAGGGCGTAGAAATGTCGTAAACGCCGAGTCTCCATAAGACAGACTCTTCGCTTAGCAAGCCAGAAGATGTGACCCATAAAAGAAAGAGAGCTAAGATAGAGATAACTGAGAAAATGCCTAAAGTCCGGAACAACGCCAATGCCATGAGGAAAAACCGCCCTGTATCTACCAATTGGAAATGAGTGGAAACCAGAGGAACTCGAAGCCCCCTTCTGGATTGAAGAGAAAACGATGCCCACCAAACACGAACAGCTTTTGAAATGCATTCAGACAGAGCCAACTAGAACGAAACAGGGAACACAAGACTCGACACTCATCGGTGTGAAGTTGGAAATTGCTGTTCGAGTTCATGCTGACTATCATGGTGGCTGTGATCGTCTCCGTCATGATGCAGAGTGACGCTGTTGAACTCTTCAAAGGGATCAACAACCTCACCCATTGGTGTCGCTAGTCCCGAATCAAGCGGCACGCCCTTAGCCCTGGCAGCGCTGATATCTACACTTTGGCTCTCTTTCACATTGCGGAAATTGGGGGTCTCAATACCGTGACCTTGATGAGGGATAATTGGTGGCTTAGAGTGGCGTAGCAATGCCCATTGTGTCGTTCGGAAGAATGGATGAGTTTTCACATCAGATGCACCTGCACGGGAGCCGAGTCGGCGAAGCTCGTCCTTGATGAGCAATTTTCGAATCAACGATTTGCAAAGGCTGTATAAAATCAGTATGCAGGAAATTCCCCGATGTATGAAAAGTGACTTACTTCGATACTGGGGTCACATTGGAGCCTTCAGGGAACGGGACTTCGTCCCGCAGAATGTTAGCAAATGTTGCATTTCGGTTCTTGCCCTTGAATGGGGTTGTGCCGAAGAGCATCTCATATATGAGAATTCCAAGAGTCCACCAATCTACCGCACTGGTGTGACCACAGCCCTTGATAACCTCCGGAGCAATGTACTCTTCAGTACCAACAAAGGAGTTTGTCCGGAAATTGGCAATGCACGATTTGGTATCAATGGTCGGGAGATTGCTCGAGGAAGTGCCGTTTCGACCAACAATCATGGTTGGTCGACCGCCTGGGTCGGACTGTTTTGAAAGGTCAAAGTCTGACAACATAATATGACCCGACTGATGGAGAAGAATGTCTACTCTGATTAGTAATTGCATAGCGGGGTCTGGATGGTGCGAACGTACTTTCAGGCTTCAAGTCTCGGTAAATGAATCCCATGAGATGGAGATATTCCAGTGCGGCTGTGACTTCGGCAGCATAGAATCGTGCTGCATCCTCGTCCACGCACTTGTTCGGCCGAGTTTGAAGGGCTATCACCGTTAGCTAAGCTTACAATGACTGTATTCGAGTGCTGATTCACCTCTGAAGAATTCGCCGCCACTACAATACTCCATACAGAGGTACAGGTGGTCTTCTGACTGGAACGAGTGGTACAATGTAACAATAAATGGATGATTGCTGGTGGCAAGGATTTCCTGCTCGGCGAGAGCACGCTTGATCTTGTTACGCTTGATCATCTCCTTCTTGCTCAGAACTAGATGGCGTCAGTTGAGTTGCACAAATATCCAGATGGTCAAGCATACCTTTCATGGCATATAGCCGGCTGGACTTTTTCTCCTTGACCAGATATACCTTTCCGACGTCACCCTTGCCAATCAACTTGATCTTGTCGAAACTGCCTGGCCCGACCTCGACATTCCGAACCTTGATTGAATTCGAGCTGTATGTGCGGCGGAAAGCTACCGCGTTGCGGATCTGACCAGGGGAAGGTATTCCCTTGGATGTGTCGACCGGAATCAGGTGACCTGAGTCAGTCGTAGCTGTTTCCACCATGCTCAATGTGGAAGAGTTGGCGTGCTGCACCAATGGCTCCTTTCCAAGCTCAGCAGTCTGTGGTCTTTCGGTATTCTTGCCAGAAGCGAAGAGACCCTGTGCATTGGGAGCCGACGCTACCCTCCGCAACTTGCGTGCCAATTCTTCTTTTCCAGCGGTGGTAGCCTGGTCGTTGGCACCACTTACGGCATCGATGTGCATCGAGGGTATCGGTGGTGTGGCAGGGGGTGATGGAGGTACACTGCCTTCGTTGTGATGACGAAGGGCAGGCTGGCCTTGATGGACAAAGTATGGGTTTGCATGAGCGGTGGGAGAGACGCCATCGTCAAGGGGGTTGCCCTCACTGGCTACCGTTTGAGAACGATTGCGGCCGATGTGCGGGAGGAATCTCGACTGGCGGAAGCTCGACTTGGAGTCGTTCTTGGGAGTGCTGGACCCATCGTCTGAATGTTTCCGATCCTTGTTGTCGTTGTTGCTGTTGATCCTGAAGAAGTTCTTGATCTTTTGCGAAACCTGGTTGTTGGAGCCGTTGACCTGTTTATTCGAAGAGAGAGGGATGCCAGAAAATGTCCTCTTCTCGCCCAGGGTGGAATTGGACGAACTGAAGAGTTGCGTCATGGCAGCGGGGATGAAGGGGATGACGGTGATGTTGCACGACGGACGAAGCTCTCAACAATGGTGATGATGGCGATGAGAGCAGCAGTGACGCTGATGGAGAATGGTAATATGTGTGGACACTCTCAGGTCAGTGGGCCATGACCGCGCGCGGAAGAGGGTGCTGAGGAGGAGAGGAAGAGGCAGAGGGAGCAGCCGGAGGAGGAGGGAGTGATGTCGGCGACCGGGGGGGGTCCCTCTTGGACCAGCTGTGGCTGAAGCGTTGATGGACGCGGCGATGCGCGCTGCTCAGCGGACGAAATAAAAAGAATGTCCTCAACACTACCACAGCCAATCTCGGGATTTGAGAAGTAGCGTTGCGAAGGGTTTACGGGTGGTGGGAGGAATGCGGCGTCTTTTCTTTTGGGGGAGGGAGGAGGAGGCGGGAAACGGGAGCGGACTTTGTGGTTCCCAGGGTTGTGGGTCTCGGTGTAACAATGGTTGGAGAGCAGACGAGAGAGGCACGATGAGAGGGAAACGCTGGAAAGTTCAGGTCGAGCAACGTCAGGTAAAGTAAAATAATGCAAGGCAAGGCAAGAGGCGAGAGGCAGCGGGCAGGACACAGTGCAGGACTGTTCAGGACAGGACAGGACAAGACAGGACAAGACAAGAGCAGAGGGCCCAGAGCAGAGCAGAGCAGCGCAGGCAGGCAGGCAGGCGTCGACTTCTTGAGCAACGGCAGCCGCCAAAGCCCCCCCAAGCGGCCAACGTAGCCAATAACGCCCACTCAGCACCGCAGAGGCAACGCCCCAGGCGGGGAGCTAGAACCCTGAAAGGCAGCCCGCCGAGTCGCCAGAGTCGCCTTCTTGACGGTGTCCCTGCGCGGCTGCGGCAATTCCTCCTCCTCCATCCGCTACCCAGTTCTGGATCCAAAAACCAACCCAGAGAGTTGCAACGGAGGAATTCCTAGTTGGGTAGATCGGTTCTTGGGGAGGGGAAGCACTGTACTGCACTGTACGGTACTGTGCTGCACCGGTATACGAAGCTGAACCTGAAGACAAACTGGAATCTTTTCCCGTCTATCCTGTCGAGCTTGACGGGTCCAGGATGGGACGGCCACAACCACCCAACCACCCATCTCACCTCGCCTGCGAACTGCAACACTACCTGACTACACTATTACCACAAAGTCCACGCGTAGCAATGTATATTTCCAATCAACACTGCTCACTCATCGTGTGTCGGTGTCGGTGTCTGTGCCTGTGTCTGTGCCGCCGCATTACACTTCCCCTTCCTGTCTCTCTTCTCGTGCCTACTCATTCTTCAGCCCGCCCGTCCGTCCAAGCGGCCGTCACTGCACTGCGCCTTGCTAATCCCCCACGACACCCACCACCACCAACGACGCCGATTTATCAGCACAGCGCGGATACCCTCTTTTTGCACACAAGACACCATCACAGTACATCGTCGTCATCCCCTTGTCCTTGTACGCCCCACCTATTCACCCCTGTTTGCTCACGCGTTCACTTTCGTCTATCTACATAATCTATCTGTTTTATCACTCCGACTCAGGAGGTGGTATTTCTAAGTCTCTCGGCTCCGTGTGGTATCCGAAGTCCCTTCTGCGAAGCCATTACCTAGCACTAGAATTACTCCTTTTGATCACACCATTAGGGGTATCGATCCGTGCGACTTCTTCTTTTCTAGTGCACATCGACATTAATCAGATTGATCCAGGGAGAAACATGTATGCTACCTACGTATACAGTAATCCTTGGCACTTATAGTAGTCGTAACCGTAGTAATACATCTGCATCAGGAACCGCAACCTCGTCATCACACGTGACAGACACACAGACTTCATATCACACTATCTTGCAAGAAACAGTACTATTTGGTGCCCGTTCATCTGAGAAACACGCTGTTGCATGCTGCAGAAACGCTCACTTATACCCGAGACTAGAAAGAGAGACGCCCGTACAACCTCTTGGCCGCCAGATTCTATCGACATCATTTGTGCTTTTTCGACATGATATATATGTAAATGCGTAGTGGAACGCAGAGCCAAGGAAGAGCAGTGCTCCAGTCTATCATCAACTCCCATCTTCCTGTTTGCTTTTACAAGACTTTATAACTGTCAAGAAATATTAGCTTTTGCACAAATTGCAACTTCACGATGGACAATAACTTACCTCCATGGGTGATCCTCATCGCCATATTGGATAGACTCCATCCATTCCTTCATCTGTAGCGCAATCGGCCCAGCTTCGATATCATCCGTCAGGCCGCACTCTACCAACCGTCCCTTCCAGCTAATCTTTCGCACAGGACTCACAATGGCAGCAGTGCCCGCACCAAAGATCTCTAGCATCCGTCCCTCGTCTGCTGCGTCTGCAAGGTCTTTCACCGTGAACTTGCGCTCCGAAACCTTCCAGCCCTTGGGCTCAAGGCGCTCTCGTGCAAGTCCTAATACCGAATCCCTGGTCACGCCTTCGAGGATAGTTCCGTCAAGCGGTGCAGTCAACAGCTCATTCTGGCCAGTCTCCTTGTTCTTGATGGCGGCAAACAGATTCATTGTGCCAGCTTCAGTTACATATTCCTCCTCGCCAAACAACCACAGGTTCTGGTGGAAGCCTCGGCTGGCAGCTTGCATTTGTGGCACGATGCATGGCGCATAGTTGGCACCCAGTTTCTTGTCACCAACACCACCGGGCCATGCGCGTACGGCATAATCTGTAGCCTCCAAGGAGACAGCCTTGAACCCAGTGGGGTAGTAGGGGCCGACGGGGGAAGCGATCACGTAGAGCAATGCCGAAGCAGGAGGACCGACACCAAGCGTGCGTTGGGTGCCAATCATGGTTGGACGGAGGTACAGCGAGTAACCGCGCGCACTATTTGTCTGTCAGATATCCAGTTTTTGTTGTTGTTATTGTTGCGACTGGCAACATATAGCACTCACTCGGGAATGAAACGCTCATCAATCTTCACGAACTTGCCAATGAGATCAATCATGGCATCTGGGTCGAAGGTCGGCAAAGCAATGCGCGCTGAGGACTTGTTCAGTCGTGCCATGTTCCTGTCCGGCCTGAATAACCTGATCTTTCCATCCTTGTCTTTGTATGCCTTCATTCCTTCAAAGCACTCGAAAGCATAATGGAAAACGCAGGTAGCGGGATCGAGACTGAGGTTCTGGTAGGGTGTAATGCGCGCTGGTAACCATCCTTCAGAGGCTGTCCATTCGAGCGACAGCATATGATCTACGAAGTAACATTATTGTTAGTGATTGTCTTGCAACTGTGGGCTTGGCAGAGGTATCGCACCTGTGAAACTGCGACCGAAAATAAGCTCCTCCGGGGGCAATAAGCTCTTGGGCGTCGTTGTCTTTGTAATGCTGAGTTTTGACGGGTCAATGTCCTGGATTTTGGTGCCCACGGAGGCATCAGCGTGAATGCTATACGCTCTCCGACATCGCAATGATGCAGACAGCTCTGGTGCGAATGTGCGGGTGTAGGATGAGGTGAGTGACGCTGCTAGGCGTGATGACCGTTGTCGAAACATCTTAGAGGTACTGTCTCGAGAGAGATTAGAGAGAAAGAACAGTGAGTCGGAGTTGAGGCAGAATGGCGGCGAGTTCGCGGCTTTGATACGAATTATTTTGGAAACCGAAGCTGACCGAGATATCGGGGATGCACTACGGCCGGCCAATCGGGGGACACTTGTTACCTCCGAAAGGGCGCAATTGTTGTTGCATATATGTCTCGTACGGATACAGGAGGATATTGACGTTTATCCTAAGTGCCCATATCCTTATAAGCTTCTATTGTCCCAAAATTGGCAATTGGCAAAATGGTTTGGCTGATGTATGTCCATAATCATCCGGCCTAACAGCGTCATCGTACCCAGGATGCTAGGTAGTCGCTGGCGTACTTGAAGCTAGCATCGAGCATTGTCTTCGGCATTTATTCGCAATGACAATAGATGTTTGGTCAATGCCTATCGTGATATGCTACACTTATGCCTGTTGTTCGTGCTTGAGACTTGAAAGATAGGCAGTTATTTCTGAAGCTTATGTCAGCTTTGGCCAGATCTGTTGGGCGAGTGTATTCCCCGCGACAACAGATGCAGAACCGCGAAGTTTGACACCAATGATGGAACATGTCTTTCTTTTCTTCTTCGTTATGAATGTAGAGTTCTGAGCGGTAGCTGTCTTGTAGTTGTGCGACCTGTCGCACCTTCCACTGTTCCCCGCCGCCGAGCCCTGAGCTCAGCATCCCTTTAACAACCTCCGCGATTCTCTTCCGCTTCAGCTGAGCCATTCCTTATGCGACCAGCCCCTTGAAGGGACTTTTTTTTGGCGCGCTTCCAAGCTCTTTGCTCTCCTTGTGTGAGCCTTTAAGATCGGTTGCGACTGCACCAACATATCATTCATTGGACAAACTTACCTAGATCTGCACCAGTCGCATGCCACCAGAGTCCTTCGCCGATAACATTGCTGTACGGGCACCTCAACCACCATGTTCTCCAACGCGCTGAAATCGTTTACCTCGAACATTTCTTCCAATTATACCCTCAGTCCACAACCTACGTCCTTCTCAGGGCCATGGAAGATCTACGATGCGAAGAAGAAGTCGACGGGCAAGGCTGCTTCGGTGTTCATCTTTGAGAAAAAGGCCCTCGAACCACCAGGTGGGGGAGGCCTTGGGGGACGGTCAGGGGCCTCGGCATTGAAACGGGCTCATGAAGAGGTGGTGGAAAGACTGAAGAAAGAGGCTAGCTCTCTGGCGCGATTACGGCACCCAAGTGTCCTCGAACTCGCAGAGCCGGTGGAAGAAACCCGTGGAGGGGGGTTGATGTTTGCTACCGAACCAGTCACCGCGTCGCTTTCCGGTTTATTACAAGAAAAGGACGAGCAGGAGCGTGCTGGGGGTGTGGGCGGACGTACGAGCCGATATGTAATTGAAGAGTCGGACGGACAAAAGCGAAGGCGAGAATTGGAAATTGATGAACTGGAGATACAAAAGGGATTGTTGCAGATTGCAAAGGGCCTGGAATTTCTTCACGAAAGTGCGGGGCTAGTTCATGCCAATCTGACGCCCGAGGCCATCTTTATCAATGCCAAATCTGACTGGAAAATATCTGGCCTTGGTTTCTCTACGCCTCCGGAAAACTCTACGAAGCCAACCTCCGTTTCCCCTATTTCTCTCTCGGAGGTCCTGAATTACGACGCCCGTCTTCCCCGACATGTTCAGTTGAACATGGACTATACCTCGCCTGATTTTGTCATGGACGGAAATGTTACCCCTGCAGCCGACATGTTTTCCTTGGGCATGCTCATAATAGCTCTGTATAATTCACCACATCGAAGCCCATTGGAATTCAATGGAAGTCAGACAGCGTTCAAAAGGGCATTTTCGTCATCATCTTCAGTCCCAAACAAAACCAACAACTTCATGTCCTCGCAACCTTTGCCTAGAGATGTCATAAATGGAGTGCTAGATCGGCTGATAACAAGGCGTCCCGCCCAACGAATAGACGCCCGCGAATTCCAGCAGGCACAATATTTTGACAATATCCTTGTCTCAACTATCCGTTTTCTGGATTCGTTACCGGCCAAAACACCGAACGAGAAGTCACAGTTCATGCGGGGATTGCCAAAGATATTGAGCCAATTCCCCAAATCGGTGCTCGAGAAAAAGGTGTTGCCTGCACTTCTGGACGAGACGAAGGACCGGGAATTACTCGCGGTGGTGCTCCAAAACGTTTTCAAGATCATCACAATGTTGCCTACTACATCTGGTAAACGAGCCTTTACAGAGAAGGTGATTCCGAAACTGAGGGAAATATTTCTCTCCGGAGCTCCTTCCACAAAAGGTGCCGCCCCCGAGAGGGACAGTTTGAAAGAGGCGGGACTGATGGTGGTGTTGGAAAACATCAATGTGGCCGCTCAGAGCTGTGGCGGCAAGGAATTCAAAGATGATATCTTGCCAATCATCAGTCATGCCCTTGAGTCCCCTACCCATTCCATGGTAGATGCGGCTCTGCGCACTCTGCCTCTTGCGCTTCCTATTCTCGACTTCTCTACCATCAAGAATGAACTTTTCCCAACGATCGCAGCGGTGTTTGCCAAGACCAATAGCATGGGTATCAAGATCCGCGGGTTAGAGGCATTCAGAACGCTCTGCGGGGGCGGAGGTGACGACTCGGAGGGATTCCAAGGCGACGGTCTCACAGGGATGGTAGAGGCACCGAAAGCCAAAGTCTCCAATGTGTCCATCTTGGACAAGTATACAATACAGGAGAAGGTTATGCCGCTGCTCAAGGGTATCAAGACCAAGGAGCCTGCCGTCATGGTTAGTTGATATGTATCCTGACTACGTAGTAAAGATGCTAACGTATTCAGATGGCTGCTCTTGATGTGTTCAAGGCAATTGGAGGTCAAGTCGATGCGGATTTCCTCGCCATGGATGTCCTCCCCATTCTTTGGCAGTTTAGCTTAGGACCGCTCCTCAATCTCACCCAATTCCAGTCGTACATGACTTTGATAAAGTCACTCTCGGCTCGAGTGGAGAGTGAACAGACAAGGAAATTGCAGGAGCTGGGTGCTAACAACCCCTCAAATGCAGCTACATCTCGGAACGAATTCATGAGTTTTGGAGGTGCCAATGGGGCCAATGGACATGACACAATGAACGGAGGCGGAGACGGGGACTTTGAAGCTCTGGTACGAGGCGACAACCAGATCACATCTGGCGGAGGAGATATGTTGGGGGGAGACCCTTGGGCGAATGCACCAGCATCAGCGTCCTCCTCGACCGTACTGCCTGCGCGACCGCTGGCAAACCGTGGCAGATCCTCGAATAACGCTTCCCCAGCAGCAGCCTTTTCGTGGTCCACGCCACCGCCGGTCTCTCCTCCAGCCAATCTTTCAGCTCCACAGGGAGTGAGCCGAACCATTACCCCAGATAACACCTTCAGCACTCTCAACTCGTCATTCCCAGCCATTGCGCCCAGCAACCCCGGCCTGGGTAACCCATCCTTCGGGCAACAATCCGCACGACCAGCGTCTGGTCTGAGTATGAACAACATGATGTCTCCTACAACCACCCCTTCGATATCAACCCAAAACAGCGGCATAGACTGGAGCAGGGCTGGGGGATCTTCTTCCGTCACGACAAATCCGTGGGGAAGCAGCAATACACACAGCTCGAGCGGACTCTCCAACTTCTCGATAGCACCACCGGCGTTGCAGTCCCCGAGTCAGGGTCTCCAGAACAATCCCTATTCTTCCTTCAGCATTGCGCCCCCTCCAATAACGTCAAACAACACGTCAAGGATTGCGCCGCCGCCTGGGGCTGGATTTGGAATGGGTAGTGCAGGTAGCGGTCTGAGCATGAACAACATGGCCTCTCGGATGGCACCGAACCAGAACCAGAACCAGAACCAGAACCAGAATCAAGGCCAGAACTTTCAGCAGAAGAACAATCAGGGATGGGGCGCGTCTGGTGGCGATAGTCTGATATGAGTAACATAGGGGAGACATTTTTGATGCATTTTGGAATTGTTTTGAAATTTGGCATTAGCGGGCGTATACGGGGAGAGTAGGTGGATGGGATAGATTGGGATGCATAAGCGGGGGTTTTTACGGGGACTAGAGAGTACAAACAGACGATACCAGTGTGAGGAGAAGTGATGAAAAAGGATATTTTATTATTAGACTGGTGTGCTCATGAGAGAGATAGCGATGGGAGGCTGACATGACTGAAGAAAACTTTGTTACGTATTGGAAGTGCAAAGGTGTAGTCGTCGTTGCATCGTGCGAGGAACAGAATACCAAGCTTGGTAGGTGGACGCGTGAACAGTATGCGTGTGACTTCGCATAGGCCCCTCAGTGCGATGCATTTCCTCTCTCTCTCTCTCTCTCTCTCTCTCTCTCTCCCTTTCACAACGCACAAGTGACATTCTCCTTGTCACAAACACACACAGTAAGCAACATAAATCGTTGCCGTCGCAGTGGCACAAGCCCGACTCACATAAAACTGGAGCGCGTGGAGTGAGCCTCAAGCCAAGCCAAGCGACTCTTCTCAAATCAAGAATTTCCCATGTTGAAGGGCGCAAGGCTTGAATGGCATCATCGGAGCCTTGGATTACGACAAGCTTCGGAGGAACGAGGCAAAGAGTGAACCAAGGGCGGCGTGGCTGGGCTGGGCGGCGGGCCAAAGCTTGGTGGACTAGGCGAGGCGTGGACCCCACTTCGGACCATCGACATCATAACGCGACATGATCGGATCCGACTTTGTCGCATTCCTGACATGGTTGGCATCCAGCCGCTTGGGGACGCGCTCAAAGCGAGGGAGGGGAAGATCTGGGGAAAGAAAACGATGCATGCATTTGCTTGAGAATCTGTGTCAAAGCACCGTGTTTCCTCGGAACTCATTGGAAGTGCCGGTTCCTGGCGTGAACACCGGGGGGTGGCTAGCGGTCCGGTTGCATGATGCTGCCTCAGCAGGAATGAGAGGGTGGCTTTTGCGGGTTGTGGCACTGACATGGAAGGGAGGGGACACGACGGGACGGATAGATTGAGTTTCTCGGATCTGTGTCATTGCCCACATGTCGACCACGCGTGCCACAGGTTGTGTTGGTGAATAGCCAAGGGCTGGCTGGGGGAAAAAAAGTTACACATCTACTTGACAAAGGTGAATGCAAGATGGAGATGTGACATGCAAGGCCACCTGCAGGACGATGGCATCTGCCTTCTGCATCATCCTCTTCCTTCTCACCCCCAACCCCGTCATCGAAGGTTGACCGCCGCCGCCGACATCACGGCGGGATGAGATTGCCCAGCGTAGTGGTCCTCGGAGTGGCCGGGCGCAAGGCTAGCACACCCACGGATATAATGGCAATTTGAAGAACGATGAAAAGTTTGCTGTTATGCTCTATCCAGTAGGGAATGAAATGTCTTTCGCCTTTCGGAGGTAGCGGTCATGGACGCACCGAGAAGCTCCATGGCTCCCAGGACAGCATCTCTTTGACGGGCCATTGATACGCTGTTTGCAAAAAAGCTCACCACGCTCAACCAAGGACCTCACCCCAACTCTTACAACCCGCCAGCTATCCACTGGCCACTTTCACCCTCGCCGTTCGCCGCCCCCGTGCGACTAGCTCTTGCTGCTTCCCTGCAACCCGGCTTCCGAATCCCTTTGGATATCCTTACACTCGCATCCTCGTGTCCAAACGCCTCTCGCCCTCACTCGCCCGGCCGGTCAATCTCACCCTGCACGCACCAGATATTTTCTGCCGCTCGTCTACCTCCCATCTCATTTGATCGCCGTTGCGCCAACCAACTACAACGCAACCTAACCGTTCATTGCCCCTCAACCTAGCTATCCCCCGTTTCCTAGCTAGCATACTTAACCTCCGTTGCACCCACAACTTTTCCTTGTACGACTCTCTCTTCCTCCTTCAACCAATCTCCCCTTCCCCCACCCTACCTCAGCCTTTAACCAATCTACGTGGTTAATGATCGCCGAGGTCTACTCACCCGTTCCCTTTTACTACACCTTCACTCGCGGCATCCGCTCCATCAAATGGCGCTAGGTTTTGGCGACAAGGCCAACAAGGCCATCGACAACAACGACTCTTCTTCCGCTGAAAGGAAGGATCCCGAAATCTACGATCCGGAAAATGCGACTGGAATTCCTCTTGGACCCGGTGGTCGGCCTCTGAGGCGCATCGATGAATCCAAACGTCGCGACATGGCGGTTACGTCAGATGATAGCAGTGGTAGCATTACTGTGGGAAAGCAGATTGCTATGGAAGCCGATAATGCGATTCAGTATCGGACTTGTAGTTGGCCCAAGACTGCTGCTCTGTTGTTCTCCGAGTATATTTGTCTGGCTATTATGTCTTTCCCGTGGTCTTACTCGGTGCTTGGGCTGGTGCCGGGTCTGATATTGACTGTCGTCATTGCTGCATTGGTGCTCTACACTTCTCTGATCCTATGGTTAGTGCTTTCCCAAAATGTTTTCAAACCCGCGCCGAAGCTTACTTTCTAATAGGGAATTCTGTCTCCGCCACCCTGAGATTCGTGATGTTTGTGACCTTGGCGAGATGATTTTCTGGAATAAGAAGTGGGCTTTTTGGTTTACTGCCGTCATGTTCATCTTGAACAATACCTTCATCATGGGACTCCATTGTCTGGTTGGCGCCAAGTATCTCAACACCATGACTGGCCATTCCGTGTGCACCATTGGTTTCTCCGCCATTGTCGCCGTCATCTCATGGATCTGTTCTCTCCCGAGAACCTTCTCCACTCTCTCCAAAGCCGCTACTGCCTCGGCCATTTTCACTTTCATCTCGGTTCTGCTGGCTACCATCTTCGCCGGCATCGAGGACCATCCCAAGGGATACGATGGCGGCCCGAAGACTGTTCTCGCCGTGCCTCTCATGGGAACAAAGTTCTACGTCGGAGTCAACGCGTTCATGAATATTAGCTATACGTTCATCGGACAAATCACGCTCCCCAGCTTCATCGCCGAAATGAAGGAGCCACGCGATTTCCCCAAAGCGCTCTGGGCCGTCACAATCTGCGAAATCCTCGTCTTCAGCTTGGTCGGCGGAATTGTGTATGCCTACACAGGAAACGAATACATAACGGCTCCCGCGTTCGGCTCCCTCGGAAACGAAGTCTTCCTGAAAGTCTCCTTCTCCTTCATGATCCCCACCATCATCTTCCTAGGCGTGCTCTATGCATCCGTATCCGCTCGTTTCATCTTCTTCCGCTTCTTCACCGGAACGCGCCACATGGGCAGTCACACCAAAGTGGGCTGGGCGTCCTGGGCCGGTATCCTCGCAGTGCTCTGGATTCTAGCCTTTATTATCGCAGAAGTCATCCCCTTCTTCTCGGATCTGCTATCCTTGATGAGTGGATTGTTCGATTCATTCTTCGGATTTATTTTCTGGGGTGTTTCGTATCTGCGTATGAGGAGAGTGGATTATGGACCCGGGTTTTGGAAGAAGCGTGGATTCAAAGGCTGGTTTGGATTTTTATTCAATATCCTGCTCATCATTATTGGGCTCTTTTTCTTAGGCCCTGGAACTTATGTAAGCCCCGCCTTCTCTGTTTGCTATTGACCGACCAGAGCTAACTTTTTTTTCTTTCTAGGCCGCAGTGCAATCTATCGTGGATGGGTATGCAGCGTCGAGTTTCGGGGGCGCTTTCACGTGTGACGACAACGGCTTGTAAAGAAGCTGCAGGGCTTGTCCTTTTCTTGCTTTTACAATGCGTAGACACTATTTAGTGCCCGGGGAGCTATGGAATTGAATTATACAAAGACCAGGGGAGATGCACTCTTGTGAGATGGATAAGAACGGCATAAGTTGTGTACTCGAGCCGCGCCATGCGCTACTAGGCGAAAACAGCTCCGCGACCAAGAGAGCAAAGGCACAAGCGAGCAAGACACGACCATGCCCTTTTGGAACCCTCTGCGTCAGGGAAAAAAAAAGAGAAACATGGCCCCTCTCATGAAAGAAATATATCTCGTGAACACTGATGAAGCCAGAACCATTCCAACATATTTGCTACCCCTCAATTGCATATTAATCATGTGAGACCAAGGATCAGCCCAGCAGCGCCCTTCTCCACATCCCACGACGCAATGACGTTTGCCTGAGACAGACCCCCCCGGGAGCTCGCTAGTGGGGAAACAAACCACCAACAGCCATCAACACCCGAGCTCCCCTCCCCACGCTGGGTCTTGTCTTGTCGTTCGGCACTGTGCTCCACCACACCCACATCACATCACACCTCTTCAGCTCCGTTCCTCCATCCTTCACTCCTCTTACCCATTCTCTTGAACCTCCATCTCCATCATTTTCCCTTACCCTGTCTCATAGCTATAGCTACAGCTAGTTACGCAACCCCTCGATATCTTTCCACAATGGCTCCCACGCCGCCCATCGACTTTAGCCAGCCCAGCTTTTGGCGTACGTCTACTCTATCCCCTCCATTTCCATGCCCTCATATCCAATCCCCTTCAAACCTACCAGATGCACCATAACGGAACGTACCTGAAAACTAACTCAATGTTTCTCCAGTGGCCGCCGCATCCATCCTCTTCAACCCGACATTCTGGAAGTAAATTCTTATGCCCCAACGCGCCATTACTTTTCGAGAGCCCCGGCTAATCAATTGTCGTTTTTCTTTCGACGTGTAGTATTGCTGCGAGACAAGGTATGTGAGATCTACTTTACTCGGTGGACACAGATGGAGATGCAGAGGCAGAAGAGGAAGAGGAAGACAAGAGAGCAAAGGAAGTAGACGAAATTATGCTGACTCTACTCAGAATACCACAATAAACTCATCACCAAACTCTTCGGCGGAAACTCGCGTCTAGGCTGCTACGCACTTGCCGTGTCAATTTTCTCCTTGGGCATAATCAGGGACTACATGTTCGTTCTTTTCCCCTCCCATCCCTCCACCCCTCAAATACTATCAACCCTTCAAACTCCCCAAATTAACACCTCATCCATAGTTACCACGTAGCCCTAACCCACCAACCCACCCACTCAACCCTCCTCTCTGGCCCCATCTCCCTCTCCGCAATCCCCCTCTTCCTAACCGGCAACGTCCTCGTCCTAACCAGCATGTACGCACTCGGCGTTACGGGCACCTATCTCGGCGACTACTTCGGGATCCTGATGGATGCCCCCGTAACCACATTCCCCTTCAACGTCACCGACGCACCCATGTATCACGGCTCCACGCTCTCGTTTTTGGCGACCGCGATCTGGAATGGGAAGCCGGCGGGAATCGCGTTGACGGGGCTGGTCGCGCTGGCGTATACCGTGGCGCGCAGGTATGAGGATCCGTTTACCGGGATGATTTATGCGAAGAGGGAGGAGGAGAGGAAGGGGAAGGGGAAGAAGGGTATTTAGAGAGGAGATGTACGTGCGGGCTGAGGGGTAAGATATTAGATGGAACGGGACGGAGGGAGAATGAGGTTGGGATGCAATATCGAAATAGACGGAACGAAGGGAAAGAGACGTAAACGTAGGCAAGTGAGGAAGAAGAAGGCGGCAGCGGCGGCGGCGGCGGCGGCGGCGGTGCTTTGATTTCAACATACATCATTGCAGGGAAACTTTTGTCCAAACCTGCATGCACAAAGCGACGGCGTTTGATAGTGCTGGTAGTTTTGCGTTGCTTCAACTGCTCCGCAACATCTAAATGGGTCGACTTGGAATGACGACACAGGCGGGAAAAAAAAAGGGTTTCTAGCAACGACATTATCTCTTTTCCTTTACTATCATCATAATTTCAAACCACCATTGGTTTGAATCTTTGGCTTAGACGAATATTTACCTTTTTTCCTTCCGTTCATCACTCTCGAGCATATGCAGATAACTATTACAGCAGGCATTATCCCAAATCAATTGAATATATCTTAGATGGAATATATTTATACCTTTCGATACTTTGACACGCCCAACTCGAATGACACTCACAATCATGGCAAGAAGGATATCGTTAGGTAGGTCCCTTCCATGCTATGGTTTAGAACTGACTGCTTTATGACAGGGTCGACTGTCGAACAGCATGTGTATTCTAGAGACATAAGTGAAAAAGGCCCACATCTATGCCAGCCCCATACGCAGCAATTGCGTCCCAAACTCCAGCAAATAATAATCCGCATACACCAAGCCATGATTCCTGACCTGAATGGCGAGGTTCGGATTATTCGTCACAGTAGAGTGCATTAGAATCCCCTCGAATATCTTAGTTCCAGCTTTGAACGTTCCCCGTCTCTCACCCGTCTCGTCGTGCACCACTGTCGCCCCATCCGGCGAAAGACAATGCTGCAATATGCCCTCCACCAAATCTATCGCCGCATCCACATACCTCGCCGCCGCGCCATGATTCCCACGTCCCGCAAGCCCCTGCGCCAAGACCAGCATTCCGTTCGCCGCAATCACGCCCGCCGATGCATCGTACACAAGAGCCGTATCCTCGTCCCCAGTCGGTGCCAAAAAGTCCCATACAGGGACGCGCGGATTTCCACCCTCACCTTTACGATGGGACGACACTTGCAGCTCCAGCCGTAGCAGAAAGTATTCCGCGAGTCCACACGCCACATCGAGAAAATCCCTCCGGCCAGTCCACCGATACGTCTGCGCAAAACCGAGTATAGCCCAGGCCTGGCCGCGCGACCAGCAGGATGTAGGACTGTAGCCCTGCGCCGTGAGCTTCTGTACAATGTCCCCCGTACGCGGACAGAAGTTAACGACGTGCGTGGTGCTGTACATGGTGCCCGTGAAGCCTTTCCGGGCCAGATTCTTCTCTGGACGCAGATGCGATTGCATGACCGTCTGGGCGTGGGAAGTCGCTATATCGCGGAGATGAGAGGAGCCAGTGTGCGCTGCTGCGTAGTAGAGGAGATCGAGATTGCACATGGAGTCGATGATGACGATGTAGCTATTCGGTCGGCCTCTGCCGTCCGTAACAAGGGCCCAGATATCTTGGTCCCAGGAGCGGAGTGCGTGTACCTGAGGATGGAATCTAGTCGCTAGATTCTCTGCGGCGCGGAGGATGGAGTGGAGGGCGCGCTTGTCGTGGAAGAGTTCCCATCGAGGGCGCATGTGGGGCAGCATGATGAAGCCCATATCGTGGGTGTTGGTGAGGCGGGCTTCCGCGTGGATGGGGTCGGACCAAGTCTCTGCAAGAGCTTGAAACTGTTGTCGTATGTTTTCTACGCTGGTGGAGGTGTTGATGCACGTGTCCGCCATGCTTCCTGGATACCGGATACATCTCTCTAGCAGCGAATAGATACATCCTGGGAAGAAGCCACAGGTCCAGAAGTGAATTGGCTTGCGTTGATACTGGCCATAGTCGTCTCCGTTCTGGGGCACAATATGGGGGAATGAAGTTGGTGGGTTCTGTACAATGAATCTTCTTAGCTTTCCAGGACGAGCGAATCATAGCTTGATATCGTTGATTCTTACATTGTTCTCCAAATGCCTTCTTGCCGTGTACAAAATCTTTGCAACGATATTCTCACCGAAAAGCCCGGAGAGACGATCGTGGATTCTCACGCTCGACGTCTCGATCGAGGAAGTTTGTTTGTGGCTCTCTATACTCTCCGCTCGAAGTGTCAGTGTGACAGTCATCTTTCGAGTAGTTTCGTTTCGATAACGACTGCAGTGATCTGACCGGATTATCGAGGCCGGAACTGCAATTGCCTAGCTAAATTATTATATCTTGTGGATATCTTCGGGAAACCATGCCCGCTGGTGTCGGGGGGTCGCGGCCGCCACTTCGCCCGAAGTCCGACTGGATAGATCTATAGATCTATGGTTGGAGTTCATAGATCCAACCTACATCGTACAGGCAGTATGTAAAAACACCTTTTCCGCAGACAAAACAGACACCATGATCAGCGCGCAGAGTGTATCTTGCAGCAGCGAAAAGAAAAGAAAATAAACGTCTTTTATAGATCAAATCGTCCCTCATGCCACCACTTCCAGGCTTCAGCGACAACGCTTTCAAAACACGCAGTGATGTTGTCCACGCCGCCGAAGCCCTGCTCAAGCCTTTGGTACAATACATGTCCCCTGGCAAAGCACGAATAAGAATTCCCCATGCCACCGGTACTCACTTCGACGAAACTGCCGCCCAGCTGGAAGGATTCGCCCGTCCTCTATGGGCCGTTGGAGCCCTGCTCATGGCTGGGACCGACTCAAGCGACTCGAACTCCAGTGCCATATCGCCATTGCTGACCAACTGGTTGGACGGATTCGAAAATGGCCCCGACCCAAAGCACGACGAATACTGGGGATCCATCAACAACTACGACCAGCGAATGGTGGAAGCGGAGACAGTCTCCTTCGCGCTCCTCGCCGTACCGCGACATCTGCTCTGGGAAAGACTGAGTCCAACCGCCCAAGCGAATCTCACCATCTGGCTACAGGGCCTTCATGGAAAAGCCATGCCTCCAGCCAACTGGCTGTGGTTCCGCGTCTTTGCGAACCTCGCGCTGATCAACGTCTGTGGTGCCGACTCGGCGACAGCTCGAAGCAGCTTGGAAGAAGACTTCAAGGTTCTAGATTCTTTGTACATGGCAGATGGCTGGTCCAGTGACGGGTTGTGGAGAAGTGCTGAGCAGGACGATGTGGAATATGAGACACTGCGAGCGAGCGGGCGAGCGGGTACTGTAGCCAGCGGCCGCCATTGCGATTACTACTCGGGGAGTTTTGCGATACAGTTCAGTCAGTTGCTGTATGTGAGGTTTGCACCGGATTTGGATCCAGAGAGGACGGAGCGGTATTGTCGCCAGGCACGGGAATTTGGGCGTGAGTTCGTTGGGTACTTTGATCGGGGTGGTAAGAGAATTTCCTCCATCCTCATCCTGCGAGCCGGTGTGTTGACTTTGCTCGACACCATCTAGGCGCATGCATTCCCTTCGGTCGCTCTCTCACGTATCGTTTTGCATGCGGGGGATTCTTCGCAGCCCTGGGCGTCGCGAAAGTGTCTGATATGCCGGAGCCATTGGCGACGCCTGGTGCGGTGAAGGGCTATTTGCTTCGACACCTACGGTGGTGGGCAGCACACTCGGAGAACATATTCTCGACCGATGGGACTTTGAACTTGGGATGGGTGTATCCGTACGTGTTTGCCATCAGCTCAACGTCCACTGGCTACGAATACCTGGTGATGCCTAACTAACATTCATGTACGATGCAGGCAGATGTACTTGACCGAAAACTACAACTCTCCACAGTCAGTCTACTGGGCATTGAAATCCCTCATGGTCACCGCTCTCTCCGAAACCGATGACTTCTGGCAAGCCCCGGAAACCGACGCACCCGCCCCGTACTCAGCCCACACAAATCCAATCAATCTTCTACGCGGCCCTCGACACATCACCTGTAACCATCCAGACGGAAATCATCACTTCCTCCTATCCACGGCCCAATTCTCGGGCCATCCCTTCAAAGCAACAGCCGCGAAATACAGCAAATTTGCCTACTCATCTGCATTCGGCTTCTCGGTGCCCAGCGGCGCCACGGGGTTGGCCCAGATCGCACCGGACAATGTACTGGCGCTCAGTAGAGATGGAACAGAAACATGGGCCGTGAAGCAACGATGCGAGGAGCCTGTTTTCCACGTCGCGAGTCTCCACGATGCCGACGACAGGGTCGTTGAGCAAACTCCCAGCGCGACAGTGACGTGGTGGCCATGGGGCGATCGCAGTGTCGTTGTAACGACGACGGTCGTTGCACCAACAACTCGATGGCCCGATTGGCATGTTCGAATCCACCGGATCAGAAGAGAGAATGGTCCAGGTCGAATCTTCACCGCCGAAGGCGGTTTCGCTCTCCACGGCCGACAAACGACATCAACACTGGAACTACCAACACTGGACATGGGTCAACTATCCAACAACGCACTCTTAGGCGAAACGGAGGGTATATACCATTCCAAAGACGCCGTATTAGCCCTGAGCAACCAGGGAGCGTCAGGTATTGCATCTACAATGCTCTCGCCCACGCTCGGCGAGACCACGGTCACCATGCTGAAGACGGACCCGAATACCAACATTATGAGCCCAAGAGCCATTGTGCCGCTTGTGGAAAACAACATCTCCAATCTCGAGCCTAACGGCGAAGACATCCTTCTCGTAACGAAAATCTTCGCCATTTCCTCGTCCGCAAATGGTGCTCAGCGCGCAACGGGAATGAGAACGGGAAAAACACTTCGCGAACGCTGGCTCGATGTCCCTGTTATCCACCACCATCTCGATGATACAAATCCACGACCCAACACCCTCTCCATACCCTATTAATTCATCCCTTTCCCTCCCTTCCCCCACCCCACCCCATGGTCTCCACAATCCCAATCCCAACCCCTTACCCGAAATTCCACAACGTCGGCGCCTCCGAAATCCCATTCAGCATCATCTCATCAAAACTCACAATACGATCCATATCCCCGAAATCTGCCCCCATCAGTGTTTGCGACACGGCCGCCAGATCGTCATGGGCGGAGTTGGCAGTTTGGTGTCTCCAGGGCTCCAGTGACGGCGCCATGTATGTTCCTCGCCGGTCCGGGGCGATGCTGGACGGAGAAGTATAGTGATACGTTGACGACGCGTGATCGTCTCCTGCATCTGTGAGCCCCGAACGTGCAGTCGGGATCGAAGGCCGGGATACTGTTGTCAGCGTTTGCATTTGGATTCCGTTGCTTGCGGGCTCGTGACTGCTTTCACCGACGCAGTCGTAGAGCGGTTCGGAATTGTCCATCGTGTACAGTGGATCGAGCTGGCATTTGGCGTACATCTGTTGTAGTCTCAGCGCAAACCGCGAAAATAGAGTCTGCTTCGGTCGCTGTGCGTCGTCCACCATCGCATGTCCCTGCCAGAGCTGAGACATGTCCTCTAGACACTGTAGGAGAGTCCAGAAAGCGGGCGCGAGACTCTCGCTATAGTGACGCGAATGACCTGCCTGTATTAAACCCAATATCCGATTCCGTAGTGCGGAGCAGCCCAACTCACGAAGAAGATATCTCGCGCTGATGAACGCACAAAGCCCTAGCTGCACAGAGACGGGCCTATGGGGTTTCCACTGATCCAGAAACTTCCGTGTTATCGTACATGTTTCCACGGCTGCGTTCTGGCACGTTTCCGCACTACACGCACTCGGGAGCTGTACTGCGCTGAGCCGCGCATCGGGGACGGCGATGGACTCGTGCAGCAGGATCAGCGTGCTGTTGTGCGTGGCATTGGCGGCCGTCATGTTGGGATCCAGCATGCCTGGTGCAGTGACTCGCGACGCTCCTGAGTCCTTCCACTGCTGCGGGAGCCGTCGTTTCCATCTGGACAGTCAGCGCCAGTACAATATGTTCAATCTGCTGCGCTGCCGTGACTGACGGGACCGAGCTGAGCTGAGCTTACTGTATAAGATGAAGATCCAGCTCTTTGAACCGCGTCAACCACCGCGAGACTTGATGCCGATCCGCTGGGTCTACGGACTGCTGCACGAAATGAGAGATGACGAGACTCAGCGACTCGACGGCCTCCATATAGAATGCGAGAGCACCGACTCCGGATGTCGAAGAGGAGTTGGGGGCTTGGAATTCTGGGGCGCAGTTACCGACTTGGGTATGTTTTGATAGCAATTGAGACATCGATAGGTGAAGATGCGCTGTCGATGGCTCTGATATGGTCATGTAGGGCGTCGGGTACGCTTGATTGGTGTACCAGAATCCGCCGCAGACTGGGAGTTTGTAGAGTCTGTTTCGGGCCAGGAGACACGGTGGAGAGCTTTTGGTGAGCGAGGGAATCAGTCAGTGAACGCTAACAGCATATCTGTAAATAGTACGTACGCTAGTATATTGACGCAAAGTCTGTGAAATGTTAGAACTTGACATGTCTGCATTCTTTCCCAACTGAATTGGACTCACCGATCCATCATGTACACGATCCAGAACAGCCGACCTCGCTCCTCCTGTTGAATCCACTCCATGGCGGCTGAAGAAGTGGCGTGCTTTCCGAAAACTGTTCCGCAGTCCTCGCGATGAGCATCCATGGAAGGGATCTCGATGAAATGAATTCCCTGGGTAAGGATCCCGAGTAGCGAGCTCGCTCTTCTAGGATTGTCGTCGTGGATCTAGAGGTTACATTAGCTGGGTCTTGGTTAAAGCGCACAGTGCTCATAGCCATTGGGTCTACCGACTTCGACGAAAGTGACAATAGCCAGTGCCTGCAATGTCTCGACGGAAGGATCATTGATGGCGCCTAAAACTATCCTATCCTTCTCTGCCTGATATTGCTGGCCAGTGTAATCAGCAGGAGCCGAAGACTCCTCTTCTCTGTGAAACCTCCTCGAGGCCAATTTCATGGCTTTCAGGAGGACCGTGTTTTGGTTACAGAAAGCCGAGCTTTGGTACCGTGCTCGGAAACTGGGCTCATGGATGATTGGAATCCAGGGCTGGATGTTGGCGAAATAGGCACTGAACAGTTCTTCTAAGGCTTCGTATTCGATGTGCCCTGCGAGCGTACCGGAGCCGCCGCCAGAGGGCGAAATCGATACATTACCATGGCCTTGTTGGACGTCGACATCCACGGAATGAATTGTTCTCCTGCGCTTTAAGGGGTGGACAGAGTGTTCATGTTGCTCGGCCTCTACTCGCGACCTACGTGTCTCACTGATTGATGCGCATGCTGCATTCAAGCCGCTGATCTCTTTCGTGAGCGACGACAAGACCGAGATGATGGACCCAAGAGCCTGTTCCTGGACTAGACCTATGCCTCCTGCACCGCCGTTCGTCGTACTAGGGCTGGTCGTAGCATCCTCCTGCGCTCCCGATCTTGTGCCCAACGGACGAAAAGCAAGAGCATTCTCGACAACCTCTATTGTGCATACATCAGAATATATTCATTGTGCGTTAATATGTAAATACCAGACGTGCTAACCTAATCGCCGGCTCAAGCTTTCAACCGCGCCAACCTTGAGCCCGGGCTTCTTTCGCTCGAAATCATAGAAACAACGCGTGTCTGCATGGATAGGTAAGCAGGTAGCATAACCATACGCTGGTTGTATGACCCGTCTATCGGTCCAACCTACCAAGTCGCTCGCAGTTAGCGCACATCGGCTGCTGTCGACTGCACTTCAACTTGCGCTTCCGACAACTCTCACAAGAAGGGATGCTTGGATCGGCCACTTCGTTTGTGTCGCTTTCCATGACTGCGTGCTATGGATTGAGGGGGTGAGAACGGAAGAAATCCCGGCCGAGAGTTACCGCGCAAGGGAAGGAGAGGGGGGCCCCTTCATTTATTGTCGATTATCCCGAGGTCATCGTGTGGAGGATCGAAAGTGTGGGGTAGTTTAGTCTGCGAGTCATGTTTGCGCTATGGCAGAGACTAGATGCGGAGAAAGTACGGAGTTTCATGGCGATCGTGCTTCGGTCATTTCTTCAGATACTGGAACTGGTTCTGTATGTACCTAGCTACTCAGGGCGAAACTCGAATGAATGGCTCAGCGCTGATTCGTTGGTAGGGTTTAGTGAACAAAGAGCAACAGCTATAATACGAGGGAAACTAGTGTATGACACCTTTGACAGCACGGATATAAGCCAAATAGAGGAAAGTTTGGCTAGCTTTGCTAAGCTATAGCACGACTGTCGTAGAGGTTCTGTAGGTGAGAGACATACATGTCAATTTGCGAGCAGTATTGCTTTTGCTTGTATAATTTCTAATTTGCCCTGCTTTCTTACCTATTCTAACCCATCACTCATAGTGAAGAATCGGTAGCAATGGGCCATTTAATGAGGTTTACGAATACGAGAAGAAGCAGAATGAAATCCAGTTGGTGTTCAGAGACATGCTATAACCAACATTGTATCAAGTATCTATAGAAGCCAGTCATCGGTGAATGGAACACAATATCTTGCACAACTTCTCATTTGGAAAAAAACTTTAACTTCCATTTCAACTTCTGTTTTGGTCTGAAGTTAGCTACTATACTATTCAAACTGTGCTCGAGCTTGCTCCTCCTTCAAATACCCAAATCATCATCTATGAACCATATCGGCCTGTTCAGATTACCTTTCATTTTTGGGCCTGCAGATGTTCCTTTTCGACTTGATGAGATGTTGTAGTACTTGCGAACCGCCACGCAGGAACACCACGCTCGAATAGCTCATCCAGCTCGCCATATGTACGACCCTTTGTCTCGGGAAACAAGAAGACACAGGGGATGAGGTAGAGCGCAGTCGTTCCGCCGAAGAAAAGTCCAACCTTTTGCCCCCAGCCAGCATTTTGGTTCGAGAGCATCAACGGTACAGTGTAATTCTACAGTATGACATCAGTGAACAGTTGCAGTAAGTAAGGCAGGATCTGACTAACGAAGAGAATTCCAGTGAGATATTGAATGGTGACAGCGACAGACGTTGTCTTCGCCCTTAGCCGAGGGCTGGATGTTTCGACGAGGCTGATCCATCCTACTCTGCGTATCAGCACTAGCATGTAGACAAGGTTTGAGAGCGACTTACCGATTGGAGCCAATGTGTTGGCGTACACGAATGCCCACAATGAACAAAGTGCAACCAACGCAATACCTCCAGCATTGTTCATCTTCAAGAACCCTAAACCACCCACAATAAAGCATATCGTGCCCATGGCAACGCCGCCCCAAATAACCAAGGCCCTTCGGCCAACCTTGTCCACAAAGTAGAAGGACGTGCAGATGCCAACGACGAGAAGAAGTTGCTTGATAAGATTGCCCAGAAAAGGATCCGCTACGCCAGCCAGTTGGAAAAAGTATGTGGTATATCCAAACATAAGTGGAACACCACAGACATTCTGAAATGTGAACGGCAGGGTGGCTACGATGGTCCGTTTGATGTTTACCTTTGTGCAGAGCGCCTTCCAGTCACTGGTTCCAACAGCATCTGCGAGTGCCTTCGACTTTTCGGTCTCGTACTGCAATACAGCATATTCGTGGTGGACATCGTAACCCTCGACATTCCCGACTAACTTTTGAAGCGCCTTTCTACCTTCGTCGTGTCGGCCTTTTGAACAATACCATGCTGCATGACTCTGCGTTAGTTCTCGCTCAATGCATTCAGTAATGATGAGCAAATCATACCTGGAGACTCGGGACAATAGAGCAAAGGAATCAGCCAAAGGGCCGTGAATACAAATTCGGAATAGAACATTCGGCGAAAGTGCAGCGGTGCAGTTTCCTGCAAGATCTTGATCCCGACGGCAAGAAAGACTTGACCAAGCGCAAATGCCAGCGAAAAGCTCCCTAAGAGGGAACCTCGGAATTGTGGAAGGGCCATTTCGGACATGTAGACCATACAGGAGGTACCCATCAGGCCTCCAGCGCATCCGGCGACCAATCTTGCAATCAGAAGAGTCCACCAGTTTTTGGCAAAGCATTGGATGACAATAGACTGGCCGTGTTAGTGGTGGTTTGATCAGATGGATGACTTGCAATCTCATACCAAGGTCAGAAAGAAGGTAACACCCCACATATTGAACTTCCTCCCGAATCGATCAGCGGTTATGGGTGCCACACTCTGGATAGAAATAGCGGTCACAAAGTAGAGAGAGCTCCATAGGGATATATGATTTGCGTTAAGGGCCAGTTTTCCTGTCTGTGGGTCTTTGACGGTACCGAATTGGTTGATAAACCCTTGGTTGACGATAATACTTCCGATCACTGAGTTTGCGTAGCCAGCATACCTGTATCAATATCGTCAGTAAACAGGTCCATTCCAGAAAGCGCAGAAGGAGTAGATAACAACTTACATGCCGGCCATAGCCACGCCCAGCCCGGTGATATAGAGCCGCCAGAACTTCTTCACACATTGAGCCTTAGTCCAATTGGCAAATGCAGAAGTGACGGGAGGAATTTCATCTGCTGGCTGTTTTTCCTCAAGGTGGAAAGAGGAAGTTTGTGGTTTCATCTTTTGGTCCGCCATTTCTTGACAGTATCTGTAGATGGGAGACTTAATTGAAGCTGAAGCGATGTATCTGAGGCAAATTCCACTTGGTAGAGTGAATATCTAGGTGTTCTCCAGTAGGATGTTGATGAAAGAGACCTTGAGGGTGAATCCTTTCCTTAGATATATGCGAATTGGAGGGGGCAAGAAGAATCATTTCGGTTTTTGATAGCCGTCTATCTCAAATGCCGCCATCATAAAACGGCGACTGAAGTGACTTCCCCAACCTCTCCAGGCGTTTTCTCCCCGCGTTTCTGCAAGTTCGAACTGAGATCTGGTGATTTCAGTGACCGAAGTTGTGCCGAGCCAAGATATTGTATAGTAAACATCGAATCGATCAAATTATCCAACAATGTGGCATTCATTAGGGGCAACGGGACGTTCGGGGCGTTTGTCGCGCGAGACCTGATTTGAAGCTTGGAGTCACTGATGAAGCTCGTTTCTGTGGAGTACTAGCCCCAAGACGCTAGTGTCAGAACCCTTAGCACCCAGAAAAACGAGCTTCTTCGTCGTGAGTTTAACGACCGAAGTTTAACCATGCGAAGAAAGATACGCTAAATCAATCCAGCAGGAGCCGACGGACACTCGGGGGGTTCGTCGTGCGAGACCTGACCCGACCTTGTTGTGTCGAATGCTGCCACTCCACTTTGCGGGGATTAGACTCATGTTTGAATCATGACTGAACTCGTCCTCGGCTCTCCGCCCAAAGCATGATTCGAGATTCGAAGCCCAATTCTGGGAATGACACGCAGTTCGATGAACATTTCTCTAGCTAATACTCGGCTACAGATATTGGTGCCGGTTCTCACCTACACGCGAGCGAAGCAAGAGATGCTCCGAGATCCGGCCCCATCCATACCGCGTGGCATGAATGATGTGATACTAAACCCCACGGATTATTTCAATTATGGATCTAGAGGGGTAACTCAATTGCCGACCCCAGTCTACTTATGTATGATTTTATGTGAACTTGGGTAACCTTGGAAGGCACTTCGACACATTATATCCATCGAACCGGCAGCTGAGAACATAACTCAGATCTTGTCCTACCTACCACTGTGAAATTGAATTTAAGGCACAATGTTAAAGCCTCAAGAGAACGCAACACGAGAGCTAGTCTCATTAGACGGGCTATGGAATTTCGAGGTCATCAATCAAGTTCCCGATAGTGAGAGCAGCTGGACGCGGCCTTTGTCGAACAAATGCCAGGTCCCGGTCCCAGCAAGTTACAACGACATCTTTCTGGATAACGATATTCGAAATCACGTTGGATGGGTGCGGTACCAACGCCAAGTCCGTATTCCCAAAGGGTGGTCGAACCAGCGATATTTCGTCCGCGTCGATGCTGCGACACACCGTGGACGAGTTCACATTAACGATCAATTGAGAGCTGATCATCAAGGGGGATACACACCTTTCGACATCGAAGTTACAGATGCTGTAAAACCTGGAGACGAATTCCAACTCACAATCTCCGTGAGCAGCGAATTATCAAACGAGACTATTCCGCCAGGGACTATCGAGACTCTAGCTGATGGGAGAAAGAAACAACGCTACCTGCACGACTTCTTCAATTACTCCGGGCTTTCACGCTCCGTCTGGCTGTATTCCGTTCCAAGCCACTACATTTCAGACGTCACCGTCACCACGGAACTCGCCACTGATGGATCAGACGGCGTGATCAAGTATCAGTCAAGCCTTGGCGGCAGCAGCGAAACCACAAACGACATAGAACTCAAAGTTTCCGTAATCGACGAGGACGGTGCTAAGATTGCCGAAAGCACGGGAGCGGAAAGCCAAATCAACATCCCATCCCCGCACCTTTGGCAGCCAGGCAATGCCTATCTCTATCGCCTGCAATTCGAACTCTTCTCGCAGAGCAATCTCCTCGACGTCTATCAAATCAACACCGGCATCCGAACAGTCTCAGTCCAGGGTAATCAGTTCCTCATCAACGGAAAGCCGTTCTATTTCACAGGCTTCGGAAAACATGAAGACACGCCAATCCGCGGCAAAGGCCACGACGCAGCATACATGGTCCATGACTTCGAGCTCATCAAATGGGTCGGCGCAAACTCATTTCGAACTTCGCACTACCCGTATGCCGAAGAAGTACTCGAATACGCCGATCGTCAAGGAATTGTTGTCATTGATGAGACTGCTGCTGTTGGTCTGAATCTCGGCATCGCGTCCGGACTGACCGGAAACAAGGCTCCAGCTACGTTTTCGCCAGACGCATGCAACGACAAAACGAGAGCTGCCCATGAGGACGGAATCAAAGAGCTGATTGCTCGGGATAAGAATCATGCCTGTGTAGTCATGTGGTCGATTGCCAACGAGCCTGCATCTCATGAAGAAGGCGCCCTGGAATACTTTGAGCCACTTGTCCAGGCCACGCGGAAGCTTGATCCAACACGACCTGTTTGCTTCGCCAATTTTGGACTGGCGACTTCTGAGAAGGATAGGATCTCCGGTTTATTCGATGTTCTGTGCTTGAACCGATATTATGGCTGGTACGAGACCTGTGGAGATCTCAAACTCGCCGAAGCGGACCTGGAAAAGGACCTACTGGGGTGGGAAAAGAAGTATAAGAAGCCTATGATCATAACGGAATATGGTGCAGACACTATAGCAGGATTGCATTCTGCGGGTGTGACTCCTTGGAGCGAAGAGTTCCAGTCAGACCTGCTTGCGCTCTATCATCGTGTATTTGACCGTGTCGAGAGTGTGGTTGGTGAGCAAGTTTGGGCGTTCTCGGATTTTCAAACCAGTCAACTTGTTTTTAGGGTGGATGGAAACAAGAAAGGAGTTTTTACAAGAGACCGCCGGCCGAAATCTGCTGCCCAGGTATTGCGACGACGATGGTTGTTGGAGGGGAAGGGCAGAGCTTAGATTTCCAGAATGGATTGACGACTGGACAGGTTAATTCCTTAAGGTAGGAAATATTCGTACACTTGTTCCGATTATCTGTACACATGTTTTCTCTACCATAATACACCCCCCAATACATACCCGCGTTTTGAGCCAAATTTATCTTAGTTCTAACCAGGTTGCTCTTATTATTGCATCGAGTTTCTATATCAAATTAGCATTTAAACTTGCACTGCTTTGAAATGAGATCTTAGTTGTTTTATCTCGTTACTCTCAGGCATGTGAATAACCATCACAGCAAATATTATCCCCAATAAATAGAACATATTCTATTGACTAAGCAATCGTTCATTAACAAGAGGTCGCTTTACGCTTAAAGGTAGTAGTAGTAGTAATCGAATCTATCGCAACCATGCCCCAACACAGGAACAACTACTCAAATCGCTGCTCCTGCATCTGTTCACGGCTAAGCTACAGACAGACAACTAGAAAAGCCTAAAGCCTGACGAATCATAATCACAAGTCTCCACCACCTTTTTACCGCACGCCAAAGCCAATTTTCGCTGTGGTATCATGAGGTTAAGGGCATTTCTACTCCTCGCCCTCAATGGGAGCCTCCTCGTCGTACTCCTCCTCGCCCTCGGAGACGGAAGCCTCCTGGTACTGCTGGTACTCAGAGACCAAATCGTTCATGTTGCTCTCAGCCTCAGTGAACTCCATCTCGTCCATACCCTCGCCAGTGTACCAATGCAAGAAAGCTTTGCGCCTGAACATAGCAGTGAACTGGTCACCGACACGCTTGAAGAGCTCCTGGATGGAGGTGGAGTTGCCGACGAAAGTAGACGACATCTTGAGGCCACGCGGGGGGATGGAGCAAAGAGCAGTCTGGACGTTGTTGGGGATCCACTCAACAAAGTAGGACGAGTTCTTGTTCTGGACGTTGCGCATCTGGTCCTCAACCTCCTTCATGGAGACCTTGCCACGGAAGATGGCGCAGCAGGTAAGGTAGCGACCGTTGCGGAAGTCAGAGGCAGCCATCATGTTCTTGGGATCGAACATCTGCTGAGTCAACTCGGGAACAGTGACGGCGCGGAAAGAGTGGGCGCCACGGCTGGTGAGAGGAGCGAAGCCGACCATGAAGAAATGGAGACGGGGGAAGGGCACCAAGTTGACGGCCAACTTGCGGAGATCAGAATTGAGCTGACCAGGGAAACGAAGGCAGGTGGTGATGCCGGACATGACGGCGGAGACGAGGTGGTTCAAGTCGCCGTAGGATGGGTTGTTTAGCTTGAGAGTCCTCATGCAGATATCGTAGAGAGCCTGGATGCCATTAGTATACCAAAATCAGTCGACGGGGGATAGGATACACACCTCGTTGTCAATGCAGAAGGTCTCGTCAGAGTTCTCGACCAACTGATGAATGGAGAGGGTGGCGTTATATGGCTCCACAACGGTGTCCGAAACCTTGGGAGAAGGCACAACGGAGAAGGTGGCCATCATACGGTCGGGGAACTCCTCGCGGATCTTGGAGATAAGAAGGGTACCCATACCGGCACCAGTTCCACCACCGAGAGAGTGGGTGATCTGGAAACCCTGGAGGCAGTCGCAGCCCTCGGCCTCACGACGGACAACATCGAGAACCTGGTCGACCAATTCGGCACCCTCAGTATAATGACCCTTGGCCCAGTTGTTACCAGCACCAGACTGACCGAAAACGAAGTTGTCGGGGCGGAAGAGCTGTCCGAAGGGTCCAGCACGGACAGCGTCCATGGTACCGGGCTCCAAATCGACGAGGACGGCACGGGGAACGAACTTGTTGCCAGTAGCCTATAATCCATGGTCAATAGTGTCCCATGTGAAGGTGAATATGTTGCATACCTCGTTGAAGTAGACGTTCATGCGCTCGAGCTGGAGGTCGGAGGTGCCATTGTAACTAGTCCCAGTCAGTACCAAGTCTGCTAAGGGGGGCGAATCGCTTTCGAGCGAGGAGTACTCACACACCAGAGCCATCAAGGCCGTGCTCGCCGGAGATGGTTTGCCTGCAATCCTGTTAGGAGACCAGATCATACAATGTTGACGATGGCATGTTCGGAGAAAACGCACCAGAAGGCAGCACCGATTTGGTTACCCTACGAAAAGTCAGAAAATACCGCAATGAGCGAGGTGGATGTCAACTTACGCATTGGCCGGTCTGGAGGTGAACCTATTGCACAGAAAAGATGAAGTTAGCTATTGCTCTTCCAATGTGTTGTTGTCCCTGAGCCAAACGCGGGGCAACAGGGGACGCGCGAGAGAAATTTGCTGGAAGATGCAGATACGTACAATCTCGCGCATGTTGGCTGGAGATGGAAAACTACAGGTAGCTACTGAAGCTGAGAATGGAGGAGAGCTGTGAGAAGGCGGTTTGAATGGTGGTTGTTGAAGTGGAGTGGAGGTTCGAAGGAGAGGCGGTCTGCAGAGCGACTGTTTGTGTCCTGCCGCTCCTTGCACAGACCAACGCGCTAGTCCCGACGCGACAACGACCAGCGGCCACAACAGGCGCCAGCATAAACACTTCCACCTATTCATTGCCCATGTTGTGCACATGCCTTGCACACTTTGTACATAACAATAACATTCTATTTCGTTCTCGTAATAGCGCAACTAATTCTCATACAGTCAAAGGGTATCTTTACGTGCACCAGGCAAGCTCTCAAGACACATAAAATCGACTAGTGCTGGGATCCGACAATAGCCAAAAAAGATTGGCCTAGCCTCGACCCACAATGAACCAACGAGCTCCATCGATTATGCCGTCTCCAATTGGCAATAGAACATCTGTTTTGCGACTTTGTCAATAACGTTATGATCCCTTCTTCGCCGAACCGTTCATATGGCCATTTGTGTGGCCGTTGGTGTGTCCATTGATGTGTTCCTTAATCTTCGGGCTATGTCGCTTGACTATGACTGGCATTGAAGTCCATCCGGGCCATACCAATTCGTAGTCGTCTTGCTCGTGATTAAGGCAATGGCGAAGCCATACTCCCCATACGATGTAGAAGTATGCTCCTACTCCCGTCATAAGATGCCTGATGTGCTATTAGATCGGCAATGAACTTCGAAATCAGGGTCAGATAACTTACCACCATCCATGTCCTTCCAACACAATACCCCAAGGAAGACCAACTTGCCTCCGCCATCTTCTCAAGGTTGAACAGTAAACATTATCGAGGCCCCACATGGCAAATCCACCTAAGAAGATGCTTAGCCCGAAGCCAATCATGGTCCACATCTTCCGCAAGATCTCTTGATCTCTATTGTTTTCTCTTTCCTGAGCTGCCTTTGCTCCTCCATCTGGACGCGGGTTGGTTGCTTCTCTCTCCTTGGCCCGGAACTTGGGGCGGAGATTGACCTCCATCATCCACATGCTGCGAAACAACACAGTGGCAGTAAGCAGTGCGTATGCATTCTGGTGAAAGGTAGGATCTTGAAGGTAATGGTAGTACAGCGTAATGAACAGCGCCAGGGATATGAGCGATACCGCTAGAATAGTCGAGTATCGTTGCGATTTCCCGTAGGAAAATGTCGCAAAACACATGAGACAGGTAGTGTAAATCATAGACAACTCATCGACAAGTTGCATAGGGTCTGTTTTCGTTTTTAGGTTAGGAGGAGTCTCATCGAATATTCCGAATGCCCGAACCTACATTTCAGCGTCGCATGGAACAGAAAAGACCCAGTTCCAACAAGCAAGTATCCAATGAATGCAATGAGAAAGACGCGGTCATGGCCATTCCTCAAGCAATTGATGATACCCTTGAATGCGAGGTACATAAACAGGAGGTTCGTCAAAGTATTGACAATCTCTGCAGCATATGTTGTCGCATAGTAATCTTCCTCACACCAATTTAGTGTTGATGTTACTGGTGACCATCTGCCATCTTGCGACGGTGGGTAGGGAATCGAAGGAATTCCTCCGAGTATTGTTTCGAGCATGTTGGAATAGGATAGGACTGAGGCAACGAAAGATGTAGAAGGAAGGATAGAAGTTGTGTGCGAAACAGGAAAATATACTCAATGGCCGGCTTGCTCGGAACGTGCAGTGCTGATTCACAACTTGATAAACTAGGTCATTTTCATGGTGTGCTGAACGTAGATAAGGTCAATTTGTGTAAAAAGAATCGGAGAGCAGCCGCCAAAAGAGAAACCTAACAAGAAAAGTCTTCAAGGGGATCACGGTTGGGAAACATTTGTTCAGTTGAACACATGCCATAACCCACTTCCGTCATTGCCCACTACTGAAACCGTCCCCCACCCCTGTCTACCTGCAAGAACGACGCTTTGGTGCCGAGGCAAGACTAGCCGACCCCGCCAAGCGAAGGCTTGACTTTCACCACTTCACACTAATTCCAACGTACTCTCCAAACACAACATCTCGATCCCATCATGTCGATACCAAACGAGGCTCTACAGAAGGTGAGTTGTACTCACCCTCGACTAACGAGTTCTCGGGTCAGACGTGCTGATCTCACCCTCTATAGGTGCTGCAGGAAATAGGCCAGAAAAAGGCCTTCGCTGAGCAACAACTCGTAATCGTCAAGCAGCAAAAGGCAATCAAAAGCCGAGAGAGCCGAGTGCTACAATTGACATCCAATGAACTTGAGTCGCTTCCAAAAGAGACGAAAGTCTATGAAGGGGTTGGTAAAATGTATAACACCAAATATCAACATCTTGGGTCGTACCCGAATTGACACTCTTCAGGTTCGTCTGCACGCCTATACCAGACGTGCAAAAAAGGCTAGCCGCTGAGGGGGAGGACCTCAAGGCTGGTATGTCCGATTTGGACAAGAAGGAAGACTATCTCGAGAAGACGTATCAGAATAGCAAGAACAGCATTGAGCAAGTCCTTCGTGGAACGGGGGGGAATTGAGACAGTAAACCAGGGCTCCATGATGGAATTTTCGTCATGCAAATCGCACAGCACCCTCCATGCTAGGTTTTACACGGCATGAGATCTTTGGTAACGCCTCCGCTTGGTCATCTAAACGACTTTAGCAGGTCCCCCAGTTTGGGCCTCCTCCTCGGAGCAGCTCTTTGAAGCATCGCCTCTACTGCCACAATCAATCAATACCAGTTCCTCCGTCAGTTCAATTTCTGACAACGTTGAGTGACTTTCTTCGACGCTGTTGTCTACTTGATCGGCCATATAGCATGGTTTACTTCTGCGAATGTACTTGGGGCTGAGTTGTTCATCTATAGGCCACTACCTAGTCACGTCACATCTAGCAGGTGACTTAGCCAGCCTTTACCAAATCCTTTTAACAGTTGCATTTTCGCACTATCGACAAAATCTTTGGCTGTATACGTAATTCTGCGAGATGTCGTATGTGTTTTCATGTGCAGCAAACTGGCAAGCCGTTGCAAGCATTAGTAGATGGCCTTTTTAGCGAGAGACCCGAATACGTCGTGTGCAGAGAACACGGATCTCGCCAATCACAGTATTACGAAACACAGATCTTTCACCTGCGACCAGGTGATGCGGGAAACTGATGCCCTATCCAACTCATCCAGGGCCAGCACAGTTCCTTTTCTTTGGAATGCCGTCAATAGGACCAACCATGCGCACCTTCAACCGGTGGGCGAGGCCATGCCTTGGGTGAAATCGAAACCCTCACAACATGTTCCTTGATCACGATTGACCATAGTACGTACATGCTTGCAACACTAGGATGTGCGCTAACGGGATCCCACAAGTCCGGCTTACATTTCACCAATTTCTGTTTCGGGAACTCAAACTCATTCCTTATACAGATTAGGGGTGCTCAATCACGGTACCAGGTACTGTCGAAGTCATACCGATAGGCTGGGTTGCTTCACAGATCAATAGCGATGTGTCGAGAGAAACGACACATAGTTGACCTCGCACAGTGCGATAAGACAAGGATCAAGGAAGAGAAGGATATGGAGGTGCATGTTGATATGCGAAAGAACAACCCCGAGGCCAATAGCAAGGAACTGTACAGCTCGATATCGGCCCCCACAAGAGAGGATGCAGACGACATGCTTTATTCTTGTCGACAGAGAAGCAGTTGAACCCAACATAGCGCACTGTTTCGGGTTCCTGCCGTATTTCCTCTCCAATCGCGAAAGGGACGAAATAAGAGGGTGCGGCTGAAGCGCTACAGACGCCCCAAGAATCCAAAACCATGGCCTGGGCAGGTGGCAGAACAGGAGAATGTCGCCTTTGGGAACTTTGTCCTGTAGCGTGTTGATCTCCACTGCCTCTGCCAAGCAAGACTAGATTTGCCGATATCGCTGGCTGGGGAGATGAATGAAGGTCACAATGTGTGCCAGATGTACCAACTGTGAAGGTCACGACAGGTTACCATAGTAGACACCACCCGCACGCAAGTGTTTCAGGAGGCGCTCCCGTGATGACCCGTGCCTTTGGAACAGTGTCTGGCGCGAAGGCAATTCGGCAAGCGGAGACAGACGACCAACGAGATTAGAGGTTGCCCACTGGACATGGTCGATGATTGAAGAGGTTGGCGCAGCGGTGTGTGGAGGAGGGGGTGCACGAGTGAAAGATGGGGAGTGTGAGGATGGGATGGGATCGAAGGGTGGTGTTAGCTGTTCGCTGTTAGCGGCTGTAAGGCGGCCTGGCCATTGCACACCTGGGCACCCACCCCGCCCCGCTCTGATGGATCCACCCGTCTTACCACAATACCAAATTTAGCCTGCAACTTGTTCCCCCTCCATCGAGTCGCTCGACGAGATCGCTGCCACGCCACTGCGTTTGAGCAACCTCAACAAGCGAAACAGCGACAAACAAGGCGGCAAACTGCTACATCTCACCGCATCTTTGCCAGCGTTCCTCTGAACGAGGCGCCGCTGGTGGCCATGTGCACCGCCAGTCGTAAGTGCATCCATCATGCACCACGGCCTGGCTGGTCCACCAGACCAGCACACAAGTTCCGGCCCTTCAGCCCCCCAGCAACAGCTGCCTGATGACTAGTCCAGTCACTGTATAGTTTCGGCCCCCAAAAGTTGGTCGCCTGCTTCGATTCTTTCAAATTCGTGCTCGCTGCCGTTTTTCCCTTCTCTTCCATGCTTTGATTTGCATTCTGACGTTGTCTTGCCCCCTCGTGAGTTGTATTGTCAGCTTCTTACCTGCACGTTGGGTGTGCCCGCTGCAGGATTTCAAACACCACCCCGCCTTCGCCGCACCCTACTCGTTTACTGCTCACACTCGCCCACCTTTATAACACTCTCGTGCCGTTGCGCATCTTCTTTTTCGCAGTGACCCATAAACCATCTTTCTATTCTCACCACGCATCACTGCGATTTCCATTAACGTTCTTATCGTCCTTGTTCCCGCAAGATGAGCTACGACTATCGCGACGACGAGTGGTACTCCGACACCACCAATATCAGGGACACCACCAACATCAGGGTAGCTAGCGGCGCTCGCCATGTGAATCCTCCGCGCGCTCGGGACGACGACTTTGGTCGACGCCGGGGAGAACTCCTAACGCCCGAACGAACGTCCTATACTGGACTGCACCGCACTCGTTCGCAAGGCCATGCGCCGATCCCCAATATCAACATCTATGCAAGCGGAGGTACAGCCCGAAACGAAAATGACAGCAATCCGACTTTGAATCCACATATCCGGACCGATCAACGCAGTCGTGATCCAAGTCCTGCCGCAAGTCCACGTGGTCGTCCGATCCACATGCACGATAACTGGCAACTAGAAGAACAGATAGCGGACCTCAGACATCAAATGGCAAGGCAGCGACGCTCCCGCTCGCGCTCCCACTCCCGTTCCCACTCCCACTCGCGCTATCGAGATGACTCTCCTGGTCGTTCCCCAGGGCGCCATGCCGACTACGATAAATGGCAATTGCAGCAAGCTCAGGAACGCATCAAGGAGGCCGAGGACAGGATCGCAACGGAGAAACGGGAAGAGCTTCTTAAAAAACAACTTGAGTTGAAGTACCGCAAGGAAAAGGAAGAGCGCGAGGAGGAGAGGCTCGCGTATGAGAAACACGAAGAACTCGTTAAGAGACAGATCGAGCTCAAGTACCGTAAGGAGAAAGATGTACGCGAGGAGGAGAGAAGAGAGACAGAGAGACGCGAGGAGCTTATCAAAAAGCAACTAGAGCTCAAGTATCGCAAGGAGAAGGAGGATCGTCTAGAAGAAGAAAGAAAGATCAAAGAGCAGGAGGCGCGTGTTAAACAGGAAATGGAATTGAAGCATGAGAGAGAAGAGAGGGAGCGAGAACTTCACGCAAAAAAGGCTGAAGAAGAGCGACAACGAATCATCGCGGAAAACACTTTGAAGCTTGAACGACAAGAGCGCGAGGTCAAGGCAGCTCGTCAAGCTGCTGTGGATGCTTTCAACAGGAAGAAGGCAGAAGAGGAGAAGGAAGCAAAAGAGGAACGCGAACGAATTGTCGCCGAGTATGAACGTAAAAAGTTCGTGGACTCCGAAAACGCCAAGAAGGAGCGCGAGGCCCTTATTATGCAACTTAAGATCGAAGAAGAAAAGCAGAAGCAGAAAGAGAAGGAAGAGTGGGAGCGCTTCCTCCGAAAACAGAAAGAAAAGGAAGAGGAAGAAAAGGCCAAGAAGAAGGCAGAGGAGGAGAAACTGGAGGGTGAAATGCGCAAGCGACTTGCACAATTCGGCTTCCAAGAGAACCAAATCCAAGCAATGATCTCGCCAGAGGATGCTGCAAGACAACAAAAACAACAACAACTTCAACAGGGAGCTTCGCCACTTAACCCACTGCCACGACTAACGGCACAGCCCACCTACGTCAAGGTTCACAAGGAGCACTTGTCTGTGGACACCCTCCACTATTATGACATTCCTTATGAGTTGGATAGAGTATGTCATCCAAATCTATACTACGTAGACAAAACTAACACAACTGCAGGTCGATCCGAACTATATCATCGTCCTACGTGAAATGGATCAGAGAGAGACCGAAGTCTTATTTGAACATACACGCCGTCTGCGTACTCGTGGGGGCACTTCACGTCTGCTCATCGAACAAGGCCGCGACCGTCACGACAAGCCTGAATACGCATGGGTGCGCAAGAAGGCTCCCTCGAGGTCACCATCTCGCCGCCGAAGCTCGCCAAAGCGAGTGGTTGGCCTTCGAGATTTTATCCTGTAAAGCAGACCGTCAGCAGCGTCGATGATGGGGTGGAACGTGGCAGGTATCCAGCAATAGTGCTATGAGCATCACTCGTATTTCAATGCGGTGGAAGAGTATATAGAGCCGGACTTTGGGCGTTATGGATTCTTTCTTGTATTTTTGTTACTTCGCTTCTATATCCCGGCCACTATCTCTGCTCCCTTGGATTGTCGCAGGAGGGGTTATTGGAGTCATTTCTTCACGCCTTTCAAACATGTGTAGTTGCGCAGCCATGTAGCTCAGTCCACCAAATACCCAATCATTAATTTCATGCATGTTTCTTTGAATGACCGGTGATCGTGGTGGCTGCACTATAGTTCGAGTGTCGTCAGCTCGTCCTTCTTATACCTCCTAGACATGGTAGTGCTGACACGGTGAGTTTTTTTTTCACCGGACATGTGCAACCCAGAGTCCAGACGTGGCGGATTCTTAAATTCTGGCTACCACACATCAGGCATAATTTGCACCAGTCCCAATGTAGGAAGTGGGATGTGAATTGCTTTTGGGCACGTGATGGATCGGGCCGACGTCAACTGATTTGTCTGAGCTCTGGAGCCTCGGCTTCTGGTTGCGACATCGAAGGCGGGATTATCGTTTCCGTTGCCGCGTCTTTCCACCTTGTATATTCCCTTTCGTCGTACAACTTGTAGTTTTTACGTTCTCTTCTATTGTCATCATGGCGGATGCTTTATGTGGTCCCTCGAATGCTCTCCAAAACTTCCAGAAACACAGTACCGTTGATCGGACACTGCAGCAAGACCGGCTAACCAACCGTCAGTCTCCATCACAAGTCAGGACGACTCCACAACATCCTTATGAAACCCCGGCCTAACTTGACTCTAGGGATTTCGATCATCATCCGGTCCAGCAGTCGGTCTCCTCGATCCCGAATTCGACGCTTTCCAAGCTGGACACATTCAGCCACCACAGCCCGACTTTCACCTACTTCCTCATGCGCAACCACAATTCCCACAGTTCGCCCAAGCTCATCGGGCTCCTGACTGGGCATCTGATTTCCAGCGTCTCAGTATCTCATCGCCACAACCTCCGCCGTTACTCCAACATCATCCACCTCCCCAAGTTTCCAATGCGACCGCATCATGGCACCAGGACTTCATGAGTCAGCAGCAGCCCTCGCTACAGCAGGCTCCTATACAGCAACAACATAATGCATTTGGAGGCATGTCGGGGTCTGGGATGGCATACATGGGATCAGGCTACCAGCAAAGACTCGGCTTTGGGGCCATGAACGGTCAGCCCATGTCGGAGGTGGCGAGCGGGAAACAGCGAGCGCAAGAAGCCGTGCCACAGTATGATGAAGCAGCATTTGAGAAGGCTTTCGCCGAGCTTGATCAGACTGAGGTCGAGAATCCACTACAGGCTTATCAGGAGATATTAAACAAACAAGAGCAAGATAATGTGGCGCAACAGGAGCGCGCAAGAACTCAGAGTATGGAGATGCACGATAATTTCGCTCAACAAGGGCGAGTATCGGTTGAAGAACTCCAGAAAATAAGGGATGATGCCACCGAGAAGGTTTTCAAAACAGCACCGGAAAGTGATCCTGTCCTAGCCCAGCTTCGAGAGAAGAGACCATGTGAGTCGGCAACTGCTCTCTTGTCTATGGCTACTAACCATTCATTTAGCCGTATATTATACTTTAAAGCTACGGAGCGAACTCGATCTTGAGATTCCTGCGCAATCCGCATGGCTGGAAGCTCTAGAAAGGGCAGAGCGACAAGGAACGATAACAAAAGACGCAAGCGAAGCGCGGTGGTGTGTCGAGGCCTTGAATGCCATAACAACCCGTGAATTACCGGCAGATTTGCAAAGTCGAGTCGAATCGCTTATCAAAGCGACCAACGAACGTTTAATGTCTCAGCATCCATTTGCACGTTCATTACAACGGACCTATTCTGAGCAACAATTTCGGCAAGACTTAGAGGCCGCTGGATATAGAACAGGGACTCCACTACAAGAGCAAAGAGAGCCAGAACAAAAGAAAGAAGAGCAACAACAGCAACCGCCCCGACACGACGATGACGAGATGGCCGAGACTGCTGGTCGTTTGTTAGAACGCGTTGCCGACAACACATCTGAGAAGTTTCAAAACAGTCAATTCCTTTCTCTCATGCGCCGTCTCCGCGACCGCGAAGTCCGCGTCGAAGGCGACAAAATGGTCGACATTCCCGCCACTCCTCAAACCACATCCACCACATCCACCCTCCCCGCATCTGTTCCTATCCCAGAAATCGACCCTCAGATTCTAAGCCACTCCGCGCAGGACTTCGGCATGCCCATGGACTCCTCAATGGAGGGAGACGAGGAAGAATATTCCCAGGGGCAACGGTTAGGTTTATCTCGTCAGTCTTCCTTTGAGCCAGTGACTGATGAGATTTCAGATCAATTTAGCTACTACAACGTCAACGCAGAGTATCATAGATGAGGCTATGGAAGGAGATGCGATTCCAACACATGAACAGGATCTTGATCTTGGGAGGAATGGGCCGTATGGACTCCCATCGCTTGCAGCTTGGATGCATGCGAGGAACAGCGAGTTAACGGCTGATGTTATCTCGGGGAGGAATATATTGCATGATATGTAAGAGAATGAGGATGAAGAGAAGGATTGAAGAGTACAGCTTGTAGATATGGGAAGGAATATAGTGAATGCAAGCCTCGGGAGAGAATCCCGCTTTCGAGGCATGGAAACGGAGCCACAAGGATTAGCATGCATGTCATGTATGACATTTCTATCGATGGCGAGATAAAGTTGGAACGTCTCTTATCTTGGAGAGACTCATCAGACACGCGGCGCAGGATTTGTTAAAAAGATAGATAGTATGTACAACCTCATCGGTACGAAAAGAATTGATACCCACGCGAACGAATCCCCATACCACTATAAACTTTCGCGAGATAATCTCAATCAAACCCTCCTGTCCTTCCATCTGGTCCAGCACAGCACAAGTGAATCTAGAAATCTCGCATCCCACTTTCCTAGCGCAAGACCCTGCATCTCAGCCCCACTCCACGCGACTTCGAACGTCATAGATACAACGATGTTCGACGTCTTGACATCAGGAGTGCCCTGTTGCCATTGTGAACTACAAGGCTGCGGATAAGTGTTTTTCCAGCCAAGGAGGGGATTCAAACGAAGAAATCAGGGGAATTAAGAAAGAGCTATAAAGGAGCTATTCGATGCGCAATTCAATCGTAAATATAGATTTTCTATCATACATCGACCGGCTTTTTGAAATTCAAATTTGTCCACTTTACACCTTCTATCCAAAGCTGTTCCTCTCAGGTTCATACCAATCACAATCCTTACAGTCCCATCAACAATGACACCCAAGATCTTCATGTAGGTCCCCCCTCCCCCCGCCCCGAATTCCCTCCTCCGCTCTAACACCCCCCAGCACAGGAGCCACAGGCTACATCGGCGGTGACACCCTGCACGCCCTCTACAACAAACACCCCGAATACACTTATACAGCCCTAGCCCGCACCTCCGCCAAAGGCAAAACAATCACAGACGCATTCCCCAACGTCCGCATCGCAATCGGAGACCTGGATAATGCGCAAGTTCTCGAGAAAGAGGCTGCGGAGGCGGATATAGTGATTCGTACGTTTACTCCATCCCCCACTTCTAGTCGCAGATTTCCCGTTTGATTGTGGTGGAACGATATGGATATCAAAGCTAACATCCGCAGACACCGCCGACGCCTCCGACAACGCCCCCGCCGCCCGCGCAATCGCAAAGGGCCTCGCATCCACCCATACCCCCCAATCCCCCGGCTACTGGCTTCACACTGGCGGGGCTGGGATCCTCTGCTGGGAAGATATGCGCCCCGACGCGCGTCTCGGCACCCACTCCTCAAAGCAATACAATGATTGGACTGACGTAGCTGCGCTCACTTCCCTCCCGGACGACGCCTTCCACCGCGACGTCGACAAATTGGTTCTTGAGAAGGGGGCCGATGGAAGCGACAAGATTAGGACGGCGATTCTGTGCCCCCCGACGATATACGGCCGCGGGAGGGGACCGTCAAATGCAAGGAGTAGACAGGCGTATGAATTGGCCAAGTTGGTTTTGGAGAAGGAGTTTGTGCCTGTGATTGGCGAGGGGAAGGCGCGTTGGAATAATGTGCATGTGGCTGATTTGGCGGATGTGTTTGTTTTGTTGGTGGAGAGGGGCGTTGCGAAGGATAACAATGAGGAACTGTGGGGAGAAAAGGGGTACTATCTTGTAGAGAATGGGGAGCATGAGTGGAAGGCCTTGGCGCAGGGAATGGGGAGGAAGGCGAAGGAGTTAGGGTTTGTGAAGAGCGAGTTGAAGGAGCAGCAGTTGGAGAAGGATGAGGCGGTTGAGGTTGCGGGGTTTGAGGCTGTGAGTTGGGGATTGAATTCTAGGGGGAAGAGTGAGAGGGCGAGGAGAGTGCTTGGGTGGGAGCCGTCTAGGCCGAGTATTGAGGAGGAGATTGAGGGGATTTTGAGGGATGAGAAGGAGAGATTGGGGTGAGGGTGAGGATGAGGGGTGGAGTAGTGATATGGTTGTGATTTTCTATACGTGTTCTAGTGTGTAAAATTCCCTAGAGGGTATCTCCTTCTATCTCCTGTGAAAATGTTGTGGGACTCCGTGAATGCGCCTGAATTGCCTTTGGAAATGCAGTCAGAATGTGATAATGGCGTATATACAGATATGGTACAGGTATATCTACATAAGCAAATGCGTAGGGTTGGCATTGCGGGTTGTGGTGGTGAGGGTAACCAAAGCCTGCATGGGTTCATTGCTGAGAATAGCATTAAGCTCCAGGTACCGTTCGAGTACAATGTACATTGCATCAAGTTTATCATAGTTAATTTGTCGAGCACGGTCTTGTAGTCCGTCCCAGCGCCGAGTAGGTGCGTGATGGTGATTCGTATGAGGGATTCGGTTGTTCGGTCCCGGCAAAATATGGATTATCTGCACCATAGGTGCCTTCCTTGAATGGTGTGATATTAACTTCACAGCTTTTTTCACTTGTGTATTTCCTCCTACTTCTTATTTTCAATATTGGCGTCCTCTCGGACGTCTATTCCAAGTTCATGTTTCATCCAAATAGCCCAAGCTTCATCGGGATCCATATATATCCGGTTCGGCATGAATTCCAGAGCCGATTGGGGTTCTTGTTCTACTTTTGGCGATTCCTCAGGTTTAACAGATGCTTCTTGTGGTTCAGCCTTTGCGTTAATGTCCTCGCCTAACTCATGTAGCATCCATACTGCCCAGGCATCTTCGGGATCAAGCTTTGCCGGCTTCGCAGTTGGCTCAGCGTACGGCTCGGCTGTGTCTTCTAGGACCACTGCTTTCTCGGGTCCCTTCGTGTCTGCTATATAACTTGAGATGGCGTCAGATACTTCGAATTTAAGAGAGCCGTGTGTTCTAAAGCGTTGCTGGCCACGGATCTTTTCTTCAAATATCCGGGCAAGATCGACGATTTCCTTTCCGTTGTAACTTAGTCGGACGATTTCAGACAAGAGCTGGTTGAAAGCACTCTTATTCTCTGTGACGGAGCACAAAGTTAACATATTTGAATATGCTTTTGCGACGTGTGACCGCTTCGCTTGGAACTTGATATTGTTGATCTCTTGCCAAATGTGGAGACCACCCTGCCAATCTCTTCTTTCGATGCAATCAACGAGGAAATGGGTGAGTCCGAGGACATCTAAGCCCCAACCATCCTTCTTCATCTCGTAATAAATGTCTAGGGCCCGGTCAAAACCAGCAAACCTAAGGGCTCCAAGCATGAGCGAGTTGAACACCAATGGCGTTGGGTAGACTTTTTGATACACTTTATCTTCGCTGATGCGGATAAGGCGACCTGCCCCAACTTCATTAACGTTGATATCTGGCCGTGCCAGAGATAGTGCATTCTTGACTCCTTGCATACGGGCGACAAATGAGCTGAATTGTTCGGGACGATTGCTTTGCGCGAAATGATCCAACACTATTGCACATGTCATCTCATTAGGTCGTATCTTGCAAGCATCCAATGCCGGGAGAACTTCGTCAACCAAATCCGGGAGTCTCCATCTTTTGAAACCTGATATGAGAAGATTGAATGTATGGACGTCCGGGGCAACTGAAGAAACCAGCAAATTATGACCAATCTTGGCAATCGCAAAAGACAAATCCTTGGAACCATTTGGCCGCTCGGAGTCGCGGAAGATATCCTTGATAGAGTCATTCATTTGTTTACCAATTGCGTAGAAATCCCCATCTTCATCTTGCCAATAGTGTGGTATTGCAGTGTGATTTTTTCGGCAATTAATCAGAAGAAGTTTCCTGGCTTCATGATCTTCCGACGATTGTTGCTGTAATTGAGCAAGAATTGAAAGAAGCTGTTTCTCGGTGTTATGATAATCTTTGGAACTCATGGAAAGCAAATCTCGTAAGATAGGCGACAATCTGTCTAGAAAGTCTGTTGAAGCTTGTTCTTGCTTAGACATAAGATAGTAGGCTCGGGTTCCTGCTCGAGAGAACAGCCTGCGTACCATAACGACTGTAGAAATCTGTTGTATCGCCAACTTCTTTCGTGAATGTCTCATTCGAAGCGCTTTTGTGCGCACATGGTCATATGACCACATGGATTGAGGAGGTAGATTATGGCGTATGAGGGGAGCACCTGTATTAACATCCCACTCCATGATCGGATCGCCTGGAAATCTCGAGTCGAAAACCAACAGGTCCCACAAACTCCTCGACAGAGTCTTCGGAACACGTTTCAGACTGAATTTGGCCTCGGATAGCTCAATGCTTGGAGTTTCGTCCAGATCCATGGCGGTTGTTCGAAAAAGAGTTTCCCAGTCAACGCCATCAGGAAACACCTCATCCAACGTTAGATAGTCAGGGTTGAATGTGATAGACTCCTCTTCTACCAAAACGTGTATTTGGTTTTCGCGTTCCTTGAGTGTAGCTTGCATTGCCATCTCCTCCCGCAAATGTTCGAATGCCGATACCCATTGCTCATTCCTCTTGCGCTTCGCAAGCGCATCCACCGTGAGTCCTGCAGCAAAGATGGATGTATAAACAAAGGTGGAGGTTGGCGTCCCAAACGCCCAAACTCCTTTTATCCCTACACTTCCTCCGCGTCGGGCAATGGCGGATCTCGCTGACGTCGCCGTGGTATTGGAAAGGCATGACATGCATCGACAGGTGGTGTCCGGGCTGCGTGCCACCCGGGACCATAACGCTTGCATTGCTATCGGGGCATTATTCAATCGGGGTCATATCGGAAGAAAGGAGGGCGTATGGGAGCGATTGGGGCGCATTTGACGTTCAATTGTCATGAATGTACGTGGGAAAAAGATGGTTCGATGCGAAAAGGTGCCAAGGCTAAGCGGACGCGAAATCACCACCCCTCAAACCCCCACCAGACCACGCCCCCGCGGAGGTCATAGGAGGCTGAGCTCCTCCAACTCTCTATCAACGTTTGCAAACGAGGAATCGCAACTGTCTGTAGTGATCAATATGCTTGCGCTTGCTCTCACCGCCGAGCTGAACGGGTATTCACATTATCTCTCCTTATATTACGCGCGACTAACAATTCACAGAGTAACAGATCTCCGCCCAGACGACACCGAAGAATCACCTTTCTTTTACACCTTCAAAGTCCAATGTACATCATGTCGCGAAACACATCCCAACCTTGTTACCATGAGCCGTTTCGAAACACACGACGTCAGCGGTAGCAGAGGCGAAGCCAACTTTGTCTGGAAGTGTAAGAATTGTAAGGTTATTTCGACCCAAAACCAACATTTTCTCGAGGGCATGTACTGAAGGCAGTATTAGAGGGAACATTCGGCATCTATAAAGGCGGCCCCGGCGTCGTATCCACAATCAGATCCGCCGAAGAAGCAAAACATACTCGAATTCGATTGCAGAGGATTAGAATTCACTGAGTTCAAAGCAGAGGTATGCATATTATTAAATTACAGCAACTTGATCAGGATGGTGGTCCTAACACACTGCGGAAAGGGCGAATGGCTAGCGACTGGTGCTGAATCAAATACTAAATTCACGGCTATTGATATCGACGAAGGAGAATGGTTCGATTACGATGAGAAGTCAGGGGAGGAAGTCAGCATTACAAATGTGAAGTGGGAGATTCGGAGAGCATAAGCAGTCTTTTGCAGGGCTATGAAGCCCGGAGAACAGCACTCCAATAGAGCCTTATTTTCCAAGAAATGAATCACAAGAACGCGACATGATAATTTGATCTGTTCACTCTATTTTCACAAATGACTTTACAGGGCATTTCCTACTTTGTGTAACATTCAACGTACCTTTACCTTTAGTTCTGCTCAATAATCCCTTGCTAATTTGTCCGGAGGTCGAAGCCCACTAGAGCTGTTGTGAGCTTTAGACTCCGAACAGCAGTACCTACAATATAAACTTTCTTTCATGTATATTTCAATTAGCAACGCTGCATACTACTTTCCTTTGTTTATTTGACCTCCGCGATAGTTAGTGCATGGGATTTACTATATCATATAATTTTAAACCTACCCTTTGTCTATCTTTTAAGAAGGCTTATGCAAACAGATTTCTGGACTCCAAAGCCCCACGAGAGAAGTATCATCATATGGCACGAATAAAACGGATGTGAATGAAGAGGTATTACATCCTGGTAAACCAGACGTAAAATTGTATTTGGTTCGCTTAAATCGCAGGAAAGACGGATCATGACATATATTGAGAGCCTGTCATATGGCGCCTTCGTATCTCATTCAGAACCTACTGCGTAGGCTTCTTCTCCTCAACGTGAAGAATTACCTCATCTGGAACTTTTTCGTTCAAATGCAGATTATCCTCCTCGTCCTTTGACAAAGACGTAATAGCAGTGGCTTGTTTCCTCTTCAGATCCCTGTGGTACATGAACTGTCCTAGGCAGAAGAAGAACCACGTGAAGAATACGAAAGCGATATTGACCGAGTATCCTTTTGTCCAACGTGGTGCTATTTGACGTTAGTTAATTCAAAGGTTGGAGGAAGAGGAGAAGAAAGAGAAAGACATACCCTCAATCACTGGGAATACGGTGATGGGATAGAACGAGAATACTGCCCAACCAGCAGTCAACATGGCACCAACAGTGATTGCTCGTGCTTCAGCGTCATCCATCAACACCATGTTGATAAATGGCATGAGGATAGGCGTTACAGCGGCAGATACACCGAGGAGATAGTAACATGCAACTAACAACCATTAGCTTTGTTTGCCCAAGTCACCTATATAACTCACAATGGAGGCCCTTGGGAATCACCCAAACCAAAAGCAGGACATTCGCAGTCATATAAATAGTCTGTACAATGGTGAAGATGGACCAGAGTGGATAGACCATACACAGTGATGTTGCCAGCAGAGCTGTTATAACCGATACACCCTGAGCACCCGTCGGAATGGTGTTGATTTGCGTAATAGAGTAGGTCTTGGAAGCTTTAAGCCACAGTGCCATCTGGCCGTGAGGGTACGAAGATGATAAAAAGCTGAATGGTTATGAGTTAGCAGCAGCCTTTATTCATGGCGTGTTTTCCCTTACAAGGTGTAGGCAGTCACGCCGAGATAGAATTCCCATCTCTTCAAGGTGCGCTTGACAACCCCCCAGGATAATTTCTTGCTTGGTTCGATGCCAATCGCAGCAACACGGGCTCTAGCCAAATCATGCTCATCCTGAGTTAGCCACCAAGGCTTCTTGCTTGAGGGGAGACCAGGGAAGATCAAGTATCCGGCAAAAGCAATTGGTAGCGAAATAACGCCGTCAATGATAAATCTACATTTTCCAGACTAGTCAGCAGATCCCCAGTTACTCCATGTGCGAAATTAATACTTACAACCAACGCCAACCGGACATGCCGCCAACGCCATTTAAGTTCTTGTGAGCAGCAGCTTGGAGATATCCACCAAACATAACTGCGATATTGTTTGAAACAAACCACACGCCAGTTCGTTTGAATACCTCCTCAGGTCGGTACCACGACCCCAACACGTAAGTAGTACCAGAAGCTACAGGTGTCTCCAAAAGGCCCAAGAGGAATCGCGTACCGTAAATATCCCTCTCATTGCGCATTTGAGATTGGCAGAATGTGACGATCGACCATAGAACCTCCATGGTTGGCAGGTAGTATTTTGCGATTTTTGGCCGGGACAGCAACAACAACGACGGAATTTGAAAGACGAGGTATCCTGCGTTATAGAATGAACCAAACAATGAATATTGGTTGCCGTTAAGGTTTAATTCTTCTTTCATGCCGCTCACGTAGGCGTTGTTGATGTTGGAGCTATCGAGCCACTTCAGGAAGACTACACCACGTTAGTCGTCTAGCGCGCCAGAAGAACACAAAAACTTACACATGAACGAGCAAAATGTGAGCAGACAAGCATCCATCTTCCGCAATAGCTTGCGTTCGGCCTCTGGGTAGTGCTTTGGGTACCATTCCCATAGATACATCCACGCTTTCCATGGCGAACGCTTTGGTGCATCTGATGGCGCGATTACATTTGTTGTGATAGGACGTTCTTCAGTTTGGGGAGCCATGGTTGAACAAGGAAGAAAAAAAATGAGAGCCCCGACTCTTGGAGATGGTGTTCAGTCGCTGATGGTCATGACCCTGTTCTTCAATATGTAGTGCCAGTATTCTGGCTCTGGCCACTCTATTTCGACAAGCCTTCCAATTTACTTAGGCGATATTCCCTTTCGGGCATCGGGGTATTTCCACTCTGGGATTGGAGAATTCCATGGCAATGCGGAGTGTGGGGTATGGGGATAAGGACAGCAATATACCGGTGGCCGAGTCCATGGAGAATCCTTGGACGCAAGGCGAGAACCTTGATTTCAAGTGTAATCGAGCCATGATTGGGCTCGTGAGATGGTCCGATGAAGGTAATGAAGGAGGTTGGGACGGTAAGGATTCTTGGTCTAGCTGATTTCGCATTAGTGTATATCTATCAGATGCGTAAACCAGTGCAGTAACACCACGTCTCTGAACATTTCTCTATACCTATTTCCTTGCACGGCTTCAAAGACTAGCGAGGATCTAAATAAACTTTTACTTTATTGTAAAAAATATCTTATTGTTAGTATAATATTTAATGCTAGGCTTTGCAATTTAGTGTTAGGAAAGTTAATGTAAGGGATATACTACACTCTATACCCTTATTCTTATCCTTTTGTCCATGTTCCTAAAAACCTTATGCTACTAAATTCCTATACTATTTAAGCCCTCTAGGAGGAAAGGAATAGAAAATTATATCGCAAACCTTATGCAGCTGCACTCATTTACGCATCTGATAGATGAATGCAAACCTGGTCCGATGTCCAAACCGCCGTGTTCTCAGACCTCGCACCACCTGCATCATCACTCCTCGTCATGCAGACCTCTCAATACTAGGCGCATTTTTTTACCAGGTCGATTTCTATTCTTAACCAACTCACCGAACAGCATGTTGTTTGAAAGGATTGCAGAACCAACCTAGACCTTCTGACGTCGGAGCTCCCACTTCAAAAATTGGGGCTGCAAATCCTCTTTGGAAGGTCGAATGTTAAGTTGGTGTCTTATATGGCAATCCCACTATTACCAGAAGCAAGGGGTATGAGCACATTTTTGAAGCTGTGATTAAAGTTTACTACTCGCATAAGTAATTGTGAAGGCAAAGCACATGGGAAAGTTTGTTATGTGAAAAACTTTCTTTAAATTTTACTACAAAGAACTATCTGCATAATTTTCATTATACGACTGACAGATTGACCAGAAGTCACCTGCTTTATTTCAAGGCCTCGATCATTTTGTTCAGGCTGTTCTCGATTGTTACAGGTGATCGGACAGCAGACCAGTCATAATTCACCAAGCCCCAGAATTCCTCAAGCCCTTGAATCGTCTGCGGGGTGCGTCCTGGTCTTGTCTGTAGATAGAAGCTGCCAGATAGCTCCCAGTGCATCCAACTTAACTGCCAATCTTCCACCATCTCAATCGTACAGTTATTGTACGTCGTTTGCTTCCAGTATGTCCCATTGTGGATGAAACCCCACTCAGAGAGGACCATAGGGAAGAGATACTTGGTCTGTGGGTTGGAAGGGTCGAGAGCTTGAAAGCCCTTTTGATACCACTTGGACTTGAATGTTTCGCAGTTGTCTTGTGTCGCCTCGAAATCGTATTTGTGGATCTCGAGTACAATTCGGTCTTTCCAGGCAAAGTTCTCCGGTACAAAAACAGCAGACTTGCCAGCTGTCGACGTCCCTCTAGTTCCATTTAATGTTTTTCCAAGAGGAATTGGGTCGATATACGTGTCGTACGAAAGACCAGAGAAGAATATCAACGCATTCGGGTCTGCCGCATGAACAGCGTCGGCAGCGGCTGTCATATGCACATACCAGGTATACCAATCGACAGGTTCAGCGCTAGCAGCGTTTCGCAGCTCATTTCGAAGACCAATCGATGAAAACGTTGGCCAATTCTCTTTTGCCTTCATAAAGTTAGCGAACCAAAGTGCTGGGGTTTATTGGGAACATACGTGGTTCGCCATCCAGGATAGTCCCCGTTTCCATTGTTCGACATGGAAATATTTCTCGCCAAACCAACCATTACCATCATTTTCGCCACAGCACCAAAAGGCCTTGGATACATGATTGTCCAAGTGCAAGATGATATCCTGCTTCGCCAGTTCATTCGCGACAGCATCCCAAATTTCGATCCTCTTGGTTTCTTTCGTGAATTGAGGGTTGTGCTCAAGAATCTGGTCAAGCACAATCGTGCCATTGGGTTCTCCAAGAGCATTCATAATGCTTTTTTCCAATGTTTGATTTGGGTTGTTGCTATAGATGTCATCCACCATCTCGATTGCGAAGCAAAGCCGGACAGAGTTGAGCCCAAATTTAGGAAACCACGAGACAATGTCCTGAATAGAAGCATGTTGAAGTCCTTCCGGAATCATAGCTTCCTGATGACCAGGCCAATTCGTCGATTTGAAATGGAAGACATCGCCATTACGGTCAAGGATGTCTCGTCCTTTGGTTGATAATGGTAAGAGTGTTTTGGAAGATCTAACATCTACCGTTGGCACTGCTACTGCAACCGATGCCAGAAGTAAACTGGATGTTAAAGAATTGAACAACATGATGGGAGGAGGATCGCAAAGGAGACAATCTCCAAAATTTAGTAGACTGTACCCTTTTTCAAGTACCGCCGACCAGGTTGCGCTCACACTCATATACCTTCAAACAGCACTATAATACATCCTCGTCGATTTTTAAATTGAATGTCCGAACACCTGCCCCAGACTCTCTACTCTCCGACTCCTAAGACCTTGGAACGCGGGGAAAAAGCGGAGACCTTTTGGGATGCACCGTACATCTTACCGAGCGAATTTTTTTCTAACTTCCATAGCTAGGATTGCCAATGACGCTGGCCTGCAGCCCCAACTAGAAAATTCAACTGACGATCGTCCCAAGATACAAGCCTCGGTCAAGCCTTCTACCGGGCAAACCACAATTCTTGTAACCGTTCGGGCAGCGGGCATCGGTTTATTGGCGATCCCGCGAGTTTAGCCAGTGTAAAAGGCGCTAACCACAACCGGTCATGATGAAGGTGGGGACATCCTCCGCTGCCCATATTGACCTCCACATGACTTGATGTGCAGGGAGAATACAAGCTAAGACAAGTACCTCCACGGCATACGCGTTGCTTAGTTTTCAATTCTTCCACCAACATCCACGAGCCGTTTTCGACTGACCAAGACCCTAACGCTTGGATCTAGATGTCCGCCTAGTTCGAGGACATAGCCATCTTCTATCAAGCAACACACTGCAGGGTCCCGGGAAAAGAGAAAACCAATCTTACATACTTGTGATCTATTCAAAGATCTGAAAGATTTGCAGGTCCCAATGCCGTTGTCAAAGACTCAACCGGTCATGGAGGTGAAAGGTGCGGATTTGAGTGGCATATTCGCCGAGAATACGGCTGCAAAGATAGTTCAAGTAGCTCAGAGAGGCCTCAAGCAACATGTATGCCTCTTGTCTTGAACATGTAAATAAAGGAATTCCTGACACCTGTATAGGCTCCTCTCCCAACATACCCACATACTGTGCCTCAAATAGGAAATGAGGCTGGTAAATATGAGCATCGGGAAGCAGACTTCTGGACATGTGGATTCTTTCCAGGGAGCATTTATGCAATTCTTGAACGTGCGGTCAAATACCCTCAGGCAGTTAGCATACCAGAGCAGTATCGGCCACAGTTTACTAACCAACTACTCAAACTGGGTCGTCATTGGTCAGTAGCGATCAACCAGATGTCTGGTAGAACAGATACCCATGATATGGGTTTTATTGTTCAACCTGCATTGCAAAAGGATTGGGAGTTGACTGGTAATGCTGAAAGCGTGGAGTCTGTCGTCAAGGCAGCATATGCCTTGGCGTCAAGATATGATGAGAAAGTCAAAGCAATCAGGAGCTGGGATGTTGCTATAAACGATCGCTACTCAATAACGGACATGTCGACCAACTTTCTTGTCATCATAGACAGCATGTGCAGTAAGAGACATATGACATTGTCAACCATACGTATTGCTAACATTACCAGATCTCGACCTCTTGTATTTTGTCGGCCACAATCAAAACGATCAATCCCTAATAGATCTCGCCACAACTCACGCTAATACCATCATGGCCGCCATTCTCCGTCCAGACTACTCAAGTTACCACCTCGTAAACTTTGATCCACAAACCGGCGAACCAAAAGCAAAAATGACGAACCAAGGTCACCTTGACGAATCTACCTGGAGTCGTGGCCAAGCATGGTCGATCATGGGCTTTGCTCAAACCTACTCCTGGACTAAAGATGTCAAATATCTCGATACTGCTATCAAATGTGCTGAGTATTTCTTGAACCGTATGCGAGAATGCGAGGACAAACACCACCATCCATTCGTCCCTGCATGGGACTTCGACGCGCCACAAGCGGATCCGAATGAGCCACTTCGTGACGTTTCCGCAGGCGTCATTGCAGCGAACGGTCTCTTTATCATCCACCAATCACTGCAAAGTCTATCCTCGGCAGTGGTGAACCAACTCGTTCCAGATTCCAATACCAACTATCTCGATATTGCGCTTCGCATCGTCAGTGAGACTTTGGATATGGCACTCGACCGGGACTTCGCATCATTTGAGACTACGAGCAAGATGGTGAACGGGACGGGCTCAGGCGAGTCTTTGAAGGTGCGAGAGAGCGGGTTCGACGCTATTTTGAGACACGCTACGGCAAATTATAATGAACATGCACATATGAAGTACTGGGATCATGGATTGGTGTATGCGGATTACTATCTGCTGGAATTTGGTAACAAGCTACTGAGAGCTGGATTGTTGTAGATGGTAAGTAAGTATGGGATTCAGATCTTGGCGCATATGTAGACCCAGGGCTATCTGAATTTGGAAATTTTCTTCTTGAATTCTGCTGCGTAATAAAACCAAAACCTAAGAGCTTGTGATACCAATCATGTGTGTTGAACTTTCTCTGAAATTCGCTGAAACATCTTATACATTGAATGCATTCTATGCTCGAGCTTTGATATCATACACGGATATAGCTCCCCGAACTCGGGAATGCCTGGCCATCCTGAATCAAGATTGGAGCATCACCCCAACTTGCTGATACGTCAAGCCGATCATACACAGCTGCTTGTCCAGTAGATCTCTTCAAAGCATACACCCCAACAACCATGGTAAGTGTACTATTATAATCCAATAATGCATTGGCTTGGGTGATAGGTATGAGTGTTCTCTGCCACATCAAGTTCGTATTGGCGTCCGGCTTCAAAGCCTGCTCTGAGATGTCTTTCAACTCCTTGGTATTGGGACGGCAGTTTGCATCCAACAATCGGATCCCGGATGCTCCAACACTCGAACATATAAGAACAGAACCCCGTTCTTGTAAAACACCCTCAGGATAGCTTGTTGAGATAGGTTTAGCTAATGTTTGAATGTCGGAAAGGGGGAGATTGTCGCCCATCTTCGCTTCCCGGCCATATATTGCAAATCCGCCAGCTGCAACTTCTACTTCTACGCTGTCTTTGGAAGATTTGTTGGTAATGGAATGTATTCGGATATGCCAGTCGGGCCAGCGACTGCTTGGAGCGATAAGGGTTGTGGAGACTTCGATTCCTGCATCTTTGAATGGAGCCCATACACTGCTCAATTTTGGTATTGTCTCTGTGATACTTTTACTGGCGTCAACCAGGCTAACTGTTCCAAACTGGATATTTTGCAGTTTCCAGGGTACGCGCCAGGGGTCGTCTTCGTTTTTCCTTAGGGCAATAGTACTGTCTGGAGCTATTTGTGCTAGCCAAGATTGACCTGTTGGAACACTAAAACCAAAGTGAGATGAATCTAACAAAAATTACTACGTTTGTCTTCAGATTTTGGCCTCAAATAGCTCACATGCGAATTTGCCATATTTGGCCTCGGTAGCTTTCAATGGCCAAGGACAAAACTGTCCAGATGAAAGGAGAAAATGGTGGTTTCCAGTGTTACAAACAATTTGAAGAGGCGACTTCAACGTCGTTGCCAGATCCTTGGACGTGCTTGGAAGGGCTTTCTCTTGAGATTGCCAGAATGGGTGGGTTTTCGGTAATCCTAATGCGACGAAAGATTTCCTACACAGCGTTAGATCTTGGCACCGGAGTTTCAAGTAAGACTTACATTGCCCAATATGGTGATTGTGGTGAGTTGTAGTCTTCGCCCATGTACATGTTCGGGAATGTAAAACCGATCGTCAATGTCCCGTCAACGTTAAACATGTCATTTTTATCAGTCCACCATCTGAAGTGTCGAAGCAAAATCCCTTTAACCACTCCCCAATCTTTAACAGGTTCAGGTAAGTTCACATCCGCGAAAGCTGCAGCAGCCCAGAATCCCGCGAATGCAAACCGATAAGTCAGGCTTCGCCCAAATGGAATCGCAGCACCATCGGGATCAAAATAGCGCCAAAAAGAGGCTGCAAAGTCAGAAGCTCTCGCCCGGAACTTTGCACAACGCTCTGGATCCAGATCTTCGGCCATCTTGACGTAGAGCAGTTGCGAGAATTGAATCGCGAAACTTCCAGAGTAATAATCCGCCTGTCGGCCTTGATCATTCCACATTCCATCTGCGGCCCAACCGTCACTGAGGAAGAAATTTTCCATTTGGTTGAGATCTTCGTTCATATGTTCTTTAGCTTCCTCATAAGGCCGGCCGCAGACTTTGACCAGAGCAAGATTGGTCATTACTCGAAACCAGAGCCAGTTGGTTGTGGGGAAGTCTTTTCCATTGATGGTACCCAGCCAGTCTGCGATATTTTTCTGTGCCTCCTTTGTCTGACGATGAAACATAACATCTGGAGCAGCGAGAAGTGCAAATGAGATTATCTCCATCTCGACCATGCGTTGATCACGCAGGACGACAGGGCCCCAATATTCTGGGTGATCTGGGTTGGTTCCGTTGGCTAGTCCGCGAACATAAGGTTCAATGAGGTCTTTCGTATCATCTTGGGAAAGTCCTCCGCCATGAATGAGCGAACCAATGGCCCAAAGAGGTCGAGCAAAGCCTTCCAGTTGTGCGGCGACATCATCGAAATGTGTTCCTGTCACAAGCGGCAGTCGGATTCTTGCGCCACCATCAGATTGATAAGGCTTAAGTTTCCGAAGAAATGTAATGCATGCTTCTTGAAAGTCTTCATGTTGCCGGAAAGGATTGTCTGAAAAGCCGGTAACTGGAGGCATTTCGAGGAGTTGAGATCTCGGGAGGAGTCAAGAAAGGAGGAATTTGAACAATTGAGAATAGAAATTGTTGACTCGTAAAACGAAGACTTCCACTACAAATCAAGCATACTGCTGCTTTCGGATTTGCATGTGGGGTGTTGTAAGTGGTGCCTAAAGTTCTCCCTCGCGGGGCACGATTCTTCGGCAATTGACACGACCTAATTTGTTACGAGGGTGGATAAGGGAGAAGGGCAAAATATTGAGTCATGAAAGTACTATATCAACTTACACAAACGTTTATGTGGGCGAAGTACAAAATCAAGAATATTGTGTACTACTATGAGCTGTGTTTAGATACAAATGCTATCCATGTTGTTTTCAGCATTGGACGCCATTCCCTAGACCCAGAAAGTAGCCCTTGCCAGAAGGAGTAAGGGCGCCGGTTAGGGTGGTTGGTGCGCTCTGACAACCACGTGATTGCTCTTAGTGTCTAGGCGAACTGCGCTTTCTCGATAGTCTCGGTCGGTCACAACCACTCATTCATCGCAATATCCCGCAATTCTTTCTATTCCAGTTATTGGCTGTCGAATTCGTCTCTCTCCGACCACATTCCGTCGATTTCCATTATCTTTCCAGACTCCATCTGGCAAACCATCCGTTCCTTTCGGTCTGGTCGAAGTACCGGCTTCGGAGCAATTTCAACAAGGTGACCATCAGCCGACTGATGGGTTAGTCGCTTGCGGGGTTAAGTGGAGGAGCGATGGCACGGACACGGGCAGCGGGATATTTACTCCTGAGGACTCTCACCTTTGCTTCTTCGACCCACTTCTCGAACTACACACCTGGGTAATGTCATCGACGTGGACGAATTTCTCCGTGAGTGCTCATGATGATGGTCCTCACATTATCAGTGAAGATGTCCCTGCGTGCGCATCCTGTCGGAAGAGAAAACTCCGCTGCAGTAGAGAACAGCCAACGTGTTCACATTGCGAGAGGCTTGGTAAGGAATTGGAAGTGTTATGTACATATAGAACTGTCTCTGACACCTATTAATAGTGATATCGTGTGTCTACGAAGCAAAGCAGAAGCCAGGATTAAAGTTAGGCGCCGTGGAGGCCTTGACGAGACGCGTTGGTGGGTAATTATATCATGCCACCAGGTTTCGTCTCTAATATTCCAAAGCTTTTCTTGAGCAGATACTATTAGACGATTCTGGACATATTCGATCCCAATTCGACCATGAAGATGTGGCGGGCGAGCGAGGCCAAGGTCGCCACGTCTCCGAGCAAAGAGACTCGGTCTACGAGAGAACCAATTCTGAGGTGCAACCTTCGCCTATTGAACCCCATCCATATGCGAGGACCCAACATTCTCAAGAAGGAGACGATGGAATTAACCCCCGGAAGAGGAAGCTTGATCAGCCCTCTCTAGCGACATCACTTCTGGACTTAGATTTATTAAGCGTTACTGACCATTTACCTTCTCAACCATTGTTATTGAAGATAGTCGATCACTTCTGCGGGACATTCCATCACTGGATTCCATACTTGCATAAAGGCCGACTTCGTAAAAGAGTTTGTGACAACGAACATAATCCATTTCATGACCTGGTATTACACGCCTTGGTTGCTGGTACTCTACGCCATTTGGATCGCAATGTCTCTTTTCTGGATGATGATCAGATTGTCCATCAAAGTAGAGTATCGCGCTACATTGTCGAGACATTTGCAATGCGTGACGTATCGTTAGAGAGCCTTCAGGCATTGATTATTATTGTCTTTGACTATGTATGTACAATACTCTAAATCTATGGCTTGTGCTAATATTTTCTAGCTTAACAGTGGTCACCCAAAGAAAGCTTGGCCCTTGATTGGATCGCTCACTAGGACTGTCGACTACCTTCAATTAACTCTTGAACCATCTGCATCGCAAGTTGGTGCTTTGATGAATCCACTGAAACTTGTTCCACCCACAGATGATTGGACAAGATTAGAAGAGCGCCGAAGATTATTTTGGGTAATTTTCCTACTTGATCGGTGAGTGTTCCTCCACGAATGCACTCACATAACCAATTTTCCGCGATAATACTTGCAAATTGGCACTCGCAACGTAAAGCTATCAACGTACTGACGAATCATCGCAGTTATTGTTCTGTGTCAACCGGGTGGAACACGAGCCTTACAGCAGAGGATGTTCATCGCCGATTGCCCGCAGATGGAGGTTACTTCACACGCGAAGAGCCAGTTACTACTCCATATTTTGGCCTTTGGAACAAAGCTTCGGCAAGGATTGGTAGATCTCTAGCTCATGTCCCTGCACAGTACAATGAAGATGATCCAGCAGTAGAGCAAGTTCAAGGCTGCAGTCCTGGATCAGCGAACGGCTTAATTGATTCGTCGAAGCTGGGCGCCTTTGCGTACTGTATCGAGGCTACAGAATCTATGAGCCAGGTCACGACCTTTTTCCTCCAGCAAAGAATCAACTGGCAAGATAAGGAGCATGCCATCAATTGGCTGACACGTTTCAAGGAACTCGACCTTCGGCTTGTACAGTATGTTGTGTGGTGAAGCGTTGATTACCTTAGATTTTTGCTAACTTTTGTAAAGATGGAAACTTTTCTTACCCCCTCGCTGGAAGGATTCAAACATATCGTCCGACATTGAGGTAGTAGACATGGACCCAAATCTGACTTTGGCTCATATAACCCATAACACCTCCATGATCCTTCTCCATCATACCATAGCCTATCCAACAAAAGGCTGGAATGATTACATTGCTCTTCCGAAAGAATGCTCTGTTCAAACATGCGAATTAGCTGCCGTTGAGGTAGCGAATATTGTCGACAAATTCATTACGCACCGTGAGCGTATCGTGTTCGTCAATGTCCAGTTTGCTTTCTGTGCATTCATTGCAGCAAAAGCCCTTCTGTTCGAGCACCAAGTCACCAGAAAACCCATTCGCCCTGAATTCCAAGGTCTTATACGCAGCCTCTGGGAGATGTCTGCTCGTTGGAGAGGTAACGCCTCTGTGACTAGGCATGATCACAGCACCATGGATCAACCTTCAACATACGCTCTTCATCTCGATTATCTTTTTGAGTCTTGCCGCCATGACCCACATTTACGTTTTGATCTCTACGACCATTCATGTCAGAAGCTTGACATTAACACTACTCGAACGCCATCGCAAGCATGGACACCACAGCATCGACGCCAATCATCCACTGCCACAAACCCTGGGAGCAATGTGAATCCCGTATCATCAACCCCTGTACCAACTTCAGGTGTCTCGAATTTGCCAACCGTCATCTATGGCGCGAACGCGCTATCTCAATCTCCCACAACATACCAGCCTTCTCAGCAGTCACCAACCAGTATGGCACCACCATACCGTCACCCGCCTGGGTTCCTCAGCCCAAATCAGCCAGGCTTCACAAATCCACCACAGAATCATCCAGTCCTGCCAGGGGCGCCACCAAACACCCAACTTCGTAGTGTGAATGGAAACAACAGCACAAGTGGGAACAATGCGATCCAGGACGAAAATCTCTTAAGCCTTTCTGACGCCTTCATGGACTCAAGATTCTTAGATCTAGACCGCGTCATCACCTTCGAAGAAGCGAACTTCTTTCTTCCAGGCGATGGAGGCTTTCGGTGGACCTGACAGGCTTTCTACAAAGACCACGTTTCCGCTCTCATACATTTCGATCCTGCACTCCAAATACCCGAGTGCCCCAAAATAACAACTTTGCCCAAGACCTTAGCACCCGCCTTCTCCCCATCTCGTAAACGCAGACGCACAAACGGGAATTGTGTTACATGCGGTGATGCATATGTATTTGTATCCTCAAATTGCACCTTCTGTGCTGATCGTCCCCAGGGACACAAAAATGCACCCGGTAGCACTGCATCGGAGACCTGGTCGAGAACAAATGTTCTAGAACCGTAATTGTACTCGTGGTGGGGGGCCTAAATTTAGCCATCGTATTACCAGTCTACTAGAGAAAATTGTGGGTACTATATCACCAGACCCCGGTGGCGAATATCGTCAATTAATATATGATGCTTCCGAGGAATAACAAGAACATATTGTTCGTGTATGTATGCGGAGTGAATCACGCTTCAGGGCACTGTTCGCTCGCTCGCTTGAGCGTACTTTTTGTTTGGTACGTGAAGCGTGAAGCCCACGAGTTTCGCTCGCTTCCGCATTATTCCGCTGTAGGTTCGCTGTACGACATCAAGGCTTGTTTGTATACAACCATATTGCAAGTTGTGGGGCATGGGAATTGTAAATGTGAAACAGTGATATTGGAATATAATTAATACATAGAGGAGTATGGATATCTGCAAATCTCGTATCGGTAACGACACCTTGTGCCACATGTGGCGTGGAAAATTTCCTTGGTCACAACATGGCTTTCCTGCTCTTCGTCTGCTTACATCTGCTTTTGTCGCGACTTGGAAAGGAAAAAAACAAAAGGGGAATATGCTCAGCATCTGGGGTTGATGTTAGTATGAGTGTAACGAATGGAGGAGAACGTGATACTTACAGGAAAATACACATAATCGCTATTCAACAATGCGCTCAGTTCTTGCCCCAGGTAATCTCAGTTGATGGCTTGCCGAGTTGGATATCAGGCTTTGGCTCGTCACCACGCTTTCCCCACTTAGTCTCTGTCGATGGCTTGCCGATGGTGATGACATCTGGGTTATCACGCTTTCCCCACTTGGTCTCTGTCGACGGTTTGCCAATGGTGATGACATCTGGGTTATCACGCTTTCCCCACTTGGTCTCTGTCGATGGTTTGCCAATGGTGATGACATCTGGGTTATCACGCTTTCCCCACTTGGTCTCTGTCGATGGTTTGCCGATAGTGATAACATCTGGGTTATCACGTTTTCCCCATTTGAACTCAGTTGATGGCTTGCCGAGCTCGATCTTGTCCTTGGGCTCATCGCGTCCCCAGGTAACTACAGTCTTTGGCTTACCGAGCTTGAATGTGTCCTTTGGCTTGTCGCCACGGCCCCAAATGATCTCAGTAGAAGGAGAGCCGAGCTTGGGGTCGTCGGCGTTGGTCTCTTCACGCTTTCCCCATGTTACAACAGTCTTGGGCTTGCCGAGCTTAATAGTATCCTTGGGCTTGTCACCACGACCCCAAATGATCTCAGTGGAAGGAGGGCCGAGCTTGGGGTCGTCGGCATTGGTCTCTTCACGCTTACCCCAGGTAACTTCGGTTGAGGGTTTTCCAATGGTGATGATGTCTTTAGGTTTTTCATCGCGGCCCCAGACGATGACAGTCGATGGAGGGCCGAGCACAGGAGGATCGGATGTTGTCTCTTCACGTTTGCCCCAGGTGACTACGGTGCTAGGCTTGCCAATCTGGATGACATCCGGTGGATTCTACAAGGTGTTAGCATGTGCCCACATAGATGGTGTTTCTAAATCCACAAGGTGAGGTCCGAATAGAGATGTGGCTGTATGTACCTCAGGTGCAGCAACGGGGAGAGCTGTGACACTGGCGACCAAAGCGCCAGCGGCAAGTACCGACACCAATCTGTACTGCATGATGTCTTTGAATTAATTCTATAGATATGTGGATACAAGGTGCGTGTGGTTGAGTTTAAGAAGCGAAGCTAGCGAGAAGTTATAGCAAACAGGTTCAGAACTGATCTACCAGGAGACTGAAGCCCCCCTCATATAGTTTTGCAAACTAAAGTGCCACCATTGCCACCACCTACCAAATCCAAAGTTTGTCTACCCAAATACGGCAGGCATGTGCCATCCGCTCTGGTGCTGAGATATCCAGACCCCCCGTATTGCCAATCTGGATAAAGCATGCTGCATCATCCGTCATAGCGCGCCTCCTTTGCGACAGAGGCTGGCCACTTTCACGAGACTTGATATTACAAGGTGTGAAAGGCGTTTAGTGGGGTGAGTAGTACGGCGGCACGCTTCCAAGTGATCCGCTTCGCACGAGTAACTCGACCTCCAGATGCCCATTACATCCGCTGGTGGCGTACGTCCTTGCGGCGTGGCTAGGCCTGGTTTGCTGCTAGACTATGGCGGTGTGCATAGAAGCTGGGGAAGCACGGTTGGCTCGGTCGCTTGCTCTGTGCTATTACCTGCTGTCTGAGCTAGACAACCACTGGAGCCTGAAGAAGATAACAGTGCATGGCCAAGCAATGTCGAGGAAAGAACTTCGGCAGGTTGTGCAGAGGATCGTCTCTAGGGAGCGCATGATGCACGATGAGAGAGGTGGATGATACGGCATATGCGGCGCCGTTGTGGGTCGTTGTTCGAACTTCGAGGGATCCGCAACAGCTTGCATAGCAAAGTCGGGCCTCATTCTCTAGCCTGCCAACTGCCAGGTGGTGAGAGCAGGGGTGTTCGGGGCCTAGATCTGAACCATGGGGAATTGTAGCGTCGTACCAGTTCGTGACTGGGAGAAAGCTTAATCTCGTGTGTTGACCCGTCAGGAACGTTGCCTGTGACCAGGAGGACAGACTGGCCGTTAGGCAAATCATGCCGAAAGCCGGTTACCAATGGACGTAGAGACATTGATTTGACCTTCATTTTTAAAGTGGTTATTTTCAGCATCAATAGCCGAATAAGTAATACGAAGCGAGAGAACAGCCATTGCGTATATTGCACACTGGCTCGTGTTGAGAAAAGAACGAGTGCTCGACCGAGATAGCGACTAGGAAAACGAGACTAGAACTATAATTAGTTAAGTGCCGCACAAATTGCGACGTATAGAATATGAAAAAGAAAAGAATCGGAATAAAAAACGAATCAAGATGAGGCAGAGCCATGGATTTCGGGGCCAGTACATATATGTTCAATATAAAGTAGGGGTTCGCGTTACATTTCGACTCGTCGAGAAGCTCAACGGACAACTGGCGATGTAATGAGAGGGAACTCGTGCTCGGAATTGCCGTGTGGCATCGCCGACTCTCGTACTGCTGCTTGTGATTGTGTTCTCGAGGAAAGGACAGAAGTGCTGAGGTGGAGCCGTTGACCGCGAAGCGAGGAGGGTATATTGTGGTGCAGAACGGTTAATTTAATTAGACAAGGACCAAGCTTGGCAGTACTCTCGGTCAGCTTGAGTCCGTGCCCCTCAGAGCGAAAAAGGATGGTAATATGAGAATGCCTCTGTCTCTCATTCAGTGTACATAATCGGACGAAGGGCGTTGAGTGTGTCGTGGAGCACGTGATTGGTATGGCATCCAATTTCGATCTCCCCACAATTGCCTCCTTCAGTAACTCCAAGGCGTCTGGACGGTCTTCGATTCTGAACGACACTGGTAACTTAGATGATATATCTGTCTCTTATCGCAAAACTGCGCGCGCAAGCAACTCCCAGACTGAGCGCAACTGTCCCCACGGTCTTGACGCAGGCGAGGTAGAGTGCCAGCCTACGGAAAGTATGATCAGCATGCCCACCATGACTGGGTATCATATCACTGACGCCCAACTCCTATCGTTGACGCTTTACCTTCCCAGCAGTATCAATTGTCCTCGTGCTCCTTCAGCGCTTGTGCATGCCAGTTAATCCTGTACGTACCCAGAACTTTCTTCTTGGTAGTGGGAACGAACGCCACTTCCAACTTCTTTGACCATCCAGGAGCGACAGTGTGATGACTCCTAAACTAAAGATTTTGCCGTCTTCGCTACCATAATTGTACTGTCCAACCACAACCGTGAAGGGCCAGCAACTCCTGCACCCTCAGCACGTTGGGAAGCATGGTGCCACGGGCACCTCCGAAATCGACGTCACCCTATATCTGGTGGCCAGCGTTGGTCAGCTCATATCCCTTGTCGTTTTCTTGAGTGCTGAAGTCCCTGCAAGCAAGTCAATCTCATGATCTCTGAGGACAAGGCAAAGCTACAGGACTGGCATCGACTTTCCCCATCTCGTACAGACGTGAGACTCCGCGCAATTGGACGTTGTTGCTTTGAGATAGGCGAAACTGTTGCGCAAGGACTGTAAATGAATGTCCGAAATGTGCTTGGGAATATATTGATATGACGTCCACCGGGAGGAGCACTTGCCACACGAAGATTCAAGATCTTCGCATGGGTGTTGCCGATCTCAAAAGAGACTCTCCGCCATGGGCTAGGATAACAGAACCAGCTGAGTTCCCCGGTCAGTGTCAATGAACACTTGTGAAAATCTGCTAGCTCTTTAAACTCCGGAGACGGCGAGGATAGCATCAACGGTGGTAGGTGAAATATTACCGGTTATAACTGGGAGGATATGACCGGAAATCAAATTCTTGCCCTTCTCGTTGAGAAAGGGTATACTTCGTAAACAACGGAGTGAAGATTAGTGAGAGGTAGAAGCGAAATCCGAAAGATTGACATCCGTCAGATGTGGCAATGATGCATCTTTTGAAGCTGACAGAGGCTCCTGGAAAGAGAATGCTTTGGTGAGAGATGATGCATGTGAGTTGTTACCGACACTGTCTTGGAAATGCACCCGACTCCTGGCCCCTCCTTCTCCTCTTCCATATGTTTGCCAAGAGCGGAGCGGAAAAACCTTTCGTACCGACCATCCAAGGAACTTTCTCTCGGAGCTATCATTCAAGACCGCAACCACTTGCGGCGACTAACGACAATCTCGTGCGCCAAACAAACCACAACCCAGTGTACCTAGTCTGCGAAATCTGCAAATATGGCTGTGAGGGATTTCTGTTGTCTAAATAGCTCCTTCAAAATTCTGACTTGATTTCTAGGCAGTCGCACCTTTTAACCCTCGACCCATGCTCCAGAGCTTGTACGTACCATCCTGCGAGTCCTCCTGTTCTCCTCTGCGCCGTTATAAAGAGAGAAATTGACCTATATTAGGGTTGACAAGGACATTCTTGTACGCTTGAAGTGGGGCCAGACCGAGTACAAAGGCCGTCTTGTGTCGGTCGATCTTTATATGAACATTCAACTTGCGAATACGGAAGAATTCGTCGACGGTCAGAGCTCTGGAACACTAGGACAGGTGCTGATACGGTATGTGGTCAAACCCCACTAGGGCACATTTGCGGAAGTCGCAATTGCGCTGATACATCTATAGGTGTAATAATGTTCTATGGATCGGCCAAGCTGACAATGTCGAACCCGCCAAACGACGTGATACGGACATGACAGGTTGAAATCGTAGAGCAGAGGACGTGCAGTTGAAATCTGGCGCTGGGAATTGAGAGGCGCTAGGTTGAATATCCGATACAGGGTATGATGCCCAGCTGCTAAACCGCATGCTGGAGCTCACCCTATACAAAAGGTGCACAATAGCTGGAAATAAAGGCTCACAAATAGTGTCAGATACCATGAGCGCTTGGGCGCTTGGCTGGATTAGGACTGGGAATGAAAATCGCATTTGATCCAAGATGCCTACTGTAGTACTATCTACTCGATTTCTTCCACAATGGGGCCTCTTTTCCCCCTTCCGTCTTTGTGGGCCAAGGGATTAACGTTCAGCCCTCTCAAGGTCCCCTCAAGGCCAAGATTGGCATCCAAGCTTATTCCAGCGTTTCCGATCTTGTATAAGGTCTTCATCCTCCATGTCTCCAATCCTTCAATCACACTCTCAGCGTGACTTCTGACCAAGCCATCCATGTCTTCATCTCGTACCCACTTCACAACCCGTTCTACCTCACTTGCTTGTCTTAACCCTAATCCTATAGGATTGTCCGTTCCCGCTTCAAGTAAGGCATCCATTGCTCGGAGCAAACCCATAACAACCAGTACAGCTGCTCGCCTCAAGATCCCTTTCACATCTCCAGTCTCAACTAATAGAATCTGAAGCACCATTTGTAGTCCAGCATCAACCGTAACCTGGCTCAAAAATTCTAACCTCTTTTCCATTATAACTGAGAGGATACTCAGCGCAGAGCTCCGAACCCGAACATCCTCTTCAATGCCGGTATCCGCCCACCCCTGTACAATCTTGACCAAAGTGTCCCTGTCAGGCTGTTCTGCGGCCTCGCCATCCGGATCAAGGAGGTTAGGAATCGGACCCTCCCAAGCTGCCTCGCCCTCTTCCTGCTCTATGCGTTCCAGCTCGGCGATATGTAATCGTGTCTGCAGCGTCTTCTTTCGCTGTCCACGTCGACTAGCAAGGGAAAGCATTGACTCCACCAGCAGCTTGATGCTTGAATGACGAGTGGAGATGTTGGTAGTGGATTGCCAATATGAATCTTCCATAACGAAGTTGCTCAGGACCTCTCCCACGCGCAGTCGGAAATCTAGTGCTTGTTCGATCTCTTTTTCTTTCTTAAGGCGCAAGGAACGTTCGTCTACATCTACGAAGGTATCAGTCAAGATCCTGAGGGTTGGTTTAGGTGCCAGTGTAGCGAGATCGACCAAGACGGGAACTGCTGCTGTGTGTACGTAAGATTCTGGGTCGGCAATGGAAGCGTTTAGAAGCATGTGTGTTGTGGAAGGTACATCGATGAGAGGGAATGTGAATGAATCTGAAATGAGTTTCCGGATTGCGGAAAGCGCCCATGTGCGGTTCGGTGGCTCGGGTGATGTCAAATCCTCTAATGCTGTTTTTAGAGTCTCTCGGTGCTTCGATAATGGATCTTCTTGATCTTGTTGGGTACCGGTTGTTGGTTGGACTACCTGCAACAAGTTGGTCGCCGCATTGACAAGAATCGGTGGTAGAGGAATCAAATCGTGGGGTTGAACCAAATACTGCAGATTTAAAAGTATGGGCGGAAGTAGACGGGAAGATGATTCAAGATCAAATTCTTTAGATGTGACAAGAGTCTTCAGAATACTGAGGGCAAAAGAAACGAGCTCTTCTGATTCTAAGTCTGGCTTAATGCTCTTCTGCCGTGAAGTCCCAGCAAGTTTGCGGAGATTCGCTCGACTCGGTTTATTTGCGCTCGCGGTCTGGTTGATCTTTGAAGTATGTTCGTCAACAAAGTTTTGCAACAGTTGGCCCATAAGTTCGATTATATGCCTCGGACTTCGAGCGAACTGGTCTTTGAATCTGTTGGCCATAGCTTCGGACAGCTTCGCATTTGACAAGGTCTCCAATGGGTCTGTGTCGTCGTTCACGAGAAAGTTTGATCCGTTTCCTACCTGACCTACATGTAGCCACCTCTTGCTTATAAGCAGGAATATCGCGCCCACGACCTCATCTTCAATCTTCGAATCAACAAGAAGGCGTATGAGAAAATCTACGTGTCGATCTAACATCTCAATGCGTGATATCAGAGTTTGCATATCATCGCGAGACTTTCTACGTTGTCGTATCTCGACGCCACCCTGGGAACCAGGACCGAATGACCAAGATGGGGCACCATCCCAGAAAAGGTTTCTAGAGATCAGGTCAATCTGCCTAGGATCGCAGGCAATTGTTATATAGCGTACCAAGATCTTTTTTGGCAGCTCAACCCACTCGCCGCTGAGGGAAGGGCGTGACTTTCCGTACAAGATCATACCCCAAAGGGAAAGAATGACCGGATGAACCAAACGTTTCAGCAAACCCGCATGGGAATATGAGGAAGAGAGCACATAGAGTCTTTTAAGTGCTAGTTTTAAGGCATCTTCATCCACGAGAACCTGATCGGACGTGCTCTGTCTTGGGGTAGGTCTAGGGGATCCATCGGGATTTATTGTTTGAAGCAGGGGCCGTGCAAACAGCTCCCACCCAGTTGTACCAGGTGCCCCGGTAGTCTTTCGGTTGAGAAGACCTCCAGCTATGATATGTCCAGCAGCTCTACTGAGCTCAACTCCATCCTTGCCGTCCAGAAGATCAAATAACTGAGGTGACAGTTTAGAAAACCATTCGTTAGGTTCCATACCACTTGGAACCGACGTTAGGAGTCGCGATGCTTGTGTAATAGCCTCCAGTGGAATAGGAACTTGTGACAATGAGTCGGATGCTTCTTGCGGCATCCGTGAATTTTTAGAAAGGTAGGACAGTGAGAGAAACTCTACAGTGTGACGGACGCCATGTGGACGAAGTGGCACTAAGGAAAGATCTGTTGATAGACGTTGTTGAAGCCATATTGGAACATTTTGCTGTCGCAATGACGTCAGGATAGGAAGAAGCCTCGATGTGGAAGTCAGCCTCAAAATAACCTGATAATGGGTTTCGTGTAGTGTATGTAGCTGTTGGGTTGTGCGGGGAGAGAAAGCCAACTCGGCCACCGCGCAGAATACATCAGCCAGGATGCGCTGGGTGAGAAGAGGTTGTACACCGGTGCCATTCTGTTCGAAGATGGGCATTAATGCGAGGACTACCTTCGACAAGAATTTATCATCCTGATGAAAAGGCAATATCAAGGTTGCCCTAAGAACCGATCGTGGACGCTGACCAAATGCGACTCCGGGAGAGAGATGTGGAAGTATACCCAATGACGTGACGAAGTCCAAAAGACCATACACCACGCCAACCAAGGATGCATCATATGGTGCATCGGGATCTTTTTCCTGGTCAGCTTTGTTGATGGCTTTGAGATGGAAAAGCGCTTCCTCAACAAGTTGTTCGGGATTCGAAGTGTCTGGTTCTGCAACATGCTGCGGACTGTCCAAATTTTCACTCGACGTTCGCTCTAGGAATGGTCCAACAAACTCAATAGCGGCATCGATAGCCTTCTCTACCACACCCATCTGTTCCTTGGCTGACAGTATGGTGCACACACTGGAGTGATGTGATAGCAAAGTTGTGGCAAGGGATGATGTTTGAAAGTCAATATTGCTTAGTCACGGAACATTCAAAACGTGAGTGCGCGAAAGCGTCTATTCCATTTCATCGTTAGCACCATTCCTTAGCGCGTCTCGTCCCCAACCACCAACTAAATCGCGTTGTCGCGTCGCCTTCCACTCTACTTCACCCATTGACAATTCCACCACCACGCAAAGTTTGATTTATCGTCGATTGTTCACGCTTTTATCGCTTCCGGACCGGATTTCAAACCACACGCAAACCACGACACGAACTGACCATGTCGACAATGGCAGGGCCTCTACGCAACACTCACCTTTACACACCAATCTTCCCTCGCTTGTTCTGCAAGCAATTCCAAGCAAATCACTTTCTTCACAGTTACCGAATCTGTCTCCTTCTCTTCGGAAAGGGGATGCTCACATCGTCTCATGTGTGTCAGCAAATGGATGTCGGCACACACCCGAGCCTCTTCGTATGGTCTCAATGGGTCGTTCGCATGCCTAGTCCATGCGCTCCGGTATCACATCGGTTGCGGCCACATGAGGTAGACAGACTCGGATCTTAACCCTAATTCTCTTCTGGTTTCTTCACAAGAAGCAGTATCGCGGTCATGTCACCGGCTCTTCTGACTAGTCACTTCCGTCGCCCTTCATGTCCTCGTGCATGTCGGCCGACCAAGGAGTGCACAAAAGGGAGAGTCGAAGTTCGGGGAGCCTTGCTCCAAATTGGAAAATCATGTGCCTGTTGGGGTGCTAGAGTTCGCAAAGCGGACCACGTCGATTTTACCATCTGGACAACATACTCTGGTCATTATGGACAGCTTTCCTAACATCTTGCAGTGTTTTGAGGAGAGGACTGGTGGGAGATGCCGGACACCTCGTTCGAGGACCGTCTCTGGTATTTTGAATGCCGTTGTTACCCATTATGTTCCTTCAGAAGCCATGCGAGGAGTTGCAAATCCTGGTTCCAGTGGAACATTTCACGTTTGGATTTTGTGGATTGTCTTCGGATTTTGAGGGTGGAAGAAGAGCGCAGTCTTGACTTTTAGTCGAGCTAAACACACAGACGTATCAAAATGTTTCAACTTCGGTTGGTCACTGAGATCCACTCGTCGGAAAGGTGCCTTGCGTGCCCAGCGAGGTCTCGGAGTCTCAGAATTGATATTGTCTCCCATGTCTTTGGCATAGTTATGGCAGGCTGCCACGCTCCGGATCTGAAACCCTTAATTTCTATTCAGACACTACCCCGATCCTTATCATTGGACTAGGAACGCAACGTCAATACTCCATGAACAATGACGGAAGAATCAAATGTTGTAACGGCGATGAAAATGACCCAGGCATCTACAGTGGCTAAATCAGCATTGTGTTGATTTGCTGCGAAACCCCAACAAGAACGCGAGTTCTAACCAACCTTCAACCTCAAGGCATCTTATACATGTTGCAAAGCCATCACCAAGGCCTATGGGTCACAGGTGTGCTCAATTGAGAGTGTCTGGCCAGTCGCGTTAGTCGCCCTCCTGTACGTTCAGCGTACAGTATGGGCGAGCGCCAATCAAACTTTCGTTCGAAACAGTCTTAATTACTGTTTCCGAGCGCTCCTTTCAGGAGTCCATGCGGTTTTTGGGGATGTTATTTGTCCGCATGTCATTTGCCCTCCAACACCTCTCTAGGGACAGGAGAGGAATCAAAGACTAGTCCCTGAAAGTTATGCTACCACACACAGAGGGAAGCTTCTAAAAAGATGATGGTGCCTGGGAGTGAGTGTAACGTAGCGTACCGGTTGTGCCTACGCGATTAGGAACGTGTCGGCGACTTGCAGTGGCATACGAAAGCGAAGGTCAGCGTGCGTTAAGGCATTCGAATCGCGAAAACAGACAGGCGGTCTCTCCCGACGCATTACAATTTCTGCGATCCCGAAACACTGCAGAGGATGATTTGTCAAAAGAGTATAGCTACTGAAGACCATGGTGGATCACCAAAGAAGATTCCGGAGAATGATCTTTCAGTTTCCGAGGTTGGCAACTTATGGGATATAGACTTTTACGATGGGACCTCTCTAGAGTGAGCGTCAAGGTTTCGACCTGTCTGTCAACACTGTCTGTGCGTCCACATAGCCAATTTCTTCGACTAAGTGTTTCATTTCTCAAGGAATATCTTTGTGATCGACACATCATCCTTCTTGCGGCGCGCTCCGATCAAAATCTGTGGGAACATTGGTGTGAAGGAAATCTGGACGTGTTCAAGGAGGGGCTTGTGGGACTGGAATGGTCGATGGCTCGCGCCGTGCTGCCCTTGCAGGGGCAGCACTTTCTTTTTTTTTATAAGTAACCCCTTTTTTATGAATCGATACTACTGTTAACGTTGAGTAGGGCAGACATTTGTATTCGCCTTCGAAACTCCTTGGCAAAAACTCGTATCCCCCAGCCCCCAGGTACCAGGAAGCTAATATATGAGTCAACCCGTAAGCGGATGCTATGACTCTATAGATAAAGCCCACCTATGTATGTTCAGCAACTTTGTCCACATTTCCGTGGGACTTTCAAATCAATTCAATGAAAAATGTCGTCGAATAAAATCCACCTTCTTCCTAAAACACACCCTGATCCTGCCGTGTGGTCTCGCCTGGTCAGATGCCACAAATGCTTCCGCTTGCAGTCATTACAGATGTCGCCAGAATCCTTTTCTTCCAGCTACCAAAGAGAAGCTACTTTCTCCGATGTTGAATGGGAAGCCCGCCTTCAGAATCCGTTGGCATCTTCCTTTACTGCGATAAAGATGCCCGGCAATAACGTTGCGACCGATCGAGTTGAAGAGTTAGCAAACGCACAGTGGTTAGGCATGGCGGTTCTCTACGGCCCTTTGGAGCCAGCATCATCTGAGAGCGATTCTTCAGTAGCCAAGCTTCATTTCGAGATTTTCGCACTTTACGTTCTCCCAGATGCTCGCGGATCGGGTATTGGGAAAAGTCTTATTGATGCTGCAATCGCTCATGGAAGGCTATTGGGACGAGGAACTGGTACCAAGGAGGTGGTAATTCACATCTCCGTTACTCCTGGTAACACCAAGGTACTTAAATTATATCAAGGCCTAGGGTTTATTGATGCCGGAGTTGCGAAGGGCGGGGAATCAGGAATTAGACGGTTATCCATCACGGTTGATGCGATGTGATCTATTGAGGGCCATCTGGTGTTCAGAGTCCGGTGTTATGGTGTTCTACTTCTTGTATTTAGTTATTCCCTACGTTCAATGTTACTCACGAGCTCGTAGTTTGATCTTGCTTCCCATTTACAATGGTTTTTCATTATACACTGGAAATAATTTTTGCGGTGATAAGTAATGGGAATCTCTCTCACGTTAAACTTGCGAATCTATGTCAATGCTAGCACCATATCGACTTGACACAGAAGCTACAACATCCTCCCCCAACCACATTCAATAATACAAACTGACACACTTCCTTTCCCAACCTTCCCAAACAACCAACCCCCAACATCCATCTTGCCAATCCTCTACCCAACGGCCGGCCCAAGCTCCCCTCCCTCCCCTTCAAGTGACCTAGAACCGCATAGCTTTGCATTATCACCTGATCACCAAGTTCAATAACGGGGGACCTTCGTCGTTGGTTCTAAGTGCGCGGATCATGCTCTCTTTGTGCCACAGGCTGGGTATCCCTCAAAATTGTAACACGTCTCTTTATATGCTATCCCTACATCCTGGGGCCTGTATTTAGCAATCAGAATTATTGACATTAGAATGGGTCACTGTAATTCGAGAAGTAAGCGTATAGCTTGGCCTCGACTACGCGTTGGGGAATCGATACAGTGGAGCGTGGGGACGCCGCCGATTTGTCGTTTTCAGGGTTGGAGGTACTGGTATTGGTTGTGGTGGACAGTCTGGAAGAGTTGCAATCTGAATAATAAGCTTAAATTTCAATGATATAGATTGGAAAACGGGAAGACGGAAGATGTGATTGCATTTGAGATATGGGTACCATGTAGGTGACTGCAACTGCGTCGCAGAATTAGCGTTGTCCAGCTTTGGAGATCACATCAGAGGATTGGGTTTGAGCTCCCGAACTATTAGCGCGTGTTATAGAGAGGATTTATAATTGTTCATGGTCATTGAATTACGAGTACCGGACACCACTAGAAGTGGAACCAGATCAAATAGTTCTCTAAACAAAAATGGATCAATTGGCTATATGATCAATACTTACCCCTGTGTAAAAATCCGATTTGGTGAAGGGATTAGAGCCTTGATAAGTCTGAACTATTCATCATCGTCATCGTCGTCCCCAAATATTGCTTTGAAGATATCTTCCGGCGGACGCTCTTGCAAAAGAGCCTCGTTGTGTTCGATATCTACTTTGGCGTGTTCAAATGTGTCTGGGAGAGTATCGGTTTCCATGCCTGTTTCCTTGGGTTGATTCATCCAGCTTGGGCGTTGTAAAGCCGGGCCTCGAGTCAACACTTCGTGCATCATCTTGTTCAGGTCACTCTTCGATACAGCCTCCCGCGTCCGCGCACCGAATATGTCTGCATCAGTGTCGGCGCTCAAGGGCACATCGGGAGGAGGTGGCACATTGAAGCGTTTGCACAGTAACCGAGTTGGATGGAAGGGCATGACACTCCGCGTCATGGGTCCATACATGCCCAGCATGGCCGCCTGCTCTGCTGGGTCTTCTGGTTTGGTTGCCGGCGTTCGCAAAAGATCTTTTTTACCGTTGTCGCCGCCAGTCTGCGGACCGGCCGAACTTGAAGAAGTGAAGCGTGAAGCCATAATACCTGAAGTTGGCTTGAAAACGTCTGCGGCCTGTGCGAATTCCTTCATTTCATTTACCCAATCCGATACGCTAAGTCCAGGTGCTCGCTCCGGGAGACTGTGTTTGACGCCAGTTTTCAACTCAAGAAAGCTAACATATCGCGCTCGCTTCTTCAAGTCTTCTGCATACGGCATCCAGCCGGTCGCACCTTTTGCTAATGCTCCGGCTGCAACGTTTTTGTCCAAGATAGGTACAAAGCTCCAGAGATCTTTCTGGCCTTCCGATTTATGTCCTTGGGGGGCAGCTTGTCCCTGTCCTTGAGGTAGGTCCGCTCTGCCGGTTAACACAGCGATGCGATCTCGATTCTCTTTTGAAATGAAGTCGAATACGGACTTTCCAGGTAGTGGAGTTTCACCAAGAAGTGACGCACGGTCTTTAACATCAAGTGTTGAAGACCTGGCAGCATCCGCCACAGATTGGAAGGTGGAAGGATCCGGGTTTTGAGTGACGCCTTTGATTGATTTCCACCCTGAGGGCATCTGTGGCGGGGGATACTTCATCTTTTTCGGCTGCATCGTAACTCTAATCGCCAACCGGAAGCCTCTCAAGACTGGCCGACCATCTCGAGAAGTCAAAGAAACCGAGGTCACCATCGCCGATACCCCTTTCTTGGACACAAATACATGTCTATCCCCACCACTGGCCTTTGAAAATTTGCTTTGCTTCTTTGCTTTCTTGTCTTTCCCCAAAGTTTTATTGAACGAGATCTTTGGTCCAAGCTCGTACGGGTCCTCGTCATCAGAGCCAGTGTCGTTCAGCACACCAACACCAAAAGACGACTTCTTAAAGCTAGGCTTCTGGGAAGCTGTCGGTTTCTTCGACTTCTCTAAGAATGGCAAAGTGAATTTGGGTTCTTCGTTTGGCTCCTGCTCGTCCTTGGACAGTCGACCTTCCGACTGAAAACCCAGACCCTTACGAAATTCCTGTTGAACAAGAGGCATGGCACGAGAGTCCTTGGGAGCAAAGAAATGCTGGGTTTGTTCATCTTTGGACGCGCCGTTGAGGTCGCCTAATTGGGCAGAACGGTGAACTTTACGTCCAATTCCCTGATCACGTCTCCATCCCATCTTCTGGATAATTTTCACACCTATAGTGTCTTCTTCAGTCATAAAAAGACCGAAGAAACCATCGTTTGTAGATGATTTGCTAGAGTCTCCAATTCCGGCAAATGACTGAGCAGTTTCTAGTTGTCTTGACTCGGCAGCTTGGGCGAGGTCTTCCTCGTCCATGAAATCCTCGGGGCGCTGAGTGGGACCATTGGACTCGTCCTTATTTCGATTTGCACGGGAAGAGACAAAAGTTTTTGGGGTCCACCCTTCCTTGGATCCGACAGTATTGAAATAACTAAGAAAGTCAAGAAAGCTGAACCATATGGATGAAGAGAAAACGAAGACTCACCCTGCACTAAACCCGCCGGTGAAGGCGCCATGCAATCTTCTTCGTCCACGCTCGTCAGTCACAGTCTGTTTCCATACAGGCACAAAGGAACCATCGTCGTTATCGTCCTCGGGTGGCAGCTCTGTTCCTAATTTGATATTATTTGACGGTACCCCGGCACCACGTGATCGTTTTTGAGCTCCCGAAGGCGAATTCGCTCGGGGGCGTTTGAAGGACATACAAAATGTGTGTTGAAATAATAATGGACTAGAGAAAGACGTTTGCAGTTACAATTGAATCCGGAAGTTATTTGGCCGCACAGGTTTTGGGATTGTGTTGGCACTTGATTTGCACCTGCACTGATGTTGATGTGGAGAAAGAAAGGTGAGATGCAAAAGCGATCAACAACGGAAAACTATATGACTAAGCAGTGCATCAGCAGCCTAACGAGCCTGATTGGACAAGAACACCGACGAATCTTGGATTCGGTCTTTCACGTCAAAAGCTTGTGGAAAACAATGGAGACAATAGCGGAAACCGGGCAAATAGAAAAATGCTTTTCAAGCCTTGGGCATGTATCTTATGCTCAGTACTGAGTGCTCCCTGAGTAAGGCCGTCGTCCGATGTGTCCGATGTGTCCGCCGTGTGATGGCCCGTAGTGACGCGGGTTATCCATGGCACATGCAGCTTGGAGTGCCTGGATTAGCCTGGCACCTCATCTGGTTCCGAGCTTCCAACGTGCAGAGACCCTGAGTTGTCTGGCCGCCGTGTAACGTGAAGCCAGACAGAGACATCTTGAAAGGGTCTTATTATTGGGCCGTGGAAGCAGGATGATATCAACCCAACAGTGGCTCGTATATCTTTGGCGATGATGCTGCATCCTTGAGGCCACAGCGCCAGCCGGCCGTGGGAGGTAGCACAGTAAATAGCTCTCATGATTCTGGGAGAGTCCTGAAGGGGGAGTGGGGACATTTGAAGCAAGAAGAAGCTCCTGTGCTCTTGTGTTCGCATTGTTACCATGCCCAGCGGCTGCCCAAGTGAGGAACAGACGGTGTCAATCAGTCGTTGCTTTTCCCTCTCTCTCCGTCTTTGCATTGGCCTGCTAATCAAACCGCCCCGCAATCTGCAACAAGTCTCCTAAGCTCCAGAGTCCAAGTGCTGCTTGTCCTGCCTAAGAAGTGAGAGTCGGTGCCGTCATGGGCCTGGCTGGTGGCCATGGCTGTGCCAGCTCAGAGGAATCCAGAGAGCTGCGCTTGAGCTTGCATTTGCACTCGCACTTGCACCATTGACTTGCACTCGCGCTCGGCTCCCATAAGAACACAATTACTGTCTCCCTCAGCGGTTCCAGTCGAGATTTCGGATTAGCTTCTCGTTCCTCCGTTTCCTCCACAGCCCTCCCAAAAAAAAAACCACGCCCACGACTTCCTACCTCCGACTTACGACGTACGACGGAAAGGCGAACAGAGAGCGGGCGTATTTCCCAGAACAGGGCGTCGTAGGCGTGCATCACGACCTCTCAAGGACTAACAGACTGGCTACCGATCGCGCTGCAAGCTGCTGGCTGTCCGGTCGGCGTGCCAAGCTTGGGTTTCCCATTCTACACAGTACCAACACGCGCAACCGTCCCCTTTCAACCCTAGCAGCAAGCAGCAGCCCGTCCATCAATCTGGCCGCCGCTCTCACACCCGCCTTAGGCCCTTAGCTACTGCCCTCTATCACTTCTTCGTACTCCAACCACGCTCCACCACAACACCCCCTCACATTCTCCATCGCCAACACTACCAAACATCACCACCACCACCACCACTATCCGAAACTTTCGTCTCCCCGCTGTGACGACTGCCCAGGGCGGCGAGCCGTCCACCTCACACCAGCCCCTCTTCCCGGGGCGCTCAGTGCGTCCGATTCCCCAGCCCGGCCCACTCGCGCTCCCTGCGTCAGGGCTGCTTCTTCGCCATGTCAGCCGCTGCTCCCACCTCGCCCGCTGTTGTTCGCACCTCATCGACGTCTCGTCGCCAGCCGCCCATCGCCAGTCCGAGTGACCGTCCCCATCGCTCGCAGTCGACTACCTCTCGTTCGTCGGCCCATCCGCAGTCCCATCACGGGCGGCCGCCCGCAGCACCGCAGCAGGCCAACCTCGCCAACGCCGCTCGTCGTGACTACGAACAGTCCAACGTTGCCAACTCACCCTCATCCCGCCGGAGCGACTCGCGAGACCGCTCTGCCCCGGTGCCTTCGCGCACCGATTCTACGAGGAGGGGACACACGCGCTATGCGTCTGACGCGTCCACAGCTTCCGCAATGCCTATCAACGGTGTAGCCGCCGAGAGCGTCAGGTCTGGGGGCGCACCTCAGACAACCACCAAGCGCAGGACCACCATCTCTGCACCTGCTACTGGAACATGGGCTCTGGGAAAGACAATTGGAGCGGGGAGCATGGGAAAGGTGAAGCTGGCAAAGAACAATGCCACCGGAGAACAGGTACGGTATTTCCGTTAACTTAAAAGGCCCGACTAGGGACCATGAATACACCAACGCCGTACTCCAAAGACATATAACACAAAGTTACAATTCGCTAATTATATACATCAGGTTGCCGTCAAGATAGTACCTCGACAGTCTACCGACCAACACCACAGCCAAGCCGACCGTGAACGAGCGGACCATTCCAAAGAGATCCGAACTGCAAGAGAGGCTGCCATTGTTAGTCTTTTGAACCATCCTTATATATGCGGTATGCGCGATGTAGTGCGGACCAACTACCACTGGTACATGCTGTTTGAGTATGTGAATGGAGGTCAGATGCTGGACTACATCATTTCTCATGGTAGGTTAAAGGAGAAGCAGGCACGCAAATTTGCCCGTCAAATTGCGAGCGCCCTCGACTACTGCCACCGTAACAGTATTGTTCATCGTGATCTCAAGATTGAGAATATTCTTATCAGCAAAACCGGCGACATCAAGATCATCGATTTCGGGTTGAGTAACCTATTTTCCCCTCATAACCAACTCAAAACATTTTGTGGTAGCTTGTACTTTGCCGCACCCGAACTGTTACAGGCGAAGCAATACACAGGTCCTGAGGTAGATGTGTGGAGCTTTGGCATAGTCCTCTATGTCCTTGTCTGTGGCAAGGTGCCCTTTGATGACCAAAGCATGCCACAGTTGCACGCGAAGATCAAGAAGGGACATGTGGACTACCCCCCTTGGCTGTCTGCAGGTACGTATTTCCTCGGCGAGTCACATACCTATAGTAACACGATACAGAATGCCGTGGACTCATCCATCGGATGCTGCAAACCGACCCCGCTCAGCGCATCACCCTTGGCGAAATCATGAATCATTCGTGGTTAACAAAAGGATTCAACAGTCCTCCTGAGAATTATCTTCCTCACCGCGAACCACTGCAACTGCCCCTTGACCCGGAGATAGTCGAAAAGATGACTGGCTTCGACTTTGGAACAGCTGAATACATCACAAGCCAACTTACCAATGTAATCCAATCCGAGGAGTACCAGCGTGCAGTTCGAATCACTGCCCGCAAAACCACTGTTCAGACACCTGAAACTGAGAAGAAGAGGGGAATGTTTGACTTTTACAAGCGACGAAACTCTATCTCGAGTCGAGAGCAATTGGTCACGTCTTCCACCGAAGATGTTCAGCGTGGTCTTGATCCTATCAATGCCTTCAGTCCTCTTATCTCCGTTTACTATCTTGTACGCGAGAAGAGGGATCGCGAAAGGTCAGAGGCCAACCCAGGGGCGCTGACGATACCCCATAGCCCGGGAGAGAAGCCGCTCAAGATGCCCGATCTTCCAGCACCAGAAGCCGCTTACACGAACACTGCGGCATACGAGATGGCAGGCGAGAAACCGACTGGTGGTCGGTCACGACCTCGGGCGAGAACCCATGGCGAGGATGAGGTCACAGAAGGCTTACAAAAGCTGAACCTCAATGCTCAGTCAGGCCACGTATCCCCAGCGATCGTTACTCCTCCCATCGAACAACCGCCTCCCAAGAAGGAGAGTACTGCCGCAGGTCTCTTGCGACGTTTCAGCACAAGAAAGCATAGAAATCCCGACCGTGACAGGGACGCACCTCCAACACCGTCACTGAATATATCCATTGCAAATGACTCTGGCAGTGTTCCACGGAAGAGCTTTAGCGTAAGGCGCACGCGCGAGAAAGATTCACAGTCAGCCTCGCACCTCCAACCTAGCGCAGTACAGCAGCCTGAACTCCTCTCGCCACCAGCGAATGAAAGCAGTGCTACCAGAAAGCTCAAGGCGCTTGGACGCTCGACAAGTGTCAACGGTGCCGACCTTCGAAGACGCCTAAGTCGCCGGGGCAGATCATCTGAAGACCCTGGCCGGCCTCCAGCAACGAGTGGGTCTGACAGATCCAGTATAAGTGCTCAGAGGTTAAAGCCTGAAGCTACTTCTGAAGATTTACAGGCTAGCCCGCGTCATGTCCCAGCATCCCGCGCAAAATCTTTGGGCCATGCGCGGAGAGAAAGCATACAAGCAAGACGAGCAAAAAGAGAACAAGCTAGGCAGTCGGATGTCCCGGAGGAGACTGACGCTGAACTCGCTGAGACAAAGGCGGGATCCAGTCGAAGTCCCGACCAAGTTAAACCCGTGTTCCTCAAAGGTCTGTTTAGTGTCTCTACCACAAGCAGCAAGCCTTTGTCGTTCATACAATCCGACATTATTCGAGTCTTGGACCAGTTGGGAGTTACATATACCGAGATTAAAGGCGGGTTTAAATGTCGGCACGCCCCAAGTATCGACTTGAAAACAGTTGTGGACTCGCCAGCATCCGGGCAGCCTTCTTCGAGCGGCCACAAGCGAAGAATCAGTTTTGGTGGGTTTAACCGCGACCGTGACGATTTCAGGGAGCAACACCGTACACCACAGACACCTAAGTCGGCACGCCACCGCCCCACGGGGGGTGATCATAGCTATACTAATACTGATGATTCCGACGAGAGTGAGGCTAGGGAAGAGAGACGCCCCCGGACTGCACGACAGCTTGCTGCAGGTGAGACGTCGACGCAAGTACAGAACGACGTTGGCACAAGCATGGTGTTGATGTTCGAGATTCTCATTGTCAAGGTTCCACTCCTAGGATTGCATGGTATTCAGTTCAAGAAAGTGGATGGAGGAACATGGCAGTATAAGGAAATGGCCCAAATGATTCTAGCGGAACTTCGTCTATAAGTGAGGCGTTCTAGGTGTTTCTCTCATGTCAGGGGCCTATCGCGCACGGTGTGTAGAAGAAAGCTTCACGATTTTCGTTTGTGATAAATTATTATTCTTGGACAACCACAAGTTTGGAGACTTCATTCTGATTTTCTGGTTTTGCGCAAGGGAACAGAGCGCGGTAATATTATGAGAGTCCTGTGCAGACGAAGGAAGAAATGGCTTGGGGAGAATAATCTGTTGTACTTCGCTTCTTTATAGAATGAACGAGAAGGTGTCTAGAACAAGTGATACACGGAATTCAATGGTTGTCTAGATCAGAGCCTTGAGCTGAAAATTTGATGCAAACTGGCGTTGACAATAAATTGTTTACATAAGTTTTCCAGTCTGGGGCCACCGCCCTCCCAAGCCAGCATTGTGCAATAGCTATTTGCCAAGAACTCGCACCGCACGAGCCAGTGGGGTTCTTCGCGACTGCCCAGGTGGAACCTCAACTCGACACTCACCCACTGTACACTCACAGCAACTCCACCAAAGGATCTGTTCTCTCTCACTCTCGCACGTCCCTCACACCGACTCTTTTACGATCTAAAACACATACAAAAGAGTCGCTCTTGCCCGCTTCTCCTCCATCGCTCTTAACTTCTCGACTGCTCCACGTCTCCCACGGTCGATAGCCCAAGATGCAACATTACCTCCATCAACAACAGCAGCAGCAGTTCCCGGACTGGCCACAGGGCCACCACCCACATCATAATGTTCAACATGTTCAGCAAGCTCAAGCCCAGGCGCAAGCCCAGGCCGCCGCTGCCGTCGCCGCCGCCGCCGCACAACAACAGCATTATAATCGCATTGCTAGTAACAACGGAACTACTGGTATGATCAACGCGGGCGGTGCGGTTCCACGTGGCCCTGCTGCCAACGAGATTAGTCAAATTGGTGCCGGTGAGCCCGGAATCTCAGACGAGAATAGGCGCGTCCTGGAATGGATCGCTCAATTGATGAAGCATAATACGCGAGAGACGGCGCTTTTGGAGTTGAGCAAGAAGCGCGAGCAAGTTCCCGAACTCGCACTCATTCTATGGCATTCATTCGGTATGAAAAGTGTCTTACTATGTGAAGATGCAGTGAGCTGACCTTTCCAGGTGTGATGGCTTCTCTCTTACAAGAAATCATCTCTGTCTATCCGCTTCTCAACCCTTCCCAGCTTACCGCTGCCGCATCCAACCGCGTTTGCAATGCGCTCGCACTCCTCCAATGCGTGGCTTCGCACACTGAAACTCGGGGTCTATTCCTTAGTGGTAGGCATTGTTGTCACAATTTGTGAGAAATGCAACTGACAGTGTTTTAGCACACATTCCTCTGTTCCTCTACCCATTCCTCAACACGACCTCCAAATCGCGGCCCTTCGAATATCTCCGCCTCACCTCCCTCGGTGTGATCGGCGCCCTCGTGAAGAACGATTCCTCCGAGGTTATCAATTTCCTTCTGACAACTGAGATTATTCCTCTGTGCTTGCGCATTATGGAAACAGGCTCCGAGCTTAGCAAAACAGTAGCTATCTTCATTGTTCAGAAGATTCTACTTGATGACATTGGCCTCGCATACATTTGCCAGACGTATGAGCGTTTTTATGCTGTCGGAACTGTTCTCAGCAATATGGTCAATCAGCTTGTTGAGCAACAGACAGTGCGCCTACTTAAGCACGTCGTCCGCTGTTTTCTCCGGTAAGTGTCTCACTCGTGGAATCCCATCTTCTGTCTTTAATGCTGATTTCCTATAGTCTTAGCGATAATGCTCGCGCTCGCGAAGCCTTGCGCCAGTGTCTCCCTGAGCCTCTCCGCGATGCCACTTTCTCCTCTGTTCTCCGCGACGACGCCGCCACCAAACGCTGCCTTGCACAGCTTCTGATCAACCTATCTGACAACGTTGTTGAGCCTCCAACCAATCAACTTCAGCTTCACTAAGTTTGCATTGCGAAAGCGGTATTTACAGTGCCCGGCTGTATGCTTCGGCACAATACCGGGGTCAACCTGACATTTATCGAGCTCATCTCTCTATGTCTTCTGTATGATATATGGCTTCCACTGGCGCGGCATGTTTGGCGCGGTTACATACCCCTTTGTTTTGCGTTCTTGTTTCTTAAAAGTTGGAGGGCTTGCATGGTATGGCGCACATGATGGGGCTTCAGATTGATGAATGCGTTTAGAATTTTCGGCATAACAAAATTCAGCATCATCTTCATTCGAATGGTCAGGAGTCTAGGTCTCTGGATTTTTAGCATCAAATAGCGGGATAGGGGGCATGTTTCGGAATCTGCTCTGTGTACCATAGCCGCGTTTGAGCGAACGTGGGGAGTCTTAATCAAGTCCATATATTTCTCTATTGAGTCCATGTCTCTATGAACCAATTCCTGTCATACTTTAAGAGTGGGTTATCTTTGAAAAACACCATCCAATATCCCATATTACCATTGACGTAGTGTTCTAACGTCGTATTTCAATATGCAGAAGAAACCCACTGAGAGGACAATGGTAGAGGGTTGCCAAGGCATTTTATAATAGGACTAGCGTTGGCCCGCGCTGCGCTTACCGAATATCTTCCCCCACCACGACCGAAATTCCTATTTCCTTCAACCCATCTCGCCACTCCAGAGCGTACCAAAGTAATAACGATCCTTTGGGAGACATCATCATGTCGAAAATCTCTGTCGCCGGCGTTCGTACGTACACACTTTTGCATCGACACGATATCCATTCCTAACCGGTACGCAGGCCAGAATGTGAAGGAGCTGTTGGAGTACAGCAACGAGACGAAGAAGAGGAACTTCCTCGAGACAGTCGAACTCCAGATCGGCCTCAAGAACTACGATCCCCAGCGTGATAAGCGTTTCAGCGGAACTGTCAAGCTCCCCACCGTCCCTCGCCCTCGCATGAGCATCTGCGTTCTCGGTGACCAGCACGATATTGATCGTGCCAAGCACCATGGTGTCGATGCTATGTCCTCGGACGACTTGAAGAAGCTGAACAAGAACAAGAAGCTCATCAAGAAGTTGGCCCGCAAGTACGATGCGTTCATCTCCTCCGATGCTCTCATCAAGCAGATTCCTCGTCTCCTCGGACCCGGTCTCTCCAAGGCCGGCAAGTTCCCATCGCCTGTGTCCCACGCTGAAGATCTTGCCAACAAGATCACCGAAGTCAAGAGCACCATCAAGTTCCAGCTCAAGAAGGTTCTTTGCATGGGTGTACGTATAATTAGCATTGCAATGTAAGAACTAGGCTAATAATTTCTAGGTCGCTATTGGCAACGTCGGTATGACCGAGGATGAGTTGATCTCCAACATCATGTTGGCCATTAACTACCTCGTCTCGCTTCTGAAGAAAGGATGGCAGAACGTCGGTAGCTTGACCATCAAGGCTACCATGTCTCCTCCCAAGCGTCTGTACTAGAGCGCTGGAATCGATCTCGAAGGAAAGATATGGGTATTACGGTGGAGCGGTTGTCCAGGCATAAAGCTCGGACGGCGCTTAATCGCATACGTACCATGTCGCGGAGAATTTTTGGGCAGTAGTGCATAGACAATAAATTCATGAAGCCCATATTTGTGCCATTGACAACGAGCGTGATGTACCAACCAAGTGATGAACTGGATTATAATTTGACTATAGTATCAAAATGTTGAATAGGATTACACCATTCCAAACACCATGCTCATTCCTCCAGAACTCCGACAGTGAATCCAAAGCGCAAAGAAAAGAAATTCCCCCAAACCTCGGCCCGCCAAGCCCGTACCATCTCCGTACATCCCCACTCCCGATCCACTCACTCCCAACCTCTCCCAAAAACTTTTTCCATCTCCCGCTGACTAATACCTCCGCACAGACCCTCCCTCCAACCCATAAAAGCCCATCGTCCCCGCGCCCCCTTCGCCCAACCACTATCATCAGTTGGTTTTATTACCTTCAAATACACCGTGGCTCCGCATAGCGGCTTGCTGAGGGTTATCCTTGTTCTTCCATGGATAGTCTTCCGTTCCCGGCCCCGTAGAGTGATACCAGACGTCTTTCCTAAACAACTGCGAATTATAGGATCCGTGAAAAGATGGATCGGAGTTGTGGGATGTTTTGGGACATACTTTCTCTTTTGACAGGGAGTTTTGGGTGAGGAGGAGGAGGGTATGCGCATCTTGCGCTCTTTGCAGGGCACTCTGCATTCGAAGTTTACGTGCTTTTGATGTTAAGATTTTCCCTCTTGCGCGCAAAATTTTCTCGGCGCTCGTGCTGTGAGATCAGTTCCACTATTGCGTCCCGAGATCAGGCCTCGGAATGTTTCATGCCCTCGATCATTGACATATGTGTGAGAGTTGAATTATTTCATACATTATGCTACATCAAAGTTCATGGCGTTTCGTGATGAGGATACGACCTCGTATGGAATGCAGCTGAATCTGCCAATGCCTACAACCTACTCGTACACTACACCAACACTGCGAACTATTCAAGCCATGATCAAGACTTCCTCTGCGCCTGTCGCCATTTATCAAATGCCTGGTCAGCGGTGTCGTTGCTCATCCCGCACCGCTCCTCGATCATACTCCATGTCCTATTCCGTATGATCTTCTCCACAGCCCGCTCGTTGCGCATTAGCATCGCCAGACTTTCTGTTCGAGCCTCACGAGGAAAGTATCTTCCCGAATACGGATCTAATCGCTCGTCCACTGTCCTCTCTCGCGCTTTGTCGTCCTCTATCTGTCGCAGGATTGAATCCGGGTCATCAGGGTCTGGTGACGTCGCCACTCCCGAACAGTAATCTAATACATCTGACCGCACCTTCCAGCTCGGAAAGATAACCTGTTGCTTGAAGCTATTGCATGACTCTCCGGGTATAGTTCTACTTGACGGATGGGACGTCTGGCGTGCGGCGGTCGAGGAAGGGTTCCACGGTGTGGCACCAGGTGTAAGGAGGGCGTTTAAATTCTGGGTTATGGAATCATCGATTGTGCTTCGAGAGAGGCGTAGGAAGTCTAGGCTTGAGTATCAGTTAGTGAATTGGAAGGGTGAGATATCATGCCCCGTACCGCGAAGAGCAGTCTGGTTAAAGCAAAACTGCGGTGTCAGAGCCGGTTGTGCCGATGGTTGTGACATGGCGGGCGGGGATGATGGAGGATCTTGAGATGAGCTCGTAGGAGCTCTTCGCCAAAAGAAGTTCGCCAGGTCGACGGAAGTAGATTGGTAATCGGGAAAGAAGGATGTGGAACTGAAGTTTGTATTATATTAGAGTATTTAGGTAGACTATGGACGAAAGTGGCAATCCAATGATCGAATGATTCCCTTCCCGCCAGATGAAGTCAAGACAAAATATAGCGGCAATTCCAACCGACGTAATTGGCGGAGGGCCGTGCGCAAGTACTGACTTCGTGACGCGCAGGCAGGCGCGAGTAGAACGCGTTCCTGCCTGCGCTGTGTTCACCTTCATCGCCCTTGGCGTTCACTTTGCTAGAGCATGCCCCCGCGAGTCTACGCTTCTGCCTACTCATCTCTCGCACTTGGCCGAACACTTAAGTTCCCGTTTATTTCCACATCACGACTCAATTCTGTATTTGCAAACGGCTTTAGTCTTTGCCGCAGCTCAAGCTTCCTTGTGAAGTCGAATTGTCTAGTAGCTATGCCGCCCAAGCAGGCTACTCTTGGGTATGTCAGACCATCTCAGACGACGCTAGGGTGCGATCAATGCCTTGGGAAAGATTTTTGTTTTTAATTCCTCTAACCTAACGTATATGTCTCGTAGAAAGTTCTTCGGGAAACAAAACGGTGCGAAACCCCAGCAATCGAAGCTATCTTTCTCCACGAAGCCAAAAGCCCCAAAGAAGGAAGAAGAGGAGGAGGAGCCTGCGTCTGAACCAGCATCGTCTGCGGAGGCCCCAGTCAAGCAAGAGAATGGAGACATAAAGGCGGGCGCAGATGTCAAGGAGGAGGCAAATGGCGATGATATGGATGTAGACAGCGAGGCACCATCTGAGGCAGGGAAGAAGAGACAGGTTAAGGAAGAGACAGACTCGGAAGATGAGCCACCCACAAAGCGACAACGTAGGAGACCTGTGAAAGCTGAGAAGGAGACGAAGAGCAAAGCGGCGCCAAAGAAAGCAGAGAAGTCGCCTGCCAAGGCAAAGAAAGCGCCTGTCAAGGTCGAAGATGAGGAGGAAGTTGAGGACGAAGCTGAGGAGGATGCACCTACTAAGGTTGCGAAAGGCAAGAAGAAGGAGATTGAGAAGTCACCCGCGGCGGAGGAATCCAATGCCGAAGACGAAGAAGAAGCAGTCAGTTCAGAAGAAGAACCGCCAGCAGTCAAGGCAAAGGCTCGACAAAAAGTACAGACTACGCTTCTATCGAAGACGAAGGACCCCTATCCAGACTGGAAACCCGGCGAACCTGTACCTTATGCTGCACTGTGTACTACATTTTCCAAGATTGAGATGACCACCAAACGACTCGAGATCCTGGCACATTGCTCGCTCTTCCTCCGCCAGGTACTTCGCTTGACACCTTCAGATCTGCTTCCGACCATTCTGCTCATGATCAACAAGCTTGCCGCCGATTACTCTGGAATTGAATTGGGCATTGGCGAGTCGTTGATCATGAAAGCAATATCTGAAAGCACAGGCCGAAGTCTGAAGCATATTAAAGATGATCAGAACACCATCGGTGATCTTGGTCTCGTGGCTGCGAAGAGTAGATCGAAGCAGCCGACCATGTTCAAACCCAAAGCTCTCACTATACAAGGAGTGCACAAGAGCTTGATTACAATCGCAACTATCGAAGGTCAGGGTGCGCAAGGTCGAAAGGTTGATGGCATCAAGAAGCTTCTTTCAGCAGCCGATGCTCACAATTCTGGCAAGGCTATCGACATTGAAGTGAACAAAGGAGGTCCAAGTGAAGCGAAGTACCTCGTACGAACCCTAGAGGGCAAGTTGCGGTTAGGTCTTGCGGAGAAAACTGTTTTAGTTGCAGTCGCTCAGGCAGTAATTCACCATGAGTTCTTCCAGACTGATAAAATACCATCTACAGATGATATTGCAAAAGCCGAGACTACTCTCAAATCAGTGTACAGGTGTGTTTGACCCATTTCGAAATTAATGTTTTATAGCTAATGGTTTCAGCGAATTACCCAGCTATGAGGTCATTGTTCCTCCGATGCTTGAACATGGAATCTTGTCCCTGAAGGACAGTTGCCAGCTGCGCCCTGGTGTTCCCCTGAAGCCTATGCTTGCTAAGCCGACAAAGTCTATCACTGAGGTTTTGGATCGATTTGATGGCAAGGACTTCACCTGCGAATACAAATACGATGGCGAGCGCGCCCAGATCCATTTTGTTGCTCACGACGCAGACTTAGAGTTGGCCACGGCCGCACCGTTAGCCGGAAAAAGTGAGAAGGGCGTCTCAAATATCTTCTCACGGAACTCAGAAGATCTCTCCAAGAAGTACCCCGATATCCTCGCCAAACTTCCTTCGTGGGTCAAAGACGGAACGAAAAGCTTCGTTTTGGATTGCGAAACTGTTGCATGGGACGTGGATGAGAAGAAAGTGCTACCCTTTCAGCAATTGATGACGAGAAAACGCAAGGATGTCAAGGTAGAAGACGTTAAGGTGAAGGTCTGCGTCTTTGCTTTTGACATCCTTTATCTCAATGGCGAAGTGAGTTCCCTTCAAGTGCGATTGTCGATACATACCGCTAATGATTGCAGGCACTCGTCAATAAATCCTTCCGCGACCGTCGTGAACATCTGGAAAGCGCCTTCGTTCCTGTCGAAGGAGAATTTGCCTTCGCCAAGTATAGCAACACTAGCGAGCTAGAAGAGATCCAGGTTCTCCTTGATGACTCGGTGAAAGCTTCATGTGAAGGTCTTATGGTGAAAATGCTTGACGGACCAGAGAGCTCATACGAGCCCAGCAAACGCTCACAAAATTGGCTCAAAGTCAAGAAAGATTATCTTGCCGGAGTAGGAGATTCGCTCGACCTTGTCGTTCTGGGCGCATATTTCGGTAAAGGGAAACGCACCAGCTGGTACGGTGCCTTCCTACTTGCGTGTTACAATCCGAGCACAGATAAGTACGAAACTGTGTGCAATATTGGTACCGGTTTCAGCGAGGCTATTCTCGAAACACTCCATACACAACTCTCCGAAATCGTGATCGACCGCCCGAAACCTTTCTACACCCACCCTTCCGGTAACAAAGACCAACCCGATGTCTGGTTTGAACCGAAATACGTGTGGGAAGTCAAGACAGCCGATTTGACACTAAGCCCGAGGTACAAGGCTGCCGCAGACGAGGTTTCGAGTGGCGGAAAAGGTGTCAGCCTGCGTTTCCCGAGATTCATCAAGGAGAGAGATGATAAGAAGCCGGATCAGGCGAGTACTTCGAGAATGATTGCAGAGATGTACCAAAGACAGGAGAGTGTGAGTAAGAACAAGGGACCGGCTGCGGATGACGACTTCGAGTACTGAGTTTCGATCGGGAATTTCAATTGAGGACATCGTCGAGCGCGTATATGGGGGTTTCAATTATGACACGTACGTTTTGATACGATTATGGAGACGCTCGGAAAAGGCTTCGGCTGGATGTGGTGGTTTACTCTTTTTCGGTATGGGCTGCGAGCAGGGTCGATCAGACAGTGGACACTTTCATACTGAATATACTAGCAGTATATGAAATTCATTCCATTTGGAAAAGATTCATATGAACGCAGACTCGCCTCCAGTATTCACATGTGAGAATGCATATAATTGTGTTGCACGGCTTGAATGCAGACTCAACGATTGAAATCCAAAGTTTCAGGGGATCAAATCTACATTGAGTACTACTATCTTAAGTCCTGCATGCAAACTCACTGATGACAAGCCAAGTTCGAAACAAAAGTTCGGACTGTTGGCTGTACGCCGTGTACTAGATTAGGCGCAGGTTTTGTTGAATAGGTTTGCTCCACAAAACAGGCACTTCAATTATGGGCCGCTGACTCTAAACTTTCTGTGAGGTGTTGGTACGATGTGTGTGACTCTGACTTGAATCCTTTTCAAGCTTGACTATAAATTTAAGCTATTTCCAAATTCTCACCGAATTAGTTTCATCTTACAGCAATTCTCAAAATTATCCAAGGTATCAGCCACCCCAAAATACACTTACAGATTCTTAGACTTTACACCTCCATCTCAGCATGCCTGTCACCATATTCCCTTCTCCAGAGCAAGTCGGTCGCAACACCGACCGCATCGCGGAGTCGACTCAACATCTTATGCTATTCCACCAAACGGGGCGAGAAGAGACCATGTCCTCCCAAACGGCGCAAGCAGGGAAGATTTGGCATCACTCTTTCCCAGATCTGTCCGAGAAAGGAGCTGAGAAGGTCATTCTATACGGGAATGGATTCGTAAACGGCGCGATCCGCGCATTCCAACAGGATCTTCATCTCAAAATCCGACCTGACGACGTATGGCTATCTATCCTGACTCAATTCAGCTTCTACGTGAATGCGCACGTCGAGGAACTCCGAGAAAAGTTCGTTGCACATGAGGGAAAGAAAGAACTCGTAATCGTAAAGGAAGCATCTTCTCTGAAAACCGCGCAAGTGGACGACATGGCTCGAGATTTCACGCGCTGCATGGAAGAGCAGCTCGTCGACCCAGAATTACGAAACTGGATTATCGCTGAATTCTCAACCACAACCCCCAATGACGTTGCGGTCGCCTCCATGGTCATGATGTCGACACTGAAGGGCTACTTCGACTACTCAACCCTATTTGGCTGTGGCCTCCCCTCCGTTACTCTTCTCGGCGAAAGAGAAGACTGGGAGATGCTACTAAAGCGCCTCGACAAACTCGACCAATTCGGACCAGAACCAACGCAATGGACCAAGCTTCTCCGTGCCGTTTTACGGCGCTTCGTCGCTACGTTTTCCGACCCGGAGTCCAAGGAACTCAAGAAATTTTGGTTGCAGATTGTCCACGCTAATCGTCAACGTGGTAGTGGATTACCGAATAGTTCTTTCAGTGGCTGGATTACTGTGTTCGCTTATTGGGAGGGCAAAACCGCAGATGATGGTTCTACTGTGCAGCCGCGATCGGGGTGGTGGATGCTTGAGAAATCGAGAAGGCCAATAGGATTTTGAATATGTTAGAGGTACAGTCATCTATCAGATGAGTAAATCAATGCACAAGGTTGCCGAATATTTCTCCACACCTTTTCTCCTACAGGGCTTTGGAAGGCTAGACATTTGTTAGCATGAGCTTTCTTAGGACATAGAAAAAAGGATAAGAATAGGGCTACATATTGCAGTGTATCCCATGCATTAGCTTTTACAAAACTTAATTATAAAGCCTAAAATTACAAACAATACTTTACTTCAATCCGCCGCTCCAAGACTGGAATAAAATCTGTGGGGAAGTAGCGAATTGATGAGAACTAAAGTATACTGAGGTGCAAAGGGGCACCGAGGCTATATACGAGAGGGTGAATAGGCTATTCTACATATGGGTAGCTTCATGGGATAAATAATCAAGGCACGTCATGTAAGTGTTCACAAAAGGTGCTGGTGGTATTAACAGTGAGATCAAACAAGATTATCAAAAATTAAAAGGGTAACCACCGTTATTGAAGCGCTTGCATTTGCATGCGCCTGCGCAAGACTGTAGGTCAGGGTGTGATACGCAAGTCAACGGTACATGGGCATATTATAATCAACCTAAAACTAAAGATTCTTTCTTAATAACGATGCCAGTTAGTTTCCCTCTTTCTTTACGTGAATTCGATTGTGATTTGAGAAATTGTCGCGGTCATTCCGAACACTCTCCTGGTCTTGTCACACGTCAAAATGATTGTAGGTTTCTGGAGTACGCCTTAGGATTTCCTAGCCGTCCTTACGGAATGACTGCGATTGTGAGAATGCGATTTTAGATTCATTGCACTGAACTGACGTTTTGAGAACCTGGAATTTAGATTTTTACAAGGATGCATGTCATTGTATAATATTCATGGCCGCAAGAATCCTGCGGCAGATACGGGTCTAAGGCACGAGCGTATGTATCCACGTGTGACTATATGCAACATGAGCTTCTCGAAGTTCGAAAAGAAGGGGACCTGTTTCTTTAATGCCCTATTCTCAAGTAGACCTAGTGTTGCTAACCCTTTTGCCGCCATCTATGCACTGCCTACTAGCGATGATTCAGGTGGCCCGAGATAGGTCTCTAGTTCCCCCTCTCTCCCTCTAGTTTGAAGAACGATTTTCTCCAGGTACACTTCAGGGCTATTCGCCCTCCAGACTAGTTTATGCGCTCCGGTATCTGCCTTTCCCAGACTAACCTTCTTTACCCAGACATTGTCCATGACTTTGCCCATCCACTCCGGTGGAAGATCACCAGCATTCTTGGGCTGACCTAGAACGCGTTCAAACTTCGCAGGCTGATCATCCAGAGTGAGAGAGTACTGAAGAAGAAGGTTCGGGTCAGTATCTAGGCAAGAATTGATGTAAATAGATGCGTTCAGTGCAGTACTAGCATTGAAAAGATAAATGTTGTACTCGACGGAGGCTGAGGTTGAGTTGATTTTCCGAGCAGCAGCGTAAGGATGGAGCGAGAGAGACCCGGATTCTGTCCTAGTACCCAGGTATGGAACCTTTTTGAACTGAATCGCATCTGTAGTACTAATGCCAGAGCTAGCCACGGGAACAGATTTCTGATAATGTGTTGCCTCGATCGAAATGAGATTGCCCTCGGTCTCAGGAAAACCAACGAAACCTGATGGTACTGCATGGTTCTGAACAGGGACGTAAATATGATCAAGATATGGGTAATGGGATGGTGATGCAGTGATAGGAATCGCTATTGTATCGTTGAAATCGGCCGGTACCTGTTTCCAGTCGATCGTTATATTTAGACGCTGGTCGTATTGAGACTGGTTAAGGGTACCCGTTTTTGGGGAGATGTTGAGCCATTTTACCGGAATTTCTCCAATCGCCCACTTGATGGGGACACGATAGTCTCCTCGCATGAAGACCTCTACGTGTCTGACTACAGGTCCATATGGATCCATGATGCTGATGACGATTAGTGAGAAAACACTCAATAATGGAAAAAATCTTACGGTAATAATGGCCACCACTCCCGTTCAGGATTTCCGAGTTGTTTGCTTGGGAGCGACCCATCGATGGATTCTGCCCAGCGACCTTGAATTGCAGCATTCACTGAGCCTTCAGCATAAATGCCCATATTCCCCAGTGTGTATTGCATATCCTGCCGCAAGGAAACATACGAGAGATTGCCTAACATATCTCGCGATGTCTGTGCCCAATCACGAAAAGTACCGTAAGGTTCGGTGCCCTCAAAATCTTCGAACTTAGACTGCGCCATGATTCCGTCCCATTTACCGCCGAGAAGAGTGTGGAAGCCGTGGGTAAGGTCATAGTCGAATTCGAATGCTTCCCTAACTTTTTCGGCAATCGTATTAGCCGAATTGCGTTTTTCGAGTGCGTATTGTCGGTTTCGGCCAATCCCAATTTGAACGTAGTAATAATTTGCACCAGATACGATGGGATAGTAAACTATGTGATATTGAACGATTAGCATATGCGCGAAAGTATTTCGTCGAGGTTCCATACTTAGTTGGTAATATGCCGGTTTCAACTCCTCAGGTAGAGTACTTTGGATAGAGATTACACCTTGCTCGACTGCCTGCCATCTTGCCAGAACTTTATCAGCTTCGTGATAACGTAGTCTCGAGAATGTTGAAGGGAATACAGCCTCGTATCGACGTGCTCCAATAAGATGCATCCATTCAAGGAGAAGTGGCACAAGCTTCTTTGAGTATTCTGTTCCCAACTCGCGCGCGACCCAAAGTTCGAGATACTGAGGTATGGTTTCAAAGGTAATACTAGAAGTGTTCCAGGCTAGATCCATTGAGAAGGCGTAGGGAAGTTCCATAGGTTTGATGTCACCAACGTTCATGATCCAGATCCGATCAGCCCCTCGCCATTTTGCCTGGATCAGCTCTTTGTACACCTTTGCCAAATTGTTGTGGTTCTGCCATTTGTACGAGGTAGGTGAACCAACATATTCAAAATGATAGTAAAGGCCGATTCCACCAGACCGTGAGGACTCATTGGCTGTCGGAAGTCTTTGCACATTGCCGGCGTTGTCATCGGGAAAGATGAGGGTAACATCATCCGGTGGATCTAGTCCCGCTGCATAATATGTTTGAACCTCTTTATATAAAGTCCATACTTGGTTTGCAGCAGTTTCAGACCCGTAAACCTTCTTGAATATTCCTCGTTCAACTTCAAATACGTCCCTCAGAATATCAAGAGCATCGTCACCAACAATAGGTCCGTCGTTCGGTCCTCGCATTCCCATCGTGAAATAAGTCTCGTTTCTTCCAGCTCGTCTTACTCCCTCTTCCATGAATTTCGTAACGTTTGCTTTGTTGTTTCTCCAGTCCCACGGACCATTCTCCGTAATATTCCATTCGTTGGTGGCCCTCTGCATGGGTTCATGATGCGAAGTAGATACGACAATTCCGTAATCGTCTGCAAGCTGGATGTTCCCAGGGTCATCTGTGAAAAATATCTGTCCCGGTGGCGGCGTGTACGAGCGCCACATCGCTGGCCAAATGTAGTTTGCTTTCAGCCTGAGCATCATATCAAAGACATGGCGGTAATACTCCGAGTCTAATGGGTAGTGAGAAGCATTGTGTCGTCGAGCCCACCAAAGAGTCGTAGCAGGTTCTTCATCATTGATAAAGAGTCCTCGGTATTTGACACTTGGCTCTCCATGAACAGTCTTTTTTGGCAATGCGAAAATATTCGCATGTTTCTTCGCCGGTACATCGGCAAACCAATGGAATCTACCTCTGTCAGAAATTCACGGTCTTAGTAATCGAAATGTGTTGTCGACGTACGGACTTTGTCCGGATTGTTCGGCAAGTGTATGGATTCCAAAAATCGTGCCCCTTTTGTCACTGCCAGTGATTACCAGTGCTACTTCTACCCCGGGTAAAGGGTTTCGGACAACCTGTGTCTGGAAAGTCTCCCACTTTCCTGCCAGCTCAGTGATTGCGGAGGTCGAATTGGCTCCATTTTCAGCTACAGCACGAATAATCGTGGAATTGAGAGAACCAACGATGATCGCACTCGGAATGGATGACAGCGATTGAAGTTCTTGCTTTGTAGTATTGAGCAATTTCGGTTTTATTCCAGTTATTTCGGAATAATCTATGGCAAGGCTCTCCGCGGCGATGCCTACACCGATGAAATCATCTGCCGAATAGATGACTGGGACATTGTGGATGGGTATCGCACCCTGAATAGCTTCAAAGGTAACGAACGATTCCTCAAGAAGCGCTACACACGTAAGCGGAAGTACGGTATGAAATAGAAAATATGATTTAAGACACCGCATGATGAATCTTGTAGTCGTAATGATCCAGAAAGCACACCTGCGACTCTTTATCGTCAAAACAGAATCCTTGTTAAGGCCATGCTTAATACATCCAAGCCTTCCAAGCCCGTGGATAGAAGTAGCCAATCTGATTTATATTCCATAGTCGCTTGCCCCAGATTTCGATTTCACCTGAAGTTACCGACGATGAATGAAGTCATAGAGGAAATATATCCGGATGATCTGCGCCAATCGGTACTTCGGCTGTTTGATGATTGCAGGACCTACAAGGATGTGGAAAGAGCTGGTAAATTACATAGAATAAAAGATCCAATAGTAGGTTTTTCCGCGCCATTACGTTTTCGTATGTAGTATTATGGATCATAGAAGAAAAGTTCCCGCTGACAGGTATCCCAGTCGCCGAGTCTCATATTACGCAAAGCTCCCGTACCCCTCAATGGATCCACTTTCTTTGCTCAGCCAATATTGCCTGGAATTGTTGCCAAGCATATATCTTCTCCTTCCTCATTTGTAGCTCGTTTATGTCTACATTTTTTTCGTGCAATGATTTCTCCCAGGTGTTAGGTTCGAATGGTTCGAATGGTGTTTCGTCTGGTGAGCATTTTGTCCACTCCTCTTTACCCAGGCCATCAAGACTGAGATTGGTTTTTGGTATCTCCCCAAATCTAAAGTACCTGCTAACAAGTTCTAATGTGCAGCTCGATGTAACAGCTCCGATACCGTGACCCTCGCTCAATTGCTCTATAATACCTGATCCACGAAAGTTGCGAGCCATCTTCAGGGCAGAAGAAAGCGGACATACGGGATCCAAGGTCGAACTTGTGTAGAGGATGGGATACGATACATTGAATTGATCCCGTGGCGAACTTATAGGAACATCTTGATTCCAAGGCGGTGGTGGGTTGGAAAGTGGAATAGCCCATGCTTCACAACCCAACTGAGAAGTCTTAATGTATGTTAGCCGAAGGATAGATATGAGAAGCCCATAGTATAATGATAGATACATACTTGCCATACGTCTGCCCACTCTGTTTTCTGTGCCATTAACTCGAAAAGAACTTGGAGTGATGACACAGTTTCGTTCATCTAAACGTATAAATTAGAATACCACATACAAAAGCAAAACTGTACGTACGTTGAACCATTTGTCGCTACATTTAATAATAAGATTGGCTTGACCTTCGTCAAAAATACTTATATCAGTTCCTGGCCCATCACCATTTTTAGGACAGAACGCAGATGGTTCCTGGCCAAGAGTGGGTATTGGGACGTGTTCCAAAAGCGCGTTCCCATCATTGCGATACAGGGCATCTAATATGGCAGCGGAGCGAGGGAAAAGTCGGATAGGCTGGTACAGTCCTGAAAATATTTGTAGCCGTACATGTGAAGCGGTAACTACAACTGGTTGGTGAGTTTTAGGGTCCATAGTATTGATACCCTTCACGGCCTGTAGCGCCTTCATGACCGTCTCATATCGCAACCGCAAGCCGCTTTCCTGGTCTCCGAGACGATAGAAAGCACACTTGGACCCAGCCTGGTGACAGTAGGAAAAAAACCTTTCCAACACTGCATCAGTATCCGACATCGAATTTGCCCATATTGGGGCAAAATAATATGTTGCATCTAGCACCGCATCTAGAAGCATACGGCCAACACGTTCCGGATGCATCGCGGCGAAAGTGTTTCCTAACAATGTTCCGTAACTGACACCCCAATAGAGCAATTTTCCACGAAGCGCAGCATAAGGGCGGTCGGCGTTCGTGCTCCCTAGCCATTTATCCCAAGCATCAATGATCGAAACCATGTCTTTAGCAACGTTTGTGGTACCTGAATGTCGGAGAATGCTGTTCCTGCCCTCGACATCATCTCTTGCCTTGCACAGAGCACTCAATGCCCTGGCACGTTGATCCAGAAGGTGAAGGGCACTGTCACTTGAGTTGACAATACCGGCACTGTCTCCCGATAATTGCCATTTCATGCGATTGAATTGACCCTGGACTATATCTTTTTGTGTTGGCGCCTTGAACGCTTGAGATGGAAATGTGAAACAGTCTGCATGTGGTGTCGTTTCTCCGACAGCACGAGGATCAAACCCGATTATGTCATGATCATCTCCAACTATTGATCTAATTTTTTTCGCTCCTAGTACAGCGAACAGCGTACCAGATCCGCCGGGTCCTCCTGGGTTCAATAGAATTGGGCTACCAGAGAATTGGCTTGGTGATGTATGGCCCACTCCAGGAAGCATAACCAATGCGATTGCGACCGACGGATTATCTGATGATTGATTCAAGGGACGACTATAATCCATCGGAACAAGTAGTCGCGAACAGAGAAACGTCCCGTCGTAACAAGAGAACCAAACCAAACGATCGCTTGGGCGTATCTATATAGCTTGTAAACTCGGGTGGTCTGTATTTTGGATTTCGGAGTGAAACTATGTACCTCTTTGAAAGATCTAATTTCATCGCGAAACAGACCACCTGCATTGATCTTTGCATAGCAGCCGCTGCTGTTCGATGTCTCAGGTCCATAGGGGGCTGTGGAATAAATTATCCAATTGATGACTAATAAAACTGTACAGATGATGAGCCCGACAGCGCTCGATAGAAACGTCCAATTGCGAACCATGTTGAAACAAGATGAATGAAGACATTGCAGATAGAATGAGAATGAAGGTACCCGATGGTCGGAGGGGGTACGCCTGATTCCATCATAAGTGGAGTGGGTAGCCGGGCGCCAAGTTGCTGCTGACCAAATTTGGAAAGGTCGAAACTAAATCTATCGGATGCGTGAATCAGTACAGTTACGCTGAACATTTCTCTACGCCCATTTTTTTGCAGAGCTTTCAGGTACTTGCCATTTCAAAGAAATTTAAGATTAGTAATCCTACAGACTACTTCCCTCTCCCCATCTAACCTCTCCAATAGCTTGTATAAGTGTAAAGTGAAGGGGGTGCGCTGCATAAGACACTCCCACATTTTATCGATATTCCATCTTTTCAATAGACTCTCTTTGTTGGGATTATATATAATGATCCTAGCGAATAATGTTCGGTCTTCATCCCGGTCTACAAGCTAAGCAACGAAGATAGGATCACTTCCTGAATCAACACATCGCACTTCGTTCCGCTTAAATGACTACTTATGCTGCAATCCTAGGCTTCAGTCTCAACACTGAATTTTCGACCCTAATTCATCGCCCCCTCTACCTCGATCATGGCGATCATGCCCTCCACGGGAGAGTATACGCTTTGCCGACGCGACCGACCATCGTGATCTGCGTCGATGGCTTCAATCTGAGTTATATTTAGCAAGGAGTCTCAAATGGCATTCTTCTAACCTTCGAAAAATTTGTCAAATCCGGGTTTCACGTTACCGCCGACGCTGCGATGCCTACTTTCGCCAATGCCAACAATATTTCGATCATTACCAGTGTCCCCACTACAACTCATGGAATCGCAGACACTATTCTTTGAATCGCAAGACAGGAAAGAAAGCATGATCCTTGATGACTCCATGCTGCAAGGACCAATGTTGCTTTGTGATTTGGCAGCAAAAGGCATAAGAATTGCAGCTATTACTGCAAAAGACAAGCTACGCTTGATCTTTCGCTATGGCCTGAACGATAACGATAGCATATTGCCATTCAGCTCAATTTGCCAACGATTAAGTATTGAATTGGCTAGGCAGGTATGCCGTAACTAGTCAATACTCAGGGGGTCTATCACTGCTCGTTCTGGATGCTGGCGTCAAATTGTTACAAGAAAGACTTGCCAATGTCTTCTACTTGACTTTATCGAACCTTATCCAATACAAAATATACTCCGGAGGAACCACAGATTAAGACATTTACGGCAGCCGTCAATAGCCGTCTACAGTCTATGATCGATCTAGGCGCCATAGTTGCTGTAACGGGCGATCCTGGCATGAGCGACAAAAGTAACGCATCTAGAAATCCAAATGTGCTGTTCTTGCAGGATTAATTGCAAGTAAAATATGGTGTGGGTTCGGTTCGTGTTGTACGTCCCATTACAGACCCTTTCGTCAAGCACCATGGCGCCCTCGGCTCATGGATGAGGTTGCATGTCAAAGAACACGATCAAATCGCTAACATATGCTCATACTACAAGACATTATCCCATCCCATGGAGGATTTCAAAACAGAAAGTACCACTTTTAGCTTCGGTTTCTATGAAGGTGAAATCATTCGAAGAAGTAGAGAAACTCGATATCTTTTATTTAACTCTTCATCATTGTCAATAGGCCTCCAGCAGAAAATCATTCATCGATCTGATAATCAAGCGAAAATCCCATTGTCTCACTCAACAGAAAATCAAACTCGCCCATATACTCAATATGGTCAAGCGTCCAGCCTGAAGTATCGTACGGTATTACACGCTGCATTTGAGTGTCGAGGATACCAGGCTCTACTACGACGCGATTATCCATTAGTCCGCAACGTTGCACAAGTATTTCTATGCCTTTCGCTATGTTCACAAGCATATGCCTTGGGTGTATCGCGCATGCTACATCTTTCAAGGTACGCACAAGTCCACTTATTGAGCGCTTAATTTCAGTCGGATCCTGACGTAGTAAAGATGCGAACCTTGTCAACATTTTGAGCAGAAATACAGCAGCAAACGCGATCATAGTATGGAAATATACTGGCAATCCGTTCAGAAATGATTGGACCTCCACGTCTGTTTCGATGATCTGAAGAATCGATAGTGCTGAGGAAACAGCAGAGTCGGCTGTCTTACTCAAAATCGCGATTGTCTCCGGGGACCTGGACTCGTCCTGAATAATGCCATGTCCTCGAAATGCATGGGAACAGAGGTACAATCTGACGAAGTAATATTGTAGGCCAACTCCCTTACTGGGGTAGTTGCCTACATGGGGATTTGCAAGAAATCTATCCGCCCATTCCGCGCGCAGATTGTCCAAGGAAATGGAGAACCCTTCTAAATGCGGTAGTTCCAAGTCAGAGAGTGGTCGATCAATGTCAAAGCCGAAGGCGTCAAGAATATTAGAAAACAAGCTCCAGCGACAAACTTGTGAAACTAGTCGGGCGTCGTCTTCCGTCGCATGCATACAGGTCAAAAACTTTCGAGCATTTCGGATTACTTCGCACTCCCGAGTCATAGGTGGTTTTCCGACAGAAACTTGATGATCGCATGCATACACAAGGAAATACAAGCGACTACGTAGGTAGTGTGCCCGGTTGTTCGCCTTGGAAAAGCTCTTGTGCAAGTCTAGTCCCAACGATATACGCACCGCAGCTCCCACCAAGGCTGATGCAGCATCGAAAAGCCAGAACGCGCCAATCAAAAGAGCTCGCACGTCATCGGTCGTGTTCTTCTTTGAGAAACTCTGCGCTGCGCTCAGGGTAAGGAACTCTTGGTAGCATATATCGAACTCATCTGACGAAAGGTGCAAAGCGCCTACTGTACAAACAGCTGCAGTCAATAATGGTGACGTTCGTCGAATTTGTTCAAAACTGCAATTATCACTGAGAACCCTGTACGTGAAGTGGTCTAGTCGGTTCTGATACACATCGAAGTATGATTTTCCTTTTTCAAGTGTGATAAGCCCTCGATCGATGATATCCAGATAGGCGTTCGTCCGCGGCCCTGCAACACTCTCAGCGAGATGAAAACTAGGGAGTGCTCCGGGACCTGTTTCAAGATCCATGGCGATTCTCTCTTCCGCGATGGCGCTGTCGTTACCGGCATCGTCCTGCAAAGTCTCTCCCTGTGGTGCATCCTCGTCGTCCGAGGCTATTTTTTGATGACTTTCGGGAATTCCCTTCTGGCTCGGGATATTTTTCACAGACTCTTCCAGTTTTCTCATTCTCGCCTCCATTGTATGCTTCCACCTAGACATGTATTAGTTCTACGGGCATTCATAATTCTCAGACAGCAGAGCAGATACGTACGACACGTCGCTCTCGAGTAACATCTGCAGGCTTTTATTGACTGTGCATGACAATCCTCTCTTCTTACATCTGATACAAGGGGGCTTTGAGTCCCTCATGTGGCACTTTATCTTCTGCTTCCTACAAGCAACGCAAGCGGTGATTTTACGACTGATTTCTGGCGGCTTAGGATCTCCGAAGGCATCCCGGAGCGCAAGAACAGGGGAAGCCGAACCCGACATACCAAGACCCTCCATTTTCGACTAGAAGATTATGTGTTTCCCAAGTAACAAAAATTGTTACTATTCTAATCATATGTGACACCGTGGAATTCGGTTCAAGTAAGCTCAGGTCAAGCAAATGGGGCTTTGTCCTGGCAGGCCACATCGGTCTTCGCTCCGAGGTTGGATTTTCCCCGCACCATGCTAATTGTGCACAAGCAAATTTGGTCCGATGCATTGTTATAGGCTCAAGACTACGACCCTTCTTTTCTTGGCCTTTTGAAAGTTCGAGAAGTCCGTCGTACATACTCCGTCTGTTCTCATCTTGTTTTCGCATGCTGTGTAGCCTTTGTGGCGAATCCGAGAAGGTCGAAAGGTCGAGCAAACGCGCAGACTCCACTTCTCTACTGTTCTCTGGCCTCACACTTCCATCCCGCTTACCGCTAGTCATATCAGGCCGGACTTGCTAGATATTTTCCTTACAACTATAGTAAGAGAGAGCAAAAACATAGTGTGCCCTATTTGCGCGTTTATATCGATAGCCAATCCGCGGATGTGCCGCCTGTCAACGTTGTATTCCGACGAAGCGAATGGTAATGGCTGGCTTGGCACAAAGGCACCAGGTTCAGTGTCGCCTGTATGCCAGAAGGGGAATGTAGTGATACGACGTCCGAAGCTTGAGTCGAACTTTGCATTTGCAGAGCCTCCACCAATTCTTACATAGCGAATGACCAAATTCAGGCAAAACAGGGGTCTTGGTCAGGCGGGCCATGATTTGGGGGCGAGCCTTGTAGGATGAGTTCGACAAGTCAGCCACCGCGCTACCTTTGCACCAAACGGCTCCCAAAGAGGGATAACACTAGGTACTAGAAGACTGAAACACACATATTTGAACCCGGAGCCGACAAACACTCTACCATCTCGGATAACAGCAGGGCATGGTTGAACCAACTCTTGATCCGGCCGCTGTACTCACTGTTTGGCTGGCTTTCTGTATGCAGATAAATTTGACCCTGGCCCCTTGATAGGCTCTCTATTCGCCCTCGATACTTACTTCGCCTTCCATTAGATGTGAGGCCTAACAGTTCTATTTCCTACCTACAAGATCGGCACGGCCTCAGTCTAATTGCCGCGAACTACATAATACATCACTCCGTCACTGAGCATGTGAAGATTCCATCCCGTCGTTGCTTGACAAAAATTTCAACGTACTTTTCAACACCCAAAAATATGGGCGCAGCGTTTTCCGCCTTTGAAGTTGAAGGAACATGCGGTGCTATAGACGAGAGAATTGATTGTGGTGTCAAGACAGTACTCAACGGCACCAGCAAGAAGCAAATCGCGCAAAGCCTCGGAGGCGTAACCCGTGGGAATATTGAAACTAATGGTGATATTGCCGGCATTGGTGTAAGATGAACACCCTTTTCTATTCGACATATACTCATTCTAACAGACATTGCTTGCCTTCATCATTCCAACCGGCATCTCGATGGTCATTGGCATAGCCATACTTATCAAACTATGGAAAAATCACTTCAATCGGGAGTAAGCATGAAGAAAGACGCTTGTCTTCGATATATCCGCTTACTTTGACAGACGTGATGTGGGGAACCTAATGTCGCATGCACCAAAAGGCAAAAGAAATGGCCGTCGCGGTCGACGTTATCAAGGAGAATTTCAACCGGGATACTATAAACGAACAATGTCGGAGGCAATGTCGGACTGGTTGGAAGCAATCCTTTTAGCTACTGCAGATTCGCAGATTATCTTGGGGATAGCTCTTGGGATTAACTTTCTGTTCGTTGGAAAATGCACATTTTCGATGTATCACTTCCAAATGTAAGTGGGACAAGGAAACCACTGATCCTTCCTCCTCAAATATGAGTCTACTATCTTTTTCATCGCTGACTCAATGTAATCGCTCAGAGGATTGGCTATTCTCGAAATCGCCTGTGTCAATGCAGTCCTTGCATTCACGCTATTACGCCACTACTGGAAAGCGCCTCTTGCCGCTGTAATTCGACTCGGGGGTCTCGGGACTGTCTTGTACTTTTTGGGAGTGACTCTTGATATCCTAAAAGTCAGGTCTTATGCCGCAGAAAGACTCCCGCCCGAAGAACGATTGGACAGCCTCATCTTGCTTAAGGCCGCTTGTTTCCTAGACAAGGACTTCAAAAGGATCGTATTCGACAAGTTGACGGCAACAGATTATCAGGCAGTGGGAGATCTAGAGTATAAAGGCCGACGAAATCCTGAGTGGATTTTCTGGTTTCTTCTCACGGTGTTCACTTGCATCGTGTTCGTCTTCCGAATGGTTCTTGCTCTGATAGACACTACTGCAAGTGAAGGTTCAACATGGAGACAAAGACTTGGAGCTGCTCGTGAGGGTGCTTTCAAAGCAAAAACTCGACTTGTTTACTGCTCAATTACTTGGGCCGTGTGCCTCATTATTACTATTCACCAAGCAAACTACGCATTCACACTGCGGCGATGGGCACATGACTCAGGATGGATGAAAGGGAAGCAGGAATTTTTTGCTAATGAGGAGAAAAATGTTTACGGATTCGGACAACTGGCCGCTTTGTTCGCGATGGCTGGGTTGCTCATTTCGTCTCTTGATCGAATGGAATTCAGGGTGAGTAGCATTTTTGGTAAGGATGAGTAGGTTATTCGAAAGATGTGACGGTCCGAATCGTATTACCCGGATATCGTGGCCTGTAATTGGACTAGTGTTGTTTATTATCGACAGTATGTCGTGAGAGGGGCAATCTGGTTTTTTGCAATGAACTGCACTATACTATTTTTGCGTACTTGTGAGCCAAAGCTTCCTCGTGCATTTGGGGGGGGGGGGGGGGGGGGGGGGGGGGGTAGCTTCTCATCTTATCCATGGGTCAACTGTTGTCTCACCAGGTTCTCATATAGCTCGTTCAGTGCGCTCACTCCTTCCTTTCCTTCCCAAATAGTCGCCTCTGTTTTAAATCATCCCACAATGGGCGTTGGATCACTAGGTCCCCAAAATTATACTTCCATTCACCCACTGACAACATCAACGCCTTACTTGGTCAGCCTTTCTCACTCCGGTATCACAATCTGTTGTTCGACTCAACGAAAATCGTGGATTTCGCTCAGATTTCGAATCAAGTTTTAGAACCCCGCCGTTCGGACCGCCAACGCGAAATTGACGATATTCATCCTGCAAGGTATCAAGATGATTGCACACGCAGGACTAGGTGTCGTCAAACATACAGGGGAATAAAATTCTTGTAACGCGTCAAGTATCTTGCTTTGTCTACTATCTTCCTGAAATCCTTCATTGGCCGCGAGCAGGATAATGACTCGCTTTGTTATATTGAGGCCCAATCATACCCGGACTGAGGAACTCGAGTTATAGATTCTATGAAGGCTCTAAGGACACCCTTACTATGGGCAATGCGACTGCAGTGAAGTTTATATCTCCACCCTTTTCACTGGAAGAATTGATTCATCAAAAATATGTGTGCTTTCATATATATGGCGCCTTGAAAATCTCGGAAGAGATTCATACAAGGCTCATTCGAATCCAATTACGCCGAAGACATATCTTGTTCTATGATGAGTATTCAATTGTGGTGGTGGAAAACGTATCACTTACACCATCAAGTTTCCGCTAACAATCCACCTTCCCTAGACCTTGCTGCAACTTCGAACTATCCACTGAACACAAAGTTGGCTAAATCAAGAGATGTATGCAACAAGACTGCCACCATTCAATAGATACTCAAATGGCAGAAGAGCTCAACAATATTTTGATCGCTCTAGAAGATACGGAGGAGATGGTGATCCGAAGAGAGATGGCGGTTGCCTTGACCAACAACACACTGTTTCTCCCGCTAGGTTCTGAAAGGATCAAAGAGAGCAATGATGGTCAGATTACTGGACATTCTAGAAGCAGGATACATGATCGGTCGATGGATGGGGTACTTGAAATTACACGCATGGTGAGCACAAAGTCTGAGTGGAGAGCTCTAATGTTTAACCTTATTTAAAAATTAATTATTTGATTGAATTGAAGAGATATGTAAGTGAGCGTTCCGATATCTTATTCTGCTATGAAAATAATTGACACTCAATGCCAGCTTCACCGCTCGGAGCCTTCGATATCGCCGATCGAACCCCCAAAGAATGCGTCGACATGCTGCAACATTCATCCCGAGAATAACGAAATAGAGGAATTGACTTTATATTTTACCAAAGGTCTGTTTCTCTTATCGAGAAATTCTCCATATAATAACACTGTTCAGAGCTAGGCTAATCTGTTCGGTGAGTATTCTAGAGCAGTACGTTAGGTGTTTATGTTCTATGAATTATAAAAATCATGCTGTGTTGCTATTCGTTGTTTTCCATACAAATACTACTTCTTGTACCATCCACTACCAGGAGCACTATATTTCGCATCCCCTGTGTATATTTTCGCCCACCGATCATAAGCAGCACCATTAGCATCAGGGAGGTTGACAGGGCACCCGAGTGCCTTGTACCCAGGAGCCAGTGCACCGCTTACAAAATTGACCACAGTCTGCGCTAATGTAAAGGTATTGAAAAGCTCTGATGGGAAGTTGGCGTAGATCGCGTTATACAAGAAGCAGCTGAATGCCTGGGGATTGTTTGGTATGTTTGCAGGGCCCACTACCCATGACTGATCTGCACCGGCGCCGCCCATCGGAGGTAGTGCGTAGAGATACACGTCGAGAATTCCTCCCACTGCCTCGGCAACAGTCATAGGCGTTGCGCGACGGTACCAGCCTTTCTCCGGGATACGCTCTGGAACATGAGTGTACGTGAGTTCTGGGTCCTTCCATGCGTTTTGTCGAGTCGGCTTCGCGCCGTAGAAGCTGGTGATAGAGGCCTCGTTAGCGATTCCGCCGGCCCCGATAGAACCGTTAGAGAAGAATGCTGGGATGAAATAGTATGCACCCATCACCACTGCAGAGGAGGGTAGATTGAAGTAGAATTGTTTGTTCGTGGCTTTCGAGGCAGCGTAGCGGTTCTTGAAATGCTCCTTGATGGCATCGACATTGTAGGTCCCGTCTCCCTTTGCTAAGGCTTGCTGATGAAGTTGTTTGAATAGCTCGGGTCGGAATGAAATGTTGTCTCCATTGTTGAGGTAGAAATCGAGACGAGTTGCAGATGCATCGCCTTCGTTGAATTTTCCATGACCTAAATGCAATATCTTAAGAACAGTCTGTACGCAGAAGGGCTAGGAAAATATTACCTGAAATTCCAGACGGCGTGCCGAAGATATCGTTCAAGGCACCATTAAGGAGTCCCACACGGTCGTCTCGACCACCGATACTCATCTTTTGGCTGACGATATCTCCACCATCGAGCGCACCGCCAATAGAAAGAAGATTCCCGAGTTCAGTACCCATATTGAAGACTGTTTGTGTCCCAGCAACAATCTGGCCCACTGTCGCAATACCATTCCGAGGTATGTAGCCATGATTAGCAAGTGTGTTCAATCCAGGACAAGGTCCACGTTGATCAGTCGGGCCGGGTGCTTTAAAGGGATAGTTTGCTATAACCTGTCAACTTCAAACCTAACATACAGATGCCAGAAAAGCGACTCACCTTCAGGAAACTTCCTTAGCCCATCGACAGCATCATTAGTAGGAATGAGTCCCAAGACAGGGTCGACTATCGCTTTCAACGTGCCTCCTACTAAGCTCACAATGCCATTAAATAGCCCAGTGTTCAATTGGCGTGGATAATTTTGTGCAGATTGGCCAGTTTCGTAGGCATTGAGACGACGATCGATTTCGTTCCGTGCTTCGGGGTGGTTCAGTAGCTCCTCGAGTCCCTCAGGTTTAAGCCATGGGAAAGCAAGAACAGATGGGGCCGCAAAAGCGGCACAGAGGAGAGAGTAACGCATCGTGGGACAGCAAAGGGCTAGAGAATATTAGAATCAGCATACCTGGTAAGTGTGATTGCGAAGTATTGTTCTTGGAATATATATACCTTCAGCGTCTGCGGTCCACTGCGTCATTAGTGATTTGAGATTTATTCCCATGTCACTAGTAACAAGGGGAAACAATGTCATTCCCTAAACTCAGATCCGGTTCGTACCCTGGTGCAAATGGATACGCTACTTTAGTTCTGTCTCCAGTAGAACTCCCAATGCGCCCGTCATCCTTAATGGCGTATCGTCCGTTGGTCAGTCAATTCCAGGGCTGTCAAAAGCTGAGTTGACCTTATTGAATCAGACACGACTTATTATGCCACGTTTAGGCTGTTATAATATAGTTGACAATATTGGTTCACGATTCTTTGGAATATACAGAATGTGTCAAGCCCTAGAGTTGGCAGTTCTGCCTCGGCACGTATATGTTGATTGTCAGCAGAGTTGAAGTTGGTGATGGCAATTCCACTTTGTGATTCGCTTGAACAGATCCGCAACTATTGCTGATCGACATATGGTCATGGGAAAGGTGCTTGGTGCTAGCTTAATCGAGTGCTAGGGGGATGTTGTCCCGCGGAGGTGGGTCCGTGGCGCGTGGTCGAATCATTGTTGTTGTCCCAGATTATGACAATACTGACAACGAACAAACGAATTCTGGTCAAGGTGAGTACTCTTCGTCAATGTTCGCAACCGTGTAGAACTTCTCACTTACTTTATAAAATTGATGAGTGGTGTATATCAACCACAGTGGTTTCGTTACTGATCTGCTGCTCCTTCTCAGATGCTGAATATCGTAATTATCCATTAGGGTCGAACTCCACAATTAGAACTTTGGAATACTTCGCTTATGCCTGGCGTATCCACCCGTGGACATTTCTCTGAATTGCATGTCAACCACATTGGGACATGCAGCCTAACCCATCAGTGTTAACAATACGCTGTGATGCAAGTTCTGGATCGCCGATGGTCTAGCCCAGTCATGAAAGATTCTGTTTCCAGATGTTGAGAGTGAACATTCCAGGGGTCCTTCAGAACGTCGCAAACTAGTGGCGCACTGAACGGGTGCAATCGTTTCCGAAAGCCACTTACGTTGCGATGATTACTCCGTGTGTCGTGATGTTGTATGTGCACTGCAGAGTCAGGTTTAGGCCCAATTGTGGTTGGTGAAGGAACCTTTCAACTTTGATTTATCCGAACGAACTAGTAGCGGCTAAGTCGAATCGGGAACGAGAGGTGTACATAAATGAAATGAAGTGCCCGAATGTGACCGAAGGTGCATGTGCAAACCCTGAATACTTGGGAAAGCTTAGGATTGCTTAACTAAGTGATGTAGTCAATCGATGTGCCATTGGACATGGTGTCCATGGAAACTACTAGGATATAAGCACTTCCTCTTGCAAGATGCGAAAAGCTCTCTCCAGATCTTGCACAATGTCTGCGTCCCATATCCAATCCATCCTCGTTTGCATATTTTTTGCGATTGCCTCGAGATCGTCTCCTTCCTGCCCTTCAAATTCGTACATCATTCCGCCTTCCCTGCTAGTGGTAACTACTCTCTGCGTCCTTGGGCGTCTAACCTCATCATAGGCCTTGAATACCTTTTGCAGATCCTTGACATCGTCGATTTTCCCTAATAAATTCCCTAAAATGTAGCAATCTTCAACACCAATTCCGGCACCTGCTCCTTGATGGGGTGTTGATGCATGAGCAGCATCACCAACAAGGCAGATTGTCCTTCCCAGGAAGTATGTTTTTGCAGGCCGGTGGTCGAAAAGAGCCCAGATATCTGGTTTCTGCACATTTGCTATGATGGATCGGACTTTTGGGTTCCAATGCTCGTAGTCTGCCAGCATGTGTTCTTTTGATGTTGTTATCACCCAGTTAGTGCTATCCCACTCTTTCCGAGAACTAAATGCAACCACTTTATGATGTTAATCCTCCGAGCCAGAATGAACACGATGTACTAACCATTCAAAATAGTCCCCTTTGCAATTGGAAAAGTGAGAACGTGTCCATGATACCCACAGAACATTTGCGATTCCTTTCTGGCATGTTCACCCATGATTTCGATTGCCTTGGGCATTGGTATCAGGCCCCTGTAAGCATACTTCCCGGAGAATGTTGGCTTTGCGTCTTCTTCTCCAAGGACTAACTCTCTGGTTTTTGACTTAATCCCATCGCATCCGATGACTGCCGAATGTTTAGCAGTGGTACCATCCGAAAATTGTAGAACTGCATTGCCATCTTGCGCCTCGGTGATATTGACGAGCCTCTTGCGGAACTTGGGGATTGAATCTGGAATTAATTTGACAAGTTCATTAAGAAAGTGTGCCCGGTGCACACCACCTCTTAGACCTCCTCTTGCTGGCCAATCGCAAAATGGTGTTTGTCCATTGTTACCTGATTTCCTGAGATCGCCTACGCTGACATTAAAAAATAGCGGGTACTCGTCATCTGACGACTCTGCTGTGTTCAAAAATGCATCTTTGATATCAGGAGAAATGAGTTCCATTGTTTTGACAATGTGCGGCTGAAACCCAATTCCAGCGCCAATTTCACCGAACTGAGATGCAGCCTCGTACAGAGTATGCTTGATGTTATGTTTCGTGAGGCTGATAGACATGATGCATCCTGCGATGCCACCGCCGATGATGGCGAGATCAAAAGATTTGGGAGTTGGAAGCGTATTCATGGCTAACAAAAAGGGCTAGTATGATGGATATTTCTGATCCAGAAGGGATTGCGAGGCTTATCAACGAAGTGGGCTGTTAACGTCTGTTCGGCAGTCACGCAACGTTGAAGCGCTGCTTACTTTATTGATGCTTAGAAATCGACTAGCGCTCTGGCTGATCCAGGGTGTTCGTATGCCTATATCCATAACTAAATTCACCTCCATAAACAGCGCGAGGTCTCCGTATGTATCTCCAGCTACATTTCCATCCCCGTCTATCTCCGTCCCCATCTCCGCTATGTCCCTGCCCTTGTCCATATTCAATTCCATTCTTATCTCCATCTTCGATTCAATTCATTCCGAAGTAGTTGACATAATGAGCTAGTGAATAGTGTGTCATTTGTGCGTATGTGTGTGATGCGGTCCATTTTGTTCCATGTTTTTAAAACGCAGGACCTTCATTGGCGCAAGAGAATCATGGGATATACAAACATTCAGCATTGTAACAAATTTTACACACAATGTTAGATGGTTTCTTGCGAACAGCAGGCCTTGCACCTATTGTCGATCCTTTCGATCGTTGAGCGTCTGTAGGACACGGTTTACCTAGCTAAGTCCTCGAAAGAGATAGTAGGCCTTAAATCAGCAAATAACAAAAATGCAACCACGTAACACGTGTGAATTTTATTTCATTGTAATATTGCATTAAACGTGATAAGAGATATGTGAATACCACTATAATCTATCCAAGAAGGATTCTTTATGTGCAGTGCGTATCTATGACTGATCTAGTGGATTTTCCTCTATCCTCAAGGGGAAGGTTATCGTTTCCGCAAGAGGTGGGATGTCAGATGCCCCACACCAGAATTTCAAGCGTAATGTACCGGTATGCCAGTATGCCAATTATCATACAACGTCATAGCAATCGGGCGGAGGCTCAGATCACCACGTTGTATATCGAATGAAATTCGATTGGTGACTTCCTGCATGTTTGTGCGGTAAATTTGCCTAACGTTCCACTCAGGAGTGTCAGGGTAAGATGAATATGCATGCACTTAATCTCTCGCGGGACAAGATTCTCCGGAACCTTGCCAACACAAATTTTCTCACCCAAGGGCAAGAGGGAAGATTTAGTGGCAGGCTGAAAGAATGCGCGCAAAAAAAAAGAGGTAAATAATCAGATGTTATTGGAATTGCCATATTGAAGTATTATACCTGCGGAGGTAGGTACAGCTGCCTAGACTTCAATGCCCCGCAAGCGCCAACATCCCCAGCAACAGTGGGCCTTGCCGACACAAAATCTCGGTACTCCGCCGCTTTCAATTGAGGTAACGGTGTTCGAGGTAAGCTGCATTTATATCTCCGAAGCTCCGTTCTGCACAGGTCGGACGAGGTGCCATTCGATACCGCCGTTGGCGTGAAAAGCGGAGTAGTGGGCGGTGCCAACAATGACAGGCTTCTTAACTTTCCACTGAAGCTCTCGTCCACTACTTCGGTCGCCCCTTTCTCCTTTTTTCAGGGTCAAAATTAGATTGACATACAGGCAGAGAAAGTGACGCGAGGCCGACAGATATCAGTGACACTAACATGGTACACGTTTGGAAGATAGATACTGTCGTCGGTGAAGATGAGAACGATAGCAACAAGGTTTTATATTGAAATCGAAAGCTTGGCGGATATAGTAGCCTTAAAAGGGGTGCTAGGAGAAAGCTAATGTTTTGGTGGATGGGCATTGCCACCGTCCAGACACGATCTTAGAATCAGAAATGACGTTAATGGAGCGCCTGCCAAGCTCAGGTCCCAGACAAGACACTTGGGTAGCTTGATAGCAAAACCAGTGTGTTCAGATAGCCCGATTGAGTTGCTCGACTCGGGAAACGTGTTCCACACTTTAAGGTAAATAACGTGAGACGTATAGATGAAATCATCGGACTCGAGTGCTTTAAGATGGGTTACGAAATCTCTTCTCTGGATGTGTATGGCTGACGTGTTGAAGCAGATGGGTTGTGGTGGTAGGATCTTGTACAGATACAGGAGTGATCTCGCACAAATCGGTTCCTGGGCTCAGGGGCTCTTCGAAGAGGTCATCTCTAAAAGTGTTCAACTCTACTGAGTTGGTCTACGAGGTGAGTTACTTGAAAAGTTTTCGCAACAGCTGACAATTTCCTGGACTGCCCAGGCTGTAAACATGTCTATGCTGTCTTCAGTCAAACACTCACATACCTACACCGTCTTGTCGCCCTTGACACTCATATCTAAAAAGCTCATAAGTGGATCTCAATCTATTTTGTGGAGAAAATTGAGACATCTGGAGGCGAAAGAGTCAATACGATGGGTTCGAAGGAGAGTCAATGGGACGGGGCGCATACCAAGGCCGAGCGAGGACGCGGAAGGACAAGCACTTGGCCGAACTAAAGCAAGCCGAAAAACATCACATACCGCCACGGTATTGAGGACACTCCCGACGAAGGCACCTGGCAGGGAGAGTACCAAGTCGGAAACCCTCTACACCGAGACCGAAACCGATAATACGGCTCGAATGTGGAGCAGAGACCCATCCGAACATGTTTCAGGCACTTAATAGAGCACTAAGCATCCCGTGACCCACAACTGAGCGACTGCAATCAGTCCACATGGTCTTCTTTGACCGCGATGGTTCCCTGTGCACTTTGAAGTTGTTCTGGATCGCTCTCTCCTACACCGAGATAGGCCGACGTGTCTGGATTCTGGGTTAGTCGTCATGTACTTGACACGGGACAATCCGCACTGTTTTCGAGTCAGAAAGTCCACACTATAGGAAAGCATACATTTAAGCTTCTTTTTTTCTGGTCATATGTCCGCGATAAAAAGGCTCCGACCCGGTGCTAACCTGAGCAAAGATCAGATAAGCCCCTGAGTTTCATAGTGGGCCTGGTTGCGATATGCGCTAGAGCATCATAGAACCCTCTCATGAGATTGACCAACTCCTGCGAGGTCAGTCTGGTCGCGACTCCATTTAATGCTGTGCCTCCTTCTGGCACTAAGCGGGTCGGTTGATGTCAGGAAAGACGACAGCCGTTAGAGACGTTGTTATGCATGTTATTGCATGGTAAGCTCTAGCAGGCTTATGTCAAACGGTAGCGATAATCAAGCTTTCACTTAAGTTTATTGTCGAGGGGATTTATTGGAGGAAGATATGGGGCTCGCCTTTGAAACAGAGTCAACCGCGCGCGCAAACCGAATCAGGACTGGTCGCTAATCTCCTCCATCGGGGGCAACCCATGCATGTGTGTATGTGCAAATGATACAGGAGCATTCCAAGTTAGTCTGGAGGCCTCCGCTGTGGATGGAGAAAATGTTCCGCTCGAGAGTGGACTCATGAACATCTCAGGGCTGAAACGAAATATAGCTCTCAAACGCCGTCGCCAAGGTGTCCGCCGCCTTGGCTATACTTGGCACACCGGGAGGTGACCTGCATGAGGCATCGGTGGGATATCAGATCGCAGTCCAGATGTTGGGAAAGGGATGAGATGGAAAGTATAAAGAGTACCTGAACATGGACTCATTAGGAATCATCCAACAACTCACATTCATTCGCTTCAGTCTTTCGTTTGCTTGACGCATCACATTCGCTCACCACATTCATTTCTAGTAAATCATTCAACTTTAAACGTACTCAATCCACTTTTTTGACCTACCAGTCTATCACTTTCTCCAACTCATCAAAATGAAGTTCGCCGTCGCTGCCTCCATCTTGGCCCTCGTTGCCCCCATTGCTGCCCTCCCCGCTGAGAGCAGCTCCAATAACTTCTTCGAGCACTTCGAGAAGCGTGCTACCTTCCCCATCCCTGCCTCCAAGGGCAGCGTTACTTACAAGGCCTTCAAGCCTATCTCCGGTGTTTTCGATGGTGGCATGAAGACCTATGGCCGTGGCGTCAGCTGCAGTGGCCAGAAGGAGGGTGGCGAGAAGGACGCTGTCTTCGTCCTTGAGAACGGTGCTACTCTTAAGAATGCTATCATTGGCAAGGACCAGATCGAGGGTGTTCACTGCAAGGGCGCCTGCACCATCGAGAACGTTTGGTGGGTTGACGTCTGTGAGGGTAAGTAGCATTGACGACATTCACGCGAGACCATGGAACTAACTTCTTATAGATGCTCTCTCTATCAAGGGTGATGGTAACGCTTTGGTCAAGGGCGGAGGTGCCCAGGCCGCATCCGACAAGGTCATCCAGCACAACGGAAAGGGAACGGTCACCATTGATGGCTTCACTGCCTCCGACTTCGGCAAGCTATACAGGGCTTGCGGTAACTGCAGCAAATCCCTAACCCGCAATGTCATCATCAAGAACGTCAAGGCCTACAACGGAAAGGTCCTTGCCGGCATCAACCCCAACTTCGGTGACAAGGCCACCATCACCAGCACCTGCGCCACCAGCGTCAAGACCATCTGCGAGGAGTTCCAGGGAACCACCCCCGGAAACGAGCCCAAGTCTGTCTCCAAGGGCCCCAGCTCCAAGTGCGTTTACACCGCCTCGGCCATCAAGGCCTGCTAGACATTTCGCCTACTTGGTGAAAGGGATACATGATATCGCTTGGATATGAAAAGCTCTCGGCAAGCGATGTTGGAAACGAGAAGCGGTGATACTTTGGAAGCTTTGAAAACTTGGATTTCTGTACATACTTTTGATTTGACTGTCCCTTTTAGGACAGACACACGCACATGCCGTGCATGTAATACATTCTTGCAATCCAATTGGATTTGCACCCTCTATTTTGAAATGTACGTGATTATTCATGTTCAGTGTGAGATTGTTCGGTTCAGCACGATTTCTTCAAACACTTGATCTTGAGAGGTCTGTGCGCAATGCCATGTGACGCTTGAATGGTGAACCAAAAAGCCGATTATAATTTATATCTCTTTTCCATGAATGTCCGTGTGTCCTACGCATTGTTGAAGATTAAGGAGAGGCCTGTTCGTTTGTGAAGAAGCCAGTGAACGCATGAAGTAACTACCCGAAGCCGCCCGGCTTCAAGGGAACCTAGGACCGAAGTTTGCCCGCCACTTAGGAACCTAGGACCGAAACGCGAAAGCACCTGACGTCGCTTCCTTGTTGGTCTGTGCATTTGGATATCTCCACGGCGCCAGGCTAAGTTCCAGCATTGGGGCCCCCAAACTCGCAACCACTTCTAATATTTATATCCTCACACACGACATGGATAAATTCGCGCCAGCCTCCGGGGATCGCCCCAACAGCGATACACCCAACAACCGCTTTGCTGCACAAGCAGCGACAGCCGAGGACATTCTGAAGGAACAAACTGTTGGACTTGTCAACCTCAGCGAATTCCGCAAACGACGAGCTGAAGCGCTTGAACGAAAAGAGCGGGAGGGCTCTACAGGCGGTTCAGGCGCTACAACTCCGCGCGACGGGTACGTTCTCAATTAGTTCATTAGTGGATAGATCAAGACTAATTTTCAAAGTACAGTGCTTCCACCCCGCAGCCCTTGTTCAAGAAGAAACGAAAAGTAGCCCCCAAAGGAAAAATCTCATTTGGTCTCGATGACGAAGATGATACCGAATCCGCTGCCTCAACCAACGCCACTCCTCGCGGTACGACACCCACCGATTCTTCTGCGGTAATTTCGGAAAACGAAACCAAGTCAGTCAAGAAAAGGCTTGGGGCGAACATCAGTATCGGAGTTAAACCGCGTGTAATGACAAAGTCTGCGCTTGCCCGTGAAGCAGAGCAGGCAGATATTGCGCGTAAAGACTTTGTCAAAATGCGTGAGGCTGTCAAAGCCACTGAGATCATTATTCCTTTTGTGTTTTATGACGGAACCAACATCCCCGGAGGACGGTGTCGTATGAAGAAAGGTGATCAAATTTGGCTGTTCCTGGATAAGGCTAGGAAGGTTGGCGCAGAGCTCGGAGTTGGCGGTGACAAGAGTCGAAGAGATTGGGCAAGAGTCAGTGTCGATGACTTGATGCTCGTTCGGGGAGAAGTCATATTGCCTCATGTATGTGTGCCCATATCTTCGACACTGCCCTTTGAACACTCTAACCCGATTTAGCACTATGATTTCTATTATTTCCTCTTCAACAAGGTTGTTGCCTTTGATAACCATATCTTTAATTATTCGTCTGAGCCGACGAAAGGTACCCCACAGATGATGGAAACAGATGTGGAAGTTTTGGAGCCCCTCGATTACAATCCGTTACTTCCCACAGGCAAAGCAAAGGATAAGAAGAGCACCATTCCTGATGTGGAACTTGAAGGCTACGACGACGATGCGACGTTGACAAAGGTTGTGGATCGAAGGTGGTACGAGCGGAACAAGCACATTTTTCCAGCAAGCGTATGGACAGAATACGGACCGGAGAAAGATCTTTCCAAGACACAACGCAAAGACGCTGAAGGCAATTCCTTTTTCTTGTCGTGAGAGGAGGTCACTGGGTGGTCATGGCAGGGCAGACGAGAACAATAGGCGACTTCTTCTAGCCTTTCCTTGGGACAGAAAACGAACCCCGTGACGAGAATGCATGATTTTCAGGGTCCGCATGGCTGCGATCCGTAGGCGGTGTGCGTTCCTTCGGCTACATCCCCAGACGCCATGCCGCTCTTCTCTACCTATCACGGCGATTGACGGTGATGGAGGCGGGGCATCGACGTGGAAGTTGGTCGCGTGAGCTGCTACCGTTTCGAGAGTTATATTCACTCTGAGCTACTTTGCTTGTTTCGTGGTCTGCCGTTGCCACACGACAGACTTTCCGCATTTGCAGCCAGCCCTGACGGCCCTGGCGATGACACGGCCGCGGCTAGCTATAGCGCCTGCCGCTGCTGGCTGGGCCGGATAGAAAATATGTACCTAGTAGCGTGACATGTTGATGAAATGCCAGTATTGCTTTAATAAGCTCTATTCCCTGCCGAGAACAGCAAAAAAAGATATCACCATGGTGTATTCATTGACAACTTGAACTCAACTTTGCTGTTGGGTTGGTTGACAAAGGTGCAATTGTTTGCGTCATTGGCGAGGAGGACCCTTGAAGGTTGGCCAACATTCCTCCGATTCACTTCTTTCACACCCCCGTGTTCAGCCTTTCTCCCACACACATTACACACAACACCTACGTTGATACCCGAGAGCCAAGTGTGCTACTCCCCACATTTTTAACTCCTCCCTTATGTTTGCTGCAGCTAATCCAATCCCTAACCATGATGCAGAAGCGCAGCAGTACATTGAGTGCGGTTTACCAGGAATCCAGCCCTCCAATGAACGCTGGATCCTCGCCCACACCGTCCCATATAGCTTCATAAACGCGCGCACATCAGCATCTCGCAAACGCCTACCCTCTGCAAAAACCTGTCGATCTTGAATGGACTCCCCGGTCTTGCAGTGTGCCTCTCAAGTATTCCTTTCGCATCTTCCGCGTATCTACTCCACCCCTCCTCCCACCCATAACCGACAAAAGCAAGTACCGTCACCTCCGATAGCTTCTGCGATACGCAAACAGATTTTTCGCGCGCCGCGCAGGTCGTTGTCGCTTCTCATACCATGAAGTTTGGTCACAGCCTCCCCCGAAACCAGGTCCCAGAATGGGCGTCGTCGTACATAGACTACAAAGGCTTGAAGAAGCTCATCAAGACAGCTTCCCTCGCCGTGAAGGATGGATTAGATCCCGATCTAGCTGGTGAGTGGGTAGTAAAGACAAGGTTTGGAGCAGGATCGCAACTGATCGCAAGTTTTCAGCATTCTTCTTTGCTTTGGATCGTAATCTTGAGGATGTGGATAGCTTCTACAACAAAAAATACGCCGAGTTTTCCCGACGTCTAAAGCTTCTCCATGGGCGCTATGGGCGCATCGCACAAGTACCCGAAGGACTGGATAAAGACGAGGTTCAGGATCTGATGGATGCTCTCCTCGAGTTGCGCGGTTTGCTCAGGAAGCTCCAGTGGTATGGGGAGGTCAACCGTCGCGGATTCATCAAAATCACCAAGAAGTTGGACAAGAAGATTCCAAGAGTATGTACGCAGCAGCGATATCTTGCTTCGAAGGTGGATCCAAGCGCCTTTGCACATAACCTACCTCTGATTCAGGATCTGAGGGGGGTAAATGAATGGCTATCCGGGTTGAGCGAAGCCAAAACTTTTGACGATAGTGGCTCAACACATTCGGCCGGGTCACTGGGAAGGGTTCCAGCCCGCGCTCTGAACCTTCTCCCCGGCATACTTGAGGCTGTGGATGAAGCTGTCCGTAATGACAACACCACCAGCATGAGCAACACTCTAGCCGGGATTTCTCCCTCCAATGAGCCTTCCAGCGCTCCCTACCAGCAATTACTTCTCAACCTTTTGCAACGAGCGATATCTTGTAAAGCCAAGACATGCATCGACCGGCTCTTGTCAGACATTGTATCATTAGAGGAGGAGGACGATATAAACAATCGCAATTGCATCCACCGCCTAGTCATCAATATTGGACGTTCAAAGAGTGGTGACACTTCCGGAGTCGACTCATCCTCAGCTCAATTGTTACCAGACAGGCGAAAGTTCATCCCTGCAGCGCCTCCAACCCGTCACCCTACACCCTGGACAACTACCGAACAAGAGTCAACGCAGCTCTTGAGTCAAAACGATGAATCTGTCCGCCTGCTCTCTTATCTTTTGGATAGGTTGCACCCCCGCCATCATTCTGCTTTACAAGCTCGTGATGCGTATGGGCGGCTACCTCTTCATTACGCAGCTCAATACGGCTTCGTTGTTATTTGCCAGGTTGTCATCAAGCATATGCAAGAATGGGGTCAATTTGATGTGAAGGAGGGAATCGATACACCTCAATGGCAAGATGCTGAAGGGTATGCTCCATTGCATCTGAGCGTGATTGGTGGACATCCTTTGACCACACAAACCCTACTACAACCTGAAAACTGGCTTTCAGGGACAGATGAACGAACGCTGTTCAAGAAGAAAATTTCTGGCTCAGGCGCAGCACTCTCTTTGGCAACACAGGAAGGATTTGTTGTCATTGTTCGACTACTGGTTGAGGCAGGTGTGAACATCAACTTCCAGAATGAACATGGAGAGACCGCTTTGCATGTCGCTGCACGTTCTGGCCATGAACAGTGTGCAAAGGCACTTCTTGAGGGTTCCTCTTTATACAAAACCGAGATCGACATCGTTGAAAACACATTTGGATGGACCCCGTTGTTTGTCGCTTGTGTGAGTGGACACTTACCGATCGTGGAGCTCCTTGTTGCTGCTGGTTCAGATACAGAGCGCTACGATCTGTCTAGTTGGACTGCCAAAGAACATGCCGCCTTCAGGGGTCATTTGGACATCACTACTAGACTAGTCGAACTGGCGCCTCGTATAAAGCCACGTAATGCAGAAGTGCCAGCACCGCTTTCAAACTCTCCACCTCAGGCCTCTTCCCTGGATGGCCAAAGACCCAAAGGTGCAGCGAGAGAAAAGTCGGCGTACCAGAAGCTACCAGAGCCAGTCAAGTCATTCGGACATCGGTACCTTGTCAAAGAAACAATGGTACTTGTTAGTCTCGGCTCCATGGATATGCGCAAGGATATCACTGCTGTTAAGATCGATGATATACCTATTACTAATGCCCATGCCACACAACTTGACACGGCTTTATCGGTTGTAGTATCGGCGGACGGTGCAACTGGAGAGCCAACGGTTATTGATCTCCCCACAGAAGAGAACATCTCCACAGAGCCCATTACTTTCATGACTACGGACATCACGAAAGTGAGGCTCCTCTTCGATATCGTTCCTACTTACGCCGGCTCAAAAGAGCGTGTTGTAGGTCGAGGGGTGGCCTTATTATCAAGCATCAAACCTAGCATTGGCTCCCAGCGGATGACGCTGCAAGGAGACGTACAGGTTCCCGTTGTAGCTGCCAGCACTTTGGACATCATCGGTTCAGTCAACTTCAACTTTCTCATCATCAAACCCTTTTCCCACCCCAATATGGCCGTCACCACCGAACATACATATTGGAAAAAATTGGCCTCCACAATGGTCATCGGGCACCGAGGGCTCGGTAAAAACACTGCCAGTCAAAAATCGCTCCAACTTGGCGAGAACACTATCCAGTCATTCATTGCAGCCGCTAACTTGGGAGCTGCGTATGTGGAATTTGATGTACAGCTGACTAAAGACCATGTCCCCGTAATATATCACGACTTTCTCGTCAGTGAGACTGGAATCGACGCACCAGTACATACGCTCACTCTAGACCAATTCCTCCATATCAGTGAAGGTCAAACTCCTCGACAATCTCGGCCTCCGTCCCCAGAGCACAAGAGTCTTCAGGTTGCAAACGGAATACAACAAACTCAACGACGACAACGTTCATACTCTGTGGATCATACGAATCAGAAGAACATCCACGCAAATCATAATCTAGAACTTTCGGAGCGAATGAAGCACACGCGAGATTTCAAAATTAAGGGGTTTAAGGGCAACAGTCGTGGCAACTTTATACAGGCCCCCTTCACAACTCTGGAAGAAATGTTCAAACAACTTCCCATATCGGCTGGGTTCAATATCGAGATGAGTATGTTCCCACCTTTCCGTATTGCCGAGATGAATTACGGGGTCTAACCGAGAAACAGAATACCCAATGTTACATGAAACCGAGGAACACGACATGGACCAATACGCCGTTGAGCTCAACTCGTTTGTAGACACGGTTCTCAAAATGGTGTACGACAAGGCAGGAAAACGCAACATAATATTCTCATCGTTCAATCCCGACATATGCCTTATGCTCTCTTTCAAACAACCGTCTATTCCTATCCTCTTCCTTACAGATGCAGGTAGTAGCCCGGTTGGAGATATCCGAGCATCGAGTCTACAACAAGCGGTTCGTTTCGCCAGTCGATGGAATCTGCTAGGTGTTGTCAGTGCGGCGGAACCGCTAGTTCTGTGCCCGAGGCTGATCAGAGCCGTGAAGGAGAGTGGTTTGGTCTGCATCAGCTATGGAACGCTGAACAGCGACAAAACAAACGTCAAAGTAATTATATCACACTTTCTTCCGTCATGACACAGTGACTGACATACTTTTCTTTAGCTCCAAGAGGAACAAGATATCGACGCCGTCATCACTGACAAAGTGCTCGAGATTCGCAAAGGTCTTACGAAACCCGACACTGAGGCTCCAATCTCAACAAGCATCGACGGCGGACCTGTCACCGCTGATCCCCTTGTCGGTCGAGTAGGAGAAGTCATCAGCCACCAGCAGCGTGAAGTTGCTGCAGTTGTAAACGGAGTCCCGATTTATGCTGATGGTCAAGGCAATCACTCAGGTGCCGTCTTCCACGGTTGAACGGTTTGGACGTAAGGATTGTGTTGGGCAAACATTGTTAGGAGTTAGCGACATCGCATGGCATTCAAGGGCGTTTTTCAGCACAGATCGAAGTGATCGAGAGCCTCGAGCTCCATGATTGATATTCAACGCTAATGCAATTGAAGTATTATTACAAGGCTTTTCAACCAGGCCTGACCTATTCCACAGATTTCTGTGGGTATATCCAATATCCACCCTCCTTTTTCCCAACACCGATGTATGCATATATGATATGGCTTGTGAAATGTCCCTAATCATCACTTAAAACCCTCGTCCAATCAAACTTCCTCCACCCCTTCCTCCACCCCTCCACCCTCCGATCCCCCTTGTTCCACCTCCCCTGCCTCTTTATGGTCTCCACATCCGCATCCAACATCCCCCCCAATACCTCCCTCGCAAACAAATCCCCCCGCGGCCATCTCCGCTCGTCCTCCACAACATGTCCCAATCCACCATCAAGTTCGAACCACACGTGAAAATACGGCATCTCTTTCGCCAACGATTTTCGGAATGCGGCACGTCCTTGTCCTGTTCGAGATGCTTTCAGCGTGTCGATTAGGGGCTTATGCTGGGTCCATTCATCGTCGGAGGAGAGGATAGCTTCACGGAAAAAGGCGGGAGCTGTTTCGCCGAGTTCGTAGGGAATCGGGACGGCGACCATAGCTGCGTGTAGCTTCCTCTGTGGCGCGATTGCGTTCTCGTAGAAAATCACGTCGCGGCCTTGGTCGTGATACATTCTCGTCAGACATTTCATGAAGTTGCGGATCTCTTCCCATTCATCATCGTCGCATTCGAGGAGGTTGGTGCGGTGTTCGATCGGAACGATGATTGCGCCGCCGGTGGAGATTTCGGGTTCGGTGGGGAGAGTAAGGAAAACGCGGGTTCCGAGGGAGAGGACGGGGGCAACGGGGGGTTGGGGAGGGGATTTATCTTCGTGATGGCATAGAGGGCAGGAGTCGAGGATACGGTTCGTTCGTTGGTAGTCCTGAATTGCGGTGTTGCGGAGGTTGATTGTAGATTTTGGGGCGCGGGCGGCGAGTTTGGTGGTATTTTCGTCGATGTAGTCTAGGTCGTTCTGTAGATTGTTAGATCATATTGCAAAAAATTAGTCTAGAGAGAATCTTACCTCGAACTTGGAGTCTTTGGCGATGCGCTCAGCAAGCATCATGCCCTCGCCGCCTGCCTGGCCTTTAGTACGGCGTTCTTGGCGCACCATGTCGTCAATGCTCATGTCTTCATTTTCTTTCACCAGGCCACGCTCTCGGCCTCGCTTGTTTTCGAGCGCGATAACTTCTCCTTTACGCCCTCCTGCTAACATGCGATTGTCCATGGCATCGAGGACAACTAGATCAGGGCTGGGTCCACCCGCATTACCAGCGACAGCAGCGTTGTACTCAGCTTCGAGCTGGGCTGCATTGGGAGCTTTTTTCAGCTTTGCCTTCATCATCTGAGCCTTGAGTTTATTCAGCTCGGTCTGGCTAAGTCTAGGGCCGCTTGGTGTGGGTTGCGGATTGCCTAAAACTTGTCCCTGAGCTACATCACTGTCGTCGTGCGCCTCTGCCTTCGACTTCTGTTTCCGTTCCTCATATAGGTCGCCTGAGGGTTTTTCCTTTCCAACATAGCTTTTTCCGTATGTGTTTCGCCTGTCCACTTCGACCTCTTCTTCTCTTGCATCGTCAAAATACCGCAAGTCACCATATTTTTCCAGCGCGACATCGTCGACTGAACGGCCAGTTTCCTGGGCGATTCGATATATTCCTTTGAGTTTCGTCATACGCCATTGTGATCCAGCATCTCCGAAGGTGTAGGAAACTTCTCGTTCTTCTACCTCGTCTTTATCAACGGCTCCCGCGTTTCCCTCCTGTAGGTCTCTTAGATGATGGTTCAACTCAGCCTCATGAATGCGCAATTGGTGACCATGTTCCCCAGACGCGCGCACATATGTTCCCTTCTCTTCTTTCTTTTTGCGCTGCACATAGTCGATGTCCAACGAGGATGGGGCTTCCATCCACGAATCGCGTTGAACATTTGCATTGGCCGCATTTTCAAGCCGTTCGTCCAAGGTTTCATCTTCTGGGGGCACGAAATCTCTCTCTTCCACTTCATCGTCATCGGATAGTATGTCCTCGTCATCTTCATCACGCTTCGACTTCCTTTTACGGCTTATCCTGTCTTCGTTGTCACTAGAAGGTGATCGATGATAACGGTCCTTATCTTCTTGCTTGCGCCGCGAGTTTCTGTTCTCGTCATTGTCATGGTCTCGATCGCGTTCTCTTTCACGACGTTTTCTCCGGGATCGTTCTTCTGATGTCTCGCGGTGATGGCGCGAGCGCTTGTGACTATGTCGATCGTCTCGATCATCTCGGTCATCACGGTCGTATCCACGATGGTGGTGTCGCGAGGAATGGCTATGGCGATGTTCTTTGTCTTTGCGATGGTGTCGGTCGCGACTGCGGCTCCTGTCACGCTTTTTGCGCGATTCTTTAGCCTTACTCTCGGCAAGTTCTTTCTCGAAATCCTCGAGGCCCATTGCTAGCTCAATGAAGCTCAGCTGTGAGAAGCCGAGGGATGGAATTTAGTGGTGTTTGGAAGTTGGCCAAAAAAGATGGCTCAGGTGAAGTCTGAGCCGGAGCTTTTTGTCATGACGACGCCGACGCCGATGCCGACGCAGGTGGCCCCTGCGCCCCGTGGTGAGCCCCGCCAAAGAATTTCTAGAGCCTCAACTCGACTTTCCTTCACGCCGCTTTGTAAACATTTCTGCATTCCTCCATACGTCGTCTTCTCCTTCTATCCCCCTCAAATCGTAGGAATATATACTACTCTTTCACTGGAACTACCTCTATCCGCGCATAACACAATCCATTTCGAACATGGCTTCAGCCTCGGGCCCAGCTCCCTCGAGCGCATCTGCGCCAGTAGTCGCGTCCCACTTACCAGTTGCAATAGTTTGTATAGGAATGGCTGGCTCCGGCAAGACTACTTTCATGCAGCGACTGGTATCCCATCTCTACACACATCCCGATCCTACCAGCGCAAGTCCAGCTGTGTCCGGCACGCCGCCAACTCCTCCGTACATCCTCAACCTGGATCCTGCGGTGCACCATGTCCCGTTCACGCCGAACATTGACATCCGTGACTCGGTCAACTACAAGGAAGTCATGAAACAGTTCAATCTCGGTCCTAATGGTGGCATCTTAACAAGTTTGAATTTATTCAGCACCAAGATTGATCAAGTTATTGGACTATTGGAGAAGCGCACCGCTCCCCCAGCGCCTGTGACCCATCCAGAACAGAGCACTGTAGAATTCATGACCAGTCAGGGTAAGGCTCCAGCGACAGCTCCTCAGCCACAACAGGTGAAGCACATTTTAGTCGACACACCTGGTCAAATCGAAGTCTTCGTCTGGTCCGCGAGCGGAGAAATCTTGCTCTCCAGTCTAGCGAGTACATTTCCAACGGTCATTGCATACATAATTGACACTCCACGGACCACTAGCACATCTACTTTCATGTCTAACATGCTTTATGCTTGTTCCATTCTCTACAAAACCAAGTTACCCATGATTCTGGTCTTCAACAAGACTGACGCACAGAATGCCGACTTCGCCAAGGATTGGATGACAGACTTCGAGGCTTTCCAGGAAGCACTGAGGAAGGAGGAGGAAGGTGGCAGCTTTGGGGGTGATGGTATTGGTGGGGGTAGTGGATACATGGGCAGTCTACTCAACAGCATGTCACTGGTCCTCGACGAGTTCTACAAGCATCTGAGTGTGGTGGGCGTCAGCGCTATGACAGGAGAGGGTATGGACGAGTTCTTCAAGGGCGTCGAAACCAAGAAGGAAGAGTTCGAGCGAGATTACAAGCCTGAACTGGAGCGACGCAAGGCGGAACGAGAAAAAGATAAGATCGCATCCCGAGAGCGAGAACTGGATAAGCTGATGAAAGACATGAAGGTTGGTGGTGGTAAAACGAAAGTTAAGCCTAGAAAGGAAGAGTCGGAAACTGTCAGTGACGTGGAGGACGAGGAAGCAATGGCTATGGATGATGATGACGACTCAGACGAGGATATCGACGATGCAGAGGGTGGCTACGAAAAGCGGTATCAGCAAGCTCTCAAAGATAGCCGTGGCGAAGAAGGAGGTCCATCAGGGGATGACTTCTCTTTCGTGCGATACATGCACAAGGCCAATATTGGATGAGCAGTAACAAGGTCGTGCGATTAGGCGTCAAGGTATTGCTGCCCTCGCTTCCCGATTCCTGGCTCCCCTCGGAAATGCAAGGCTCGAAAATGATCTAGCTCGGTCGAACAGGACATATGGACAGACCGTATCATCAAACGTGGTGGTAGTGTTTGTTTGACTGTGACTCCGTTTCTCGAGTGCAATCGTGCTGTACACGAACCACTGCAGGATGCAAAGGGAAAGCCCACGATAATTTTTCAAGCAGCTCCCCGTGTGTGGAGGACGAATCCGTATCTCCTCGTCAGTTCATGTCTCGAACACACAAACTGCAGAGGTAATTCGTTGAGGACAAGGAAGCATGCAGAAAGTTACAGACTCTACTAGGGTTACAACAAATGCAAACGAATTCGCAGCAAGCATAAGGGGCTTCTGACTGGTTTCCACACCTCAAAATCATTGGTTTACATGATTGTGTGTTCTTCCTTCACTTGACGTTTTCAGATCCAGTTGTACGACTTGCCATTGGACCCCTTGTCCCCTGTGTGAGCCAGACTCCCAATCATTGACAGCCGTTGCGACAGCGACATACGTGCAGCCAGCTTCTCTCTCAGCCCTGGACCCTTACACCTCGTTCTCGCTTCAGCCTGTCGACGAAAATCAAGACTAATCGATCGGTCTGCTTCTCCTGTACGGAGCATTTGTGGCGTGATTCAGCCACAGTTACTCAACCTCGTCCTCAGCAGATCCATCCTCGCACAATACGGGAGATGCCCTTGCAGTTGACAGCAACCATGCGTCGAAAAAGACTATGTGCCCATGTCCAACAGATGAAACACTAAACAAGTATGAGTTACTAACCGAACGTGCGTTTTTGACACTCCAATGGGATCTTTTCGCTGGGATTCTGTGTACGGTGGATTCCCGTTGTGCTGAACGAACTGGGCCGGCCTAACATGGCCCTTGTGGGACATTTGGTTGACAACACGCGTTACTCCCGCTTTTGGCGCGAGGCAGGTCGCATGGCTTCTTTTGGTGCCACGTGCCAAGGGATGGATGAGATGGGAGGAAAATAACAATAGCCAAGTGGGGATTCAGGGTGAAGTGAGGCTGTTCGACAATAGCATGCTCGTTTTGATAGGTCATTGTGGTTAGGGTTAGCAAGTGAAACTCTCGAGTCCAAGCGCCTCGATATCAAAATAGATGACATGTCGTCAACCATGGAACAGTCCAAGTCAGTGCAAAAGATAGGCAACATCACGTGTCCGCACCTTACATCAAGACAACCCTGGAAACTTTCAAACTCATCCACGATCCTCCCGATCTCAACAATCCAACAAATGTCCCCTCAACCAAAGCCAATCGTACAACCTGACGAGATCCAGAACACCGGAACATAAACCAACGCAGGAGAGGGATGCTGAAACATTGAGAAAAACCAAAGAAAAAACGCAGTGGCTCTAATTCCGAAATACGTGATCCACGTGCGACTGTTTCCCCGCATAACTTGTACTTGCGTATCCCAGGCTGCGTTCCGTACCATACGATGATAATGCTGTCTTACCTATTTTGGGGAAGTGGATGATCTGCAGGGAGACGGGACAGATGATCGATACACTCTGTTACACGGCAGTAGAGCAACTTTGATTTGTTTTTTGTTTCTTTTTCTGCTGGCGATGCGGAAGGCGCAAGCGGGTGGCTAGCTAGACGTTCCCGCAAGCCACATAACCTTGAATGGGACTGAAGTGGTGTATTCGAGAGTGTGACGGGACTGAGCCGGTGTATTCGGAGATGTGACAAGATACGGCCAAGGCGGAAAAAGCATGGGTTCAATTAGAGACATCAGCACTGGCGCCGGTAGTGGTAGCGGGCGTCCGCAGGCTCAAGGGTACATAGCAAACAGCGAGGAGAAGCTTTGGGCGGTTCGGAGGCTGTCAAAAGATGGAACGTGGCTTGCTTGTTGCTTGCTTGCCTGCAGTCCTGAGCGCGTACTGTACCATATCGTGGTGCACTGTGCGTGGTTTGACAGGTCAAGATTTCAAGTTGTGCGAAGTGAAGTGGATGTGATTTCTCGAGTACCTTCGTATAAAATTGTGTATTGGATATAAGCGGATTTTACTGCATGGCCGTTGCGTTACGTGTGCAGGAAGGAGAAGAGATCGTAAGGCAGGGATTCACGAGATTGATACGGTACAGATGATCACGGCAACTGCCGCAAGCTGAGCAACGATGGAAGGTAGGGCGCGGATCGAATTGCGTGTTCGGATTGCGTGCAGAGCACTTTTGCAGGAAGGAAAAAGGGTTTCTGGTCGGGGGTAGGCGAATTGCGAATGGGTTAGGGAGAAGTGGGTGTACGTTGGTTGCGATTGTTTACATTAAGGTTTGAGCTAGTGGAAGCCTGGTTCTTGTTTTCCGGCGGAGAGGGGCTTCCCTAAAGAAAGTATGAGTACATGTAGACTATGTATGTACGAGGTACACGGTACATGTTTGCAAACAATACCGTCTATGATGATAATCCGAGCGATTCAGTTCAGATATCATCACTCTGTCTCAAACTTTCCACTCTACGAGAACGATCTCGGGATCATCTACTAATCATGAACTTCAATTCTTCAACCCGGGACCTTGTGGATTGTGTTGTCCGCGGCGGAACGGCGAGTTAAAGACGATCCATCTGCGTCTCTCGTATTTTCAGAACCGAATCGGCCCGCTTGACAATTAGATGATTGACAAATCCCTAACCGCACATCAATTCCCTCGTAACCAAACGAAACTCAACCTGGAAAACCAACCCCTAATCTGGACATGAACATAACCCAACCACGCAGAACCGATCCTCATAGCACGAACTATAGAACTTGGACAGTCCAGATCAGCCACCACATCGGCAATTGAACTCGGCACGGCAATTCTTGCCTGGAATGAACCCTTGATTTTCACGCTCCCTACATTGCGGAATGAGTTCTCGCGAAACAAGGGTTCATCAGGGGATCAACCAAAGTTGAGCCATTGAAGCAGTGACAATGACCGCAGATCCAACGATATCGCCCTCAAGCACAACAGCCCATCTTACCCACCCTTTCAACGAACCCCCTCTTTGCTCCCAACCCCCAGTCTAGCCTCACCTCACCTAACCCTTTCAAGGTTCCCTCATCCTTACCCGCACCGTTATTTCAACACCACGTAATCCAAACCTTCTTCCCCATCCCCATCTCCCTCGAATCTAGTTGAACCCTGTCCAGTGCAGCCCCACTCCGCACTGCCCCCGCCCCCCCATCTCTGGACGACTCTTGAATCCAGCCAATCAACCAATTGCTTCCACCCGGACTGCTCTCCATCTGTGGGGATATTTTGGCGAATTGGGCAGTTGAACACAGACGCAGTAGCTGATGCGATTTAGTTCGTTGGGATGGGTTCCAGATGGTTGGTAAGTATGGAGAGAGTGGCATGTAAGCGCCAACCATGCAGGGTCCTACTTCTAGAGATGTAATTACATACGGAGTATCGACCTCTCTCACCCTCGTCCCTCCGCTGCTTTCTACATCCGTGTGGTATTTCATACATACAATACAATACAATAATGTCCCCCTCCCTGAATACAGTTACCTACGGTATCCTTACCCAAACCCACAACCCGTAATCCGTAATCCGTGCAGCGCAATGCAGTGGTAGGGAAGGCGCGGTTGCGGGTTTGGGCGGGGATAAGGCTAGTAACGAGCACGGGGATTGGGCTAATGAGAGCGGGGGTGGAAGTAAGGTTTTAGAGAACTGGACGAAAGGGGTTAGACCATGATTGATTGACTAGTCTAGTCATGGTTTCGGGCGTTTTCTGATTGGTTGGGAGGAGTGGGAGTCGCATTGTAATGAATCCCTTTTCTAGTGGCTTCGTTCAATGAGTGATATGGACCTGTGAGGCATCTTCAATTCGCAGCTGTGCAAATGGTTCCGACGATGGATATCACGGTGGCAAAACGGGGGAGCGAGTCAACATACACGATATCCCCCAAACCATCCATAACATTTCCAACCCCCTCGTCAGAACCAGGGCTGAACCCCCCGTCACAAGTTCACAACAGCACCGAAAGTCTTGGCGTCGTCCGATGCAACGAACGTAAGCTGCCTGCCTATGCGGAAACGTCAACAGCGGGTAGAAATTCCGAACCACTCCAATGCAATGTACATACATAGTCCAACTCTGTACGACCCTCGGTACCGGCCGATAGACCGCATCCCCTCCTAACTCCAGCTCCAATCTCGCAGAAAAAAAAACGTCGCATCTGCGTCGCTGAGAGTCATTAATCTCCCGCGCCGATGCGATGCTTGTCTTACCAATGCCTGCAGCTAGCCATGCGTAGTCAATGTCAATGACTTGGACTTGTTGAGAAACTCTGTGGCCTGCCTCGGAAAGTTAAAAAGTGGGGAAACTGGACTATGGTACCACTGTCAGTGGCAGCCGCCAACCCCTCTGCAATTGATTCTTTTGTAAGTCACGTAAACAAAAAGTAATGATTGTTGAGTTTTTGGGACTGGGGCCCGTGGTCATTGATATTGTCATTGTCATTTGATTCTGAGTGCCAAGCCTGCCTACTGGCACAATTGTTTACCTCCCCATTCGGCATAAGCTTTTCAAATGCAGACGTCCCGGTCTTGATCCGTGTCACATGTTCATTTGACCAATTCCGTCGAATTGACATGACTGTACATGGAACCAAGAAAGATTTTGAGATAGGAAAAAAATATTTGTGCTCCTTTGAAAGGGCGGGTATCCTGTTTGCCCCATGTTCCTATTCCGATTACCCCTAATGTGATCCATGTGAACATCTCCACTTTCGAAATCGAACGTCTAGCTATTGCCGTCCCCAAAATATACGCACTAAATTGCTATACATCCCATAGGTGAAGCTAGTAGTTGATGTAACACAAGATCGTTTGTGAAAAATAATAAGAATACAATAAAGAAGTGAAATCATAACACGCAGAGCTCAGCCACAAGCTCAAGTTGGTGTCTCGTTAACAATCGTAGCCATGACGGCATGCGTCTATTTCTCTCAAGATTTTAGGTCCGCACAACCTCTTTCGGTAAGGGGATGCAGACTCGTTGGATCCGGCTGGTGCAGATAGCTCAACAATGGGAGCGGAGATTGGTCTCAGGCGTCATATTTACGCTTCTCTCCACTGGCTGCAATGGCCAGAGCGTCGAGGCCGTACGATGACCCAGTTGGGTAAGCGGATGTCATGGAATAAGGGGTCGGATCAGGGTAAGTGGGAGTGTACGAATCCGTGGGAGGCATTGAAAATGTAGCAGGATCGGCCGAAAGTACTGGGTCCACTACAATTGTGTTGTTGAGCGCAGGGACAGGCATTGAGATGAGATTTGACGTCTGAAGTGGGGAAGGCTTTGGCCTTTTCGCTTGTTGTTTGTTGACCTTTTTTGCGGCGTTCTCAGATCCCTTGGCAGCGTTACGGCCGCTTTGATGGGTTCTCCGGTGCTGCTCCATGTTGTCCTTGCGGGTGAAGGCCTTGTTGCATTCAGGGCAGAAGGCGTCTTTCTTGCCCGTGTGCTTCTTTGCGTGGCGTGCAGCATGTCCCGAGGTGGTGAAATAGTCGTTGCAGCGGTATTGCTTCGCCATGGGACATGGGTAGCTGTTCTTCTTGGAACGCCCATTGGATCCTGTAGCTTGGGTTCGTGGTTCTGGGGCAGACTGTGGTGGCGGTTGCTGTTGCTGTTGGAGTGATTGCTGGTGAGTCCTGATATAGCTGGCTTGCGATGCAGCTGCAGGGTGGTAGGGGAGCGGAACGGATGCCTGAGGGACTGGAGGATATTGCGAGTTCAATTCCTTTTGGGAGGGGGGCATGTTGAAGAACGGTTGGCCGAATACGGGGGAGGGCATGTTGGCAGATGGCATGCCCTCGAAATAGAAGTCTGGAGTGATTGGTGAAGGGGTCTGCATGGTGGTAGAGTCTGAGGAATTGCTGCGGACCAGCTGAGGAGTGGGTGGAGAGCCGATTGGGGAGGATATGTAGCTGGAGGTGCGAGATCGGAGAGAGGGTGATATTGATGGCAGGCGGATGGGGAGGGCTCGCGGTACCGCACTGTCGTTGAGGAGAGAGATTCGACGACCCGAAGCGTTCTTGCCGTCCATGATTATTCTTTGAGCGGGTCACGGGCAGATTACACGCGCCTGGCCGGTGGGTTGGAATGCAGGTGCCCAGGTGGGGTTGCGACGCCAGGGCACGGGTGCACTTGAATGCGCAGTGATATGAATGGCACTGGACTGGGTGGAAGCAAAAGCTATCCGTGGACCTGTGGACAGGTACGAAGGCGGAGCAGCAGCTGTAAGCAACAGCAATGGCAGCTCAAGCAGCAACTAGCTCAGGCACCTGGAGTGGTGGCGAGGAAATTTGTAAGAGGAGGAGGGCGAGGAGGAAAAGGGAAGAAGGGATTGAAGAGCAGAAGAAAGCGTCTGTTCTTATGGCGGCGGCAGGACAGGTTTATCTCTGCGGGAGAAGGTGAATGTTTGGTAGTGGTGGCGGTGGTGCTGGTAGTGATTACGCCACAGTAATGTAATGGCAACGGCAGAGCGCGCAATGGAAGAGGTGCAGGAGGGGCTTTGTTATAATTTACGGAAAGGCTACTCGACGGCAGGCGGGGGGGAGGTAGACGGGTAGGCGGCGAGACAGTGAAAGCAATGAAAGCAGCGACAGCAGGACGGAGGCGCGTGAGAGAATTATAATAGGATAGAAGTTGTTTGGAGGATGGGGCCGAGTTGAGTGGTAGGTTGGGTGATGATGGGCGGGAGAGGGTAGCGGAGGCGACGGGCCATGATGGAAGCTTTATGGAGTAGAGTTGCAGCAGCGGCACCTGGGCAGAGAGGGCCACACCACGCACCACGGCGGCAGGGACGAGCCAGGACGAGCCAGGACGAGCAGGGACGAGCAGGTCCGACTTGCACTTGCATTCTTTTCGCTGGGCAAGGCAGCAGAAGGGGAAGGGAAGACAGAAAAGAGGGCAGGAGCAGGGCAAGGGCAAGGGCAAGGGCTGGGAGGTGTGGGTGGGCACACATCGAGGCAGGCAGGCAGGCATAGCAGGACAGGGCAGGCGCGGAGCAGGGGAGGCCCATGTCAATACCGTCGGCAAGGATCCAGGTTTCGCTGGGGAAAGAGGGAGATGCGATTCTTCGATGCACAATGCCATCGTCTCCATCTGCTGCGCGACTGCCATGCCGCACGCCCCATGCGCCCACCCACCCACACACACACAGACACACAGACACACTCAGAGACATTGCGCTCTCTCTCTCACACACACACAAACACCGCAGACACACAACTCTCACACGGCGCCAGTGGCACCCGGCCGTGCGCATTGCTGCTGCTGCTGCAAAGATCGACAATGGAAAAGGGCACCAGACACGGGAGCGAATATGACAGAGGTCACAGAACATATTGCCGTGTCATCCCTACACGGGGGTTGCACAGACACATTCACACATTTGCATCAGAGAACGGAGAGGCATAGGTAGAGGCAGAGGCAGAGGCAGAGGCAGCAGAATGCAAGGTGAATACCGGGCATACAAACACATAATAACGCCCAACCGGCCAATTCGGCCAAAACAGCCAATGTCCACAGCCGGTGTCAGGTCCGCTCAGCGCCCGTGCCCCGCCCTCAGGACACTCAGACCCTCAGACCCTCTCTGATGTTGGGCGTGTGCCCTTTGGACAATTTTCTCCATGACAGATCGCGATCGCGATGGCCTGGATGTTGTATGTTGTCCGATGTCGATGCACCTCGTTTTGTCCAGCCCTGTTTTTTCTCTGACTGCCCCCCTCACGCGCCCCGCTACTGTTTCGTTCTCATTCTTGATTTTCCCTCTCGGTGTTTTTTTTCTCCCTCATCATCGATTCAAACTCCCCGAGGGTTCCAGGATGTCATGGGCGTCTCGTCGAGAGAGCACTTTTGCAGTAACCGCAGGACGTATCTATCGCTGGCAGGCTATTACGCAGCAAAGAGCTCGCTTACGAAGAAGGCCGGGTGCATCTCTTATTGCGGGGGAGCACAACACCACAACTACACAACCACACAACCACACATCCACACATCCACACATGATGGCCGACAAAAAGGTACATGCCACCTACGGTGGTAGACAAAGTAATAGTTACGGCCACCACGGCCACCAACGAAACAGGACTTGACGAAAAGCTCAAGGATGCCCCGCGCGCTGGCGTGCACCCTTTTTTTCTTCCTCACCCTCCCACGCAGGCTTCCCGGCGGCGTCTGACCCTGATTCTCTGAGATGGGATTTGTGATGTGCTCGCCCTGCTTTTGCGACAGTGACCCCGAAATGCGTTGTTAAAAATGCCATGCCGCCGTCATTCCCCCACCGGCCAGCCCTGTTTGCCTGCCTTGCCGCTTTGGGACGGATCAGGGTCTGGGCTGCTGCTCTCTTCGAGGTTAGTGCCCCGCATCAGCAGCACCAGAGCACCACGACTTCCCTCCATCATCGAGGAAAGCGCAGCTCATCGACAATTGGGCAACGGCATGACATCACGCCTTCGCAGGGTCCCGGCCTAACCCCGTTTTTTCAACAACTCCATGTCTGATGTCCCTTTTCCTGCATCCACTCCCCACTCCACCCCCCCTACCGCCATCTGTTATGCCATCTGTTATGTAGCTTAGCCGCATCCCTCCACGCGTCACGCACTTCGAGAAAACGATCTGAGATGGATCGCGTTGATGCACCGCCAAACCTCTGATCCTCGCAACTTCTCACGAGCCCTCGCCCAGTACGCCCCCTGGCAATCCCCTTCGTCGCCAACCTTCAGTCACGCTTCCATCAGCCGCCAGCTCGATACGCGATCAAGGCTCTGACCGCAATTCCGAAAAACATGCTACTCACAGATTAATTGCTTCCCTCTTTTTCTTGCTTGGCCATGGCCAATCATCCGACCGGCTGTCGGCGCACAATCCAAGACTGAACGGCTTCGAACCGCTCCCGAACCGCCGCTCACTTGTCTATATAGGGGATTGCGTTCGGATGACGTACGCGGCTTCACGAATCGATATGCAGGGAACTGCTCCGACGCAGCGGACGCCAACCCTGATGAGGGTATTCACGACACCGACTCTCATCCAACGGCTCTCCTTTGTCCTCGAGTCGCCTCGGATTCAAAAGCCGAGGTTTCAATAACTCAGCAATTGCTCAAGCGCTCTCGGCACCTCAAGGTCTTTTTCTCAACGGGTCTGAAACACCTGCTAGTCATGCCATCTTCCGCTCATTCTACTTCACACCTACATGAATCTCAGTGATGAGCTTACGATGGTATTCATGTTTCTGTCAAGACAAGTATTCTTTTACACGCCTGCGTATAAACTGTCAGTGCTGGAAGGTTCCTCATATTGCTATGCGGTTTACCTAGTGTGCAATCCACGTGGGATCTGCAGCCATATGTCCCGCCGTTGCGGTGCCAGTGCACCAGTCCTCTCCCGCATCGCGATTGGTTGTTCTCAGGACCCTGAAAGACATCTCCAGCTGCTGTGGAACGCCTGCCCCGTGAACAGGCTTACAGACAGATTCTAACAGCCGTTTCCAGCTTCAGCTGTTGACATCGCAAAACTATTTGCTGACTTGACTACCACCAGTGGTTCCATTGACAAGTTTCTGCACTTATTGGAAACTGTTCGCTGTTCAATCAAATCGCTCGACTGATACCATATAAACTGCTCTACGAATCATTGGTCCCGCGCTTCCCTTTGCTTGAACTCGCAAACCTTCCAGCAAGTACGGGTCTGGCCCTCAAAGACCTGGAACAAGGTTTGCGGCATACTCGATGTAATGAGAACGCAACGCTTGGAGCATCTTTCAAGCTTTGTGGCTACCGAGCTATCGTGAACCCCTTCACCACCAATGACTGTCTAAACTTCCTTCGTTGCCCACGTCGGTTAAGCTCACGAGGCCTTCAGAATTAGGCTGACTTCCCACCCACCTCAGCCGTGCGTGGATTATCGCCACCAATCATATGCACACAGAAATGGTTACTGTCTTTCGGTACCAACTCCGCTGCCACTACCCCGGGATTCTGTCAAGACCCTGCGTTCCAGTCGAATTGCTTCCTTCGGAGCGCTTCCGGTACGGAAATATTCCAATTCTTCTCACTTGGAGCACTCGGAGTGTCCGATCAGTCTGTTACCTGTATTGAAGACGGAATTGAGTCCGCCATCAGCTTCGTATTCTGCACTCGGGTATAGCAATTCTAACAATGCAGGTCTGAATCATTCTAAGATCTTGGTTTCCCCTATCCTGATACCCGCATCCGCTTGTTCTTGGAAATGCTACCAGGCAGTATTTTTAGTCATGTGTCACGTCGTTCCAGGCAGTATGGAACACTCGGCATTAGAACGCTGATCCTTATCAATCTTTTCTGTCGCAAATTCGACGTCATGTATCGTGTTCCCGGATACAGACACCCTTCGGGTAGAGGACAGCGGGATACTTGGAAAAGACCAGAGTCTGGAACACTCATTTCGTATAAGTCCACATACAGGGATGCGCTATAGCACACTGCTCCCTTGACTGGCCAGAGAATATACTGGCTACCAAGCGGTACACAATTGCTAGCCTAACCGGCGTCTCTGTTCGACACCATCTCCACCTTCTTGTGCAGATCCTAGCACCTTTCTGAAATCGCCTGGGACAATGACCCAACCAATCAGTGCTCAATGATACAACTGTCGACTCAACTTGGGAAACCTCATCTCCTAGCCATACAAGTTGAGACAACAGCACACACAGGCTGACGGCAAAATTAGTCCTCATAGCAATCTCTTATCAAAGCCCATGGCTTATCCTAGGATATGCAGCGGTTAGAGGCAGCGTCGCGTCGCATGTTCGAGTCAGCTCTCCCCTCGTTCGAAAGACTGCCCTGCGTCCTCAGCCCGTGGTGGAGCAAGAGACCCTTTTCCCTGCACAGCGTCGTCCCATGTCAATCCACTAGCCTGCGATTTTGCTGTATGCGCTAACTGCCTTGGAACACTATGGGACTTTGCCAACGACCCGCTGGCGCCCTTCCACCAGACACACGTTTTTGGCTTGTGGATCCCTGATAATCGTCGGGACTGGCGATGGGATCTTCTGAGATGTTTGGTTTTTTTGGGCACGCGCTCGACGCGGGGGTTCCTCGTGAATACCTCGCTTCGACTCTGTGCTTCAGACTTCAGGGTTCCGCGGAGCGGGAGAGCTTTGATAATGACGTACAAACGGTACCTACAGAGTGGGATTTAAGGGTCTGACGAGACGATTGCGAGAATGTCTGATCCCGCGTCAATGCTCACGCTGCAAGTTATTGCCCAATTGTAGTCTTATTGGCAAATGCACTTTGCTTGCGTGAGACGGTACCAATTGCCGAGCTTGCATGCGCGTAAGAAGAAGATAGAAAGAGCGCACGCGCAATTCCTTCGAACGAACGCACGAACGAACGAACGAACGAACGAACAGCCTCGGGCGCAACGTGACAGAATGTCAGAAAGCATGACAAGAACGTTGCTTAGCAACAAGAAAACGCCTCCACTCCACCTGCACCCCTCCATCACGAGTCGTTCGCTCAGGGCAAACATCCTTCACCCTCGGAGCCCCTCCCTTATTGGCCCACCCGCCGTCCTTGCTGTGCCCAAAAATACCGTAACCGTTTCCGCGCGTTGGTCGCTCTGGTCCGGCATTTCTGTCCAGCTACCGGTCCTGTCGTCCCTGCGTCTTGAGTGGGCGGAACAATGTACCGATGTAAGAAGTATGGAGTATATATGCACCACGCCACACGATTGTTCAGAACTCCGCTCCATGGCCGTTATTTTGGTCTGCGCCTCAACGGCTATGGGATGTCTTTGTGATGGAGTGAGCGTGAAGAAAGAAGAGTCAATTGATCGTTTGCAGGTGTGTGAATGCTGTTCCCTTCGGCCTACCACCCTGTTTAAGGTGAGAGGCTAGGATCAGTCTCAACGGCTGTAGAGGCCAATTCGTGACTCATTGTATCTATGCGTACTGAAGTTTTTATTCCTGGTGACCGCCCCAGTTGGACCCACGATGATGAAAGGTACAAAAAGTGGCAAGGCAAGGAAAAGATAAAACATGGAGGAAGAGAATATTATCCTGTTTACTTGTGGAGCGAATTGTGGTTCAGAGGTGAGATTATGCTATTGGCATCAGCATTACATAGGCATGGCATGGCATAGCATGACATGATAGGAATGATGTGATGTGAGAGGAAGAATAGCTTGTGAGTCAAGTTCTACGACCGCGACGAGCTCTTCGACAGGTATTCTACCAAGTACTGTGGAAACTAGCGGGGGTAGGGGATGGGTGGGGACGCCGCCTTAACTACGTACTCAGCTCTCTTGACCCTTTTTATCTCCACGTTTTTCACGCTTTCTGTGATTCGGCTTAGGCTCGGAATGGTGTTCCGACCTCTTATATCGTGAGAAAGAGTACAGGGTTACGACGAATCTTGGAAAGAATCGCCCAGTTACGCCACCAGGAGGTTTTGGGGATACTTACCCCTCTCTCTGCGCACGCTATCGTTGTGGATGTAGGTTTTGGTGCGTGCGTACGTGCGTGCGTGTTGAAAAGGTGGGCGTTCGGTGATTAGGAGGTTTTTGGTGGGATTTGGGAGGGGTGTGCCGGGACGTCACAATGTTCACAATTTCGGATGAGGACTTTTTCTAACCTTTCGATCATTTTCCATTCATCCTGGTATTGACCTAATTCGACTTGGAGAGCACCAGGAGCGAGTCTTCGTTGGCATTCTCCCCCTCATCGGTGAAGCGTTGTATACGAAGAACTCTGTATTTATCCTTGGACGGCTTCTTGATACGGCAATACGGGAATTGGCGACTCTGATTCGTTTCGTCGGACTTCCTTGGTATATGACGTGTGGACTTCACCTACTACCTATACTTGGAGTATTATTCTAAGGGTGGCACTTTGTTCTGTGGTTCGACTTGGGGGTGGTATTTCGATTGAGCACTATCACGTAGGGGCTAAATCAATCATTACATGTTTTCTTGTCATGGTCATGCTTTTCACATATCAAACAACCAGTCTACAGGGGACAATGCACAAACCACTTTCTAGACTTGGCCTTTTTTTCGGGGGAGGTTTTTTTTTTCTCAGGTTGCAAAATTACAGGGCTGGGAATTCCGGTTTCCGTGTCCGTTTTTTTTTGTGGCGTGTCCTGGTGGCAATGGGTGTGAGTATCGCGGACGTCTGATTTGCGCGGTTCTTCGTTCCTTGGCCTAGATATGGGTATGGGTATGGGTGGAGAGAGACGGGTTTGTTGTGGCGTACTTGACTATCTGACTGGGTAGTTACCTAGGGTAATGAAGCTATGCCGTGGCATATTGTGCCGAGCTGCCATGCTCACGGGTGAAAACCACCCTGACACCGTGGAATATATGTCTGTCTTTGGGATAGTGCTGCGGAAAGAGAAGACTTGGGTGCTTGCTCGCTCGCTTGCCTTCTTGCCTGCATACAATGTTCTGGGCTGGGCCAGGATGGCGTGTGATTCAGGGATTGGGACCTGGTTCCATCATGGGTGCTGTGCTGCACAAGTTGTGGGGATTGGGTCTCACTAGGCCTCAGTTGTGAATGATTGCGGTCCCGGAATTATGACCCTGGAACTTCTATTCGAGCGCTTGGGGAGGGTTCAGAGATGCGGGGATGGTTGACTCGAGTACTGCGAGGGTAGGTTTGCATTTGAGGACCTGGCTTGTCGCTCGCCAAGGCAGGGTAAGAATGTCTAGGATTATGAGATGTGAGATTCTAATGCAGTGCTGGGGGGTGGGGGTGATTGAGGCTTCTTGGCTTCAGGGGTTTGGACGTAGGGTCTTGTGGGAGGTTTGGGAAGGGGGAGATGAGGCAGGATAGATTGGGGTGTTCAAACGGTAAGTATGATGTCATGTGTTCAATTTTATCTTGCGAAGGGGGCAAAAGAGCGTTGGTGAAGGATTTGGGAGATGTTGATTGCTTAACCTTTGCGCGTGCTGGATTAATTGGGTATGTAATGCTCCTCTGCTGCTGCTGCTGATGATGATGATGATGATGGTGATGATGGTGATGATTAAGAGATGTTTTGCACATTGAAAGAGGTTGTAAGTAGATGATTTCTTGCATCTCAGATTGATTCGCAAGTAAGTTTTCACTACGTTGCCCTGTCAGACCAAGTAGCTTGCATACCTCGTTCATGTATGAGGTAAATAAACTCTCAAGACTTTATTTCCAGATATTTCTAAAACTGCTCAAGCAAATATAGATACTACTTAAGCAGATATAGAAACTACTCAAGCAGATATAGAAACTACTCAAGCAGATATATAAACTACTCAAGCAGATGTAGACACTGCAGTTTCTCAGTAACACTAGACAGAAATCAAAACTAACCCCCTCTACTTTTCAAATTCAGTTTCATTCATTACTCTCTACTTTTGTTCAAGTCATTGCTTTTTGTCTTCTTTCATTTGTCATCATATGGATCATCTACTAATTTGGAATACGGCAGGCTATTCAACACTCAGTCACTCCTTATATCACTCTCTACGTCTCCAACTATCTCCACTCTTTCCTCCCTCACAGCTTGTCAAACGCCTTGACCGCATCCTCAGCCGTCACATGCGCGCTAGCTGGATTCGCCCCGGTCACTATCTGGCCATCCGTGATTGAAAATGCATCCCATGGGCCTGCCGGCGAGATATCTACATTCCCGTCAGTTCCCGATATATCAACTACTACCACAACACGCCAGTTTCGAGAAGCAGAGAACTTACAAGTAGCACCCGCCGTCGCCGCCGCGGCCTCGATCGTCGGCCGATCCCAGCTCTTAATCGTGTCAAGCACGCCTTCCTCCTCTTCACCTCTAGTCGTAAAACCAGTGACTTTCTTGCCGTCAATAATAGACTTCGATGTCTTGGGGTCGATGATGCCAGGGAATATGGCACCGCCATGGCATCTTGAAACAGCGTCAATGAAAAGTTGTTCTGGTATATGAGTGATTCTATGTGTTCACGGCGGAACTTACACGGCTGCAATGATTCCCCCATCAACATACATCTTCGACGCAATATCCTGCAGCCCTTTCGCGGAGGGGTAGTCGATCAGACTTGCATGTCCGGCTGAGGCGAAGAATAGTCCATACTATATCACAACATCCACTATTAATGTTCCTAATTCCCTAGTTCCACGATTTCCACTTGAGTGGCTATACGAGTCAACGAAGAGAAGAAACGCACCTTATTCGCATCGATATCCTTCGGCGAGAGCAACTTATCCAATTTACTCCGGAATTCGCTAGAGTGATCTTCCCATACTTTTTTGTCTTCTTCGGGGAGCCAATCTTTCTGGAGAGAAAGCCAGTCTGGTTGATACGTGCCTAGATATCAGTAGTAAGTATATCTTATTGCAATATGTCATATTGTTCGTGTCGAAGTTTTGAAATTCATTGGTCATGAATAAACGAACCTGTCTCGGACACCAGATCGACTTCGAAGCCCGCGGCGCGGAACACTTTGAAGGGATGCAGAGCTTCGGTGACGAAAAGACCGGTTTCTTTGCCATCCGGGTAGAGGGGTGCGTGCGCGGAGGTTATAGCAATAAGGGCTTTGCGTGGTGGGGACATGATTATTTCTAATATGTAGTAAGGTTGGTTTCAACTATTTATGTTGGTCTTTGAAGGTGGTTCGATTGAGAAATTGCAATGTCTTTTCCAATGAGGGGTTGTCGGAAGTTTTTTGTACAGGTACTTGTAGGCTCGGTGACATCTCGGGCGGGGTCCATGTACAGTGACGTCGTGCATGTTCAGCTGGGTACTCAGCAAATCGGAGAAAAGCAGAAACTGGGTTTATTGGTATCAATGGTTATTCCGTGTTGGTGGTTGGCTTGATGAGGTTTGGAGAGGAGATAGGAGGAAATGACTTACTCATGAACGCAGTCATGTGCGGGTAGTTGCTTCCGATGGACGAGGAACTGTATTACCCTCATTGAACTTGCACATGAGGATATGAGACATATATTATGGACGGTTAACCCAGGCTCATGCGGGCTTTGAAGTCCGGAAATTTGCCAGTACAAGCTTTGTTATAAAGCAGACAAAAAGGATAGGTATAGGCCTATAAAAACCAATCAGTTCCTCACAAAGGTTATTGTAGAGCTTACCTAGGTAGGCCAAAATAGTGTATTAACTTATTATTCATAATTTCTTTGAGAAAGTGAAGGGTATTGTAGGTACAATTACCTAAACTTAAAGCTCCGCAAGAGTTAGGTTTACATGCGTCTATTTCCCCATGGTTTTAGTGATACTGAACAACATGTGCCCTTAAACGAAGAGCATGTGTATGAAATCTTTGAAAGATCGCTCAACTAAGTCTAGCTTCAATTTATATTACCATACATTTAACAAAAAGTCTTTAAGTTATGCATCTAGTAAAATTATCTCTCGCCATGAGACACCTGCAGACCAATCCCGCATGCCGCTCACTAATGATTGACACGCTGCCCGCCAGGATGGCAATGGCAAATTAATTCTATCCCAAAATCGACCCCATCCCTCAATTGCACCTTCTGAGCCTCCCACAACTCTCGAAACTCCTCGCATCGATCATGCACAAATTCCATGGTGAGCAATCTCAAGTTCGTCTGCGTACCCCTTCCCTTCTGCGCATATTGGAGCCAATCCAAAAATTCAAGGTCTGGGTCGTAAACACGGAGATCTTTTAGGGTCTTCGGAAGATGCCAAACTTGGAAAGTCAATCTATCTTGACTTTTTTGATGCATTCGATCGATAGCTTGAGCTGGGAGGCCGAGCTTCTCCAGTTGGAAATCCCACAATACATGGAGGTTGACCGCAGGGTTTATATAATTTCTGAAACTAGGTTGATCGTCGTAACTGTCCGGCATGGATTTATGTTCGTACGTGTCATCCTCTATGGGGTTACCAGAATGTGCGAAATGTATATCAAGAGACTTGAGGTGTGTCTTCAACATCTGAATTTTGTTGAGCTTGTCGAAAAGCTCCACAAAAGATCCTCTCTCCTCTAAGCATAACAACGGTCTGGGTTTTCGTTCATCCTGGTCAAAGACGCCAATATCGAGCCAGTGCGTTGGCGATCGGTCGGGAAATTCGTCTTCGTCGGAGAAAAATTGGAGGTTTGAGAGTGATATGTTGAGATATTTTAGAGGATCAAACCGCCTTATAAGAGCGTACAATTCAGGGTAATACCAATCGCCCCCCTCTGACTTTAACATACGAGTACTACAACTGAGCGACAATGTTTCTACTCCGCTTGTAACGTTGCAGTGTATGGTATTCTCGCACAACGAGTCGATACAGTCAAGCTTTAGATGCTTGAGATTTGGCAGGCAGCACCAACTCCAGTCGACGAGTGAGAGGGCAGGCAAATGAAGTGTTTTGATCGAGGCTATTCCAGCTATTTGGTTCAGAATCACCTTAGGCTCTATCTCCTCATAGCCAAACAATTGGGACAAAGCTTGGTCTCTGTAGTCTTGTTGACACTGTTTAAATTCCAGTCGATACAAGTTGGGAACAATGCTGAGCAGCAGGGTCGTCCAAACATGGATTTGGTATTGTAGATATTCATCATTGATGGCCTCGATCCACTGGGGGGCATTCATCCGCGTGCATAGATAGCGTATATGATTCAGGGCTGTAGACCGCTCGTTATATGTTATCTCGTAATCTTCTCCATCATGCATTGTGCAGCCAGGAAGAGGAAGAGCGAGCTCATGGACATTCTTTGCGAGATCAGGACGGAGTAGCAAGGTTCTGCAAAGCAGAACGGCAGACGTGCAGCCATTGTAACGCGTTTCCGAGCTTACACTTAGGATTGGAGAGCGATATAATACTTCCTGGACTATGCGCTGAAATCGACGATTTGCTAGCGATAGTAATGCGAGGCTTGGGGCGTCGAGAAAGGATATAATGTGTAATAGAAGCTCCTCGGCTAGGTCTTCCAGGTTCGTCATTTGTTTCACAACGCAAGCCGTTGAATCTTATGGGTTCCAATCCCCAATAATGCCGAGTATGGATACGTATTCGAGTTGTGAAGAGATAGGAGGGTAGGGTTGTTTCTGAGTTCGTAGATGATAAATTCGTGGCACGCCCCAGGCAGGTGTGGCAGGCAAGCGCCGCCTAGGCCGAATTAGGTTGTTAACCAAAGAACCAAGCATTAGGAATTTATCTATGAATTTGTCTATTGTGGGGCATTAAAGTCCAGACAGTCGAACCTAAAATACTAATTACTTCTCAAAAAAACCCGAATTAGCAATCTTGCAGACTGCTTTTCTCTATGCATCTAACTTTTACAATAACTTGTCTATAAGATTTACCACATTATATAGCGTAAAACCTACCCTTTTATCTATCTTCCAAGAGAGATTGTGCTAGCAAATTTCCAGACTTTAAAGCCCCATGAGAATATGCTAACAACTAGAAGATTCCTACTATTTTGACTAGAAAAATCTCACATATCGATCCAACTAGAAAGCATTCATATTTTCTTGCTTGTATGTAACTGAACTACAAGACAGAACATTGAGTTCCAAGGCTTAGAATTCTAACACATTGGGCAACACGTCTTCGCGCCCAGTAAAATATATGTGCAAGTTTACCTAATTATTCCATAGCAAGGTCCCCCCTTCCCAAACATCTTCAACAAATCCTCTGCTATAACATCAGGGCGTTCCCAAGCCGCAAAATGCCCACCCCTATCATTAACACTTTCATGCACCACGGGACCTAAGACCATGTTAGCACTGTAAAGCCACCGGGTTCTCAACCAAAAAAAACTGCTTAACTCACCCAATGTCTTTCCCCAGATCTTCGGCACAACAGTCAACTCTTTCGGAAAATGCGCAAGTCCTAATTTGACATTGCCAATCCATTCTGCTGCCCTCTCTCTCCCCCGAATCATTTCGGTTGGATTATGTACTGCTTCGTAATATATCCTGATATGCGCGTTTGGACCTGCTGTACTGAACCAATAGATACTAATCCACGTCAGAATCTCATCGTCTGTCCACGGATACTCATCGGTCCAGTCGTGCAGTTTTTCGTATATCCAGGCGAGGAGTGCGACTGGCGAGTCGGCAAAGGCGTAAGATAGTGTTTGGGGTTTTGTAGATTGGAGTATGCGATATGCTTGTCCATCATTCAGGAACCAGTCACTTCGATCTATTCCCTTCCTCTCGCGGTCTGAGTACGGGGTAAGGGCGTGCTGTAGCGCGAGAGCGGGCTGGGAAGACCAAGTAGGGGCACTGGCACGGATCATGTTGATGTGCGAGGCGAGACAGCTTTTGGGATAGAGTAGTCCAATGGCCCTCGTGATGTAGAAGCCCCAGTCGCCGCCTTGGGTAACGTATTTGGAGTAGCCTAGATCGAGCATGAGTTGGTGGCAGGTTTCGGCATATTGAGAGAGGGCGAATCCTGGTTTGGAAATGCGTTGGCTGAAGCCGAAGTTGGGGAGTGAAGGGGCGACGATGTGGAAGGAAACGGAAGGATCGGATGAGAGCAATGGGAGGACTTTGGTGACTTCGATGAACGATCCGGGCCCTAGATATATGTCAGCGAACGTTATAGCAAATATTTTACAATTTGTTGTGAAATTTGGACTTCCGAGAGATAATTCACGAAATATGAGAACCAAATGCCACCAATGCATCCCTACACCTCCACTCCTTCAACCAAACTTACATCCATGAACAAACAACAACGGAACAGCCTGCTCATTTTCACTCTTTTGATGCACATAATGCACATCAACATCCCCAAATCCCTTTATAGCCACCTTTTTTCTATAATTCGGCAGCTCGTTCAATTTCGCTTCCGCTTTACGCCAATCAAACCCATCTTGCCAGTACTTTGCCAGACGCTTGACATCCGCCAGGGGAGCACCATACGTCCATTGATATTTTGTATCAAGTTCGTCTGGAAAATCCGCGTCCGCAAGTTTGCGCTTAAGTTTGTCGAGCGCGGGATCGGGGACGGAGATTGTGTATTCAGATGGGGAAGACATTGTGGAGTTAATCAATATTGTCGATATTATTGACGGAGATAGAGAAACTCAATAATCTTGAGGCTTAGGATTTATGTACACGTTGATGTGGTGAAATGTTTGCATGTTGATAATGACCTCAGGACGCATTGTTAGGATGTCGTTTGTCAGCCGTGATCATTCGCGTGTCTACCCCTCATTGACCTGGAACCCGCCCTATTGTCTACAAGTTGACATCATGAGGGCGACATCGTCTGCAATGCCCATGCTTGATTATGAATCCGCACGATATCAGATTATGGAAGTAAGCTGTAGGCAGAAACCTTCCAGTTTAAGTGAACAGTGGAATCTGACGTTTAATAAGCATAATATGTATGCTGGTAATGTGTCCTATAAATATATATTCATTTCCATACGGTTCCACAGCTTTTAATAGCATCTGTGCGAATATCGCTCTTATCTTAACATAATATTATGACTTCGCAAGATTCTCTTTGGTCTGATACTTCGCCTTTATTCAATTGTCCAGTTTCTGCCCAACATTTGTGTGCCCTGGTTAGTTACTACTTATACAATAAATATTGAAAGGCCAAATCAATCGGGCCAACATGCAAGCAAGTGCTTTTACAGAAACCCTCCTTAATGAATACATCTGTGTTGTAATACCACCTCCCACCACAGATAGTTGACAGAATCTATGGTTACAAAACGCCAGAACTCCAATCTCAAATGCATGTGATATATTTACGCCTGCCCATGTGAACACCGATTCCCGCCCTACCATTTCAAGAAGGGTATGATTAACTCCTTACCAACCAAGCCACCCAAACTATTTGTAGCCTATTGCTGTGTGCCATTCCCACTCACAGGGACAAATTGAGGCCTATCTGGTGTCGGGGACGATTTCTTTGTTGGTGGGCTCAATATTTGTGGCTTCGCACTTGGGGATAACGTCTTGATGGGAGGCCAGATTGGAGTTTCAGACATACTATGACTCGAGAATGGTCGAGCTGCATCGTGCTTTTCTGGTGCTGGCACCGGGTTTGGAAGAAGAGTCGGGGATGGTGATGGGGCTACGTGACCAAGACCGGGAGATGATGCTGGCAGTGGTGGTAGTGGCGGGGGAGAACTATGCTTCATTGGCGAAAAAGAGAGTCGCTGATGCGAGCTTGGTGGGAAGGACGAATGAGGACTGTGCGCAAGATCGAAGGAGTTGGAAATACCGTTTGTAGGGCGTGGTGAAGGAGCAGGGGAATGCTTTACAGGAGAATGTCCAGGGCCGGCAGAGGATGCAGGACGACTGAAACTGCCTCCAAATGAAGAGTTCTGATTGGCAATAAATGGGTGTGCCGCCCCATGAGGGGTTCCGTTTGACTGAGAATATGGTCGTTGCTGCATGAAAGAGCCGTGGGATGATTGTGGAGGAGAAGATGCCGGAAAGCTGGGATAGTGATGGGCGAAGAGGGATGGTGAATTTCCATTAAGATGGACTTGAGGTGATCTGTATTCAGAATCCGGTTGCCGAATACCGGGAGGGCCTGAACTTTGACCGCGAGGGGATAAACTTGGCCCATTCAACAATGGCTGGGCAGCAGGCGTTGGGCTGCCTGTAGGCTGGATAACGGCCGGTTGTTTGATTGGAATACTAACCGCTTCGAGAGGACGACGAGTAAGGTCGGAGGTGATACCGTTAGGTTGTAGGTGCTTGGTAGCATTTGGTGATGTCGAGCTAAGTCGTAATTTAAGAGGTGGCAATTTGGGAAGTTTGGCTTCCTCCTCTTTGCGTATACACCTCTTGCAGACGAAATGGAAGTCGTCACGCTCAGCGCGTTTCTCAGTGATGCCATGGCACTTGCTATGTTGCCACACATTGCATTTCTCACAAGCAATGCTGTGGGAACCGTCGTCCTATGAAGATTAGCAGAGTAGAGTGAGGAACAGAGATACCAAGGACATACAAATTTGTCTCCACCAGCGCCACAGACCTCACAATCGAAAAACCACTCGTCTTCTTGGAGCCTCTGGATCTCCTCGAGCTCTTGCTGCCTGCGCTTCATCTCTCTCACCAGGTGCCTCTCCGACAAGCGTGCATCAGAACCCCCCAATTGCTCGCTCTCTTCTTTCATCTTGCGCAATTCTTCCTCATGGAGGATACGCTTCGCCTCGCGTTCTCGGATGCGCTGCTCACGAGTTTGTCTTCGAGAATTGCTTTCCTGAAACAGTGTTAATGACGGTAAGAGAGAAGGGGGCGACCAAAAATACCTCTTCAAGTTTACGCTGCTTATCCTGCTCAGCTTTGGCCATGGCCAAATCGGCCAGACGTTTCCTCTCCTCCTCCTCTGCTTCATCGACATGTTTCTGCTTCTCAATCTTATGCGCAATCCTGCTCGAGCGCTTTGCAGTTGCGAGCTTGAGCTCGACCTCGCGTTCCTTGGCCCTCCGTGCCTCCTGGCGAGCTTTCTCTTCTGCGCGGCTTTCAATTTCTGGTATGACCTCCACCTGTAGGCGAGTAATGAGGTCCTTCTCGTTAGGATCTTTACTTTTACGCATAGAGTTGATGTAATCATGATAGTCCTCTAGTGTGATACAGAGACATTCCCACTTCATTCCGCCTAGACCATCGTCGGTGTCTTGCGCCACCTCGTCTCCACCATCATCGTTCTCAATGATACTTTCATCTGCTTCAGGAGTTGAAGGTTTGAATCGTTTACTATTCCGAGTCCCCCGAGTCTTTTTAGGTTTCGGTTTCGGTTTGGGTTTCGACGGTTCTGGCGGGGGCGGTGGATCGGTCTGACGATAAAGACGGTTGTCATCAAGAAGGATTAGCGTACGGTCCTCGCTGTCCCATCCGTAAGGCTCGATGCGCTGAGAGTGGAATATTAGCGATGTCATAAATGTCAATGCAACCACCACTTACCCAGGTTGTCTGCTCGCTATCTGTCGCGTTAAGCCTCTCCCTTATTGTATTTGGGTTGTTCAGGGTCCATAATGATAGTTGCTGCAACACCTTGATTTTTGTGACAACGTCGAAATCGTTGAACTTATTTGGGGCTTCTTCTATGCCGAAGGGGTTACGGTGTGGGGCCTTAGCCATGTACTGTCGGCGCGTGTACTCGTCAAATATATCGGGTCTGAGAGTGTGTCAGTGAGGACAACTGGGCGTGGTGAATTTGTTGGACGTACGTCAAGCCCTTAAAGGAGGAAACATGCTTAAGCAGTGCGAGACCAATTTGCGGAAGTTTTTCCGATGGCTGTGGCTTCAAACACTCGTTTTCCAGTATCTATGTACCCTTTAGAATTGTCCTGTCCAATGTAAAGTAAGCTCGACAGTGCGGCGGGGTCGTACCTCGATGTCAAAGTCCTTGTCGATCTTAAGAACATCTCCGAAAAAGTGAATATATTGAGCGAGATTGGCAAATTGCCACATGTTCCGTAACCTGCTCAAAAGGGTTGGCTCGTCAGCGGGTGAATCGGTTTCCATCTCATCACGGCCTCGTTTTCTAGAGACCATGATGGGCAAGCTGATCGCCGACGAGGGCGACGCGTGAAGAGGCGGCGGAGAGCTGGGAAACGGTCGCGGAATGGAGGAAGAAGGGTGCGATGTGGATGGGTGAGACGTTGAGTTTGCTGCAGCGTGAAGAGGACAACAGCGCAAGGAAAAGTGCAGAGTCGGGTGGGGTGAACGGGGTGGAGGTGCGGATGAAGGTGATGCGCCTGCGATGAAGCTCTTGGGGTTCGTCGCGCGTCAAAATGGCGACGCCCATCAAGGGAACAATTCCACCTGGATTAGCCTGCAATGCTAGTCCCAGACAGGACTAGCTCACAACTTACCAGCGCGCCAAGACTTGCGGCCAGCGGGCTTGACGATTCTTGGAGACCCCAGCAAATCTTCCTAGGTCGTTTGACAAGAGCAAAAGGAAAGGAAGGGATGGATCATGAATGAGATTCAGGTTGCGCAAACATCATAATCTGGCTCTGTCTGAAAACGAGTCACTGGGGACTGGAATGCAAGTTGATCACGGGGTATTCAGTCTGGCGAATAATCATGTCCCATCCCATCTAATTACCATCCTGAACGTCAGCTTGTAAACAACCTTGGGGGGTCGGTCAGCGCTTTTAACATTGGTCTAAACTATAGGGGTGCTTGCTGCATTCTGGAGCGTCTCATCGGACGTGGAAAGGTTTGCCGCAAAAGTGCCGTGCAGCGCAGAGCAGACTCAGGAGAAAGGAGATGAATCGCCGTCTGTCACGTCTGTCACGTCTGTTACATGCTTGTGCCTTTCATCTTCCGAGCTTGCCAGATGATGCCATTGATGCCACTCAGGGTACCTGCGCCCCCCTTCGTACGTGCTTAGGCAGTGGATTGCAATGTCCATGCTGCACGTAACTGGGTGGACTGTGGCACTGCGGCAGTGCGGCTGTGGCCTGGGGGCTAAAAATATGCTGTTGGACAAACCACCAGCGAACGGGCTGCAACTTGTCCCTTGAAGGCTTAATCGTCAGCCAGCCCTAGGGCTAAATCGTACTGGGCACAACACCCTTGGCCCGGTGCTTGGCCGCTTTTCGTTCCGACTTACTTGCGAATTTGGGGACGCGCATCTCGTACATGTAGCTCCCTCAGCTCTTCTCCGAGTGAAGCAAACTCCAACACCAACACCACTTACCACCACGGCCCCTCGCACACTCCACACGGCGACCCCAGGGTTCACGCCACAATTGACAAATCGTTATTTCGCGCAGCGCCCCTCTCGCCCACCGCGTTCCCTTTTTCCCCCGCAACTATTGTTCCCGCGCCCGCTATCACTAACCCCCGAATGCCCGCACATCCCCGAGAGCTGACCAGATGAAGAGTGGCATATAACGCCGGAGCGCTACGAGTTCCAATGTCCTCCTCCGATCCAAACTACCCCCGGAGCAACAACCATCAGTCAATACCGCTCCAAGATCTCCATCGCCCGCCTGACGAACATGAACACTATGCGCCGGGCGAGGCGCAGCAACACAGGAGGACTCTCAGCGATAGAGGACGCAACCTACTCAGGCAGACCGAGTCGATAGCCACGGGGCAACATTGGAATCCACAATATGCGCCTATAGCAGAGTCATCGCCCAGTCCGACGCGGATGGGCTCCCGGCCTTCGCTGAACACTTCGCACCCATCCGCTCAAGCAAGAAGGACAAATGCCGAAGATGGAGAATACTCGCCCATCGAGGATGTGGGAGCTTTCCAGGCCGCCATTGGCTTCTCAGGCTTAGGCTTCCAGAGCGACTATTCACCGCCTACCTTCACCCCAATGTCCTCGAGATCCTCAGAGCAACAACTCCAACAACTCCAACAACCACCATATGGCCAATACAGCGATCCGTATGGCCCCCGAGGCCCCTCCGAAGACAACGGCTACTTCTCCCCCGTCGCATACGACGATACGGCACGATTGACTGACGAGCGTAATCTGCAACCCATGAGCGGCGTGCCCATCACCCCAACCCAGGACCGATCCAGCTTCCACAGTGTGCGCTTTCTGAGCCCCAACGCCCCTTCCAATCCCAGCTCCAGGCTTGGCGACGATCCTGCCAGCGTGGAAGCTGCTGCTGGAAGTCATCGTATGTCTACGGGCCGCAAGCGGTCGCTCTCGCCTGCCGACGTGTCTCCGCTCCATCGGGCAGGAACCATTGTGCGAAACATGTCCCAGCGAGTCGTCAACATCAGCCATGACCCTGAAGTCACCGAACGAACCATGCGCCGCAAGTCCTCCTTGCGCCATGCTCGATTGCAAGAACCTCCATCGTTTCCTGCCCTACCTGAGTATCTACACGACGACGCTTCTACCCCGGCATCTCCCATTGAGAAACCCCCGTCGATAACCCATGACCGGAGGCCCAGCGCTCAATGGCAACCTCCGCCGAACCCATTGCGTGGTAGAGCACTGGGAATTTTCGCTCCCGACAATAAGATCAGAATGTGGCTTTGTGACTTGCTAGTTCTTCCTTGGATTGAGCCATCACTTCTAGTTCTCATCATTGTTCAAACCATTCTCTTGGCCGTTGATGCAAGTCAAAGTGTGAAGATTGATGAACGACGAAAGGTCTGGGGTTCGAACATTGATTATGCTCTTCTTGGCTTGTTCATCATCTACACGATTGAGATAGTCATTCGTGTTATTGTGTCAGGTTTCATCATCAACCCTGTCGAATATAGTACTATCAGTCGTCAGATCAGCCTCCGTGCAGCTGTCTTGAACAAAGCTCGAACTCTCTTCGCCCCTCAGCGACAGACCCCTCAAGCACAAGCAACATCAGACCTCGATCCTCAGCAGCCTTCTGTGCTCCGGACATTCACAACAGCCCAAATCACTCCCGCCATTGGCCCAGGAGACTCAAGACAGCAACAGCGGATACGACTCGCACATAGAGCCTACCTGCGCCATTCCTTCAATAGGACTGACTTCCTTGCTGTCACATCCTTTTGGATTGCTTTCATTCTAAGTCTCCTCGGCCTGGAATACGATCGCCACATCTACATATTTCGGATGTTGAGCTGTTTACGAATCATTCGTCTTCTTAATCTAACCAGCGGGACATCGGTAAGTGCACGACTGTCTCTTAGCGTACATGTTACTGACTGCCATCCAGGTAATTCTACGGAGTTTGAAGAAAGCCGCGCCCCTTTTGCTCAACGTTGCCTTCTTGATCAGCTTCTTTTGGCTCCTTTTTGCAGTAGTCGGCATTCAGGCCTTCAAGTCGAGTTTTAGGAGGAAGTGTGTCTGGTTTGATCCCCTTGGCGGAAACAACAACTATACTACGGAACAATTCTGCGGGGGTCACCTCGTTAGAGACCCTATCACAAACGGCTTAATCAAGGCTCCATATAAACCAGCACGGGGTAATTCGTCAGGTGCCGCGAAAGGGTTTCTTTGCCCCCTCAATTCTATCTGCATGGAAATGGAAAATCCATACAATGGCACTCAAAGCTTCGACAACATCTTCCAGTCCTTGGAACTGGTCTTCGTCATCATGTCCTCCAATACTTGGTCTGACTTGCTCTACACTATTGCCGACAGCGACTACCTAGTTGGCGCTCTCTACTTTGCAGTTGGAATTCTTATTCTCAGTCTTTGGTTGATATCGCTCCTTATCGCCGTCATCACTTCGTCCCTTCAGATCATCCGTGAGGAAAGCAGTAAGAGCGCGTTTACTGGAGAAGACATCGTTGACGAGGAAACGGACGAGCTACAAAAGCAGCGTGTGAGTCCACTGAAAAAACTATACGACAAAACTGCGTGGATCTGGGTTGTTGTCATTGCTTATGGTCTGATGTGCCAGTGCTTCCGCAGCGCTACCATGAGCAACAATCGTGCAAACTTCATTGAACTATCCGAGACAGGGGTTACACTGATTTTGCTTGCTGAGATCATTATACGCTTTGCTGTTGACTGGAGACATTTTTTCCATAGCAAACGCAATTTGGTTGATCTTCTCATTGCCATTGTCACTACCGTTATACAGATCCCAGCCGTCAAACAATCCCATGGAGGCCAGGCATATCTGTGGCTGACGGTTTTCCAAATCCTCCGAATCTATCGAGTTGTTCTTGCGGTTCCCATGACGAGAGATCTCATTGTAAGTCAAATCCCCATGCCGTTCAAAACTATACTGACCCCCCGAATAGATGACCGTTCTTGGAAATGTTGGGGGTTTACTCAATCTCATCCTCTTCGTCTTCTTGCTCACGTTTTTGGCGTCCATTTTTGCATCTCAGCTTTTCAGAGGCGAAATTCCGAATAAAATCGACGATGAGACAACGCAGATCTCGTTCTTCACCATCTACAACTCCTTCCTTGGCATGTATCAGATTCTATCTAGCGAAGGATGGACCACAATCATGTACAATGTTACATCTTCACAGAAGCAGCATGGGTCCGCCTGGATAGGAGCCGCTTTCTGTATCTTGTGGTTCATTTTTGCCAATCTCATTGTGTTGAATATGTTTATCGCAGTCATTCAAGAGAATTTCGACGTATCAGAAGACGTAAAACGCCTGCAGCAAGTGAAAGCATTTCTCCAAAAGAAGGAACAAGGCCTAAATTCGTCTTATGGAAACCTGTCCCTATCCTCGATTTTCAAACTCGGCCAGGCCAATCGCAAGGACCCTCTTGATTATGGTTCCGCTGCAGCTGAAATGTTGCTTAAAGATGCTGTCGTCCAGGACTTTCTCGACGAAAGAGATGACGTAGCAAGTCCTCATATTGACGAACCTCGGCCTGGTATTCGGCCTGCGCCAACAGTTGTCGGTTCAGGGACACTGTCTACATTCTGGCAACGTCTTGCTCGCCGAATCGGCAATCGCGAGCCAAATCCCTTCTATGCCCCTCTAGATTTTAGTCGCGCGTATGAGGATTTGGATCCAAGGCGAATGGCCAAGGAAGTAGTCGATGCAACCGAGAAGCGCAAAAAGGCTCAGAGAGACTATCTGCGGACGCACCCAAACTACAACGTCTCACTGTTCATGTTCAGACCACATAATCCCATTCGCAAGATATGCCAAAGGATCGTTGGGCCTGGTCGCGGGAAAGATCGCATTGAAGGCGTGGCGCCTTCTGTTCCTGTATGGTATGCCTTCTCAGCCTTCATCTACGCTGCAATCATTGCCATGGTTCTTTTGGCCTGCGTCACGACTCCTCTTTACCAAAGAACCTACTTCAAGACACACGCGTTCAGCGTGAAAAATTGGTTCGTGTTCACGGACATGGGGTTCGCGGTCCTGTTCACAATCGAAGCTACGATCAAAGTTATTGCGGATGGATTCTTTTTTACACCCAACGCCTACTTCAGAGGGTCATGGGGCTTCATAGATGGTGTAGTGCTCATTACGCTTTGGGTCAATGTTGCAACTTCACTGTATAACGAAGGCCAGGTCACAAGGACTGTGGGTGCTTTCAAAGCGCTCAGAGCTTTGCGATTGCTCAATATCAGCGACAGCGCTCGCGACCACTTTCATTCCGTCATTGTTCGCGGCTGGTGGAAAATCATCTCTGCCATTGCGGTCTCGCTTAGCTTGCTCTTACCATTTGCCATATATGGACTTAACCTATTTGTCGGCCGGCTCAAATTTTGTAATGACGGCGACTCTGGCATATTCGACCTGAACGACTGTGTCAACGAGTATCTCAGTACACCCTTTGAATGGGAGGTGCTAGCACCCCGCCAGGCGGCTAATCCATACTACGATTTCGATAACTTCGGGAACTCGCTTTTTATACTATTCCAGATTGTGTCTCAAGAAGGATGGACCGATGTCATGTGGGCGGGACAAAGCATCACGGGAGTGTTCAAACAGCCTTCAGACTTTGCTTCCCAGGGGAACGCTATGTTCTTCATCATCTTCAATTTGCTCGGTGCTGTTTTCGTGTTGACGCTATTTGTTTCTGTCTTCATGCGCAACTACACTGAACAGACGGGGGTTGCATTCCTCACGACGGATCAGCGCTCTTGGCTGGAACTTCGCAAATTGCTTCGACAGGTGTCTCCCTCCAAGCGACCGTCGGTGGGGCAAAAGAGAGAAACCTGGGAAGAGTGGTGCTATCGACGTGCTGTCCGGAAGACTGGGGGGTGGCAAAGGTTTGTAACCGGGCTTCTGATTCTTCATCTAATCCTTCTATGTCTTGAATGGTACCCAGGCTATGACATCTGGGAAAAGATCCGAGGTAAGTTTTTTATTCCTGGTGATGATCAACGTCGACTCACACAGCGTTAGATTGGCTTTTCCTGTTTCTCACAATACTCTTCATGGCCAATGTGGTCATCCGCATCATTGGCCTCAGCTGGCACAGATTCCGAAGAAGCTCTTGGGATGTCTTCTCCATTCTGGCAGTGTCCGGCACGTTCGTCACGTCCATCCTGGTACTCTCGAATCTGAAGCAGCGCGTTTTCATCCAGGTCCATAAGCTCTGTCTGGTATCGATTGCGCTCCTCCTCATTCCCCGAAACAATCAACTGGATCAACTCTTCAAAACGGCAGCAGCGAGTTTAGCAGCCATATCGAACTTGCTCGCGACGTGGCTTGTGCTGTTTCTGGTCTATGCCATTGCACTGACACAGACATTTGGGTTGACGAGGTTTGGGCCGAACGAGACAGGGAACGTCAACTTTCGAAATGTGCCCAAGGCACTCATTCTCTTGTTTCGAACCAGCGTGGGAGAAGGATGGAATGAAATCATGGAAGACTTTGCCAACGTGGATAAGCCCTTTTGCACGGACGGAGAGAGGTACTTTGATAGCGATTGCGGAAGTCCCGAATGGGCACGAGCGCTGTTCATCACATGGAACATCCTGAGTATGTACATCTTCGTTAACCTGTTTGTCTCGTTGATATACGAGAGCTTCAGTTATGTCTACCAGCGGAGCAGTGGATTGTCAGTCATCAGCCGAGAAGAGATTCGACGATTCAAACAAGCATGGGCAGAATTCGACCCCAACGGCACGGGCTTCATCTCCCGGGAACAATTCCCCCGCTTGCTAGGAGAATTATCTGGCATCTTCGAGATGCGCATCTACGATGGGGATTTTACAGTTGGTCGACTGATTGAGGAATGCAGCTCGACACAGCGAAGACTATCGGAGCTTCCTGTGCAGGGCCGTGATCAGGTGCCAGAGATCGACATTGAGAAGCTGAACCGGGCACTGTCCCAACTGCCAATTGGTGAGAGCCGGCGGCGAAGAGCACGGATGAATACATTCTACGAAGAAGTGCTCGTGTCCAGCGACCCGGACCGAGGAATCTCATTTACGTCGCTCCTCATGATCTTGGCTCACCACAAAGTGATCAACGACAGCAAGAGTCTGAGACTGGAAGAGTTCTTGCGTCGCCGCGCTCGACTACAGCGTGTGAATGAAGCAGTGCGGCGGAACGTGGTGATTGGCTTCTTCGACACGCTGTACTGGTCTCGGCGGTTCCGACGAGCAATGGAGCAGAAGCAGTCGGGGCGGATGACGGCGGTGCCTCAGTTCACGGTACCGGAGATTTTTGTGGACGACGAAGACATCACAGATGCACAAAGAGGGCAGCAGTCTGCAATTGGCAGCCCTCTGTTCACGCCGGTGGACCTACGGCCGATGGACAACAGCGAATGGCGGGCGTCAGGCAGCGATGCGCCGGCACCCTCACCACCGGCAGACATGACATTACGCAGTCGAGCGAACTCGATCCAAGCGACACCACAACATTCACCAACACGGCCGTCCCCATTGTCACCAACTCGAACGTCGCCGCAAATGTCTGCATATGCAGGGCCAGGAGGAGACTGGCAGTTTGCGTCAGCGCTGAGCCGGCCTCCAAGTCCTCTGGATGTGGCTGGCGACACTCGAGACAGCCGTAGCCGAGCGAACAGCGCCGTTAGCGCGGCGGATGTTTTGGAAGTGCTTGACAATTCAGCGTGGGGCGAGAGTATCCGACGGAGCTTCACACAGCGACGATCAGGCGGGCGATGAGGGGCGGTTTCTGAAGATGAATGAAGACGAAGCAGAGGTAATGACGAATTGGCCATTCCATTGTAGGAAATGGCGTCATGTGATGGGGGGACGGAAGTCACGAAAAGGGAACTAGAAGGGACGATGGACGTCTCAATATGGACGATGAATGAGTTACGAAACATGTCAAGGCCCACCGACCGGCAATGGGGAAAGGGGATTCTGGATGGAAAGACGGCAATTGCGGGTGGATACCTATTACCTAGTGGAAAGATATTTTGGGAGTGCCAAAAAGATTGAGAAGATGTTTCGACGACCGGGTACATAGCATGATACAGTGACAAGGAGAGAGAGAGAGCGGGCGCGGATGTTGAGGAGAGCGACGGATGCATGTTGAAGAAATCGGAGGGTCGGTACGAAGAGGGTGTAGCGCAGGGCTCTTTAATGTTTTGGGGGGGCATAGTGGTTACAGGAAGGGTCGCATTGATGTCTGGCATGGGTGTAGGAGAGCGTCCATCAGTCACAGATGTGACACGAGGGACGAGCAACAGGCGCGTGTGTGCGCGCATGGAGGGGCATGCATGCATGCATGGCACGCAGTCGCATGGCGGAAGAGAGAGAGACACACACAACACAACAGAACAATGCGGTGGAGAAAGGCATGTGGAAGAAAGTTAGTGAGAGGGTTGGATGGGCTGGACTGGACTGGGCTGAATTGGATTGGGTGGATGATTGGATTGAACTAGGATGGGGAGGTGGTGAAGGAGGAGGACCGCGGAGGAGGTGGATTGTTTTATGGTTTGGTTCTGATCAGGGGTAGCATAGCGACGGCGCAGTTGAATTGGGTGCTAGAGAAATGGACCTATCGTTCGCTATATGCCAGATGAGTTTGTTGTTGAGGACTTCACATGGTTTTCTAATAAGAAAACAAAATCTGCAAGTTGGAGGGGACTGAGGCATGATTGGGAAAGGGAAGATGGGGATGCACGCGTCTACAGCGGACCACTGTAGCGGACCAGGGTGCGGGAATGCGGGCTGCAGGTAACTACTAGCAGAGGGCTAGCGATAAGAGAGAGGCGCGCAGAGAGTCAGAGGGGTAGAGAGATAGAGAGGCAGAGAGGGAGTGACACGGAGAGCAGATTCAGGAGAGTCAGTTGGAAGAGGTTCAACGGTGGTGGGGTGGTGGTGGTGGCTGATGGCTGATGGGGTTTGGCAATGGTGAAACGCGGTCGAGTGCATCAAGTGCGTCGTCGAGTGCATTTCAAGGGCAAACCAAGGGCAACTAAGTGGGCTCAGACAGCTTGGCCGGACACGGACCGGGGGCTGTTGACACGTTGGGACAGGCGGGGACAGGCTGAGACAGACGCGACCCTTTCTCTTTTTTGCTGAGAGAGGTCTTCTCCTGCTAGCCAGACTCTCTCCTTGCACTGTGCGGCGTCCATTGCGTGTATTGTATGTGTGTCCAGCCCATGTACGAGCATACGACGCTTTGAACCATGGATCGGGTATAGATGGGATAATGACTGTCCACAGATGGGTACTCAATCAGGTACATGATGATGAGGAGGAGGAGGAGGAGGAGTACAGATGGAAATCAACGGACTGCGAAAATAGCATCAGCATCAGCAACAATATTGCTATGATATATTCAACTTCCATTATTGACATCATCACAATCACCATCACAATCACCATCACGTATCACCACCTTCTTATTTCCCTCCTTCTCCTCGCCTACGGTGCAATGCACTGGCCAGACAGGCACCGACTTGACTGGTCCCTCTGTCCGTGGTCCGCCCATTCTCTGACATTGGCTCCGTATCCTCGTACCAGCACGGCAGGGTTGTTGAGTTTGGTGGTGCCTGGTGGTGCCTGGTTCGGTTCCTGTTCTGTGCCTTCTGCGGCTTGCCCTTGTTTCCCGCTCGTCGATCAGACACGCCAAACGGCCACCCCCCCGGCTGCCCCTCGCCTGCCCGCTCCTGCCCGCTCCTGCCTGCCACCAACTCTGTCACACGGCGACGCCTTCCTCGTCCTGGAACACGCTCCTGCCTCCGAACCCTCCAAACCCTCCAAACCCTCCCACGACCCTTCTTCTTCAGGTCGACCGGGGTGCCGCCCTGATCCCATATTACGACCGACGGCCCACCCCTTCACCCTCGGGTTTAAATTATTTTACTTCTATTCTCCTCCTTCACTCTACACTCTACACCCTACTCTCTACTCTCTCTCTCTCTTCACCATACCTTTTCTCTGGTTATCAAGTGTAGTAGTCGTCCTGGAGACCTTACCTAACCTTCTCTTCACTACCACCACACATTATTTTTCCCATCCCCCCCATTTCTACCCTTAGTCTGCTTTTCCCTTCCGGTAAAGGCCCGAACACACAAACAGACTTTATCTTCTTGTTCCCTGTTGAGACATACGGGATCCCCGTTGCCCCAGCCTACCTCAACACACTAGAGTGCTTTTGAGAAGCCCGTCCACGTCACCTGCCTGGTCTTTTATCATCATCATCACCATCATCATCACACATTGCTCTGCAGTCCTCGAAATTCCTCAATCCGAAACCACTCTCGCTCACCTACCCCTTCATCCCGACTTTTGCCCGCCGCGCGGACAATTGCATCTGCACGCCACATTCGCTCAACAAACCAAACACCAACCCGCTTGTCTCTCTTTTAAACGAGCAGCCGTCCTCGACAATATCTAATCACCTTACTTCAAACCTTCTCAACACCACCCTTACCACCACCGTCAAAATGGTCTCTCCCGTTCGCCAGAACCGTTTCCAGTCCTTCACTCCCCTCCGCAATGGCACTCACTCTCTCCGTCGTCTCAAGACTGCCTTCTCCCCTACCCGCTCCATGAGGTCCGCTTCCCCCAGCTCCTCCACTGGCACTACCTCACCCTTGACTCGCACCGCTTCCCCGGATTCCCACCGTTCCGTCTCCAGCACCCACAGCATCCGCCACCTCCTTATGCTCCGACGGAAACCCAGCGTCCTCGACCTTGAGATGGAGGAGGAGAAGCACCTCTTCGGTCACGAGCTTGAGATGTTGGAGCCCAGGCCTTCCACCACCGGCCACGTCGAGGTCGGCATCTTCGAAGTCCTCAACGGAAAGTTCTAAACAACTGCTCCATTCTCATAGCTGCCGTCACGAGTATTTACGAGTTCCGAGGGGGAGAGGCGTTTCCTACTGCAATAGGGGGATTTTGATTTAGTTCCTTTCAAAGAGACGCAGATTCGAGCACGACGATTTAATAATATAGTTCCTCTACTCTACTGTACTTTCCTCTCTGGCGTCTAACTGGTTGGTCCTTTGCGACGACGATTTTCATGTACATTTTCACTTCTATCTACCCTTGAACGCTCGCGAGTACCAAACAGGGGGAGCAGGCTACATGCAGGGTCCACGGCGACCTTGTGACCTCCCTTCGAGCCGATTATTTACTTTCTCTTCCCTTTTTTTTTTCCTTTATGTTGCTGATGTGGTCGTGTGTGTGTGGATTGGATGGCTTGGGGAATATATACCCGGATTCGGAATGGATGGAGATGGAAATAGGAAGTTGAAAAGATTTTTCTAGCTTTTTTTATTTTATTTTGGTGATGAGGGGATGGATATGAAAATACAGTTTTCTCTACCACTTTGACGTCTTTGATTTGAATGAGTGCAGCTAACATTGTTGACCGCTCTTATCGCGATTGACAGTCATGTTTCCATTCTCTAAAAAATATATTGTGCAAACCCCTTCCGACTATGATACGCAGTTCTTGCCCTTTCGCATTCGACAAACTGTATCTCAACATCGGCAGCGGCTCAACAAAGCGACTCTCCGGCCTCCCCCGGCACCACACTTGCCCGTCCACGCATACGCATACTGAATACGCATACAGCGTGACAACAGCTTGACGGCATTGTACAACGTATTTACAAGCATAGACCCAGGACATCAAACGAGCCTTGGGTTGGGGAAGATCCTAGTACAGACTGTGTATAGCATGAAGGGCATGTACTGCTATATAAGTCAATCTGTAACTACACTACCTAGGCAGCCAGGTAGGCAGCCAGGTAGGCAGCCAGGTAGGTAGATAGGTAGGTAAGTAGGTAAGTAGGTAGGTAGGTAGGGCAACTGGGTATTTGGTACATTGAAAGATGGCCGAGAAGATCAAAGTGCCTGTTTCCCCTTTCCTTCTTTCCTTCCTTCCTTCTTTCCTTCCTTCCTTCTTTCCTTCCTTCCTTCTTTCTTCCAGGGTAGGAGTATGTTCCGTGACCTACGTATATGTATATTTTGCTGCATGAGCTATATCGAGGGATGGGACCCCCAGGATCCTGATGGGATAACCCACGTTTGTACCTGCGGTAGCCCCGAAACAAACCCAAAAAATTAATAAAAAAAACAACTGAACCCAAAAAGGAAATGGGAAAGGGGAGCGAGGCGAGCAGGGAATGGGGAGTGGGGAATGGGGAATGGGAATTTCCTTCGAGAAAGAATTCATCATGTGCTATTTTGGATCGATTTTTTTTCCCCCAAGGTTTGTTTGGTTTCTCTCTCTCTCTCTCTGTTTTCGTTTTTTCTTCCTTCTTTCTTTCTTTGCGGGGTTTTTTTTTAATTTCTATTTTTGGTCGGCCTTGGCTTGTCTTTGGTCTCTGGTCCCTCCTTCCCCCACCCTCGGTCAACCTTGCGTCATCTGTCCTTGTGCTAATTTTTTTTTTAACTTTTGCGTTCAATTTCATTTCAATTTCTGTAATTCAACCAATCATAAATGAATAGCACGGAATTCAAGCGGATTACGGTGATTTGCATGTTCAGACTTTTTTTTAATGGGGTGGGGGGAGTCTTCTACTTTTGGATCACGGTGTAGAAATGGGGGCTGAGAGAGAGACAGAGGTAGTCGACCTCGGAAGCGAATACAAATAACACGATGGATGATGGACGGATGGGGAAAGTTACACGCACGCACGTACGTAGACACTCGGAATGAATTGATTGGATTGGAATGGGGGCACGTCATGACCCCAAGAAGGAAAAGGGCGAGAGGATACCCATTCATCCTACTTTGAAATCCTACCTGCCCCATCCACCCTTTGCAATGTCCGGACGAGGCTGTGATGGAATCGCACGCCTCTTCCTCCCTTCAGCCTCATTCATCATCGCCATCTTCCATCGTCCCCTGCCATCCTCCATCGTCGTCGTGGAAGGCGAAAGGAAGAACAATGTCTCTCGCTTATCTAATTAGAACATGTGATGATGTCGCTAGAACACAGCGTAACTGCAATTTCCTCTCCTTATCATTACCGATATCACGTCCGCTCACGTCCGCTCATGTCACGTCACGTTACGAAGATGCTTAGTAGCTGGTGGGCGGAATCTATCTGGTTGGCGAAATTGGAGGGGTTGCGTCGGTCGGTTGGGTCCTTGTAGTTGGTTAGCTAGACTTGGAGGTCTCTGGTCGGCGGCGGCGGCGTACCGAGGCAAGGCACACACAGGTACCAAGTACCTATGCTATGAAATGAAATGAAATGAGATAGCAAAGGACGAATGAAATCAAGACCCTCGAGTATCGGTGAATTTTCCCAAAATCCAGGGATATCTGGTTGCTGTTTTTCCGCGCGCATATTGAGAGCTCGAAGCTGTGAGTAGTAAGGCGGGCGCGGGCGCGGAGATAGTTCAGCTAGGCCCGCGCGGGGTCGTTTTCTTCTTTCCTTTCTTGGTACTGACTGCCATCTGGAACCGAACCAGGTCAAAAGCTCCCAGCGACCCGTGTTCTGGAATGAATCCTTTCTTTGCGAGACAGTTCTCCCCGAGAGGAGTGGCGGCGGAGAAGGTACAGGAACGGGTTGGTTTGATCTGACTGAGCAGATTTGTATTGATTAATGGATTAATGAAGGACTCGCTCTAATGTCTTTTTTCTGTTTTTTTTGCGAGATTCCAAGACGGACGCTCTGCGGTCCAATCTTACCTTGTCAGCTGTAATTATCTTCCTCTGCGCACATGATGGAATGGGGATGGACGATGCTGGAGTAGATCATAATCATTCTTCGCATCTCGCATCTCATGCTTTGCTGGTATTGGTGGGATCTCGCGGCCTATTTTCTCTAATCTGTGGTTCCAGCGTAATTTCGCACAAGATGAGATGGAAAGGGATTAACATGTTTGGACACTACGGCAGCGATCTTTTTTAGTGAACCGTTGTCTTTACACGTTTGAAATTGCGCGATCAGATTGAGATCACGCCGTTAATTTCTGGTATCGATAACTATCCATGGATTCCCCAAAACCAGGGTTCAATCCTAGGTCCCACGCCACCTTTCTCTTCCACGCTCCACTGACTCGCAACGTTTTGTTTAGTTTAATTACGGCAGGACTGACGAACGTGGAACTCGCGCGACCCTAAGTTTTCTTTCTCTTCTCTGCATATTCCAATCTTCCAATTTATCTTGCAACTATGCAATATCCTTTCCGCCTGTCTATCGTAGCGCCCGCCCGTTTGTCCAGTCCCAGTCCCAAATACCAAGCTCCTGGAACCCAATCAATCCTTTCGTTTCCCAACTACATACAATGTGCCTAAATCATGTGCTGCTCCATAAATTCCAATGTCATAATTCTCACCGCTTCCTGAAAAGGGAGCTGTTCGTTCGCTTCGTAAATAGCGGGCGGACATGTAGCCCCACCCCACGCACTCTCCCGTAATTCAATCAACCTCATCGACGCCGATAATGTCCTTGTGCCAAAAACAACCATTCTCCATATCAATATTCTAAATTTCCCTCGCCCCACAAATCAATTCAGCATGCAATCAAATTGTAGCAGAACCAAGCCCGCATGGCTCAGGTAGGTAGCCTTCGAGCTCTTGTATTGGAGATCTGGCGTATTCTAACAACTGGACAGGGGTAGAGCGTGTCACTAGTAACTTCGGTGGTTATGACAAGGTCATCAGTTCGAATCTGATTGTGGGCATTCTTTTTTGCTGGTAGTAGGGCGGTGAGGCTTTTTTTGAAAAGAAATAGAGGGAATTGACGACCCTGGCGTCGAGTGGGGGAGCACGTATGCTACTCTTCCGCCCTTCTTTTTAGGATTAATCCCTGTTGGCGTCTTCTACGATGGAATATCGAACTCTGATATCCTTCATTCACTCTCAAATTGAATGCCCGTAACCCCTAACTTCTCTCAATTTTGATATGTATTGCACGAATCCGAACATCCTGGCACTCATTGTCGGTATGCAATCGGGATCTAAAAAACAGGCTGGTCAATCTCAGATTCAGGCGTATTTGGTATCGTAAATGGTGTCGATGCCCCAGACCATGAACTAGTACTTGCTGAATGTATCGTATTCAAAGTATCCGACGTTGATGGCGTGGGGCTTAGCGAGTACAGAGCTTCGTAATCAGGAGCCAGCTCCATTGAGTACTCTCTTGGACGATACAGCGGCAGCGGATCATCCTCAATGTCGTCGTCTATCAGAAAACCTCGAGCTCTCAACTCCTGAACTGGAATCTTGGGAACAATATCCAGGGGGTAACTTGATCGGATGGTAAATTTCTGGCCCGTTTCGACGAGTCGGACGCCCACTGCAATAGTCATGGCATATCGGCGGGTTATCGTGTAGGTCTTGAAAGTGGGAACGCATTCGTTGTCGTCGACTAAACGGAAGTTGGAGGTGAGTTTAACGGGAACATCGAAAGAGATTGGGAGATCCATGTTTTGTTTCGAAACACAGGTAACGTGCTTCGCTAAGACATCTTCGGGCTGTGTACATGAACTCCCACACATGACGGTCGTGTATGTCGATATGGAGATATTCAGTGTATCTACTACGCACTCGGGCTGATCGCTGTTGTACGCGTTCGATAAGGACAACAAGAGTGGGATGTGCTGTCCAGCAGCTACTTTCTCTGGGAAGTGTAACGTTGGAACGATGCAAGGATTGTTCTTGTTATCTTTCGATTTCCTGAAGAATTTGTCTTTTGCTGTCCTCTTTCCTTCCGATGGTTTCCAGCTTTGAGCGTACATGACTCTGGTTGTGATTTTTGGTTCGAGGGTTGCATCTGGTGGGCTAGGGGGTTGATAAGCCAAATATTGGGTGGTTTTTCGTGTATCTGTAGGTCCTTGCAGCCTCGCCTGGATGTAGTATGAGATGGTGGCCTTTCCGCCGGGGAGATTCGTATGGATCGTGACGGAAGGCGGTAGCGGATGAGGATTTTTCAGATACTTCGATCCATGAGCCCATTTCGAGTAAGAGGCTTCGGTCAGCTTGGGGAAAGTGTATTCAAAATTCCACGAGTATTTGTTGGCTGTTAACACAGTGCTTGAGACTAAACTCTGCTCGATGTTGAAAAGTCGGACCTGTTCCTCATACTCTCTTCGATTGTTCCCTGGTTCGGTCCCATTCCCCGAGACATAGATCGGTCTGGATGTTTTGGTAATGACTGCTCCCACAAAGTGAACCTTCAATTCTTTGACCTGTACATCATCCTCTAGGATAAGATCCACTCTCCCCTTGACTTGATCCCCCTGGCGATATACCTTTGATGCATCGCCATCAACGATGACCCGGAAATTCGGTGAGGAAGACATCTTGATGACTTATATGGGAAACACGAAACGCATGTAGAAAATTCAAAGAATCTTGATAGAAACCCAACCCAACCAAGCTTTTGTTGCAACGCAGGAGTAGAATAAAAGTAGCGTCCAGGGTCAAAATGCAGGGTCCGTACCAGCATACATATACCGCAGACGACAGTGAATTCTAGAATTGATCGGCCGCGCACCGCCAGGCACGCTTATCGCAACTATCGTTTGGATTGGAGGAGAACGTTTGCCGGGGCAGTCAGCCCCGCTAAGCAACGTGGGATTCCATGATACAGGAAGGTCAGGTTAAACGAGGTCTTGGGAGACGGCCCAGAAGTCGAACATATTGCTTGCACTCAGCATGTGGGTGTGCTGTGTGGGCCAGGTCACACAATACTCCGTGTTGGCGTCCTGTTTGCCCAAATCCCATGGGACGATGCGGGGGAAGACGAACACAGCTCAGGTTTTTTTCTCCTCCCTGGTTGAGGCCAGCAGGCACTTCGTGGCGACATCCGTGGGAACTCTCTCCCATTGTTCCGTTTCACTAACAAAGATACACATGCACACTACTGTGGCGCCTTGGGCGTTGGCTGCTATCATCGGGCAGGCGTCGAACTTTCAATACGGTTCCAGCGAAGACATTCCGGAGCCAGGTTTGACTAATTCCAGGCACACAAAGGAATTATCAGGGCTCAGCACCCCGCGAGCGCTGAAAGGTGAACTGCAAGCCAAGCTGAGTTGCGGTCTTGGCTATACCGGGAAGCGCAGGTCTGGATCCTTTCCGGCTTTTCGTTGCTTCTGCCCGGTGAGGCTGAAGGATGAAGTGCATCTACGCAAGCCCCCCAGCATCGATATCTCGCTTCTCAATGGGGATTGTTCTTGAGTGTTTAAGGCATTGAAGGCACCGTTGTTGTACAGGACTGACTGAATGTAGTTGAGATGGAAGGTTACCCAAAAGTGCCCCACCTGGGGTTAGCATGACCAGGACCTCGGTAAAAACTGGAGAAATTCTGGGTCTAACATAGTCCACATACGGAACCTCGTCTCGAGCTTCATTCATTGCCAACATTCATCCGAGCTCATACAATAGTGTCTTAGATGGCACTCTAAGTTGTTTCGATATCGGACTGCAGCGGAAGCAAACCCGAGGGTCGGCGGGAGCATATTTTTTAAGGACGCATTTCTGTATTGCTCTCGCACAGCTCTCCTCGACCTTTTACGGGTTTCGAGCCGACGGAGCGGGATCGCCCTAGCGACACCGTGCTTTGCTTTCCGGTGGAACCTCTGCCGGAACAAGATCATGTGGAGAGCTAGAAAACATGTCGGGGTGCCTTCTTGGTTGCCAACAGTCCTAAGCTTTGTTGGTTTCCCATCGTGGATTATCAGCCTAGCTTAATACCGTCTTGTGCGTGCGAATTGTACCTGTCCGAGTACGGAACTCATCAGAACGATCGGATTGATGGGCCGTGTATGTAGCGGCAGTTGAGAAATATTTTGAGTGAATTGTACTTGAAGGTGAGCGAGTTGAAGCCTTCCAAGGTTGGATTATTTGATACTTCTTGGCATGTAAAATTCCATATCGGGAAGCAATGCGGTAGCAAATGCGCTCGGCCTCGTTATCGTCACTCGTATCAATGTGATCAACCTTTACGATCAGAAAATTCTAGTCCAACATTGTCGAAAGATGTTGCATTTGCTCAATGAAAAGGTGAACATGTCAGTTGCCAAGCCTCATCCCCAAACGACGCGCTCTAACGCGTTCGCTTGGACTGCTCCATCAACCACGCCCCGACTCTCCGCAAAGGCAATCTGACAATCTTTTCCCACTCGATCCTACACAACTTTAAGACAAAATGCCAGCAAGAAAGAGCAATGTGTCAGCCGTCTCCCCCGAAGAGTCTTCAAAATCCGTAACAAAGGAGGATGGTCTCAGCGTTGAGGTACATACCATATCTGCTCTCTCAAAACTTTATGCGACTAACCACCTCAGGATCTCAATCTTCCCAAATCAATGGTCCAGCGACTCGCAAAGGGTGTACTGCCACCTAACACACAAATACAGAAAGATGCACTTCTCGCCATGTCCAAAAGCGCGACCGTCTTCGTAAACTACCTCACATCTTAGTGCGTGCAGACTCCACCAGCGATCACCACTTTGCACAATGCATGGCTGACAAGGCATAATAGCGCCGCCGATATGGCAGCACGGAGCGGCAAGAAAACCGTAATGCCCAAAGACATCTTCGATTCCCTACAAGAGCTCGAATTCAATGGATTTGTCCCGAGATTGGAGGCCGAAGTGGATAAATTCACATCGATCAGAGCCACCAAACGCAATTCGTACCGAAAGAAGATTCGCGAGGAGAAAAAGGCAGGGACGGGCAAGGATGACAGCGAGACGAGTTCACGTGCCATTAACGGCAACGGGGCAGACGATGATTCTCCGCCTACAAAGCGAGCGAAGAGGTCCAGCGCTGATAATGGAGATAATGCGAGCGCGTCGGAAGATGAAGGAGATGTGGATGAGACATTGGATGATGTGGACCAAGAAGATGAGGAGGTAGAGGATGACGAAGTGGAAGAGGAAGTTGCAGAAGAGGGGTTGACAGAGGATCCGATTGAAGAACGGGAGAACGAGCCGTCTGATGACGACATGGTGGATGGCGACGAGAGTGATTAGGGTCCGACACCGAAGTCGAATACAGATGCATGGAATGGCGTTGGGTTGGAGTCAGGCATAGGGTCACTATATCCACTTGGCTGGTTACCATAAACATGGTATTGTTCACAGATTTCAATCTATAAACTCTGGAGACGAGGCCGTAACTAACGGACCTCGAGATTCGTTTCACTACTTGTGTTAAGGCATTCGAAATTCGCTCAGCCTCGTAATATGTCCCCATGGCTTATTATGCCTTTAACTAACGCCACGGATATGCCTTTGCAAACGTCTTAGTCCACCCAAAAGGCTTGTTACCACGCAGCACTTGTAGCAGCGCCTTCGGACTCGCAGTTTTACAACCCCGACATTGCCACGTTCCTTATCAACGACGTTTCGCAGGGACTGTCGAGTCTAATGGATCGCCATATCGAGCTATATCCGAGTTACTACCTGACAAGTGCCGTGACAATGCACCTTGAACTCACTTTTTATCATAGCCCCCTTGTCAATGATGCTTTCCCATGATCGGTGTTCCTCTTCTTTTGCTCTGGTGTTCTTCCATTCCCAACCCGGCTGATCTTCCTGTTTGTTCCATTGATAACCCGTTTCTTGATCTGTGTGCGAAACTCCAGGAGCCAAGGGTGGTACTGCGGAGGCGTGCACCCGCTTTCCATTCGCATTCAAGGTACCTGGTACCCCAGCCATGCTGCCGAAGCTGTCAGCACGGTTAGTTTGGGGGGGACCATGCGAGTCCGGAGGAGAGAGTTCAGCGTTGCGGTCGAGAATTGCGTTGGCCGCATTACGCGGGGTGGAGGGCTGGTTGGCTTCGTCTGGGAACATGTTGTCATCGTCGTCGTCGATACCACCAATATCGGGCGAGGAGTGCATGGTAGAGTCACCGTCGGCGTCTAATTTCACTCTCAGCTTTTTATACATGGGCTCGTTGAGGGGTGCGAAAGATGAGAGAGATGAAGACATCATGGCGGGGTGAGAGTGGTGGTTACCTGACATGGCGGATGAGAGGATATTCTGGAGCTGATTGTGTTTCCGTGGATGCTTTCAATCTACAGGTGATCCTGAATAATTACTGGGTAGTGCAAGGTCAGCCCAGTAGCCAGCTGGAGGCAACAATGAATCAACAATGTCTAGTGAATGTCGACCGCGGGACTGGCCGAGCTATCCACATGGGCCGTGCGTTATCTAATCCATAAGAAGTATAGCTCCCGCCGCTGCAGCTGTGATTCCATCTTAAGCGAGACCTGCGACGTCCCGCTCAGTTGCCCCCCCCTCCACCGTCGCTCCCCGCCATCACTCACGTCAACTGGTCTTCCAAATTCAAAGTAATCCACGATCACGTTTTTCGACATTAGCCTGACGTAAATATCTCAAATGTCCTTCAAGAATGCTGTCCCTGACGCTTGGGATGATGACTGGGAAAACGTAGCCGATGTAGGTTGCTATGGAATCCTCCAAAAGTCACGAGCATGTCTCGCTGACGCTGAGCTAGAAGCCAGAAAACGACAATGAAAGGAATGTGCCCAGTGATGCCCTCAAAACATCAAAAGCAGAACGTAAAGCCAAGCACGCAGAGAGAAATCGCGAGTTATGGGAGTCGGCGTATGTCTTGTTGAGCGCCAATACATATTACCCACTAACGCTTTTGTATAAGGGAAAACCCCAATCCTGTCTTCCTCCCTCGTGGCCAGGAAACCGCACCATTTCAGTCTTCCTTTAAACCTAACGTTACAGTCCTCAGCCGTAAACCAAAACCGCAGGTCCTCTCACGCAATGATCCCACCACTGGTTTGGCAGCTTTAAACATAGAAGATGATGATGATAGTGAAGAGGAACGGCGCAAGGAGGCCGAGAAATCTTTTGCCGAAAGACAAGCTCGTGCCGAAAAAGAGCGAGAAGAGAAATTGCGCAAGTATCAAGAAGCCCGTGAGAAAATATTTGGCTCGCCGGCACCTAGCTCAGGGGATTCTCGCAACGCATCTCCCAAGCCTACAGCAAGAGGTCGAGGCCGAGGAAGAGGGGGTAGGGATAGCCAGCGGTCAAGTAACGAGCAATCGCCTGCTCGTTCCACTGTCGCAGGAAGGCAATTATACGACCCATCTTATTCAGCAAAGCCAGGATATGTTCAGAAGAAGGATTCCAGCACCAGTCGGCCAGGAACACCGAGCGAGCAAAGACTACCGATTCGTGAGCCTCGCGGGCCTCAGAGTGGTCGAGGGTTTGCTCCCAGGGGCAATCACTTAAATTCAGGCGTTTGATACTCCCCACATGTCCCGCATGGCTGTTGCCCATAAAGTCCCACCACATGCACATTCCGCGATTACGCTCCAACCCCAGTAACTTGGAAGGTTTTTAAAGTATTAGGAACTGTGGCGAACCAGATCTCTTGAATTTGCACGCCATTCGTACTATCTTCTGGATTCATTCCAGTGCGCTTAGAGTTATGCAGTGCGCCATCTCTGGTTCGCTCGCGGGACGAGCAGCAAGGGCAACAGCAAAGGCAATGATGGCGGCCCGTGAAGCTAAGCCTTGTCCTATTAACAACACAATTCAAAAATGGTCATGTGTTTCCATGGACGAAATATTCGACGACCGTTGTTAATCCATCGCATTCGATTCTTGCACAACAAGGTACCCAATAAACACGTCGACTCAAAATACCAGAGCAAACATCGTGGTTTTCTGTTACTACTACCTGATCTTGTGAGCGTTCCGCTTCTCATCACTCTACGGCATCTGCCACTTCTTTCCTTTCTCGGCTTTCACGTTTATACTGTTGGTATTCTGGAATGCTCCATATGTCGCCCAAGTTCCTTGCATTCGGCATCCCCTCAGACAAAAATGTTTGATTGCACTTCACGCATTTGACACGATCTATGGCACCATAGGAGCAATGTTACATGGACCTGGCTTCACTGAGCTTTTAAAGTCTCTCGGTCTCGCCCTACATTTAAGAAGTTGCCAGCCTCTCGTTAGGTATCTCGTTCTCATTTATTTATGAGTATATCACCAGTCGTTACTAAGCAACTCAACACATCCAAGTCAATATGATGGATTCGAAGAAAGCCATTGCTGTTCTGGCTTTCAGCCTTGGAGCCGGAGCCGTTGCTCTCCCACAAATCAAGCCAGTCCTTGCTCCAGCGATTTTGGCAGCTCCGTCGCTCCCCATTGCTACGCCTCCCGTCCCTATTGCGTTTGGCACAACCACTCAAGCTAGTATGTGCGTCCGTTTCCATTGAGCAAGTTCACTTACTTACTTCAAATCAGGCGGGCCAGGTGCCACAGTCTCTGCTGGCGGTGGTGTTGGTATAAATTCCCCGGTTGGTGGTCTTTTAGGTGAACCATTTGATTGTACTGATCATATCTGAACTATTCGCTGACTATAAAAGGCTCCGTTTCTAAACCGAGCGGACTCCCTACTGTGAACAGCCTTCCTCTATCTCTGCCAGCAGTCGATGCTCTACCCATCCCTGCTCTTCCTGTCCCCGCTCTCCCTGTTCCTAACCTTCCCATTCCCAATCTTCCTGTTCCTAACCTTCCCATTCCCAATCTTCCTATCCCCAATCTTCCTGTTCCTAACCTTCCCATTCCCAATCTTCCTGTTCCCAATCTTCCAATCCCAGGGGTGCCAGCGATTCCTAATGATATCTTGAGTGAACTCTCGTCTGGTGACCAGAGTGCAGCAATCAAGAAAATCTGTGAGCTTGGCACTACTGTTCTCTCCGTGATCCTTGGAGTGCTGTCCAATGGACTTGGAATTTCGCTACCAAAGCTTCCCATCGACATTCCTCTGCCATTAACGAAGCGCCAGCTTGGTGGAGTCGGTAGCATTCTCCCTATTCCTACTCCTATTAGTGAGTTTCTCTAATCCGAGCCTCTATGTTGAGCCCAAACTTATTGTAATAGCTGGATCTTCTGGGGGTCTTCTCGGTTCTTTGCCAATCGTTGGTGGAGGTGGTGAGTGTACCCAAATACATCATGTTCCTTCTTCACTCGAGCTTGTACAAATACAAATCCAACCAGCTCACAACAGTTCATGGACGTTGAGTGCTCTACAAGCGGGCTCAATCGGCACTTGGGCCGTTGATTTGGGCATTTGCTCTCTCTCAACATGGCCTGAAGACATACTCCTACTTTACTTCAATCTGAATATAGATGACTGACCTTACATACAGCTAACCCAGTAGCATCTCTTCCAGTTATTGGCTCAGTCTTAGGTGGAGCGAGTGGTTCAGGCAGCTGTAAGTTTGTCTTTACATTCAAGCAATCTTGTATTGGAAAAGTGGTCTAACCATTTGGTCTAGCAAGCCCTCTTGCCCCTGTCACAAACGCTGTCGGCTCGCTTCCCGTCGTTGGCTCAGTCGTAGGCGGAGCCACCAATTCTTTGCCGCTGCCCGGCCTTTCTGGTGCTGGAAATCCCCTTGGTGCAGTTACTGGTGCTGTCGGTGGAGCCGTTGGTACTGTCACGAACGCTGCTGCAGGTGTTCCGGTAAGAAAACATTTGAATACGATTGCAAGACAAGATTTATACTGATTGATTTCAGGCTGTCGGAGGCATAGTGAATACTGCGTTGAACACTGTCGGTCAGACCACGAGCAATCTGCCTCTCGTCGGAGGTCTCATTCCAGCGTTAGACCCTGCCCCTCTCAATGGCGTAGGTTCTCTCACTTCCATATGGATGTATACGCGCTAATGGTGATTAAGATTCCCGGATCCGACCCAGTTGGTGCTCTGTCCGTCAGTATCATTGCTACTCTTCTTTCACTCCTTAAAAAGGATCCACTTTCCCTCTTCGGAGGACTTGGTGGAGGACTCCCCGCACTGCCCATCCCAGCTCTCGTGAAGCGGGATGCCCCCCACCTTTCCGAACGTGAACTTGAGGAACGTATTCAGATGAAGCGCCAGCTCAATCTTCCTTCCTTATCCTCGGGCATTTCTGGTGTCGGTGTCGGCTCTTTACCTCTTAGCGGAATTCCAGGTGAGTGCTCTTCGCTGTCATGGCAAACTATTCTGACCGCATATTCCAGGCGTCAATCCCGACCTTGCTGCTCTCATCGGTGGCATTGCAAAGAACATTGCTATTCCAGGAGGTAATGGCCTTGGCTCCGTCACTGGCAACATTCTTGGCGTCCTTAACGGCGTAGTCCCGAACTTCTTATTCAAACTCCCAGTTGTCCACGACTCTGTTCCCACCTTCGGTGTTCTACAGCTTCTGTCTTCTATTAACCCCGCCAAGTTCAGCGCTTTGGGCAGCCTTACCAATCTCGGAGCGCTCCAGCAGGCGACTTCTGCACTCCCAGCCGCGGATCTTGCGTTCATCAAGGGTCTTCCCTCAAGCCCTGATCCTAACAATCTTATCACCACCATCACCACTCTTACCGACAATATTCTGAGTCTGCCTGGCAATGTTGGTAACCTTAAGGCTGCTACCGCTGCCCTATCTCTTAAGAACCTCGGACTTGCCGTTCCAGGGTTGTAGGGAATCAATTGTTCTAACATTGAGCGAAGAAAACGAAGTCAATGGCGGCGGGGAATCTTACGGGCATCTTTTTGCTCGGACTTGAAGTTTCTTTGGAGATGGAGAGATTGGAGAAGCATGATTGTGTTTCATATGGTCTTTGTTCAGATAGCATACCGTAGGTAATGATTGTGAGTTGCTGTTACTACAACGAAAATGGAAAGATGTTTTGGTTTCAAGCATTCTTAGACTTTTGGCATGGATAAAAAAACAGTGAGTACGTAACGTCGCGGTCACAAATCGCACCGTTTGGGGACAATCATGAGGCTTTAATCGAAGAGGGCAGAGTTCATTGATGGCAGCTAAAGTAATGGTGATAAGAATGTAGATATATACTTGAATCATAGTGCATTAACCGTGTCAGACACTGGAGTTATCCATTATCACCTGATTGATATTCCTTCAGCATATAACACGATGCGTTAAAAAACTAAGCTTTGTGTCTCACAGAAAATCTTCTGCAACTTTCCCACACGCCTTCCACAGTTTCTCTGCATTCCCATTTGCAATCCCCTCCTCCAAGTCCTTGTTATACCTACCAATTCTTCCCCAAGGAACGATGTAGCTTCCATTGAGTTCGAACGCGATATCGGGTGACCAGCCTTTGAAACCGTCATTAGTCCATTCATCTCCGACTTGAAATAGAATACAATATTTCGGGACCGCGTAACTTACCAGCATACAGTTCCGTCAAAGCTCCCATCTCTACCGGATGCATCAGAACTTTCGTCAAAGCCTTCTGGATCACCGAAGTGTGTCGCAATAACTCCGTCTGCAAATTCCCCGGATTGAAACTCTACGCTCAGTATCAGCACCGTCATCTGTGCCCCTCTTCACGACTCTCAGAAACACACATACCAAACTCAAAATTCCATCTTTGCCCCACCTCCTTGCCCCCTCAACCCCCAACATCACATTCCCCGCCTTACTCTGTCCATAAGCTTTTTCTCTCCCCAGATCTCCCCTTGCCAATCCAGTTTCTTCATCAAATAGAACCCCGCCCTTAGGCGCAACAGCATCGATGGCAAAACTAGCGGCCCATATTACTCTCACGGATCCGGTTGCTACCCCCGGAATCTGGACTGTACTTTTCAAGATCGGAAGTAGAAACTGGGTGAACAGCCACGGCGCATACACATTGACTGCTATTTGCAACTCATGTCCTTGCGCCGACACAGATCCTGCAGGCGGATTCATGACTCCTGCGTTGTTGACCAAGACATCGAGACGTGTTTCTTGAGCGAGAAATTGCTGGGCTGCTGGCTTAATGGTGGTTAGATCTGCGAGGTCGAGAGGCAGGAATTCAAGACGGCCTGTAGATGTTGGAGAGGTACGGCGAAGCTCGTCGATAGCGATGGTGGCTTTTGATGCAGAGCGGCCGGCAAGATAGAGGGTTGCGTTTTTAGAGTAGAGGATTTGGGCGAGGGAGAGGCCGATGCCTGCGTAGCCGCCGGTTATGAGGATGATCTGTTGGGTTATGAATGAGTGTTGAGGGTATGCGAACGTGGTTTAGATGTTTACCTTTCCGGTTTGATCTGGAAGATTTTTGGCGGTGAATGCTGGGCTGGGGATAAAGAATGTTTGGTCCCAGAATGAAGATAGTGTGCTGGCCATGATTGGTTCTTATTAGCGTTGCTGGATGTTAAATTGGTGAAAGAGTTGAGTATTTGTATTTCAAATTGATATGTTAAGTTGCGAAACTTATACAGGATGAGTGTGTGAACAAATTGTAGAGTCTACTAGATAGATCGATGATAGAGACTGCAGTAAAAGCCACAACGGACGATTAAGACTTCCGATACAGCATTTCTATCCAATGTTCGCCAAATGATAGCCCTACTGTGACACTTCCCCCTTTGTCGTTCCTAAACATTATAATTGGCGGATCATCACCAGCTTGGCTGAAATCGGCATGCACAAATCAGAGCACGTCCCAAAACTGACCTTTATCAGCAACAGTTGACAGAGATACCGAGTGACCGAACGAAACAACACTAAAACAAATACGAGATCGCCAACTTGCGGACGAAAAGCGGAGTAAAATGGGTATGTAAGATTAGGAGGCTTCTAAATAGAGACAGAAGTCTAAGAAATAATATGCAAAAGCCCTTGTAGCAATGAATGTGCTTGAACGCCATGTATGCAACGCCCCAAAGAAGTCTCCGTCACTTAGCCGTGACATCGGGAAAGAGAACCTGTACCATCTCATCCAATAATGTAAAAGCAAGATGTGTACTGCATTAACGTTAACTTTCGGATCAAGGGATAATGCATCACAAAACTTACTTGAGTCTCTGATTGTTCACTGTGGTGAGCAGTTTTCGACTTGCAGCATGAGCATTGCTTCTCCCTACAACGCTTGCTGCTAATTCAGGAACGAGTGTTGATAGGACGACAGCCGCCTCCTTTCTACTCTTTGCTTTATCGGCGGCTGTCCGCTCCACGCCTTGCTTCAGCTTGCCACCCGGCCACATATTACCCTTCAACGTATCCACATATCTAGACATGTTGTCTTCTGAGGTCAAACTTACAAAGTTTTCACGGACTTTCCGCTCAATGGTCCCACCAAGGAGCTGATGTAGGACCACAACGACAGCTCGCCCACGAAGCCAATTGTTCTCGCGATTCAGCTCGAAGGTTTCAAGGAAGAGATCACAAATCGGCTTAACGAAAGGTTCAAGCTCTTTGTTCTCAAAAGCGAGCAATTCAGCTTCAGCCTCAGCATCCGTATTTGGTTGTGAAATAGGGAGGACTCCAGGTGGTGCCAGGGATGAGCCGCTGACAATTGTGCCGTTGGCCGCTAATTGATTGGTTGCTGCTGATATCAAGTTTTGACCTGCGACGGACAGTTGGTCCAGTACAGGTATGTTGCCTAAGAATTCCTCCATGCCATCCGCGACGGAACTATAGATGCGAGCAACGAAGTCTCGGCCTTCAGCAGCTTGGTTTGTGTTCGGACCGGTAGGAGAGATAGCTTGTTGAGACAAAAATGAACGAAAATCTCGACTGCGACATACTGCAGGGATGAGCAGGAGGTCCTAGTTATATATTGTTAGTAGAAATTAGGAGCCCCGAGTATACTGACATACCCTTAAATACTTCTCTAACCCAAGGCGTCGCTTGTGCAGGAAGTCTTTCTGTAGCTTGAGTACCATCTGTCGCCGTGGAAGCTCCAAGTTTCGTACTTGTGGGAACTTGGCTCGCAAGCCCTTGTGTAACTCGTGAAATTCGCTATATCTTCGTGTGATCACCCAAGCTGCAGCTGGCATATGATCGCCAGCCCTTCGGCGAACTTCTATGACATCTGATACTTTGTTAGAAATGATTTAGAATTCATGGTGACTCCTCTTACATAGAGCATACTCCTTCCCATCTTCATCGGTACCAACCATAATCGACTGTATGAAGACAGTTGCTCGCCCGTACAAACTATTCTCACTTTCTTGAACGATGTATTGTTGTCGTTGCAGCTCTTTGCGTTCTATTTCGCGTTGCAAACTGGCTTTTGATTTGCGCAGGATTCTGAGTTCAGCGGCATTGTTGGTTAACTCGGCCTTTGATGTCAGCGAATCTACGATGTGTTCTTGGGCAACTAGACGCTCGACCTCAGAAGTCAATGTATCAATAGCCTCAGCAAGGCCAAGGTCACCTGGCGCAGCTTCATGAATCTCATCATCTCTGGCCTGACCCTCAGCTCCAGTGTCCTCGATTTCATCCTCAAGAAACTTCTCCTCGTCTCCGAAAAGATCGTCGTTGAACACGCCTCTAGTTTTGGGTTCCCCGATCAACCCAAGAGATGAAATACTTGGTTTCTCTTTATCTTTCCTCGGGAGCGTCATAGGGTGCGGAGAAGTGGCTCTTGGCAATTCCATGGAACCTCTCATCGAATCGTTATCTTGTGGAGAAGTCAAACCCTGATCAAAGAAGAGGGATCCTTCTGGTTCATCTCCCATGATGTCCGTCAATGCAGCGTGCATAGCATCGACGATTTTAGAATCATCTCCATTTGCTCGTGTATTGTCGCCGTCTGAATTCAAACTTGCGATCGAGTTTGCTAAGAGATCACTATCATATTCGTCGTCAAACAATGGAGCCCGCCCTGGTGCATTGCCATCCAAGGAACGGCGCGATGGTTGGTCGATATCCCTAATGGCACCTTGGCTTTTGAGATCAGAGGATGAAACAACAGCCCTACGCAAATCTGGAACTTGTAGAGCTGTTTTGGCAGCACTTTGGGATCGAGACAGTTTGGAAGGTACTGTCAGGGGCGAATCATCGAGCGTCTGAGCTATGCTGCGGGATTTGACAGGGGTTGCTTCCGTATTTGCTGCCTCATCCAATGCCAACCACTTATAATATAAGTCTGATTTCTTAAATCTTCTGAAATATGGCTCCTGCAGTTCATCATAAACAGCGGTTTGGGCTTGGAGAAGGGAGCGTCTCGCATTGTAATACTGTTCAGGGGTTGCGTTCCGCCCAGCTTTCAGGAACTGTGTGACATTTTGGAGAGCTCCTGGAAGTATTTTAAGTTCCGGTTTCGTTAGGTACGCTTCGTGTATCTGGGCTAAATCGGCTCGATCTGAATCTTTCCAAGCAGGCAAGGACCCCACCTGATCCAGAGGATCGTCGGTATCTTGTTCCAAAGGATTGCGAAAGCCATCAACAACAATCCAAAATTGTACCAGGCGCATTAAGTTTTGTCGGTCCATGAATTCCATGAAGCAAGAAAGACCAGAAGCATCATAGAGGACATCCCGTAAGGTGGCGTTCTCAAACCTGGACTTGGTTCGCCTGTGTTTTGGTTTTTCCTGCGCAGCAACTTTGGCACGAACCGACCCACCTGCGCTCAAGTTTGTAACCTTTTGATCAAGGATCCGTCTAGCATTTTCGAGTCGGCGAAGGTAGACAGGATCTTGACCTTCAATCATTGAGTCTTTGCGTAGTTGACTGGAGATTTCACTTCGGAAGCGGCGTGCATCGGCAAGAGTATTCGTCTGCTGGATTACTCGAATGAATCGTTCAAACTTACGTTCATTATCATGCGGTGCCAGGTTAGGAAATTGGACATTCTTGGGTGTTTTTGGTGATGCAGGTGTTTGCTCGTCTAATGCTGCTCGCAGCTTGCGAACTGTTTTGCGTTCTTGCAACAGTGTCCGACCCTTCAGATGTCAGCATCTATTTTATTGTTATTGTAAGAATGGAATACATAAAACATACATATCCTTCCATAAGCTGATTCCACGTGTCCGGATCTGAGAGCATTTGCATCACAGGAAACAGGATTGCACATGCTACGATCTCTTTGATTAAGACGTTCACGGCGGGACTAGTACTCATGTTCCTAGGCATAATTTTGGGAAGTAGTCTCGCGACGATGCTCCGAAGATGCTGCTGCTGTATCAACTTGGTATTTGAATACGCCAGAGATGCTGCCGGGTGCAGTTGACCCTCCTTATACTTCGCAGCAATGGCTAGATCGAGCTCTTCCGACTCCGTGATATTGCGAGACAGCTTCTTGCCACGAACCACTCGCTCTGCTTCATATGATGCCCGAAGATGATCGGTGATCATAGGCACCATTCTCGATACTGCAGTCTCAACCAGGTCCACGGCCAGTAACCGGTTACTGAACTCGCCCATCGCAGCTCGAATAGCGCGGTCAACCTCGTTCACGAATATTGGGCTCTTGCTAATATTCCCATACCAACTCTTAACAAAGTCGCGCAATATCAAGCCAAGTAATACGTCAATGCTATCCGAAACCACGAAAGAGGCGGGGTAGAGGGGTTCCATCATGTACATTGACCGCTTCGTTAATGCTTCCCTCTCGGATTTCCATTTCGCGGGTGTTATAAAAGCAACATGCTTCGCGCCGTAGTAGACATCCTCTACCTCGCCTCGCCCCTTCCGCCATACAGTTGTGAACATAAGCCATGCTTGGAGGACGAGCGTCGCGGCCGCGCCGGTGACAAAGGCATACGGGAGATAATGAAGCTTCGGCTGCCAATGGGTAAGGTAGCCCCAGGCGATGAAGGCGGCGACAGCGGCGATGATTACATCTCTACGCTTCAGGGCCATAATCGTGCGGGCAGTGCCCGAGTCGGCATCTTGGTATGGATGTTTGAGAGAGTTGAAGTTCGGAGGGGTGACGTTTGTCCATCCAATCGTGAATACCCGCACAGACCACATCTCTAAGGACCAGGGTCGGCCGGAACATCTAGGCTCCGTAAGCGAGCTCCCACGCTTGGCTTCGATTTTCCAACACCACCAAAGTCTTGTACGAGACGACACGCGATAGCCAACACCACCCACAAACCGGTCTCACTAACATCACAGGCAAAATGGTATGTGTATTCCCCGTTGTTTTATTTGCGCACATTGTCGATTCCTCAAATGTTATCTGTCAAGTCGGGAGAGAGAGGAGTGACCTCTTCGTTGCTACTCCCGCTTGGACATATCTACACTTCATTTACTATTTTATCTTGACCAATTGCTAACTCAATACGTAGTCCACCGGAAAAGTCGTACGTCACCTCTAATTCCCGATGCGCAAACTCTCGCTCGAATGTAAACTCACAACCATTGCAGAAGACCGCCCACCTGTGGAGCAAGTCCAAGGAGGATTTGAACACTCAGCTGCAGGAGCTCAAGTCGTGGGTTGCCCTGGCACATATCTAAAAAAGGAATATCGGAATGCTGACGGGTTGAAAAGCGAGTTGATCCAGCTCAGGACTAGCAAGGTCACCGGAGGAGCATCCACCAAGCTCACCCGCATTCATGATGTCAGGAAGGGCATTGCTCGCGTCCTTACCGTCATAAACGTCAACCAAAGGCAACAACTCCGCCTTTTCTACAAGGGCAAGAAGTGCGTTCAGACTATCAAAAATTAGTGGGCAAAATCTCTAACATATCTAGGTACCTCCCTCTCGACCTCCGACCCAAGCAGACCCGCGCCATTCGACGACGACTCACCAAGCACGAGGCTTCGCTCGTCACGGAGAAGCAGAAGAAGAAGCAGATTCACTTCCCTCAGCGAAAGTACGCCGTTAAGGCATAGACGTGCTTTGGGGTGTCTCTTTTCTCTTCCTTTGTCTCTCACGAAGCATTGCATTGCCGGGGTCTTTCCACCTAGCGATACACCCAATGTACCCTTACCTACTACCATCCCAAAAAAACGACTTCGAGTTTACTAGATGGTGATGGAGTGACGGATCGGATGGAGGGCATGCGGTGATTTGGGAACCGGGCGATCTCCTGGGAATCGGGTTGGCGTCCATATCAAGAAATATGACAAAAGTTCACAAATCAATTCATTCGTCTTTCGTGATATTTGCTCTTCAAAGAACTTTTTGATACGGTGCGAACTAGGCTGCACCTGTTGAGCACGTTTCGACAACGACATACACTGGTTTTTGTAAAACCTACGATGATGTCCACTCCTTGTAGGCACTCGGATCTTCCTGCCTCACTCCAATCATATCTTCACGAACCCCCAAAATACCTACTTTGCCAATCTTCACCCCATCTTCTGTCGCACCTTCAGCCTTCCATCCAGTCAACAATTTCCCCAACTCATCAATAACCTCCTGCCGATCCTCCAACAGCAGAACCACAGCATCATACCCACCAGCTCCAGGTACCACGCCACCCACGACGCCAGGAATGTTAGAGCACGCATCCAATAGTGCGGTTTGCTGAGGAGGCTCGATCGGAACTTTCGACGCCAAACTCATACGTCGAATCAATGCCCGATTCTCGTTGATAATTTTCTTCAACTTGTCATATTTATCCTCTCCATTTCCATTCGCACTCTCATCTGTCGCTAACCGCGTCAATTCCGCAGCCACAGCCTCATTCCCAGTCTGCAGCTGGTTCCAAATTGCATCAGCCTCCTCTTTATTCTCCTCCCGCCACTTGAGCACTTTCTTGACCATTCCAGGTGTCTCTGACCCACAATCTACATCGCACATTACCAACCGGAGTCCGGCGGGCATTTTAATGGCAGCTTTTCTGATCTCGGTGTCCCACTCTGGGCCTTCGACTAGTTTACGCAGCTTAGATGAGAAAGAGGGTGTGGTTGAAGATGGCAGGGCAGACAACAAGGACGGCGAGAAGCGTCGGTAGAGACAGGATCCGTAGACTGCAGATGCGATGTCGAAACCTGAGCCAACTTTTCCTTGGGCAGCACAATGGGCGGCTTGAGAGAGATTGTGCAGGATTCTCAGACTATCCTCCTTGGTGATGTCGAAGATGGAGCTCGGGAGGTAATAGGAGAGAAGGGCAGCTGTGAAGGAGGTGACAAGAGCGGCACTGGAGCCGAGACCGGTCTTGTGAGCTTCACCGAGGGTGGCATTGTAGGTGAGGAAGTTGGGGTTGGAGGCCGTAGGGGTACCTTCGTTAGAGTAGTAGGCTTGTGAGGCGATGATGGAGATTTGAGATGGGGAGATGGTGCGGGTGGGCGTATGAGCCGAGATGTATGTCAAAGCATAGGTCAAAGCGGTTTCGATGAACGGATTTCTGGGTATAGTGGAGTCGTGAGAGCTGTGGAGAGTCGTAAGTGAATATTCTGTGATAGTAGAGGATTTAAATAATGAAATTGAACAATTATATGTTATTAGAATGTTAAAAATAGGCCATTTGGATGAATGATATAATATTCTTGAAGATATGGTTGTTCAAGGCGTGTTCGTGATGTACGACATAAATGTGATGTAATGAATGCCAAGACAATCACAAAATCTCAAGGAAGCAGAAACAAAGACAGGTCGAGATAAGATAAATTGAGTGTAGAAGAACAGGGGATTACAGAGAAATGAATGAATGAACGGATGAATTTTTTTAAAAATCTGAAATAGATGTAGGTGAATGACAACTTACGCTCTTAACTGCGTCACGGCAATACCCCCCTCTGCTTCTGTCAACCGATATCCATACTCCCACTGAGCCTCTTTGAATTGTGGACTGGTCACAATAATCTCACTCAGAGTGACACCCGAAGTGCTTCGAATGGGCTCAATGTGTACATGGATACGTGCGTCAAGACCGAAGACCAACGCTGTGTAATCTCTACTCAGGACCAAGTAGCCCCCCGCAAGAAAGACTTTGCCCGGGGCTGAGACTGCGCGTGGCGATTGAGAGGCGCCAGTCATGATGCGTGCGGATCGACTAGGAAAATGGATTTAGACAAAAACAGAAAATTGGTGGCCGTGAACGCGCAGACAGACTGGTTGGTGGGAGATCTTCAGGGTCAAGGAGGCGAATTGAACTGCTGGTGTTCTTCTGGTGGATCTGAGGGGTTCATCGGGGCCAGTTGAAGTCGCGAGAACCCTGCCAAAGCCCGTGACAGGATGTACCGCACATAGACTGAGGACATGCATTTTAATTATTTCTACCTTCCAGTACTTGCAGATAGAGCAATTGCGTGTGCATCTATTCGCAATTGAGTCAGGAATGGATCGCAATTGAACATTGTCAGTTTCCCACATATATACTACGACCTCGATGGTGAGCACTCGTCCCGTGCCATCAAGGCCGGCCGGACGACAATGCTCGGTGAATACGAGGGCGCAAAAAGCCGTTAAAGTCCTTGCATCTCGATCTCGCACATGGAGATCCCTGTGTAGATTTACGCGAGTCGTAATCTGCTTCACGTGCAACGGGAGGGAGGCTTTGAAAGCAATCTCTTGCCTTGATAATGCGGCCGTTCGAGCCGTGGGGGGAAGTCAGCGCCGTTGCTCCAAAGTTCTGACGGAGGCATTGGTCCAGCAAAAAGTCAAGCTGTCATCTGCGTCGGCCGTCTCGAACCTCTTTTGTAAAGGCGCAAGGCGGGGTGCAGTTTGGTGTGTGGTTGGTGTGGTTGGTGCGGTTGCAGTTGGTGCAGATGTTGCCAGGCTGGCCATCCGCGTTGAAGCCGGTCCATTATCGTCGCAAGTGCTTTGAGTCACTCGTGGCCCGCAAAATCGGGTGTCTGCTTTCCTCCGGCACCGAATCCGCGCCTTCCGTGTCGCCGAATTGCCCAGTTCCCCATACAATACACCGTCCAACACCAAAGGGGCTGAGCACTGCGCGCTTTATCCAAGCCCAACACGGTTTAGCCCCCTGCAATTTACGACGAGAAGCTTCTTGGTGACGACTCGACCCTCAAGGCTTCCTTTTTTCTTCCACCAAGCCCTCGCGCAGGCCTGTTGTCCTGTTCTTTTCACCTTCTTGTCGCCTTAACCCCCATTTTACTTCACATTCGTCTTTACGATACCATCTGTTGTCGCTCCTTCCACACCATTGGCAGGACGACACCTAGCCAACCAACCTTCGCCCACAACCTAATTCTGCACGTTTAATATTCCCCCCTCAGCGCGTTCTTTGACGGCCATTGTCGTCAAATGAACCTGCAAACCTGCCGCACCCCGAGAATCACCGTAAGAAATACATTCCACTTTGGCTATGCCTCCCATCTTCAGTCGAACGTGTTGCTGACTCTCCTCCGTAGTCTCACCCTTCCAACTTGAAGGGCTCCTCCATCCTCTAAATGGTCTTCAAGAGCTTTCACCTCGCGCGTCAGAGTCTTGCTAAAGGCTTCACCCACGGGTACGCTCAATCAGTTGTCGCCGGTGTCTCCCAAAACAACCCCCTCGCCTCCTTCCAGCACGATCGCTTCCGCAAAGCCGGCGCGAAGCAAAATCAACATGCCTTCTCTACTACTTCTACGACTAGCGCTGTTAAGCAGGCGATAAGTCTCCTTGATCACCAGGATTCCGGCCTTGCTGCGTACTTTGCAGCATGGCAGAAACATCGCGTAGATGACAAGGACTGGTCACAATTCCAATTCCGAAAACTTATTGAGTGGAAGCCTCAATCATCGGTCTCCAAGACGAAAGTCGAAGCGAAGGATAACAATGTGGCTATTGAGGAAACCTCGGACCCGTTACCGGCGCGTGCCGGTGTCAACCGGGCATACAGCACCAGTCAGGTAGACGATTTTAGAAAGGCCGTTACCGACGAGCAATTGGAAGAGATTGCACTTGCTCAGGTGGACGAGGCGATCACACAAGAGGCGGCAAAAATAAGGGCTGCCAATGAAGCTGCTGTCCAAGCCGAGCAGGAGTTGTCACCGGCAGTGGAAGCACGTACCGAATCACCCGCCACCGTATCGGATACCCTCGTCGATTCCTCACTCTTAAGCCGTAGCGATTCGAGCATCACCGTAGACGTCGCGGAGTTGGTCGACGAATACACCCCGGAACTTCAAAGGCTCGCTGAGAAGCGTAGCTATGCCGACATTCCTGCCGTCTTTGAGTCGATGCTGCATTCTAACATCCGGCCATCTGTTCCCGCATACAATGCGCTGTTGTCCGCTGCCATCAACCTGCCCCGAGCTAAGCACCAGGTTGTTCCCAAGGCCCTGGATGTTTATTCCGACATGCTTCGCCGCCGAGTTCTACCCAACACCGAGACATATACGGCACTCATCGAACTCCTTTCCGTGCGATCCCTGGAAGTGGTCTCCATGACCCAATCATTGGAGGAAAAGCGACTGCGATATGGTGGTATGGAAGAGGAGGGTCGATTCATGCTTGGCTCAAACGAAACTGAGTATGATATCCTGTCTGAAGACGGTTCTCTTGGTATCGCAGTGAAGCTGTTTGATACCGCAATTACTTCTGATCCTAGCCGAAAACTTTCCGAGAAGACTTATCGACTGCTCGTGACAGCATGTGCCGAAGGCGAGCGTGTGGAGGACATGGTACGGATATTTGCGCATATGGAGACCAGCAATGTTACTCCGCCCGCGGATGTCTTTGTGCCAATGATCCAGACATTCGGCAAATTGGGTGATCTCAGGAGTGCTGTCGAATGTTATGATGAGTACAAGGCATTGGCAGTCTCTAGCAACAACGGAGACGTTACGGTTTCTAGGAAAGACAACGATGTTTATGCTGCTCTGGTAAAGGCTTATGCCATCTGCGATCGATTTGAGGGAGGACGGAAATTTCTTTCCAAGATTGAGGCCGGACTTGCATCCCCTGAAGAAGTGGAAATCGTTCGCGATGTGGTTAATCTGAAGGCATTCATCCCCGAGATGTTGAAGAACGAGGCTTTCCACCAGGCTTATGCGTGTGCGATCGAGGAGATCAGTCCCCAGGCACGTCATGTCGCCATGGCAGCTATCTGCATCAAGGCTGCCGACAAGAATGTAATAGACGTTGCTACCGATGCTTTCGAGGCTCTTCCCGCCGAGATGGATCTGTCTCGTCCAGCCATGGCAATGGGAGCAATGCACATCCGCAACGGAAACATTGAGGCCGCTGAGATCTTCTGGAGGATGTTGGAACTTTCTCCCACAAAACCGGATTTTGTCGAGCCTACTGCCATGCACGCCATTGCTTTGATTGGAAGCGGACACGGTGAGCGAGGTCTTCGTCATGGACGACAGATGTTCGCTCGCCTCCGCGACTCTCAAGTAGCCTCCAACCAAGCCAAGATGGAGATTGTTGAGCACATCGACGAGGCTGTCGAAGTGATTGGCCAATTCATGATGAAGCGCGGAATCATTCTTCCAGCACGCGCCAGTATGGAACTGATGTGGACGATGATTGAAAATGGCGGTTTAGTCACTCCTGTTGCCCACCACCTGCTCGCTGGCATGGGCCCTGAAGCTGTTTCTGAGCTCAGTTTCAAGGACATCACTCTTTTGATGCAGGTCCAATCCAGTATTCTTCTCGGCGCCTCAGAGATTGATGTGGCACATGCTGCTCGCTTTGCCCATTTGGTCGAGGTTATCACTTCCACTGGTGCTCCAGTCAGCAAGTCAACTGCCAATCTGGTTGAAAGAGTTCTGGTGAAGCTTGACCGTGGTGATCTCCAGCACCGATGGTACAACTACAAGCACCCCGCCCCAGAACCCATCTACTCGCCTGCCACACCTTATGGAGCATTCCCTATCCAAGCTACTGCACCAGCGCCCGCTGCACCTACATTCGAAGACTCGTATGATCCCTATGCTTCGACGACTGACATGAAGGGCTCCAACGCTATTACCGAGTTGCTCGAGAAGACACATGGCCGATCATCTTCACACCTCAATGAGGCTTTGATGAAGTTCAAGAATATGCGCCGAGCTGGCCGACATCCCCGCTTCTTCACGTACGCCAAACTGATCACTGCTGCTGCTAAGGAGGACCGCTTGAACCTTGCTCACGATATTCTTAACCTTGCCAAACAAGATGTCCCTCTACTTGCGCAATACCGAGTCGTACGCTACGGTTGGGTCACCATCTTGGATGCTATGGTCGCTGCATGCCTTACCACCGGTCAACGTGAACTCGCCGCTCAATATCATCAAGATCTGCTCGATATGGGTGCGGCTCCCACTGCTAATACCTTCGGACTTTACATTACTACTCTCAAGGAATCTACTAAGACTTTCGACGAAGCCACCGAAGCTGTCAAGATCTTCCTACGAGCCAAGTCTGAGGGTGTTGAGCCCTCTTCGTTCCTCTACAATGCGCTCATCGGTAAACTCGGAAAAGCTCGCCGTATTGACGATTGTCTCTTCTATTTCTCGGAGATGCGCAATCTCGGTATCCGTCCAACCAGTGTCACTTACGGTACCATCGTCAATGCCTTGTGCCGTGTCTCTGACGAGAAGTTCGCCGAAGAGCTATTTGAGGAGATGGAGTCGATGCCCAACTACAAGCCTCGCCCGGCCCCCTACCACAGCATGATGCAATTCTTCCTGACGACCAAGCGTGACCGTTCCAAAGTCCTTGCCTACTACCAGCGCATGGTGTCCAAGCACATCGAGCCAACGACGCATACCTACAAGCTCCTCATCGACACCCACGCCACCCTCGACCCAGTTGACATGCCCGCTGCAGAAGCCATCCTCGACAAGATTCGCTCTTCCGGTGCTGTCCCTGAGGCTGTCCACTATTCGTCGCTCATCCACGCCAAGGGTTGCGTCATGCACGACATGGCTGGTGCGCGTGCTCTCTTCGACACCGTTATGGCTGATAGTCGCATCCGACCCCAGGCCTGCCTGTACCAAGCGCTCTTCGAGTCAATGGTTGCAAATCACGAAATCGCCTCCACAGAACCCATCCTCGAGGACATGTCTCGTCGTGGTGTCGAGATGACCCCATATATTGCTAACTCTCTGATCCACGGCTGGGCGCTCACACATAACATCGATAAGGCTCGTGCCATCTATAATGCTGTCCCGGCCAACAAGCGCGAGCCTAGCACCTATGAGGCCATGACCCGCGCATACATGGCTGTTGAGGACCGTGCCAGCGCCATGTCCGTTGTCAACGAGGGTCTTTCTCGTGGTTACCCCGCCGCCGTCGCAGGCAAGATCCTCGAGCTCATAGGCGGAGGCGCTGCTCCTCGTGCCCCCGAGGTCGTCGCAGCCTAGAAGACGGTTCACTCCATCTAAACCCGAACCCCCCTTCACACACAAACACACACATCACCTCACTTTCGGATCTAGATCAGTTTTTCTTCTCCATATCTCTTTTGTAATTGCGTGCGTGCTTGCATCGTAATGTTGTTCTTCCTCGGTTACCTGCAAGTTTCTCAAACTTTCTGTTTGTTCGTCATTTCGTCACATTGTCACGGCCGCCCTCAACACAATACCAGATTTCGCCCCTGTGCATCACTAGATCGGAATTTCATCATTTCTCACTCAGAATACTTAATTCCTTTCTGGTTACTGCATGGCTGGGCCCCCCTTCTTTCTGTTTTCCTCACACACTTGGATTCTCCCTAATATCCTCTCTTGTTCTTCTTTTTTGGGTTTTCCTTTTCGCAAAAAGCCCCACATATTTTCTTCTGTACTTGCCGCATTTTCTCGCAAGCACGGTTGAATGGATGGATTTGAGCGACAGGCGTTTTTGTTTGTGTTTTCCGTTTATATGAGGGGGTCTTCCTGCCCTGGTCGGGTTTGGGATATGGAATGATATCCCTCAAACCTACACGCACATGCACACTGATACACAAACACGCACACCTTCTTGCGGTCGGTCACGGATGTTATCACGTAATGAAGACAGGAAGGATTGGAAGGGAAAGGAAGGGAAAGGAAAGAAATGAGTTGGCATAGTATTGCGTTCGATTCCTTCTTCTTATTGTTCTTCATCCAAAACAAACTTGGTGTAGTTGCGTGTACAAATACCCTGGTTATATACCATCATCTCCTCTCTAGACAGGTCGGTTGGGTTGGATTGGGCGGAAAGGAATGGAAAGGAACGGAACGGAAAGGACCGGGTTACCCGCCGCTGTCTTGTGGGCTACGAGACATATACATGGCGCGGCTTGGGTTGTGTAGATAGTGGATAGAAACCTAGCAGAACATAGCATGAATGCCAAAAAAATTGTATAATATACCTCGGTTCCATTTTGCAGATGTAGGATTAGATATCCAAAGTCCCGATAATTAGAGGCTCTGTAAATCTCACGTGAGCATTATTCACAGCGAAATTTTTTATCATCTAAGGTCAAGTCATTTGTACGAACCAAGAAAATCGATGAGTCCCACAAGGAATTGATTGTATGTCAATGCATGCTTGCACGATACATAGAGGGCTAATAAGGGTAGTACTAGAAGGTAAATAAGTTCCCTCGCATGCAGTAGTTAGGCGATCAGCTACATCTTCCCTCCGCCCTCTCCTCTTATCACCCATCCATGAACATAGGTACAAATACTCGACAAGTGAAAAGAAAATATGTCTCCCTCTCCAGGGCTCATTCGCTCGCTTCCTCTTCCTTCCTCTTCATCTCTCCCCCTCATGCAGCGTAGATGCAGCCAGCCTACTTGTACAACCAACACAGCGAACTAGAGTAATAGAGAACCAAAAAAAGACAGAAAATTGTCTAATAATCTCGACTTAACCTCCCATCGAACCAGACAGGAATTGGGGTGGAGGGAAAAAAGAAACAAAACGATATGAAAAGGAGATTCGTATGCACAGAAATATGATGAAGCGGAAATCTCGACGTCGACAAGCAATGGATGAAACTTGTTCTTGGGGGGAAATCTTGGAGTAGATAAATCGGCGTACGTAGTACTGCTGATAGAAAAGTGTCCAGGAACCAGGGTCAAATGCCCATCATTGCGGAAAGTTTAGACAGACCGAAGGTCTTGCGTGTCAAAAGTTGTGGCGTCTTTGGCCCGCAATGGCAGGCCTAGCTCAACTTCCTCGAAGGACTGGAAAACGACAAATGGTGGATAGAGAAATCTATAAGATGACGCATCGGCAACCGGCGTGGGATTCATCATCGCCATCTCTTCTTCCTCCGCCTTTGCCGGTCTTGGCATCCTCCTCATCGACAACCTCTTGAGGTTTGACAGTCATATGTACAACGTTGGGAGCCTCTGTCTGGAATCGGCATTCTGTGTAGAGGGTCAGCATGAGTGTGCAGAGATGGTGGCCAGCTCATGGAGCATCAAGCAAGATTGCACTGCCACTGTAGGAGCAGTAGCGCAATGGCAAACTGGAGAAGGACTAGAGGATGGCGATGCAGGCAATTGGTGGATTGTGCCCAGCAATCGGACAAGCCACGCCAAGGGGTTCGAGAAGTGTAGGCTTACCTTTCAGTGGCGATTTGTCGTCCAACATGCGGCCAAAGTGTATCAGTCGTATTGAGCTCGGGGCGGTGGGCCGAGGCTCCCATTCTGTTATCTGTTAGCCGCGTCCATAATGCAGGCCAAAAGGAAGTCAATGGCGCTGGCGATGACCCTTGCAACCAACGCGAGAAGGTGCAGCGAAGCGTGAAAGCAAAATACTACTGAGGCATAGTGTAGGTGAAGCGAAGGGTGGAGATTACGTACCTTCACGCCAGTCTCGCCATATCAACTCTTTCAAAGTGTAGACGCTAATGTTGTACGGGTCCATTGCCTCCACATTCACGTTGCGCTTCTTGAGATACTTCTCGTCAATCTTGTAGGGATGCCGTGCGCCCGTGGTGAGCAGCAGGGTTATTACGACGACGGGACCATTTGAATTATCTGGTTTTGTAGCAGGGGTGTCTGAGGATGGACCAATTGCTTCGGTATCGATGCGGTTCAGTTCGGCGGGAGGAGTCGGTTTTGCTGTGACGGGAGAAGCTGTGGGCGAGTCGACGGCAAGGTTGGGTTCCTGGGTTGTCCGGGTCTCTTGAGTCTGTGGCGTTGATTCCGGTATCGAGGAGGGCTCCAGGGGGGCTGCAGTTGTGGTGTTTGCCGTGGTGGGTTCTGGGACGGATGCGGGTAACGTCCTCATCTCTACGGGGCTCGTGGAAAGAGCTTCATGACCGCTACCGGGACGTGAATTCGTTTGCTGTGGAGCAGCAGGCTGTGGGAGTGTGGTGGTGGCCGCGGTGGTGGCCGTGGACGGCATGTCGGAAGTCGTCGCCATGGAAGATTGGGGATTGCGCCGACAAGACGACGGCCGACAGCGAAAGCGGCAGCGAGGTGGACAACGACAACAGGGACGAGGACGGCCGAGGTAGGAACAGATGAATGGCAGGACAATGGAGACTAATGACAAGAATGAATGGGAGGGGAGTGAAGCGTGGTTGTGTGGGGGTTCGAGGGTGCGAGGGTGCGAGAGTGTGAATGAGGAAGCATGGGGAGAGTGAAGGTGAAGGTGAAGGTGAGGTGAAGGGTGCGCAGAGGCCAGGAGTGGTGTGGTGCATTGGTGGATTGGTGGCCCAGAGACAGGGCTGGACGGGCAGGACGGGGCAGGACGGGGCAGCAACACTGAGCAACACTGAGCAACACTGCGCGACACGCTCTTTCTTTCGCCTGCCGCGTTGCCCAGCTGGGAGCCCGGGACGAAGCTTGGGGGGGCCTGTCCTCTCCTCTCCTGCCCTTCTCCTGCCCTTTTCCTGCCTCTGTCCTGCCTCTGTCCTGCCCTGGCCTTTTCTGGCCCTCACGCTCCCTCCTTCTCCGCACTCCACTGCCCCGTTTCCCCCGTTATCCCCATTATCTCCCCCCCCCCCCCCCCTCCTCTCCTCCTCTTTGCTCCTATACTCAATGTCCATGTCCGCTGACGTCTTACACTTTGACATCACCACAGCTGTCATACTGGACCTTACACATACCATGTGCTCTGTCTGTCGGTCCCCTGCAGCCCACTACTCTGCCATCTACTTGCTCCACAGAACATGCTACTCCCAAAGCTCCTCTCGCGCAGCTTTTCGCATCATCACCTTCTTCCCTACTCGACTAGCCGCTGTGTTCCTGATCAGGTTTTGAACACACCACATCCCTGCATACTAATGCTTGGTCATTGGCTCACTGCCACACGTGATCATGCGACTGTGTCAACCAGGCATATCATTATGCTGCTGGTGTCGTGGCTAGTTTTCCTCTTCCTATTTCTGTTCGTCTCCGCGACCACAAACGACCAACATCGTTTGCACGCCATCTATTCTCTGTGTCTCCTCCACAGGCTTTAGGCCACAATCAAGTCAAATACCGAGTACGGCAACTCCCACATTTTGCAACCTTGGAACGCATTTGACAAATCAAAGTAAACTTAAATAATGCCACTTGCTCTTCCCCGGTAGACTAGCCTACATCTGAAACCCTACATGTGAATCTACCTATCCACTGCTTGCGCCACAGTCTCTCGCCCTTATTTATTGAACTCGTGCTCGTCGAACCACAGCGTGTCAACGTGTCGACCAGTCTTCGCGTCCACGTTAAGATGAGCTGCCCGCTCATATCGTTTGTTCGCCTTCCATTTATCCTTGTCACCCACATCTTTGGTACCATCCCACTTGAAAATCACAGACACGTGATACTTCCTTTCCGTTACATTCTCTTCCCACGTCACTGTTCCCTCCCTCTTCTTCACCTTGTACGAGTACGTCGACTCGTGCGGCTTCGAATCATTGTTGCTAAATCACAAACCACTCAGTCGCATTCTCTCAACCACTATAAATCAAGCAAACAAGCAAGCAAGCATACCGATAGTAGACAGAAGCCGTCGCAGGTAGCCAGCCGACCTGGATGGCGTATCTTTTGACCTCGTCCAGCTCTTGTTTTCCGTTCAGCATAGGCTTGTTCTCTGGCTTCGGTGCCGCTTCAACGACTGTCGTCCCTGGTCGTGCTTGGGAGTGAGACATGGTAACGATATTGCTCAACTGACAATTTCAAGATGTAGTGCTGAATAGATAAGACTAGTTGGGGTCTTCTGGTAATTACTTGAAGGTGAAAGCAGGACCATTTATACATGTACAATCTACAGTGCATCAGCACGATATCGTGTCAGCTTTTGCCATTAACAATCCATTCACTCCTTCTCAGACTGATCAAAATGACGGTTGCTGATGGTGGTTCATGGCTTAGTGATGACCGGCACACTGGTTACTATAAAAATCACAAACAGTCAGCGATGACAACTGGAGGCACTTTGCTTTTGACATTTGGCACTCCGCTTGTTCCCTATAGTCGTACCTGTTTACCTTAACGGGCGAGAGGTTGCCAAGCCTTCTCCACTCGTTCGTACCTCTTGTGCTGCAGGAAGATTAGCCCGCTTTTGCACTCGTCATCGCTTAGACCCGGTTCATGCGTCACTCCACAACATCATCACTCCCGCCTCTGAGCTCTTGTCCAGCTTCACTCCAGAGTCAGTACCCCTTTCAACTACGCAATCGCGATTGTGAATACAACATCATGGTCCTTCAAGATCTCGACAATGCACCGCCCTCGGATGGCTACGGAGACGAGTCATCCCAGAACAGCCACGACCCATCCGGCCACCGATTCGATCCCTCCCAACTCCCGCAGCCGATTCCCATCATCGCTCCATTGCTCGGTTTTTCGGAAACAGTGACTCGCTACAAGACAGAACAAACCATCAAATATGCGGAGAAGCGGATTCGTCGGCCAATGACGCCCTCCGAGTCACGAGCCTTGGCTACCCATCTCTTCAAAATGGAACAGACCAAATCCTACTTTGCTGCTGTGGGTGCTGCCGGCGGCGTCTATAGATGGTACAATACGAGGGGTACAAACAGATACCCTTTCTATAAGCCCAAGCCCGAGGACGTCAACCCTAACAAGTTCATGTTCATCAAGGGACCCTGGGCGCAGTCCGCTCGCCAGATCTGGCGCATTTCCCTCTATACCATTGTTGCGACGGAGATGGGAAAATTGATCGGTCAAATCGTCGCTCAACCACTCGCTGCCAAGGATACAACACAAGATCCTGCTCTTGAACGCTTCTCCCAAGATCTAAAATCTGCCATGGCCAATGACACACGGATAGGACGTGATATCAAAGGAGATACCCCGGCTGAGTGGGAAAGACAACGCCAGGCACGTGCTGGTGAGCTTCCGCCTCATGCGGGTGCTCCGAAGCCTTGGGGGTGGTCTTCGCAACAGGCAGGACCAAAACCTGCCCGGAGCTCTCAAGCAGATGATGATATGTCACCCACGGCTGGGAGTGAAGACGGCTGGTCTTCTACAACCTCCAATCCTTATGGCGACTCCAATTTCTCTTCCAACGATGCCGAAGTTTCTTCGCAAAATGCAGAAGATACCAGACAGCGTGAATCGCAAAACACATGGAACAGACAGTCACGCCGTACCGCGGACGAAGATGATGAATCACCTACCGGGGGGCTTTTCCAAGAAGATGTTCAAAATCAAAATCAAAATCAAAATCAACCCAAACTAGGAGAGTCGACCTGGGAACGCTTGCGACGTGGCGGTGGTCCGCCCGCTGGCCAACGTTCCCTACCAAGAAGGCCCGAGCCATCGCATAGAGAGCAGAGGGAGGGCTCCACACTTGGGGACAGCTTCACTTTCGCGGAGACTGATGATGAGAGACGATTGGCACAGGAGAAGGCACAGCGAGAATTTGATCAGCGGATAGAAAAAGAAAGGCAAGGCAAGGATTTCAATGAGGGGAATGAGAAGCGATGGTGAAAATATCAGCAGTTCTTGGCTATCAACTTGGAACTTTGCAAATTTTGTCTATCTCAGTGATGTAAAATATAATTGTACCGCTTCTGGATGTCTTCTTCGTCATGAACAATTACTTTACCTTATCGAACTTTACTTCTGCTGGTTGACCGCCATCTTAGTAGCCTAGTAGGTATGTTATCAGCCACAGCTCTCCAAATGGGCAATTTAACTCACCGAACAGTTCTTACCCAGCAGAACGTGTTTGTTTGCACCAAGCGGCGTCTACGCGCTTCCCGTGGCAACGGTCAATTGATGTTGGATTTCCTCGCAACCAAAACACAAAACTATCAACAAACTGCTCCACAACACTCACTCACTCAATCAAAGACTACGATCTCGGCAAAGAACTAGATCATTGCACGCCCGGTGAGTTAACCTTGGAATCTTTCTTTAACTGAAGGCGCACATGCAGTCCTCCTGCCTCACTCTGACAAAGCAACTATCATACACAGGATATCACGTCCTTTCCATTTTAGTCTTACTTTTCTTACACTTTGTCCGTTTTCTTTCGCATTCCTCCTCTTCACGTCGCCATATTCGCATTATACTAAGTAATTCTAGACACCACTGCAAAGCTCAATCACTTGTTCGATATTTACATCAATATCATGGCCGTGGATATGAGTAATACTTCTGCACCGAATGAGAATGATAAAATGACAAATGAGGCGGCGAAAGAAAAGGTCGATAGCGGTACAGATCATTCACTAGATGACTTCATCGCACGACTCTCGAATATTAGCTGCGACGTCAAAATGCAGGCGGTGAATGAAGACATTCTGGCCGTCACTCTCGACGATTCAACACAATCTCAGGAAGACTCAATCACTCGACCGTCGCACTGTCTCGCTGTCTTGAGCTGCGACGCCAACGGAATACAGGCAGTACCATCTGACAACAACTCAAGTGATGAGAGTCGGCGCCCGTCGGAGCCCATTGCAAGCACTGCTCCTTCAGAGGACCCTACCGCCGATGAATATGAATTCGCCAATGATTCGTTGATGTTAGAAGCCCTTGACTTCATAGACGCTATAAAGGCAAAGAAAGCAGCTTCGAAGACTAGCTTTATTCCTACCAATGTATCTACCTTAGCGCCGCCGACTCCACCTGAGATCTCAACAGATGGGTTCTTGGAAAAGTGCGACCTTCTTTGGAAATCCAACGACGAGCCATGCCCCAGCGAACTAGAGAATATGATTAGAACCTCAACAGACGAGTTTTTGGAAGACCTGGCCCTTCTTTGGGATTCTAACAACGACTCCTGCGCCAGTGAATCAAAAGATATGAATGGAGCACCCCAAGATGACAAGATGACACCATCCCCTTTTCTTGGGCCTACGTTCGACCTGTTTCCCAATCTCCCATTAGAAATCCGTAACCGGATTTACGTCCTAGTCCTTGTTAGTGATCGGGCAATAATTCCGCATTTATGCGGTGACATTTCCACTCATGTTCAATTCCATGACCGAAACCAGGCTAATCACAATGCAATCAGCGAAGTGCTTCCAATCACAAGGGTCAGCAAGCAAATCCGTCAAGAATCCCATCCCATCTTCTACAAATGCAACACCTTCCATTGTGGACCCGATACCGCACTCTATTTCGACCATCTCTCCTACCTTGGTCGTCTGAAATGGGTCCACAAAGTCAGCTTCCCGGTGCCTATTTATCGGCATACGGCAGGTATTGATGCCCTGCCACGTGGAACGTTTGTCCCCTCTGCCGTGCAAACGCTTGCGCATCTTATGAAAGCGTACGGTCATGCTCAGGATATTGATTGGAAGAACCCGACACCTGAAGAGCTCCAACAACACCCTCTATTTGTTGGTGGCGGTCTGGAAGGGATAGGCACTTTGCTCGCGCTCCGCCAGCTCTCAACGGCGTATATCTCCACAAATGCGAGAACTTACACCTCTGGCGACATTGAAGATTTCTCTCGCCAGCTCGTGATCCGCGTTCCCACCTTGGAAATTTTCAGGATCTACCCAGGCCTCTGCTGGTTCTCAACCCTAGCCTCCGCCCTCGGAATCAAGGTCAGATTCGTCCAAGGCGGAGATGTATGCTGGATGAGCCACTCTTCAGGCTTTATATTCGAGTGGCGCAACAGTTTCCAAAAGCGCGGCACTAGCGTCGAGGAGAACGATGTTCCGGATGAGAAGCTTTGTTCGCTTGTTCACAAAAACAATATCCTCATCCGGGCAAAGAACGAGTTTCGGGAGGTTGGCAAGTTGCCGGCCTCGAAGGCGCTTTGTTATTATCGGAATTTTTGTCGGGGCGGAGGCCTGGTGTGGTTCAGGATTCCGCTTGATGGGGAGCTGTAGGACAGTGACGGGGGCTCTCTGGAGGAAACGAGCGTGGAGTCTGGAAAATACTTGGCTCTTGGTCTCTCTTCTTACTTCTCTGGGCCCTTCTGTCGTTTCTCCGGGGTTTCTTGATAACGGCTTATCATGTGGGTTTTTGGGGGCTTGGCCGCTTTTGCAATCCCATCGTATTATGTTCACGGCACTTGCGACACGTCGTTGGTAAAGGAAAATATGCATTGGGTTCGGGGTGTTTTCAGCGTAGCTCATTCTAGTGCTAGGCGTAGATAACTATGCATCTATGTCATGGAGATGCATGAGATGTTACCATGAGTGCCATATGGAGATCGAGTGACGGACCACGGTGACTCGGCGCGTATGGTCTCGAAGAGGCGGTTATGGGACAAGCTCATGGCTTTCGATAGTAAGCAAGTAGGTCTGCTCGACTACCCGGCCTACGTACTATTACATGGGCAGTAAGCATAGTAGTGTGAATTAGGCAGTTACTGATTGGGTCCTCTAGCGAGCGGTTGCTGCAGTTAGTGCTGTAGCTGCAGTACCTGTCCTTATGTATATAGCCAAAAGCAATGTTTGTGCTCTTTGTCCTGTTCTGCACTGTGTAGCTTTTTGCCCAGTACGGATTCCCCTTCCTTCTTGTGCCTGGATTTTATGTTTTGTCAAGGCCGGTCGGCAGCAGATGGCTTCTTCAATTCGGCATGAGTGGTTTCATGGTCTCTCAGTTTGTCGTCACAGGATGGATGGCTTTCACCTCTCGACACAGTTGATCTCACATATCGTGACGCTATCTACCCGCAACAGATGGCTTGTTTTCTCAGCACCAGATGAATGGATGGATGAATTTTCCAACCGACTGGGGTAGTATGGAAGGGAATCTGATAAGTAATAAGAGATGAGGTCTTTTGTTTAAGTATGGAGATAATGAAAAGGCTTTTTGAAACCATGGGTCTTTCTCAAAAGTGACACGATACATGAATTTGGGAGGGTGAGAGTCAGAATCAGAATCTACAAATCTAGAACTGGGCTGGGATGGTTGGTGTAATGTCATCATCATGGCTCTTAGTGTATTGTTTGACTTGGAAAGTTGCTGTATGTCTATGATTCCGTGCCTGTTATAAGGCTTAATCCATGGAGCTCTTCGACAAGAGTACCATAGACCTGTTCCAGGCACAACTTTAACCCGGACTTCGTAGTCCTGTTGTTTCCGCAAAGAAACAAACTGTCCACAAGTCTGAGCACCTAAGCGTGTCCGCTAAACAAATCTATGTTAATACTCTCGATTTAGAGCTTCCTTCTACTGCAACCTTGTGCCAGCCATTTGTTCCTCACCGAGTTTTCCCCGCTCACCAGTTCATCTTCATCTTAGCCTCCATCTCAGAATGGAAGTCTGGTGTACCACGAAGTTCGTTTCCTGCAAACACAACGTCAGTAAATCATTCTGTCTCCTTCCCTCCCCCAGATCCCATCCCTCAAACGCAAATAAAATAAACTCACCAACAAAAACATCCTCCCAACCAACCTCACAATCCCTACCCTCCAAAATATCCCTATGCACACCACTGGCACCCCCCAAACACGCCGGCCTCCACTCCCCCTCCCGCGTAATCTTCAGCTCCATCCCCCGCTTCACAGGTTCCGCAATCCCGAATTGGCGCCGCAGCATCTCCATCTTGAGTTTGTCCTGCGTGGCGCGCCATTGTACGAGCCGGGCTTCGAGCGGGTGGGCCGATTGTAGGGTTACGGTGTTAGCGGAGGTGTTGGAGGCGGTGAGGGCCGGACTCGTAAGACCGAGACGGGAGCGTAGAGTGTCGTGCACGCCAGGGGCGGAGGGTGCAGAGTTCTCAGGGACGGTATGCGTGGCGTGGGCTTTGGCGGGGACGATGCGGAGGGCCTGGAGGTGGGAGTGGTTAGATTATATATGAGAGGCGGTTTGGGGGTGGGGAATGGGGAGGTTTACCATTTTGGATGGTTAGTTGAAGAAAGTTTGTGAGAGTGAGCAAGGTCTTGGAGTGATGGAGTAGATGTGGTGAGGTTGGAGAGTGTCTGGAGTTGCGGCGTTGGATAGGTCGGTGGTGGTGTTGGAGCTGTTCGGAGCTCAAGGCTGCGAGTTGACGCGCCGCTCTTGGCGTCTTGGCATATGTATATTCAGTCACCCAAAGAAGAGGTGTATAAAACCATGTAGTCAAACTGATTGTTCTTAATATTTTGACTAGATACCTGAGCTTCTGGAACATTATTTTTACAACACGCTCTTACTGGAACAGTGTAAAAGCAGCATGTTTAGGAGCCATGAGGTTTGTTATTACTCACAGGCCCCCATTGAGCTATAACCATCGAATTTATCATAATGATAAACATGAACGGATAACAAATTCTCATGAGATTCCGGTTCTATAATTTAGTCTAAGTATGTTCCCACTCAACTCGTCAGATCTAGTTTTTATCAATTCATCGCAATACCTCCCCCAACGACACCCCCCAAACGGATGCCGCCACCCCCATAGCCCCCGCGCTCACCAAAGCCGCCATAAGCACATTCACAGCATTATTGTCTAATATGTCACTCCCAACTTCAACCTTCCTACTCTCATGCTGTCCATCCGCTATCTCCACCCCCGAGACTCCAGCTTCCTGCATCTTCCTCGCCGCCTTGACATTCGTCGCATTGTTTAGTCCCAAGCCCGTCGTCTTCGCAATCCCGTCTTTTCCTTCCTCGTAGCTGACAGCTTCGCTTCGGAGTTTCCCCGATTGCTTGAGGTGTAGCGGACTCGAGCTGTGGATCAAGACTTTGCGACCACCAGCTCCTTCAACGATCTTGCCAGAATGAAGATCCACGACACTCGCTTGGAACAGGGCCCCGAGTAGAGAGTCGAGAAGCGTACCACTAAAACCAGCTGCTGTAAGGGCAAGTGTGTATTGCACTCTATCCGCGAGCGTCCAACTTCTGCAGAAAGGTAACAGAATTGTCGACGTTGCGGATAATATGAAAGCTCCCAGGGCCCCGGCCACCAATCCAGTCACTGTCACACCACCATTCGTCCCCGGAGGCACCACACGCCACGGAGCAGTGATAAGCCGCGGTTTCGATTTCGAAAGGATGCCGAGTTCAGACGAAAACGTATCCGCTGCAACAGCCGCATAATTCCTAGCAAAGAAAGACATTAGCATACTCCGGACACTTTCAAGCAAGAGGATACCCAAATACATACGCAACAATCCCCACAATCAAGACACCACCCCTCTGTTCCCAACATAGCTCTCCATTCTCATAAACACCCTCTCGTCTCAACTGCCATGTATGCAGCAGAATAAGCACCGACGCCACAATCGAATTCGCCAGCACCTGTATATGATTCCTCGGCCCCTCACCCCCGCTCGCTCCGTCCGCAGACTGTGTAAGCTTGGCTTTGATATCGTGTTTAACCTACACCATCAAAGTATTAATTAGTTCCAACGTTCCATTTTCTGGACAAGAAAAGAGACAAGAGGATAGGATATGAGACTAGAAATCATACCTTAGTAACCGCCGTCCCCGCCAAGAAGAACACCGTCAACAGGGCAAAAAATACACTCCACGGGTGCACCGCGTGCGCGACCGCAGTCAGGAACGCCGTGAAAATGCCGAGCGGTGTTAACGATTTGCGCGACCAGGCGCGGTAAACGAGCGCGGCGGTCGCGGGGACTGCGATTGCGGGTTTCATTGTGGAAATGTGTGGAGGGGAATGGAGAAATTGGAAGGGGAAGATGCGTGAAGCGTCAGCATAGATGGAATGATCACTGATGAATGGTAGTGGTGGGGGTTACGTCAGACGCTTGTTGTAAGAGTGGCGCTAGCTAGCTTCAGCCTTGTGGCATGGCCTTGTTCGGCAAGACGAGCCGGGGGGTGGGATGTGGTGCTTTTCCGTAGTGGGTAGTGGGTACGAAGGTACTTCGATTAGTTCTCTTGCTCTAAGAAAAAACCGGGTCGAGAGTACTGTTCGACCTCCTTGTCGAACGTGTTGGACATTTCCTTGATGTCCTATATTGCTTGCTAATACCTCTTTCCCCATTGAATCATCAGCCCGAGGCACTCATTCCATTTTTCGCACTAAGAATCAAAACTTCACAGCATCTCAAAAGTAAAATATCCCAAATCCTTCCACTTCACACAAGGGTGTGTCCCTCTCCACCGGAGACTAATAATGCTGCATCCCTATGAGCCCTAGTATGTCGAATCGTAGATATCCCTTCCGTAGTAGCTCATGAGCCATCCATCCATTCAGCTGCACCGTAGTCCGTGATGTGACGGCAGCCTCCAGCTAGAATTGCATGCTCCCGCTACCAGATTATGCTATACAAAACTCGCATGCTGACCCATCAGATCCAATTTTGTATTATGCCCAGACCCAAACGCCTTAGCCAATTCCTAGAAAGTCAGAATTGAAAGTGTGGAAAATGTCGCAAAATGTCGGAAAATGAGGAAAAACCCGCCTAGAACTCTATCTCCTCAAGATGATGTGAGTTCAAATTAGAAGAGCGGTAGTGTTGGTGAAGAGCTTTACTCGTTGTCGTCATCGTGGTCGTCACTTTCCACCACTGGGGGTGCCTCGACGGCCCAAAGGATAAACGGGCCGCTGTTGTCGCCCCAATCGAGAGATTTGCAATCGCCAGATGCGTACCACCAGCGACCGACCATGATTCTGCCACCTGGAAGAACGACACCTTCATATGCCCACAAATCATCGGTAGTCGCCTGGTCGAGGTCTTCGAAGTGCTTCATGAATGTGACGCGCTGCCAGCCGGCAATACTTCCCTGGGGAACCAGCGGGTTAAGCCATCCGGATGCGAAGAAGTCGTCTCCTTGGTCTCTTCCTTCACCTGATAGACGGATTGAAACATTTTCTTTGCCGTCAACCCTTGGTGCTCGATGTTGGGCTCGAGTGCGTGGCGGCATGGTTCCCTTCAAGGACTGTAGACGATTCTCGAAATAGGTTGGCCAAGGCAGTTCGCCTGTTTTGACGCAATCAAGTGTGAGTTCCTGTAAGCAGTCAGCATATTGTCAGACTGCTATAATTCAGGCGCGGTAGGTTATCAGCTTGCGATCCCCCAGCTAATGTACGAGTATTATCCAATACATCACTAGGAGACACCATCAAACTAGTCTTATGTGCCTCGACACTGCATAGCAAACTCACTTGGATAGATTTTTCACCCTGGTCTATGTTCTGATCCACGAAGATGGAGTCATCATTATTCCGTCTCGAGCGCAGCTGCTGCAGCTCCCGAGGGTCGATGAAAGCATAGGTTCCTTTCCAATGTCTGCTCACGGCGGATGCATGGCTAGACTCCTCGACAATAGACCTCCAAGCAGTCGGCTTCTGTGAATCTTCTTGATCTATCATTGTAGAGCGAAGTGTCCCAGCCTCCTCTTTGATCATATGATGACGAAAGAAATTGAGGCAATGGAGGACCCACTTCATGTTGACATGAAGGGTTGAGTGACCGTAGAAAATGGGTTCCGTGCGCCAGTGGGAATACACTAGCTTCTGTGAATCGTCAAAGGACAAGATGTCATACCTCGGACCATCCATCTCGAGCATGAGCTGCGCGCACATAATACGGATAGCTCCTAGCACTTCACTGACGGGCATCTCAGAGTTGGGCGAGGGCAGCTCTCGGATATTCATAAAGTATCGAGAGGCGAGTAAGAACTTGACTATTGCTTGCTGGTTGAGGCAGTGCCCATTGTCGTTGCATTTCCGTTTAGACCCTTTGAAAGATTCTGGTACTAGTATTAGCAAATTGGTAGATGTTACCCGCCATCCACTTCACACTTACCGAGTATCAGACCCTTGAGTGCTTCGATGACCTTGATTTCTTTTCTGGTTCTGCCATATTCAAACTTTACGGTGATTCCCTTGTTAAAAATCCAAGCTCGGTCGCGATAGAGAATCACTATCGCCCTGTTGTCCACCATATCCTGAGGCAAATCATATTTCTCGCGGAATCTAATACGCCAGAAAGAGTAGCGATCCTGCCAGATGGCATTGTGTGCTTCCTTACATGCCAGTCCAAAATGAATGATATCGGAATCTAGGTCGAGATTGTGCGCGACAAGCTGGTTGAGCTGCGCAACTTTAGTATATCACACACATATGTATTGGAAGTGAAATCTCCTTACCTCGATAGGAAGCTTGTTGAACGCACCAGACAATGACGGCTTACCGTGATCCATGTTGAAATTGGTAACGATTCCAAAACTCATGGAAGGTAATTGGAGTGGGAAAAAATGGCGTTAGGGATTATGGATATTGTTGGGGCGTCAAATATCGAGTTCCTCTGCAGCGCGCTACTTGCACCGTCTGCGCGTTTGCATGCGCAAGCGGATAGGAACTTACCACGATGATCGAGGGCGAAACTAGAAATGTGGGTGACGAGAGTGGGGGATCGAAGCTGGTTACTAAGGTAGCCCTGAAGAAGCTTATATCCACGTGGGGACCCGCAGCAGAAGCGGTGTACTTCTCAAAGTCGGGGGAGGAACGATGGACCTTGTGGAAATGAGAAGAATAGTGTTGATTGAATTTTCGGCAGCTTTACGTAGGATCTTATCAACTTTCAACTGCCAATAATTGACTGTGCGTTTGAATTGCTGGTGCAAAAGTTTTCACTCTATGTGTTTTGCACGTGGTGTCTGTAGCCGACCCTACGCTGCGGCCTGCCTCAACCATCCTTGCAGCAGATTTGAGACAATTCGATTTTGGAAATGGGGAGTATGGTTTATTCAGTCGATTGCTGTTCCAAGACTATCAGCGCTTGAAATATCAACGGAGTGTTGACTAGGAACACTACCATGATGTCGAACATGGGAAATGATATAACAAGAATTTTTTCCACCTTGCCATATGCAGGTCTAAGGTTTATTGGAAAGGTATATGATTTATAGGTTAAGATATTACCAGTAAATTTTGCCACAACTAGCAAAGGACCATTGCTTACTTAGTCTGCCTCTTCTCTGGCATCCTCCTAGACCAATGACAGAGCCATTGCAGCTCCACATGCCAGGATCGTGTTCCAATCCGCCTCCCTTCTAAAATCCCTCTACACGAACAGCAGAGCCATCACCGCCGCCCAAGCCAACCCAAACCTTCCCACCTTATTCTCTCCAAAAGCCTCCACACCCACTCCCGGTACCGGACTCGAACTGGGCGCAACTCCCGATGCACTCGGACTTGGATTAGGCAGTCCATTCGCAGGACTCGCCTCGTTAACAGATCCCCCATCTGTCCTGGTAACAACATAGATCTCGCCGGTGGAATCGCTGGTCATGAACAGTCTTCCTCGAGAATCGAAGGCGAGGCCAACGGGACGGAAACAGCCGCGGGGACAGCGGGATAGGTCCGGGTTGCTGACGATGTCGATGGCGGCTGTAGTGCTGGTGGACGGCTCTGTAGGTTGGCCCGAGGCGAAGGGGATCACGGAGAGCTTGTAGCCGATGGGATCATCGCGGTTCCTGAAGAAAAGATTAGTACGAGAATGTCTGAATGTATGAATGGGTGAAAGTGTGAATATATGAACGATAATGAGGACGTACCAGGAACCATGGAAAGATACCCAAGCCGCGGTGCCGTTGCTATTAAACTTGATATCCAAAGGAGCTGTATGTGCTGGAAAAGCTAATCTCGGTCCCTGTCTATCCCGCTGACAGAACAAGTCATTGACAGTATCATTCTGGTTGCCAATCGCGAACTGCACGCCTACATTAATGCCATTATTCTGTGGGATTTCAGTAATATTCCATGCAGAATAGCAACTTGGATAACCAAAGTTTCGCCCTTGCTCTGGGGATTGTGTGCCATTAAGATAGCCGTGAAAATTCAATTCTTCGGCAGGATTATTTTGGTGGATGTTCACGCCGTTACGCTGGAAATTGTCTACGCTGTTTTCGACTGAGAAGATGCCACCGGTCACGGGATGTTCGGCCACGCCAACGGAATTTCGCAAACCCCAGCCGAGTAAGGTGCCTTGGTCCGCAAAGCGGTAGGATGATGCATTTGTGCTGGAGACGTTGAAAGCTTTGATGGTAGACACCCCTGATGCCACGTCCAGTGCAGCGGGATCTAGATTGGACATGCTTCCTCTGCTGACAAGGAGCATGCCCTCAACCCTGCGAGATAAGAGAAGGGTCCTCGTAACGTGGCCATCGGTTTCTCCCATCTGGCCGATCACCTCTCGTGGCCCGGAGGTGTTTCTACCCTGGCTTGCGTCGTAGTTCCATGAGTATACAGCTTCGGGAGTTGATGCATAGAGTGTTCGCCCATCAGCCGATAACTCAATGCCATGGTTGAACTGTAGACCTAGTGTCAGAAATATGCAATCTCAAAGCCTCCTCACCCCGACATAGCACCACTTACATCGTCATCGTCAATAATGTCTTCTACCTGGCCATCAACTCTTATACAAGGTCCCTCATCGTTCGTCAATCGCAACCTCGAAACGCCCTTACCCTGTTGGACAACCAGCAAATTACCCTCGCTGTCGAAGATGATGCCCCTAGGTTCGGTCAATCCCGAAGCAACAACATTGACTTGATATCCCGGTGCGACAGATGGCTGGCCATTTCGTGGAGCAATTGTGCTTGCACATGCAGATGCAGATGTGCCGCTCGAAGCTGCATTTACGGTCTGTGTCGCCTGAGCACCGACACCCGCAATATATAAAGCAGCCAGTAGGGTTTTATAGGACGCCATATTGCAACCGGCTTTTTTGCGGAGAACCCGTACGGCTATGCAGTGAGCTGCGGCTGGAGTTGGATGTTGGATCGGAACCGGAAAAAGCGATGCAGGTACAAATTAAGCTGAATTTATGAATTCCCGCGTCCACGCGCTTTAGACGAGGCTTACGAGAGGGATTGGAGTGGGGTAGCCTGTAGACGTGGCGAAAATGGGCGAGCTCATCGACTTATGATGCGAAGTTCATGCCAAGGAGTGGAGTGAATACCACCAGAGGGCACAAGGATGGAAAGAAGGAAAGGGAAAGGCTTCAGGTCTCAAGGAAGCGCGAAGGAATCAGTCAACACGAGGTAAAGAGAGGCTCGAATATAAAGGGCCTTGACAAGTTGACACTCAAGCTCGTAGGTCAAGCACTCGGCCCAAACCTCGGATGGTGCATTCTTCCTCCTCTTCTTGTCTTTTCAAGGCGATCGAACGGCAAGAAGCATGGCTTGGCTGCGTGCGTCATCATCAACCACCACCGCGGACTTAAGCTGTCATCAAATGCGGAGGAGGCAAAAAAGGAATGCAACTCACCCACGAGTGCCGCGAAATGCCAATGCCAATGCCACCGGTCAAGCAGCGTGAGACTTGGTGCGTTTGGCATGCAAACCAGTGGTCTGAGGAGAAGAATTGGCAGAGGGCGCGGCGCTTTTAACAGATTGCCGAACGGAACGGACGAGCAGTTATGACGAGGGCACACAGCACGCATATGTATGTGCAAAGGGTACTTTTGTGGAGTACATGCATCGCATCGCATGCAATGTATGTACCATTGTATCTGAATGGCTAGGTACCGGGGCGGGAATGTATGTGCAGGCAGGATGATGTTCCGAATTGCAGAACCGATGTCCCCAAGCTGCATGGCCGGTTTCCACGGTTCACCTCAGGGCAGCTAATAACTAGAGTGGCAAGCAAGACTAGCTGGACCCTGACTAATCCTTCCAATGCAATGCACTTCTCTATATCGAAAACCTTCCGTGCCTCCCTTCACCATACATACCATGTACATTAACCAAACAATGCTTTCCACGCGACTCCGAACCCATCCTCCTCCATCCTCCTCCATAAGCAGCACAGATACCAAAAGACAAAAACTCTGACCCTTGAGAAGGGGGGAGTGGGAAGGAACCATGACATGCCCGGAGCTCAGAGACCACGGCCTTTTCCACATTCAGGCACATCCGAAAGTTTTTACAAGGAACCATCTTGTCGCGCAATGACAATAGCATCGTCAATAAGACCCAGGACAAGGACCAGGAGGTACCTAGTCAGAGCGAGAGCGAAAACCAAAAATTTGCAAGCCTTCCATAGCTTGTGAACCGTCAGCACAAAAATCACATCACATTGGACACGAGTAAGAAAATTAAATGGCCCAGTGATGTAATCATGTTCATAGTGTGTTTTTTCCGCGCTACATGCCTGCTGCCGCTGCTGCTGCTGCTGCCGCTGGAACAGTACTGTACTAGCTAGTGTAAGTACCGCAATGCAATGCAAAGAAAAGGTTTCCGGCCGTCTAAACTGAAGCAGAAACCCAGAGTATCTGATGGGGGAAAGAAGAGAAAAGTAAAACAAAGTTTTAAAAAAAAGGACAAGACAGTACCGCATCCTGATCAAAGCAAGAACTGCAAACACTGCAACTCTTGTACCTTCTTGTAACAACTAACAAAGAAACCTAACCCATTTTGTACATGGCCAAAGTGGCTTGCCCTTCCTTGCCCTAGCCCCTGCCTCTGGCTCAACTTGCAACCTGCAACCGTGACCTGGGCCTTTTTTGGTTCCCTTCCTGAACGAAATCAAACAGAAGAGCAAAGTGTGAATTATGATATATCTGGGCCCGTCGGAGAAAAACAAAACGCCGAATGCTCCCTAAGCAAAGAGGAAAATGCGAGCATCCAACAGACATTGTTGAATGTCGTACATTGATCGCGCTACCGTGAAAATCTGAAAACAAGACATAACAAAGTGCTTACAGTCCAGGTGGAATCCAGTGTTGGGGAACCCAACTGCGAGGGAATTAGTCCGGATGATGCTGGCGGTCGATGCTGATACTAAATGAGATATAGGAACCCCCCCCTCCTCGCTTCGAAATGCTGGCAATGTGGACAATAAGAAATATAGGGTGTGAAGCCAGATCCTGTCGCTGTCGCCGCTCGAACGCTGTTTTTTGAGAAGACATGAGAAGTCGCATAAGAAAGTCCTTTTGCCCCGTAAACCTTTTACTCTCGTTTCATGACTGAATGCTGTCTATGTGCTGGAAGTAGAATCCATCACATTGTGTCCTTGTTCACATGACCGTCATTAATTTCATGCGTGCCTGCAAATCATCATCTGCCTGGAATATCTTGCTGAATGGAGGTTCTTTGGGACTCGTGTTGGGACTTGAATATAAGCCCTCAGCCTCACGTAACGCTTCCTTGACTTTGCGTGTCAAAGTGTTTACATAAGGAACGATTCGTCGGAGAGTCGCCGTATCGAATGGAACCTTGGATGCTGGGGTCTGCTCATCTTCACCCCCGGAATCGTGTGTGCTCTTGCGTTTCTGTAAAGCCTCAATCACGGATCGAGCTTTAGCTTCAGAGTCCTTCCGTGGTCGAGTGACCACACATTTCGAGTTTGGTGGAATGGGACGTGATTCGTAATGGGATTTCGGTGGTATCGGGGAGGACTGGGGTCCAAAGATATCGTGATTTGGAGGGAGAATCGATTTCCTCCTTGTTCGATTAGGTTGCGTGACAGGTACGGCGGGATACGTGTGATTCTTGCCAAGCGTCTCGCTCGCTAAGCCGCCCGACTTGCGTCGACTTCGACCGTGATTGGGACTGGGGCCAGACACGTCATCAAAAGCGTCCTCGTCGAAACCTGGAGATGAGGGTGGTGATAAGCGAGGAACTCCATCGTGGTCCGCCTCTTGGTCCGCCAAGTCAATCATGGCATCGACTTCCTCCCAAATTCCGGCGTTAGGGCCGTCGAGTAGACCTAGAGCGGCGGCGCGTATACGTTGCTCCTTCAGCTCTTCGATTAGTAGACCCCATTCCCTGAGTAGGCCTATGTTGGCAAGCACATTGCTCTGTTGCTCCCGGATCGTCTTGGGTACGACCATCGCTGTACCGCTGTCGATTCTATGTGACTCGGTTGCGCCGTCTACAGATTCCTCATTCAGATCCGAGAAGTCAAAGTCGTCGTTCCAATCCTCAGTCACACCTTTACTCCCTACACCCCAAGTGCCAAACTTATTGGTGACAACGGTGCTACGTTTGCCTGTCGCATCTGGCACCACGGGCACACTCTGGCTGCGCGCGTGTAACCCGCTGGGAGCTCGACGTCCGACAGCTCGACTGCCTCTCCGGTCTGCGTCCTTCTTTCCATGTACTGTTGACGGACGTGGCGGTGTACGATTGCCCGAACTTTTATCAGCATGTTGTTGTTCTGACCAATCAAAGATGCTACTGCGTGCATCCCTATCGGCGTGTTCGATGATGAGGTGTTGTGGAGTAGATGGCTTTGGGCTAGAACCCGAACCGAGTTGTCGTGCCGTGTGGCGTCCAAGAGAGATTGGCGTCGCGACGAGTGTGGCTGGCGGAGACACAGGAAAGTCACCCCATGATTCGTCCTCTTCTTGTTCATCGACTGACCATCTACTACTATCCTCGTCCTCAGCTCTCGAGTCCCATTCGAGAGTGCCGAGAGAGAGCGGTTTCGGCATATCCGGAGGAGACGAAGGTATTAAATTGGGAAAATACGGAGCGCTCTGTCCTCGAGATAGGCCTGGAGATCCGTTGAGGGAACGCTCGGGAATGATGGTTCGCACAGGTGTGGAAATACTTTCCTCTTCCTCGGCGATACTCTGGTGACCGGGAGCGCCGTCGGCGGCTTGCTCCCGAAAGGTGCCCTTTGGTAGTAAATCTCGCAGAGCAGTGACCTTGACTTTTGATGGCGGGGACTCGTCAAATATGGTCTCAATGCGAGGGCCGCGGGCACCAGATGTGCTTCTGGTTGCGCCAGTGCGCAGCGAATCAAAGACGGTCTCACTCTGAAGATCCGCATCGTCTTCATCCCCAGATCCCCTACCACGAGCCTCGTTGTCCGACCCAATCAAGGTTGAAGCCTGTTCTGATGGCGCGACAGAGTGACGGGACGGACGCCCTGCCGTCTGGCCTAGGGTTGGGGATGGAGGGATGTGATTGGCTGCAGCTGGGGTATTAGACTTAACGTTGCTTTCATGCATTGACGCCGGGATACTGTCCGCCGTTACAACAGCAAGGTGCGAGGGCAATGCGGGTGATGGGAAAGACGACGAGGTATCGCGTAGACCATTTCGTAGATCTGCTGTCTCGGTAGGTCCAGCGGACGTCGAAATTTCGCGTCGAACAAGAGCGGGGTCGGTCAGATCTCGCCGTGAGAACATGGTCGCATATTCGCCGTGAGCAGTATTACTTTGTCTACTGATCATGCTGGGCAATGGAGCAGAACTTATCCTCTGGCTTGATTTGCGCGAAAGTTTTGTCCCGGGTAATTTGGAACCTCGTTGCTTCTTGGCGCCGAATCCTGACGAGAGAAAGTCGGTGATTGACAGAGAGCGCCTCGGTCGCGAAGAGTCGTCTGTGGCTGTTGTAGGTCGTCCACGTGGCGCATCCTTTTCTTGCGGGTCGCGGGGTTCTGGGTTTGTAGAGACGATGGCGGTTATGCTCATAGGGGTGGCAGGCCTGCTGATGAAGTAGATGCTTTCACCCTCTTCACTCGATGTGTCATCGACTTCATCAACGCTAGTCGCAGCTACTGACCTGGCCAGCACCAGCGTTGGAGTGTGTTTTTCATCCGGAGATATTCTCTTAATTTTCTTGCCAGCTGCCATGGAGCTACGTCGTTTTGACAATGTGTTCTCTTTGGCTACTTTTGCAGTGAAGTACTGGATGAATGGCGCGTCGTTATCGGGCTTGTGTTGCTGCAACTGCTCGTCCCCAGATCCGTTTTCGGCGGCCTGTTCCATCAATGCAGACTGGTGTTGGAGAGTAGCGGAGCGCTGGTGACTGGTGGCTGGGCGGCGAAGCGAAGGGAGGCGAGATCCAGAGCCGTGGGAAGGGGAGTCTCGAGGGGCTCGGACTGACGAGGAACGCTTGACCAGCTTGTTCGGGGGTAATGGAGAGGGAGACCGCTTGCCGACCATGGGTGCGGTGGAGCCGTCGTGCGAGAATGCCATTGAACCGTTCGACACGGATATCGATGGCGAGAGAGGGCCTGGACTGGAGTTCCTGCTGGAAGGCTGTGAGTTGGAAATACTGGAGAGGCGCTTGATCCACGAGGCTCGGCGGGTCGGAATATGGGTTATAGAAGGGTCGTCCATAGAGTCCACCTGGGGTTCCTCGTGGGCCGTGTAGTGGTTCGCCATGACGCTGTGCGGCCGAACAGACGGGTCAGCGCTGGTTGTCCTCCTCACGACTCGGCGCTGGGGACGGCCATCGTAGCTGTATCGAGCGGTGAATGGGATGCGGGAGGTCGAAAAAGAGGAGGTGGATAGTAGTGGAACGGGGGAGATGTAGGAGGAGGATGTGGGAGAGGCAACGATGGCGGCGGCGGCGGTAGTAGTAGAGGTGGAGGTAGTGGTAGTGGTAGTGGTCGCGGTCGCGGTGGTTTGCACGGCGGTCGTAGACATGGGCCTCAGGTGCAGCTCTCGCTCTCGTGCTGGGGCGGGCCTCTTCTTGTTGGAAGTGTCGAGGGGGTTTTCGCGACCGAATGATAGGCCAACCGCAGAGGCACCAATGCAAGAGGCTGTTGCACAAAGCTGTATCACGGGCAAAGCGTCAGTGAAAGGCACTCAAGTGGGATCTTTTCTAGGTGGTCCGGGGGTTGCTTGGTTGATCAGGGGATTGATCTGGAGCAGGACAGGATGGCAGACTGCGGCCGCTGTCGGGGGGGAGGGCAGAGTCGCAGTGGGCTGTCGTGGTGAGAGGTGAGAGTGCAGCCCGTACACGTCAAAACAAAGCAAGGGCAGCAGCAAAAAGCAGGTGACGATGCGGCCTGAAAAGCAAGCAGACAGCCACGACGCAGGGCAAGCAACAGCGAAATAAGACGAGGATGGGAGAGAGATGGAATTTACCGTGGGAACAGTTTTCATCCTCGATTACAGCACAAGCCGCCGGAGAAGGCTCACTCGACGGGGCACTCGTGACAGCGCGGTGGGCATTATGGCATCTCGAGGTAGAGGGTGTGGTAGTCGCGGATGGGTCGCAGCATGCACAGCGGGAGACGGGAGCGAGTGGACAGTCTGAAGGGGGGTTTGGAGCTTCGAGCGGCGGAGAAATTAGGCGGAAGGCTGGCACCGGAGAGAAGGAGGATATTGTAGTGTGTGGAGAAAAGGGCGAGAGAGGCGGAGGGGAGGGGGGAAGAGGAGAGGAAGAGAAGAGAAGAAATCCGTAGTTGGATGGGATGGGATGGAAGTGAGTGGATGAGTGGATGGAGGATGCTGCTCTCTGTCTGGGATCGACACACCGGGGCTCGCCAGGGCTCACCAGGGCTCCCGCGCCTTAGCGAGACGAGGCAACCGACGAATTGGTCTCTGTGGTGGATGGCGGAATGTCAAAACATGGACACTGCCTAGAACTGCTGTGCTATATGTATCGTGCAAGAAGCCGTATGTATGTAACATGTACATGATGTGCACATTGCCTCAAGGCATTTGCTGTCATTGCCAACTTTGGTACCCTTTGGTAACGAATGCCTGACCCGTCATCAGTTTGTATTGCCCACTAATTACTGTACATCCACCATCCACCATCCACCAACGGCCGATTCCACCGAGAGTGAAAGTGTGTATGTGAGAGAGACAGGAGAGCGTTCTACTACATAGCATAGTACATACACTACAGTGAGGCAACAGGCACTCGGCGGGCTACAGTGCGCGCGCGCCGGGATCTGGGTGGTGGTGGTCGTCCACTTGCTGCAACTTGCAGGCATCTCCCCATCTTCCCAACAACACTGTCACACACTGTACAGAGGGCACCGTCATCACTATTGATTGTGCATATTCAATGGCCGCCCGCTCTGCCTTTCTCCAACAAAGCAGAGCAAAGCAGTCGGATGCAGCACCCGGCACCACACAACAGCGCCAGTAAAAAGATAAACTCGCAAACAGGGACTGGCTGAGGCTAACCGTCTGGTCCTTGGATGGCTCTGGGATGGCTCTGGGAGCGACTGGAGCCAGTGCTGCAACCCAAAATAGTCGACCACGGCGAGAGGTCCGGGGCGTCGTCACGCAAGGCGGTGATTCGCAGGGTGGCTTTGGAACCGTTCGCGATTCCCCTGCTACCGCGGTGGAGATTGTTTGTTGATCGCGGCCGCAGGATATTGTATCAGCCGGCGACCACGGCCAGCTGCTCAGTGCTCACTCTGTCTCTGCACACTTTTTGCGCGCTGCCCATTCTCTCCGACTAACTGCTCACGCAACTTTCGTCTTCCAATCGCCAAATTGGCCCAATGGGTTTTGGACTTTGAGGGGTCCCACGTCCCGCCTGGCGCGTGTTTTGCATCTGCTGCCGCCACCGCGCCCGGGTTGCTGAGCGTGTTCGTGTGTGTGTTTATGTGTGTTTATCCAGGCCCGTGTCCGTCAGCCCACGCCACCTGGCTCGCAATTGCACCGCTAGAATCTGCAATATCTCTCAGACAGTCCCTCTGCAGTTTCGAACAATTCATGGCCCGAGGACGCTCGTGACCGCATTTAGGCGCGCATCTTGCTCTCACTCCTCTGACGTTCCCCACCCTACTCCCCATTCCCCGGACGCGGTCTGGTCACTGGTGAGCCTCCAGGGCGCTCTGCTCTGGGTGTCGGCACCAGGGGACGCCAATGGCAGAGCTGGACGCTGCTAGAGCTGGTGCTCCCTCGATAAGCACCCTGGCATGCCGAAACGACCCAGCACGTCAGCCCCTCCGCACCCCCCAAGAGGCGACGGAATAGAGCGAGTGTGAGATGACAGAGAGAGATGGAGGGAGAGAGAGACAAAAGGAGACAAGCATCACGGAACAAGGTTTTGATGGGATGAGTCCTGGCAGGCCAACAGTACAAGTTGGCAGAGAAGTGATTGCTTCGGGACTTCGGGTACGCGGCGTAATGTTTTAATGGGGACATCCACGGTTCTGATATCCAGATGCTGGGTGACAGGTCGGCACTCGCAGCCAGGCACTGTGGTCGAGGCTTGAAGTACACGAAATACATGAAATACATGAAATACTGGGAATTAGAGCCTTGCTAGAGGCTAGCAGACAGCCAAGGACGGCCTGGAGAGAGAGAGAAGAAGAGGAAAGGGAAGGTGGACATGCATGCACTCAACTTGACCAGGTGAAAACAAGTTGGACAATTGCCATTGCCATGACTGCCTTGATCTTTTCGCTCGTCGCTCGTCGCTCGGTGGCATTTTCCCTCGCTTCTCGTCACCCGCTATTGTTCCGCCTTGGGCCCGCGCTCGTCGTCAATGTGGTGCAGTGCAGTAGGTGCGGAGAAGGGAGCATCGGACGGCAGGTATCAGTGGATTTGGATGGTGTCGGCGGCACAGAGGCATGGTGAGGCATTCATGGCATGGAGGGCATGGAAAGGCTGGGCCGGGGCTGGATGAGGTTACGATGATGTTCGGCGGAGACACGAAAAGGATGCGCGCCCGCCGGGAAATCCTAGAGTCAATCTGATGGCGCTATGCCCCAAAGGGGAAACGGGCTTGACTTGGCGCGTCCGCCCCAGCTATCCCAGCAGAGCGTCTTAGGCTCTCTCAGCGCCTGTCCCAGTCCCCTCTCTGAACGCTGAGCACTTCTCTCAAGTTCCTTTTTTTCTTTGGCCTCTCCTCCTCATCTTCACCATGTTCTTCGTCTTCATCTTCATCTTCATCTTCATCATCATCTTCAACCTTTGTTGTTGTTGGTGTTGTTGTTGTCTTCAAGAGTATTACCACATTCAGGATGGGTTGTCGCCCTGCCAGTCCTCCGCGCCTCTCGCCGTGTGGGTGCCGTGTCCCATCTATCATTGGCCCATAGCCTGCCGTGGCTGTTCCCCTCTCGTGATTGGCTGTCGCGCGTTCCTTCTGTCAAGCTTCCAGACGACGGCACCAAACCAATCCACTGGCCGCCGCCGCCCCTCTCTGCCCCTCCCGAATCCCCTCCTTCTTCCACACAGTAACACAGTAAACACCCACCACTTGAGGCCATCGTCCCTCATCTAATGTTTCCCTTGCTGCAACTTCTCCGTACCACCCGAGAGACTGTGACGAACGAAAAGAAAATAAAAATTGACTAGGCATTCCAATCCGCCCACCCGTCCTTTTGCGTGCACTGCACTGCACTGCAGCGTGCATCCACTCCAATCTTTGAACCCTGGTCTACTGAGACTTGCTGCCCGCACGGTTCCCTCCTGAGTTGTGTGCTCTCTCGACACGAAAAAAACCGCTGCTAGGTCATCCTCGGAGCCCATCGGCCCAGCGCCACACTGACCAAATTCCACTTTCCACCACACACATCGGACGACGGACAGCAGACAGCGGACAGCGGACAGCCCACGTCCTTGATTGATCATTACACCCCCGCAGGAACGATGGAAGCTGAAATCAGAGCTCAAATCCCTAGCATCGACCCCATCCTGTCCGACTACTCGGTGGGCTATCTAACCCATGCTGCCAATGCATTCACCTCGGACGACTCAGACCCCACTGCATCGTCCCCTCTGGAAGATGCCGCCGCCGCCATCAGCGCCCTGCTGCTGTCTGCCTCCGGCGACCTGTCGTCCCAGAATGAGAAGACCATCCAAAACCTCGTAGACAGGTTCGTCTCCCGCCTCAATGCCGCAAATGGCAGCGACCCGGAGCGTCGCCAGATGGCTCCCGCCGCCAAGAAACTCGACCAGGCCGTCCACGTGGGCTCACAGAGGAACATGTCCTCCACCCTCGGCCTGGCTGGCGGAGCCGTGGACCTAGAGTCTGCAAACGCTCGCAAGGTAGAATCCCGAGTCGACCGCAAGAAGCTCGAGAAGGCAGAGCGGAAGCTTCGTTCTAAACAGGACCGTAAAGAGTTCAAGAACGTCGAGTATGAGGCCTCCAAATTGCTCAACCTGCCTACCGAGACCCAGAGCTATGAAGAGTTCTACATGGCCGTCAATCCCCTGCAGCTGGGCTCAGACTCTGCCTCCAAGAGTAAGGATATCAAGATCGATAGCTTCGACATATCCATATCTGGAAAGAGGATTTTGACAGACAGCACTCTCACCCTAGCATACAGCCGCCGCTATGGTCTCGTAGGCCAGAACGGTATTGGTAAATCAACACTTCTCAGGGCCCTCAGTCGTCGTGAGGTCGCTATTCCTACTCACATCTCGATTCTTCATGTTGAGCAGGAGGTAAATCAAACCCGGCTACAATGCTCTGTACCCATATTCTAACCCAATTGCAGATTGCTGGTGATGACACTCCTGCCATCCAAGCCGTCTTGGATGCTGATGTCTGGCGCAAGCATCTCCTCAAGGAACAAGACGTAAGACCCCAACTCTGATCACCATGCTCATCTCCCATCTAAAGTTTGGCAGAAAATCACTCAAGAGCTCACACAGCTTGAGAAAGAGCGTGCCACCATGGCAGACACGTCCACCGATGCCGAAAAGCTGGACAAACAGCGAGAGGGCTTGGACATCACGTTGAGCGACATACACTCCAAACTCTCAGAAATGGAATCGGACAAAGCCGAGCCTCGCGCAGCTAGTATCCTCGCAGGCTTGGGTTTCTCTGCCGAGCGACAGCAGTATGCGACCAAGACCTTCTCCGGTGGTTGGAGGATGCGCCTGGCTCTTGCGAGAGCCCTTTTCTGTGAACCTGACTTGCTGCTCCTCGATGAACCGTCCAATATGTTGGACGTGCCGTCCATTACCTTCTTGTCCAATTACCTGCAAACTTATCCCAGCACCCTGCTCGTAGTATCTCACGACAGGGCGTTCCTCAATGAGGTGGCGACTGACATTATCCACCAACACTCAGAGCGCCTCGACTACTACAAGGGCGCCAATTTTGGTCAGTATCATGCTTACGCCATTTTCTACACAGTAATGACTTATTTGTACAGACTCCTTCTATGCCACTAAGGAGGAACGGCGGAAGACGGCGAAGCGCGAATATGAGAACCAAATGGCTCAACGTGCCCATTTACAAGGTTGGTGCAGTGAAATGTCAGATGTCAGACAAATTGCTGACGTGGGACAGCCTTCATCGACAAATTCAGATACAATGCCGCGAAGTCGTCAGAAGCACAGTCCAGAATCAAGAAGCTTGAGAAAATGCCCGTCTTGCAAGCTCCTGAGGCTGAGTACACGGTTGTTTTCAAGTTCCCCGATGTGGAGAAGCTATCTCCTCCCATCATCCAGATGAGCAATGTCACGTTTGGTTACAATCCAGACAAGATCCTGCTCAAGGGCATAGACTTGGATGTGCAACTAGACTCACGAATCGGCATCGTTGGTCCCAACGGTGCAGGTAAGACAACCGCACTGAAGCTGCTCATCGGTGCACTTCAGCCCAGCAGTGGCATTATCTCGCAGAACCCTCGCCTGAGATTGGGATTCTTCGCCCAGCATCATGTCGATGCACTAGACTTGAACGACAGTGCTGTAGGCTTCATGTCGAAGAAGTTCCATGGAAAGACGGACGAGGAGTATCGCCGTCACCTTGGTGCTTTTGGTATCACCGGCATGACGGGATTGCAGAAGATGGAACTGCTTTCAGGAGGTCAAAAGTCACGTGTAGCCTTTGCATGTTTGTCTCTTACGAATCCGCACATTCTCGTACTCGACGAACCGTCTAATCACTTGGATATCGAGGCTATGGATGCACTGTCAGATGCACTGCAGAAGTTCCAGGGCGGCGTGCTCATGGTCAGCCACGACGTTACCATGCTGCAGAATGTTTGCACGTCGCTATGGGTGTGCGACAATGGCACCATTGAACACTTCGACGGCACGGTGAAAGACTACAAGCGACGGATCACTGCACAGGCAAATGAGGCTGGCGTTGTAGCAAAGCATTAAAGGAACGGACGTGGGCAAAGGATAGGATATGTACTTGGTTCTATCTACACCTTATGGTGTCTTTGGGCGCACGAGCACCGCGGCACACCCGTGCGTGCGGGGTGCTAGCAGAACTTGTGTCATTATCACACCCTAAACATCCATATGCTAGCTCACTTTGGCACGGCTCCCGTGAGATTTTTTGGATTTTTTTTTTTGGCTACACAGCAGTCACAATCTCAAACCCCGCGATTGTCGAATAAGTACATCAATAGGTATCTAGGTGGGCATGGTAGCCGCTTGCTGGTGGTGTCTTGACGTGCTGGGAGAACATTGCATGTTGCCAGCAATTAGCAGCAGTTGGCGCGTGATGGATGCAATGTCCTGCGACTTCCCCATGGCTCCAGTTTGGGGGGTCTCAGACTAGCCCAAAATGGGTATAGTGGAAGATCCTTGTTCCAAGCACAACTTGACCTCACTGAACCAAACTCCACCACGCCTTGCCATTCATCACCACAACACAGCATCACCGTATCCGCCAACCTCCCCCTCCACTTTGTCGCTCTTCGGCCCTCTATTGACGTCTGTATTCACTTCCAATGAGACTCGCTCTCTTGTGACTTGTCACCGCCCGCCGTCAATTGATCCGACCAGTTAGCGCCCGCGCCCCTTGGGAGTGCTCGCTTCACGCAGCAACAACACCTCGCCCGCTGTCCACACAACAACCGGCGCCTTGTCGAATACGCAGGTTCACAGTCTCCACGGCTTGTCCGTAGTCACTCCTTTGCAGCACCCTCGTTCCAGCGACGACAGCTCGCACTCGCAATACTCGTCGTCTACCACCTCCGTCAACACCACCTCCCCAGCTGACCCTGCCGTTCTGACGACCGCCATTGAATCACTGTACCCCCCTCCCTTTTCCTCTCTCTACTTCCCGCCGCGCGACAACAGCAACGAAGAGAGTGCTTCCCAGTCGGACTCTCCACCCGCCTTCGCATCAGCACCCCCCTTCACTGAGTCGTCTTCGTCTGCCGCTGCAACCGCCGTTGCTGAGACCAAGGCCGCGCTTCCACGCGACACAAAAGACGGTTCCCGTAGTAAGGACCTTGACGACGGTGAACCACCGCCGCCCTACAGTGAAGGCTCCAGTCCACTCGAATCTTTTACATACGTCATGGCATCCGCAGGCGGTCCCGCGAGCATCATCACGCAGGTCTCGCAGTCGAGCGGAGGTGCCCCGATCAATACGCTCGGAGGTTCTGATGAGAACATAACACTTGAACTCAGGTGGGTATTAACAACACCTAGTCGGGCATAACATCGGCTAACTTGTTTCAAAGGGGCACTCGCTTTACGCTCTCGAGGGATGAATTGCTCACTTTGCCTGAGTTCGTTCTCCTGTCGTTGTTCCCCAATGGCCTTCTTCCAGATGGCCATATGAACTCATATCACGATGGTGATGTATATCCAGTCGATGTTGGTACCACTGCTCTTCCTTCTCCCCCTCTCACCAATTTGCGCGCCAATTCCATTCAAATGATTCTTTATGTACTCTCCAACCCTGCACTATACCTATCTGACAACATATACTCCTCCCAGTACGATCCCAATTCACTTCAATACATGTTGGAGTTCTTCAGGAATGTTGCCCAAACCATTCCCACGTCGCCCCCATCTCCCACCGCAGACTCTGCCCACCCTGCCGAGCCTGTTCCCATTGATCCTATGCCTGGTTCTGCAAGGGACATGCTCCAGGATCGTGCTGGCATAATTGTCCTCCGCGAGGACCTTGACTTCTACGCCATCCCGCCTCGCCGCGACATTGAGCAGCCCGAAATGATTGAAGTTAAGCGTGCCGCCGGAGAGGCTCTTCTGAAACAAAATGGCATCTTCTCTGGGCTTCGCAAGAGCGAGGAACCAGGAACTACGGAGCAGCATTTAATCGAAATGTTGACTGCTGGGTGAGTTTCACCATCTATACTTTGTAAAGTGAGCATGCTAAAATTCTCTGTGCAGTGGTTTTAATCACGATGACATTTGGGGCCACCGAGCCGGAGAACCCAACAAGGCGGTTATTTGCAGTATTGCTCTCGCCAGACTTCGAACTGACATCAAGGGCAACGATTTATCAAACAGCAATGCTGTTGGCATGGCCCAGAAACTGCTCCTTTTTTGGCGAAAGCCTGCTCGCCGTTGCTGGTGGGAAGGTGTCGAGCTTGAGAATGTCAAGGGCGTCGAGGGCAAGTTGAAGGTCTGGATTCGAAGAGTCTGGACCCTTGAAATGGTAAAGATTCAAGTACATGCTACAACATAACACCCCATCGCTAACCCTTTAACAGAGTGTCATCGGTCTCCGTTGAGATACTTTGAACGCCTAATTTTCCTTTGTCTTATCTGGCGGCGTTTCCTTGAACATCAGCAAGCAGCACACAGCACGTCTTTTCTTCGACCTTTCTTTCATCCATTCACCAGCAGCATAGCCTTTCAAGATTCATGCTTTGGAAAAGTCAGCGGCTTCCAGGATGGATCATGTGAATTCCCAGTAGTCAGGTTTTCAAGTGGGCTCTCCCCCATCTTTCTTGTCACTCTTGTTTGCGTGTGCGTTCTTCGTTCGTTACCCCTTTGATACCTCCCTACCTTTCGATAACCCAGTTGGAGATGGATAGATGTCAAATATCCCCCTGCCTGCAGCATATTTAGTTTGGTTTGACTTGAACCCCCCGCCACCGCCACCATCACCATCAAAGTGTGTGTGTGTGTATGTATGGCGTGGACCTGTGCGATTCCAAAATTGTCCTGAACATGGTGGATTCGAAAGGTAGTATATACTGATGGGAGGGGTGTAGATTGGTGCATCATAAGTCATTCTAGGACACTCTTAATAATTATTCGGATGGACATGGTATATCTTGCGCAACAACTTTCATCAGTGATGTAGAGCGGAGTCTGTTGTATGACTAACGTAGTTACTATCACAACTCTGATATTTGCGTTGACTGACCATGACTCTTCTTGCTAGATAGCTTGCTATGTTTCGAGCTGAAGAAACAATAGTACAAACTGCACGGTGCGCACCAAGAGTCATAGCATTTCAACTCCATTATGGGTCAATGCAACGGTACCGACAATGTCACGGTATACCGCACCGCGTGGCGTCTGCTATGTCACCAACAGCCATACATCCATACTCCATGCATGCATGCATACTGCACATTGTAAAAGAAAAGCAAGAAAAAACGGACGCACAGCACATAACGCAACAGCACGAAGCGCACGGCAGATATGGCTGAAACGTTCATCCACATGTGTGTCTAGCCATGCTTCCATGCCCGTTGTGATGCATCATCCCGACATGCCAACCCCAATGCATCCATGTACATATATGATCACGATCGAGGCGTCTTCTGCAGTGTATGTTGTGTGTCCCTAAGGCCTGATGTGTGTATCCCCAGTGCTCCCTTCACTTCCCCCCCACAAGTGTCATGTGGGTCCAATACTCTGCCGTGCTCCTGAATTGCTGACAACATAATTGTGGGGTTCCTCGGGAAGTACATGAAGAAAGGAAAAAAGTTGTCATAGGGAGCAGGGAGTGGCGGGTGCCTTGCTGCGTGGCGGGGCGCTCCTTGTACATACGTACTTACGACAATACATCGTCATGGTAGTACAATAGTTGGACTTGGGGACTTGGGAACTTGGGAACTGGGTGGTGGCCTGGGATGTGGGTGTGGTTCTGTGCTACTTACGTACGCATGATAACAATGGGATCCCCTGTTATGGCCCTTGTTGTTTTTGGGTAGGCGTGCATAGCCCCATAGACATACAGACATAGTACAATACTGTATACGTAGTAGCCTTTCGGTGCGAATGTGGGTCTGTTTTGTTTGGAGCAAGGACGTCACATGTGGGCTGGCTGGCTGCCGATACGAAGGTCGTGATTATCCGAATTCTCGAACCCCACGTCATGTTGAGATGACCGTGAGCGGAATTATCTGCATTGGTGTGCACGGTGCTCAGTAAGGGGAGATGTTCGGACAGATAGGTGCTCTCTGTTGGTCGTAATTTGGTACTGTTGAGGAAGATCCGCGTGAGGCAGAATTGTCTGTGAGGGCAAGGTGAGCTTGGAGCTAGGTGTTGAAGGTTAAAACATTGAAACACACAAAGGGTTGAACTAGGTTTGATGGATAGGGCCGATCAACGGAGTTGGGACGTGCAATCCGCCCACTCGATAACATTTCTCCGGCACATCGTGTACGGACGATGCGCCATTACTATCTCCAGGCAGCGCTCATTCACTTGTTGAATGCCACTCCCACTTCCAAATCATACATGTAAACCACCTCTATATCCCTGGCCGAGGTTGAAGGGCCGATTGGGGTGATTATGCAGTTGAGAAACGCCTTTTGAACCAAGTAACCTTTTGACAAATGCTCCCAGAAATGCCGTTGAAGACAGATCAACTTTTCGAAGTGGTATCATCCCAATTCATCATAACGTCGTGTTGAACCTAACTTAAAAGAGAAGAAAAAAGCGATCTAGTAACGGTAGATATCGCTCTTGAAAGGACCCTCGATAGGCAGACCAAGGTACTCGGCCTGGACATCGGAAAGCTTGGAGAGCTTAGCGTTCACGTGGTCGAGGTGGAGAAGAGCGACTTGCTCATCGAGAATCTTGGGGAGAACGTAGACACCGATGTCGAGCTTGCCAGTCTTTCCAAACTCAATGTATTTGTTGCCAAAAGCCTCATCCTCAGCCTTAAACAACATGATCTGAGCAAGGACCTGGTTGGTGAATGAGCAGGACATGACGAAAGAGGAGTGACCAGTGGCACATCCCAAGTTGACGAGACGACCCTCGGCAAGAAGGATGATGTGGCGGCCATTCTTCATGAGGTAGCGGTCAACCTGGGGCTTAATGTTCTGGACAGATTTCGCGTTGGCCTTCAACCACGCAACGTCGATTTCGATATCGAAGTGACCGATGTCTAAATCAAATTAGTAATCTTAATCAGTCAACATAGTGATATTTTGCTAGAACTTACTGCAGACAATGGCATCGTTAGGCATAGCCTCGAAGTGAGTGCCAGTCAGGATGTCACGGCAACCAGTGGTAGTGACGAAGATCTGACCCTGGGGAGCTGCCTCCTCCATGGTGGTAACCTGGTAACCTGAGACTGCGGCCTGGAGAGCGTTGATGGGATCAATCTCAGTGACAATGACACGAGCACCCATGCTGTGGAGAGCCTGAGCACAACCCTTGCCGACATCACCGAAACCAGCAACAACGGCGACCTTTCCAGCAATCATGACATCGGTGGCACGCTTGATACCATCGACAAGCGACTCACGGCAGCCGTAAAGGTTATCAAACTTGGACTTGGTGACTGAGTCGTTGACGTTGATAGCGGGGACAAGCAGACCATGCTCGCCCTTGTTCTTGAGCATGCGGTACAGATGGTGAACACCGGTGGTGGTCTCCTCAGACACGCCGTAGCAGCCCTTGAGCATCTCGGGGTACTTCTTGTGGACGAGCGAGGTGAGGTCACCGCCATCGTCGAGGATCAAGTTGAGACCCTTGCCGTCCTTGAAAGCAGTGAGCTGCTGCTCCAAGCACCAGTTGTACTCCTCCTCGGTCTCGCCCTTCCAGGCGAACACGGGGACCCCGGTGGCGGCAATGGCAGCGGCGGCGTGGTCCTGGGTGGAGAAGATGTTGCAGCTCGTCCAGGTAAGCTCGGCACCAAGGGCCTTGAGGGTCTCGATAAGGACGGCGGTTTGGATGGCTAGAGAAAGCAGTTAGTAGGGAGAAGAAGCTGGGGGCCAGAGCGGAGCATGACATACTCATGTGAAGGCAACCTGCGATACGGGCACCCTTCAATGGCTGCTCCTCAGCATACTTGCTGCGAGTAGCCATCAGACCAGGCATCTCATTCTCAGCAAGCTCGATCTCACGGCGACCGAACGCCGCGAGGCTGATGTCGGCGACCTTGAACTTGTGGGCGGGAGCAGACATAGTGGCTGTATGGATATGAGAGGGATGTTTAGGAGGTAGAGTCGAAGAATTGGAGGGAAGAGAGAGTGAGGAGGAGGAATTGAAGAGTGGAGGGAAAGAAGGATGCAAAGCAGAAGTTTCAGAGCGCGGCGTCGGCAGTTTATGAATTCTACCCCGCCACCGAACCTGGCCGAACGCACGGGCCTTTTTCGTGTCTTGATTGGCTTAACGGACTTCATCCTTCACCGTCTTCTCGCGCTCAGACACCTGCAGCAAAGAGCTTCTTTGTTCACTAAGATATTGTTGACTTCTGACACTTGTACCTACGCTGAAACCTTCTCGTTTTGAGCCTGACATCCATGGAATTCAATATTATATTACAGCACATTCGACCAATCAATTTAACCAAATGTTGTGCCCCGCCCCGCCATCCATCACGGTGCCTCTTGTGGATAGATCCTTTTGGCATAACACAGCATGATGCCAGTGAGGAAGGCTCTCAAATATATGCATCAAACATATAGAAGCGTCCTGCAATCCTATCATACGAATATCAAGCACTTGTTCGTGCTGCGCTGTTGGCATTGAGCTGTCATTTAGTAGGGACTTGTTTTCGGTTTCTCCGTTTCCGCATGAGGGTGTCCGATATCAATGATAACCCCCGACTAATGCACGTCTATCAATTTCAGCGTCTGCAATCTTTACATCTCCAGCCCCTCTTCTCTGCCAATCCCTGCCCTTTCGATCTCCCGGCTTTGCATTTTCACGCCACCTGTCAATGCAGCCAGCAAAAAGACTCCATCGAGCACTCTGCCCTTGACCTCTTTCCTAGCAGGCTTCCCATTGGCGCCTTTCTTTGCATCTTTCCCAATCCATACGTTGCCAAGGAAGAGCGCTGCGATGATGCTGAGGGCCATAAAAGGAAGAATCGACACGAACGCCCACATAACAGCCTTGGCCGCGACATTCTGAACGGCTTCCTTGGTATCCGGCCGGAGATTGTTAAGGGTGTTTAGACTCGGGGTGCCGCTGGTGCTGAACGTCTCCCCTGGCGTCAATGGGCTTATGTTTCGTAAACCCTCGCTATACTTGTTGGAGAAAACGGCGCCCATCATCGAGATGCCAATCGTCTCACCGAGTGGGAGGGCGAAGGACATGAGCGACTGGATTGACGGTATTCGATTTGGCCAGATGCCGGCTGCATGGAGTACAACAGGCATGAATCTTAGTCCAGTACCAGCACCGGAGAGAGCGAGCATGATGTTAACGAGTGCCTTATGTCTGGTTGAAACGGACCAAGTGAGTACAGCAAGACCAACAGCTTCTAAACCCGAGCCTACCATGAGCGGATAGAATGTCTGGCGTGGCCATACGTTGCAGAGAAACATTGCCGTGTACGCTCCAATCCCAAGGCCTGGCGTATAGTAGAGGAGCTGTACTCCCGCTTCGGACGCAGTATATCCTTCAGCGAGTTCCCAGTAGATGGAAATGAAGTAGAAGGCAGATACAAGTGCCACTCCGGAAGCGAAGTTGATAAGCATGAGTAATGACGTGTCTTTCTTCTGGTATAAATACGAAGGAAGCATCGCAACCTGTCTTGGAAATGTCCGAGCCATGATACGTCCCGATCCGAGAAGATACTCGTAAAAATAGAACAGGACCCACAGGAAACCACCTACTGCCAGAGGTACGACGACAGCCGGGGAAGACCAGGAATATTGCGTACCTCCCCATTGGATTGCTAAAATCACGAGTCCAACTCCGAAAATGAAGAAGATCATTCCCGGCCAGTCGAAGGTAAAGAAGCTAGCAACATAATCTGAACGGCGCGAGTCACCGACTTTAGCAGACACCCGGCCTCTGGCGAGCTCAGGTCGCATGAGGAAGAAGATGAGAAGCATCGAAAGGAAGGCGATGGGAATTGGCAGGACAAAACAGTACCGCCAGCTCGTGGTGGCCAAGTATCCTCCGATGACTGGCCCGACTGCATAACTAACAATCTAGGTTAGCTGACCATGTTTTATCGAACCTCAGTGGATCAAAGCGCCCTTCAAGAGAGAAAATACACATACCTGATTCCATTGATCAAAGAGAAAATGGTATTGTTCCTCGAATTATCCGCCAATGACATGTTATCAGAGAGGACGATTCTTGTTAAATTCAAGACACCAGCGGCACCGAGCCCTTGAAGTGCTCTTCCGACTAGTAGCATACTCCATTTGGTAGCGGCAGCACACAGCACACTTCCGATCAGGATCCAGAACATGTGGAATTGAAGGGCCGTATGGCGTCCGTATATGTCTGCGATCTGACGTTTGTAAGAGGAAGAAGCGTCAGATAAATGGGCAAACTGACCTGACCAGATGATGGCACGAAGGTTGTAAATGTCAAGGTATACGCTGCCACAATCCAATTGAAGCTCCCACTCAATTGATCTTTTTTGGATTAGCTCATATACCAATGGATAAAAGCCTGTCGATTGAACAACTTACTAAAGTGTGAAGAGATAATCGGGACCGCCGGAGCTACGATTGTGACGTCCACAGCGGCTAGGAAATTTGGAAGTAATAGTCCGAGTATCATTTTCCACCGGTAGATTCGCACCTTGCGTGATTCTGCTTGAATTCGCGCATTCTCTTCTCTGTTGATATTTGTTTCTGTCCTGGAGGGCGGTAAATTTCCGCCCTCCAAAATGCTCTCAAGTTGCTCTGGCTTTTGGCCTGGCGACGGCTCTGAGACAAGATGGCTCTCATCTGCTGTATTGGGAGTAGAGTTAGCCGCCTGCTTATTCCTGTATTTCCCGCGAAGATATTTAAAAAGAAGGTAAGCCATGGTCGAGGGAATATTTTGGATCTCCGGTCCTTGCTAAATCTCAGGCTACTGGAAATTGTTTCTAGCAATATGCTTGCACTTTTATCAAGCTGTTGTATATCAATGTCCTACCCGACTACTGCCACGAGAGGGATAAGAGAACGTAAAAGAAAAATAACAAGAAATTGCGACAGCGTATGAGACTTTGTTGATGAGAAGCAATGAAACCAGATATATATATGTGTGTGTGAGCTTCTTTGTTTTCTTTCCTTGCCTGCGCCTAAAAGGGACAGCTAGGCGATGGCTATGTGCAGTGTTGTGGGGAAATGTTGTAAGCATTCGAGATCCGACATGAGGCTGTCCTCATCATTTTGCATGAGTTTTGTGACCTCATCCTACCAATCGTATTGGGTGGGAACACACCGGTGACTTGAAAGACACAGCATTAGGTACAAAGGGATAGTTGCCCTACTAGGTAAGGTCGCGCGATGGTGACTGTAAGAGGTTAGCGTCAGACTCGCATCTATTTAGGGCTGTGTTGTTTCAGCGTCTACGTAATCTCTGCAATGATTGCGATATTCAGTCACAGGCTTTGGGACTAATAGCTAGTTCCTGATTATCCGTTGCAACTTCGCCAATACCATAGCGTCTGGAGGAAGACTTCGGAATTTTTTGATTGTCGTTTTCCAACAGCAGAAAAGTGTCTTTCACTACACATTCACTTCTTTAATCCATGTAAGCATTGATAACAAGATTTCGCAAGCTAATATCTATCTGTACTCCTATAGTCAATATTTTACATATATAAATCTTGAGCCTAATGCCGATCCTCATGCATGCACTATACCTTTCCAAGGATAAATGTATGAAAATGAGGATTTACCTCCGCCATGCTCCCAGCTAGTACTTTTTGCTTCACAAAGTTACATACGGCAATGCCGAACGATTTGAACTAGGAGAAGGATGATTCAAATCCACTCAATTTCCCGATTACGGAGAGGACTGGAAAGCGGGCGCTTAAATAGATTGCTGGAATTTAATCGACCACGTTGAAGATATGCCATCAGATTGCTCTAGGTTAGGCCGCCGCAGGGACTCAAGGGCAGTACCTCTGAGCAGAGCAGATCCATCTTTCTTAGCCTGTAATTGCTTAGCTCAATCGTGCTACAGTGCTCGAATGTAAGAGAAATTCTTTGCTATAGCCTACTTTTAGACTCCATGCGACTCTCATTCCATAAATCTCGAATCCCAGTATAAGATGACAGAGCACCGTGGCACCCAAGTAATAACCAATAACCTCAATTGTGTCGAAAAGTGAGAGGAACAGGATGCTAGATAAAACGATTGTGCCATATATTGCGTGAAAGCAAACACAGAGTTTGATCAGATAGTTGAGAAGGAATGTCCAGTATCGAATCTTCGACCTTTGCTTTGGCTTCGGTTTGTAAAGAGGATGATCGGCAGGGTCGACGTCTGTTCGAAATACAGACGGTGTAAACTCATGTATTAATTGTGTTCTTAGATAAACGAAGATTTTCAACGACCAGCATGACTGCAATGTCGTTTGAAAATCTAAGACTTTGGGTTCCTTTTGCCGGCCAATGTAGATCGTGACTGCACCGATAATGTGTATTAGAATTGGAAGAACAACCCAGAGAAGTGGAGCGAAAGTCTCATGCGTATTTCCAAATGTCCCAGCCAATGTCGTCACCAGACACACTCTCCAATAGGCCAGTTGGTAAGCCCGGTACAGAGAGCTGACTGCGGCCACTGCAGCAGCGCCATATTCGACAAATGATATGGCTAATATTACGACAATGTTAGCAACATCTCTCGAGCTTTAATTTTGATTCCACATGTCCAAAAGGTTGGTGTTGTCGTGGGATTTTTATATGTCGTAACAAGGTTCCATCAGTCAGGTCATGGATTTATCACATACCAGCCTTGATTCCGAAATGAGGTTGTTCGAGCTATTCTGGCCACAGTATATCGTCCAAAGAGGGCTCTAATCCCGTTCTTTCTCTTTCAATCGCAGCGGTAGGTGCCCCGACACTGAGAAGTAGTGCTAGAATGGGCCTTTGTAAGGCAAGTGCTGCGACATCGGACACTCTCGACCCCTGAGATTAATCACATAATCAAAGGATGATTTAATGATCATGCACGCCTGGAGTTGTCTTACTAAGAACTGCAATGCTAGGGGGAGTAAACCAAGCATGACACTGCAGACTGCCATCTCAGCCTTACCTGCCTCAGGCCAATTGTTCAACAGGCATCTCACAACTTTGTATCCCCCATATCTAGGATTAGAATGTAGATTTGTATATTCTTTGGAACAATTATTTGCCAGGACTCAGTGGAGGTTATTGTCCCAACCGTCAAAAAAGGTGTGGAATTGTCCCTCGGAAATGGCACATGCTGGATGAATAAGCAAGGAGAGAAGAATGAGGCTGAGAATTGGGTGCATCGCGTTATGCATCATGGACTATGTGCCAACATGTGCTTCACTATTGATTCTTAATCGCAAGGCTTCGAGTTATATGGTCCTCTAAGTACCTAGAGAAGAGATGAATCGAGGAAATCAAGCGATCGAATCCCCGTTGCAAGTGGCGAGTTGTTGGTTGCGCACCTGGGGCGGAAACAGTGTAATGTAGTTGGGCGCCATGTCTTGGTCTTCGCCGAAAGGATTCGGGATGACTATGAGAGGCGCAATACGGATCAGGCGAAGAGACATAGTTATTTGGATCTCAAGCACAGAGGACTCATTGCGCGAGCAGTGGCGGCTAAGCGTGTTGGAGAGATGAAGGGTACTGAGAGTTGGTTGGCCAGGAGTGGCCGAAGGCTGGCCACGTGCATTCGTGTCACGCGCATATCCCGCAGCAATACTCGTGAACGCGTTCTAGTTTCCTCGAAGTTTCATCCCCCAACGTGTTCACATTGTATTGCCAACAAGGTAGTACGCATAAGCATCTCGCCACTCAAATCTTCATTATTCCTTTTCGTTTTTTGCCCTGAATCTCCCATTCATTCCAGGCAGCCAGTCGGCGGCAAAACATGATCGTATGCTGAACCCTTCCCTGTGCCCCCTGTTGCCTCACGCTAAGGCCAAAAAGGCATAGCTGCCTAACCCACTATCCATTCATTCACTGTAAATATAAGAAAGAGAAGGATGCAAATGTATCAGACTGAAGCGCAAAAATATAATGCATTTTTCTCACCCGGGACTCCGTTATACCAAATTCCGTCAGATTTGGACATAGATAATATGGCCGCCACTTTAGAGGCACAGTCAATACTATCAGTACTGTTACTGAAGTTGCAGGAGGAGGGATCAAAGCATGAGAAGAGATACGGAGATTGGATGAAAAGAGGAGGGCCCCAGTTGGAAGAATTCTTGTTTCGTTGTCTGAGGAGAGAGGTGTTGGTCTACTTACAGCTGGGTAATGGCAATGTCAATTCGTAAGCATCTTCGACAGTGACTCGACATTTTTGGAGAAGGTACTGATAATTACCTCTTATAAGCATAAAGAACATAGCTGGAGACTTAAGTTCTGGTGGGAGGGCAGTATATATACACGGGATTCTTGGTTTAGACAAACGGTACGCTGCCCCTTGCTTCGTAGAGCTCCTGTCTTCTGGTGCTAAAATTTGGGTCTCTCGGATACTAATATGCTGATTAGGTCTCGTGTCTACATTGGTCAGACTAACTCTTTAAATAAGCGCCTGAAACAACACTGGAATTTCCGCTACCGTCGCGACAACCCCTCTCTTCATTATCATGCAATGCAACATTCATTGTTCGACAACTTTTGTGTCTTAGCCACCCTTCCTTCTCCCGGTAGCAAAGGGTATCAATCCCTCCCTGGTATGGACCAACCTGAACTTGTCCTGAATGTCTTAGAGATGTGGTGTTGCTTGTTGTTTCGCACACTTCCAAGGCAAACACTAGAATTTTGGTTACCCGAGCATCTTTCGAAGGGTGCAAAACTTTATAAAGGGTCAACTACTAGCATGGGCCTGAATATTGCATCGCCACTTGACCATGGCGATAATGGATCAAGGGAATGGGTTGACTTGATGACGAGTGATGACTCATTGGTTTTACAATACGTTAAAGGGAATGAAGAGCCAAAGGTTGAGGTAAAACAAGAGAAGTTTGATGAGGAAATTAAACCCAGCCTCGCCGAAGAGACTGATTACAGTGTCGACAAGAATAGAGGACTTCCGCGGCTGGAGTTTGAAGTTTCAATTAATCCGGTGCATTTGATTGGCGCAGCTGTGTTGGGGCTCGCAGTGATGCGGTGGGTGAGGGGCCGGCGTTAGCATCGTGTGTGTGAGATTGACGTTTCTTTTTGTGTTTCTGAAATCGAGGGGATGACTTGAAGACGTCACGACCTATGAATTCTATATGTCTATATACGATGATCTGGTGCGATAGTTGCAAAAAATATTTCCTATTGTTTAGGTTTTGACTACTAAAATCGAGTGATAGAGAGGTAACTGGACGTTCTGAAGACTTAGTTCTCTTGGAAAGGAGATCTATGAATATGAGCAACGGTCTGGTAGAAGTGAAATGTCACAAAAAAGGTTAGCAGAAAAGAAGATGTAAGATTGCTTCATGTTTTACAATCCGATTAGCATTTCAAGGCTCCATATAGTGAAACCATAAAACATCAACTCAGGAACATGTATGACTCCAAAGGTCACGAATTAATACTTGAACCGAGTTTTATTCATATGTAGGAGGTACTCGTGTACCGGAAGGTTTTCATCACTTACAATACTTATTATAGCTTGGAATTAGACCCCGACAAACTGAGAAGATGCAACGATGGCATCTGTGGATATCAAAAGGCCAACGCCGAACCATTCCACCAGCGGTATTTATCCACACCGATGCAAATATGATTTACATCCCTAAGGCGAGGACTTTTAGATGCGGGGGCGCTGAGCGCGGTGCGTGTATTTACGCTTGGCAATTTGACCGCCATTTGGACCGTCCTGGCACTTAGTACCCTCTGCAACAGACTGCCAGATGATCTTTCCGTGATTGCATAGGCCGAATTTTTTGGTACCGTTACATAGAAGTTGACCGTGCGTAGCACAAGAGGTCGCACTAGGCGTACTGAGAGCCTGTGAAGGCAGAGCAGTTGAAGTTTGGGTAGGTTGAACTGAGGTGTATGTAGAGTGACGAGGAGCCTGAGTTTGTGAGACCACTGGGGCCGTCATTGTGACCAGAGTATGAATCGTCGAAGTGATTCGACGACCAGTCGGGGTTATGAGAGTTGGCGTTGGTTGAGGTGGCTGAGATGCGGTAACCGATGTTGATAGAGCCGACGCTTGAAAGGCAGGGGACGAATACACACCATTGTTGAGTTGGCTGGGAGATGCTGTAGGTGCGCCAGCGCTTGGAGCAAGAGGAGTAGTACCTGAGCCACATAAGGGTCGAAATGGGCCTTCACCGATACGGGTCTTGTATTCGCCAGGGTTCTCGTAGGTGTAGTCAAACGATTCCTGGTTCTTACAAGCAGTTATGCTGCCGTTTATATTGACCACAGCCATATCTGGAAGCTTCTCGAAGGCGGAAGTGCCGTTATTGCCCCCAGTGATTGTAACGGCTGCACAGTTTTGATAGAACTCTCGGTTGCCAATGCGATTCGCCCAACTCCAAGACATAGAACCTTGTCCATTCGGAAGTTCTTTCGGGATGGTGAAATTGAACGTCTCAGCAGTGAGTTTGCCTGGACAGCCACCTTCAACAGAGTAGATGACCTTGAATTTAGAGTTCTTGGTGGGCATTATGTCAGTAGTGTAGGAGATCTGACAAGAGCCACCTCCGTGGACAGCTGTTCCAGTAAAGGACAGGGCCTCTTGGGTGCCAACGGTCCAGATGTTCATTGCCTTGATATAGAAAGGCTTGTCAGGTGTGATTTGACATGGATAGTCAGATCCATCTGGTTTCAACGGGCCGTTGGCCGGATTGTTGAAAGGTACAGGGTTTGCCATAAGCATATGCGCAAAGGCAGACGACAGAAATAATGCGACATCAGCTAGAATTGCTTGCTTCATGTTTAGAAAAGTTTCCTTGGTCACGCTGGAATCGTGGTGCTAGAGGCCGACCGGGTGTAGGTGTTTGAGTTCGTTGCTGATTAGCGGAGGGCTGTCGTGTAGGTGTGGAGTGGTGTGTTAAGAAAAGGGAGTGACAGTAAAATAGATGTTTTTTAATGTGCTCTAGAAAAAGTAAGTTAGATATTTACGCACATAAATTTGCACAATAACGCATGTGAACAATAGAACAAAACAATGTTGAAGAGTGTGTGCGACTACCAGTCCGTGACCGCTTGAATGAGTGCTGTGAATTGACGAACCGAATAATGATGTGTACTCCAACAACAACAGGAAAATGTTAGAAGGACATACTGAAGTCTTAAGACCTTCATGCCGAGCACCTTGAATAACCGATTGTATGTCGCACCCAACACAGATGCTTGTAATGGCTGAATGGTCACATCATGCATGTCGAAGATAACTCTCCACTCGCGAAAATTTTAGGCCGCATGTTTATGAGTATGCATCTAAAGCTACATTTTGGTATGAAACAGATGTAGCACCGTGATTATTATAGGCGCTTGTGTGGCCCTAAGTGATCAATTAGCAGGCGCCCTGTGAAACAGTATCCAGGGTAGAATGCATTACCAGAATGGTATTAAGAAAAGGTAGAATCGAAGCGGCAAGTAAGGGTTCTGGTGAATGGAACCTCAGTACCGAAACGCCCTTCATTCATGAACTGGGAAGAGCTAGAATAGACACAATGTAGAGTGACAGGCAGATGTGAAACAGAATTGTTCATAGTGACAAGAGGCTGTTGCTATGCAGAATTCTCTAGAATTTGTCAAAGATCTATTTCTCGGGAGAAAGCAGAATAGTGCTTATCAAACTGATAACGATAGATCTTTATCTAGGGAGGTAGTATGCTAGTAAGATGTCTAACACCAACTTCATGGTATGAGTAACTATGTGAGGAGTAGGTGTGAGACACATGCAGCCACGAAGAGTGAGAGCAGCAGATCGTGAAAATATGACGCTATAATGCTTTGGGACAAGCATAGTCTTGGCAAAAGCAGGCCATCTTCAGAACATCCCTCCCTCAACTCTTCACCAAGGCACATAAGAACGCGCCGCAGCGCCTCTCCGACCAAGGCAAGACGGCTCAAGTCCAATCTAATATCAATCACAGTTGAGTTGCGCTACGACGTAGCTTGCGCTGCTGAAACCGATACCTACCCTTTCGCTCGAGACCGCGACGCGTCGGCGCCCGCGAGGACCACCAGCTCTGTTGAGCTTCCTCATATTTCCACGCCTGGTGGTCACGCATCCTATCAACAACAATGTTTATGGCATCTGGGAAGCCCGCGCCTCCCCAGGCATTTATATCCAGCTATGCGCCTCGGCTGCGATCATACGGCAATTCATTGCTGTCGCCGATTGTGCCTCCTTCAAACACCCTCCCGCCTCCACGAACGACCAAGCGCGGAACTACAGCGATCAACTACGCAGAGGATGGCTACGAAGACGATGATTTCGATGAAGGCGAGGGCCCACGGCGTGCGACGGGGCTGCGCAGTATTCGAAGAGATGACTCGACAGTTGACAAAGTTGCGCAGATAGCAGCTTTGGGCAAGGAGTTGTCTGCGCCAGTTGATATCCAGGGCATATGGAGAGACTGGATGGGCAGGCCGAAGCGCACATTGTAAGTGCAGAGACTATGCGCCCTTTGAGTTGAAAACAGTTTCTGCATTTTGGAACTGACCACTTTCCGCAGAACCGAGAAACAGGTCCAGGTGCAATCGGCATTGCCTGTCACATTGATTCCCATCCGTATTGATATGGATATACAATCATTTCGCCCTGAAGCGCCTTTACCATTTCCAAATAACGCTCGCGAATTCGGCATCGACGAGAATCATCCAGCATACAAACAGCCAGACCTGACGCCAGCGTACCGCCTAAAGGATGCATTCCTGTGGAACCTGCACGAAGCTCTTACGACACCAGACCAATTTGCTAAAGTATTCGTAGACGAAATGGATTTTCCTGCGGATCAGAAGCCTGCCCTCGTACTTGAAGTTGCCAACCAAATCCGACAGCAATTGGAAGAATATGCAGGTGTTGCCCTGCACCCGTTATTCCATTCGACAGCACCGTCGGCACTAGATGCGAACGCAGCAAAGGCGATCCTACCTGTCCTTTCACGAGATGGTACCTCTACTCCGGCAGCAATTACCACGAATGGTATTTCGACGCCAGCGCAGAATGGCGCAACACCGGCACCTGAACTCCATACACTAGCACCGATAGCACATGGGATCACAGCAACCGCCGCCTCTGTTCCCACTGAGGATCTTCACAATCCCGACGACACCTACCGCTGTATCATCACTCTGAATATCAACTTGTTAAATCGTTTATACAGTGACAAGTTTGAATGGTCACTTCTTCACCCACCCGGATTCGCGGAAATGTTTGCTAAAGTTACGTGCGCCGATCTAGGATTGGCAGGAGAATGGGTCCCAGCCATGACTCACGCGATCTATGAAGCTGTACTCCGCCTGAAGAAGGAAGCCTGCGAGAATGGTGGACTAGTCGGTGACGGAGAGTTCGATAATGATTCGGTGGATCCTGTCATCGGCGCTGGGTGGAGGTACGATCATGAACATTTATGCGACGAATGGGAGCCAAAGGTGGAAATACTTTCAAAAGAGGAAATCGAAAAGCGCGAGGGTGACCGCGAAAGGCAGATTCGCCGGCTGCGAAGAGAAACCGCACGGTTTTCTTCAACGGCCAATATGTCAGGGACTCCACAAAATGACTTCTTTACCAATCCCGAACAACAAGAAAACCTGGGACGAGGTGAACGTAGTAAGAAGAAGAGGAGATTCCGAAGTCTCAGTCCGGTTGGAAGAGATACGCCAGAGACAGGATCTGGATATGGCGGGCAGGTGGGCAACGGGTTAACCAAATGGTAAATTTCCTCGATGTCAGTGGATTCATTACTCAGCTAACTTGAAAACTGTAGGGAACGCCCAACATGGCGATGCCAGCATTGTTTTGTATGGGGAGGAGCAGTATGGGCAGTCCGTGACGGACCAAAAGGTCCCCGGACTTTGTGTAATAATTGCGGGTATCTTTACGAGCGAGACAAGAAGCTACCTCCCTGGTCTGAATACCTCTTCTATGGCGACCGAGCGGCGTATGACGTGCTCCCGCCGCAGCAACAGCAACAGCAACAGCAACAGCAACAACAACAACAATATAGAAGGTAGCTTTGGCTTGTCTGTTTGTTTGTCAATTTTCCTTGGTTCGCCTCGAAAAGTTGACATTGTGCTTTTGTCGCAACAGTTTACCAAGGCTTTCACGTTGGTTCATGTGCGGTACATGGCCCGATTTTTATTTTCACTTGTCTCATAGGGAACCTTGGATCGCAATTGGCGCGGTTCGGTCATGTTTGTAGCATTATCAGCGACGGCGTCAGGATATGAAATGTGTAGCCCTTGCCCAGGCATGGCAGAATGCGACATTCACCATTTCGCGATCGTCTTTTCGGCCTTTGTTGCACGAGGTTGCGGGATCATCAGTAGGAATAGAAATTTGAACAATATGAACGAGCTCAAATCCCGTCACATATGGTAGGTGCACGTCGTTGCACATACCAGACAGATGCTATACTGGACTGGTCGCACGGCTAAAGTTCAAGTGTTTTAGGAACAATAGGAGTCTAGTGTACTAATGCGACTGGATCCGATGCCGGTGGTGATAACACAGACACTGTCTCCATCGCTACTGTGCTCCTATTGTTCCTCGGCGGGTGCGGCTCTTCATCTGCCCTGTCATCTTGGCGCTTTATCTCAGAGCCTATTATTCGATTCACCCGTCGGCGCGATGCTTGCCTCGCCTCAACACCCCCTTAGCCCGCCTCATGATAGCAAATCTTCTGCTATGCTGTCATCCACTGCAGAGTCACATAGCAGCTCTACGTGGCTTAGTCTCACCACCTCCCATATCATCTCAAATGATGAAAACATAGTCTCGATTCAGCCGCTTTTACCCGCAGGAATCTGCCCTTTGCTTTTCCCACCTTTCCCCCGTTCATTGGGCTGTTGTGTATGTTTGCACGTTTGACGTTGACAGGTCAGTTACTATTGTTAGTCGCGCATAAGATTTGTAGAGTGCAATCGGTACTGTGCGCTATCAAACACGCCTAGATTTGCATTCAACAATATCAAAGGCAGACGCGGGTCGAGCCGTGGCAGGCAAATCACGACTTCCTAATTAAGTTAGTATTGTCCTATTGTGTGTGCGAGGGACAATAGGAATTGAGATGCCTGCGTGACGGTGTGCGATTGCCTGTGTTGCGAGCGCGGGCTTACTATTGTGGTCGTGTTTCAGTTCGACGTGCAAACTAGAGGCGTGGTCAGAGGGTAGATTGGTATATATACAGTGAATGCACTGTCGTGGTGGTGGGTATCTCAGCTTCTGCTTGCACGCGAATCTTTGCACATATATCCAGCTTTACGAGGCCAAGACAAACATTTAACTTTTGAAATTTATCAAATTATAACCGCACTCCAGCTCCTTCTTCTAGGTACTAATCAGCCTCCAAAGGCTCTACGGATTTCGGTGCAAGGTTGCTATTAACCAAATCCATCAATCTCGCCAGGTCCGAAGATCGCAGCCCACCTACGAGTACGAGGCCAGCATTTGACAGCCAAAAGTCCACCATCAGCTCATATTGCTGGAAAACAACTACCGAACCTTCTTCCCATTCTCCAGGTTGGCACTTGATCTCGCCTGATCGAAGCTCAGAATACCATCATCCTCAATTCCCGATCACGGTCACTCGACCCGGCCGTCGCCCTCCGCCGCGGGCTTTGCATCAGTCACGCCACCCTCACATCACCAGCATCAGAACTCGCACCACCCCACAACCCGGAATTCTACCCCACTAGAGACACCCTTGCTCGAATCTTCATATATTCATGGATCCATTCGCCAATCGTGCCTTGTACTCTGCAAAAGCACATCTCCTCTCTCAAGATTTACAGAAACGATTATCACAAATGCCACCACCACCAGCTTACCATCTAGTCGTGGACCCAAACAACGCACACACAGGAATTCCAATACAGACACCATTTGGAGCTGTACGAAGCGAAGAGGAAGCCGAGGAGACTGGAATTGAAGAAGAGGAGGAAGATGACGTGCCCGAAGTCACTATCAATGCGACAACGCAAGTTCGTGGACACGGAAATATCATCAGTGTGCCGCAGATGGACAGCGTAAGGATCGCAGGGATGGTGTATTGCATGTTGAATGGGATGCCACTGGCTCCAATGTCACCAACACAAGCGACAAGCAGCACGACAAGCGACGGGCAAACACAGCCTACAGCGCAAACTCCCCCCAATACCTCCACCAACTCATCTACACAGTCGACTAGCAGCACCAGCACCAATACCAACGGGCGGCGTCCGCTCAAGGCGTTCCCCAAGATCAACATCACTGTCAACTGCGGCGCGACAGTCATTGGAGACCGAAACGTTGTCGGACCAGGTCTCGGCGACATTGCGAGGAATATCCAAGTCGCGAACCAGCGAGCTCAGATGCACCAAATGCAAGCACGAGCAACGCAGGCAGCACAAAGCATGGTCCCAGGCATCCAAATCCCAGCTACAACACCTACACAGATGCCCACGCCACCGATGAGCCGGAGCGCGAGCGGAAACGGAGATTGTGGGATCAAGAGAAAAGCGGGAGAGGATTTCGATGTCGTCCGTGATGCGAAGAAGACATATATCAGTGGCTCGTGATGATGACGATGGGCAAAAGTATGCGCTGGTTTCCGATTGTTCGCCACATTGTGTATGATAAAGTTTAAACCCCTTTGGGACGTCTCGTGGGTAAATGGGGTCACACCACATTGTCACGGATTTCTACAAGGACATGGCCACGGAGTTTGGTGAAAGTTTGGCGAACTTTGGTGAGGCAGGCCTGTCCCATATTAGTCGTAATTGTATGCATGTAGATACCGACTTGGAGGGACAAGGCGTTCTGGAGTAAGTAAGGAATGAAGTGATGGATGGATGGATGATTTAATATAATGAAGATACCAATTGAGATTCCTTGTTTGAAACGCCGCAAAAGAGATCATGAGACGGGTGCGTTTGTTGAATGACATTTCGAATTGTAGACCACGAATGCACAAAGCAAGTGTCTGCTGTTCAGTATAGACGAAAGTCTACGATATTGCAGTGACCTTGGGTGGTAGAGGAGTTGCTTCAGCGGCATCATTACGGGCTTCATTGCGGGCCGACAATGCCTGCCGACATGTCTCTTACAATAATGGCACGTCGATCATGCCAAACGATGCTGTGCTGCATGGGTCAGGCAGGGCTGAAGGTTTGCAGCACTGAAGCCAACAGAGATCAGGTTGAGCGAGCGCCAACCGAGTGTATGAAGGCCAAGGTTGCCAATCCCTCTTGAGAACTCAGCACTTGGTGCCTTTCATTTCGTTGGCGCTCAGACGCCCGATGTGACGAGGCAGATATCCGGAGATGTCATTGCAAAAAGGAATGGACGTTTTGCCAGACCGGATATGGGATGGCATCAGACATCGGACAAACACGCAAGACTCCAAAGAGGGAGCACTGGCCGGGCGAAAAGGGTTGAGTGAAAGGGAATAGCAGAGAGGTCAGTATGGCAGGAACGCGGGGAGCCATGGGGGTACACAATGTGCCAGCCAGGATGGCCATCAATTTACTGTGACACAGGAATGCCGTTGGTTGCAGTGGTTTGTGGTGGGATGATGGCAGATGTGACAGAGGTGGCCATTTCAGGGAGGTGGAGGAGAGGTGGAGGAGAGATGGAGTGGTGTGTGGCCAGGACGACGCAGGGCCCGTGTGTTGAACGAGCATCAGGCAAGGTGGCATCTTCGCACCTTTCGCAGCCCGCCACAATGCAGCAGTTCGCGATGCAGGCTTCCGCGGGTGCGTGCCTGCGTCACGACGAGTCGAACGAAGTGCAGGAGAGAGGTCGATGAATGGCTGTCTAGCGTTCGTCTACTCGAAGCAATCATACCGAGCGAAGTGGACAGTTGATTCCCCAAAGAGGCCAGCCAACGCCCACTTGGGTTGCAGGTCGCGTTCAGGCCGATCTGCCCAGTGTCTGTGGGGGGTTAGGGAGTATGGGAGACAGGCCTGTATGTGGCTATGTATGTATGTATGGGTATAGGCATGTCCACGGGTGCGTCTTGGTAGTCACGTTATTTGTTCCGTCTGAAGAACAGCAGGACAAATTGGTTTTCAAGATACAAGAGAGAGAAAGAGAGAGGACGGGACGTGTTCGGTGGAGACAAATCCCGTAATTACTGACTGATGCTGGGTTGTCCAATTGGACTATTCAACCAGTATGCTTCTCGAGGGAGTCTCCCAAAGGCCAAGGAGTGAAAGGTCAAGGAGTGAAAGGGCCACCACAGCACACCAGCCTTCGCCCTCACTGAGGCGCGTGCGCTGACGCAGCCCACAAGTCGCCTACCAACGCTAGTCGCTTTAAGAAGCCGCGCAGTAGCTCAACCCGCCCTTGGCAGGCTCACCACTCCCTCCCCCATCAATCTATTCCTACCGTATCCCTCTCCGTCCATTCTCCTTCTCCTTCTTTCCTCCTGTGCTTTCCTTCCGAACCAACCCGCTCCTCTCTCCCTTCACCGACGTCCTTCACCTCCTCAACCACCGCCAGCAATTGCATCTCCATCTACTGCAGCTTCTCCCTACCTCTGAACCCCTTCCACGCTCCTTCGGCCTGTGCTCGCAGCCGTCGGTGACGAGCATCCCGAAGTGGACATACCTGTCCTCGCACAGCAAGCTCCATCCAGTTTCACCGCCGTCGCCGTCGCCCTCAAGCTTCACCAAGCTGTACAACTATCACGTCCTCAACAAACTGCTCCAGGGTCTCTCTTCATCCCCCCTCGCCCATCTTCCCGTCAAGCAATCGTCCTACCATCAACCACCTCTCCTTGCTTATCCGGGGGTTTCACCTTCTCCTTAACTTCCATCAACTGTAGCAATTCTGCGAACCTCACCAACGCCAATTGACCGCTCTGCCCTTCACCCTTCACACATTCTTGCTCTCGCACTATATACAGTTCATAATCCGCGCAGCTACGCTTGCTGAGTCCACCCATCCAAACAACTCTCCCGAACCATCATCTTTAATCAAGTCGATTCACAATGGATACATTGACAAGTTGGGCCATATTCATTGCCATTGCTGCTGCTGGCTGGTGGTATTATACCCGCAACAGCAACTCTAGCCCCCAGCGCGGACGACCACTCCAGCGGTCTGCCAACAACAATCTGGATTGGATCGAATCCGAAACCAAGGCAAAGGTCAACGCCGCCGTAAAAACTACAAAGGCGAAGACGGCTGGCCCACGCAAGACAGCCAAGAAAGCTGTCCAAGATATTGGTGAGAAGATCGAGGCCTCCGTTTCAGGCGCATCATCCGCCGCTGGAGCCGATGCCGATGACGACTTGTCTCCGGTAACATCCCCTGCGCCCACTTCTGGCGCTGCCACCAAAGGCCCCAGTGGCAGAGATGTCTCCGACATGCTCGAACCCCAGGCCGCGGCTCCCAAAGTCATGAGCATCAAGGCGTCGGAGAAACCAGCTCGCCAGGCCAAGCCCCAGCAGCAGCGATCCGAGTCTCAACAGGAGACAAAGAAGCAGAGACAAAACCGGAAGAAGACGGAGGAGGCCAAGGCCCAACGCCAGGCCGAAGAGCTTGAGCGAAAGAAGCTCGAGGAGAACCAGCGCAGGACTGCTCGCGAAGCGCGACATGAGCCAGCCAAGAATGGACTTCAATCCGCTCAGGCACCAGACTCGAACGCCTGGGTTACGGCCGGCTCCAAGAAGAAGGCTCCGGCCCCAGCCCCAGCTGTTGTCGCCCAGGCGCAACTGCTTGACACCTTCGAACCTGAAGTCTCGACGTCCAAGACCAGCTTGCCTAATACCAACCGCACCGCGCCAGCCTCAGGCAACGCCGGCTGGAACGGCCTTCCGTCAGAGGAAGAACAAATCCGCCTGGCGCTCGAGGATTCCGCCTGGACAACTGTTGCGAAACCGAAGAAGCAACGCAAGACCAAAGCTGCTGGAGAGGAAGATGGCAGCGACTCTGGTGTTCCCCAGGAAGCTACCCCGGTGCAGGCGCCTGTCAAGACATCCATCCATAAGAACAACACCAAGCATGTTGAGAACGTCCAACCGACATTGAAGTCGAGGTATGGTCTGTTGGAAGAACCCACAGACAAGACCCACGAGCAGGATTCCGACTGGCCGGTTGTATGAGCGTACACCTCATGGCTTCCATAAGCTACTTCGTAGCGGTACGATAAGAGGTCATCCTTGTCGACAGTCCATTTTTCAATTACTGTCTCTGTTTGGTGCATGAGCCTTCGGCGTAGGATTGACCGGATTGGTCTTTGGCGCAACGTCTCGCCAGAATATTTCTTCAAATTTATCCGTCTCTCATATCTCATTGCATCGGTTGGCTATTGGCGGTGGCCTGGCTATTTTATCAAAAAGGCTCAACTGACGGGATTCAGCATGTTTATTCTTGTTGTGAGTAGCCTCTTGACCTCCTGTCAGTGGTTATTTTGTGTTTTTTTCCCTTGTTCCAACGGTTTCGGCCTCCTTGGTTTCCTTAAGGTTGTCTGTGTTACCGCATACAAAAATTGTAAGGATAGGTAGATAGCTGAAGCCGCGAAATCAGAAAACTCCAAGACAACATAGTTCACTTGACTCTTTGCATGAGCTAGATGGTTGAATGTGGGCAGGGCATGGAGGTATTTTTATTTTTTTGGAGATGAATAATAAGCTGTGACTAGTCTACTGGTGCTGCCACTGGTGTGGTTGGATGACGGGCACTTGGAGCTGGCGCGAGCTCCACGGTGGCGCACGTCCCAAAAATACATTTTTGGTGGCTCGCAGGTACCATCATCCATATCATCTCACCTCACCCAACACAATCAAACGTAATCCGTTTACTCCGTGGCCAGCTGCAAGTGACAGGGAGCACGTGCTTTACCATGTGCTGCGTCGGCATCAGCATTGCCCGAGCGGAGGAGAGGGAGTGGAAGCAGGAGGCGAATGAATTCAGACATTGGGTGCGCGAGCAAAGAGTCAAAGAGGACTTGCTGCTCAGAATAACGAAATCTGGCTTCAATAGGGTTTTGACACCCTGCCTTCAAAGGGCTCTAACCCAGCCCGGCCAATCTGCAAATATAAACTCGAACAGCCACACAAGGCATGCTGCAGGAAAGACAATTACTGTGTGCAAAAAGACCCACCCGTCTAAGCTCCCAGCGCATTTAATTTCAAAACTTGTCCCGTGAACATATGGTACGGTGAGCCCTGGAGTGATAGAATCATTTACGTTCCCGCTCACGGTTCTAGTGTCGCAGCAGGGCTTGGCAAGACAATACCGTGGCCTTTCCATCGACTAGCCTCACCCAACTCTAAAAGCCCCGAGCCCGTTCTCCTCTGAACGCCGCACTTGACTTTCTCACCTTCTCTCCTCCTCTCTCTCGCCGCCACATCCTTCCTTTCTCCTTCTTCTCATAACTTTCCAACATGGCACAAATACGCGGCACTGCAGGATACCATCTGGGCAACCAGAGCCCTTTCGGCAACGCTGGTCGCAGCGATGTGAGCACCAACGATCCGAGTCCGCTCGATGCGATCCGCGAGCAGACGAGCAAGATTGAGGATTTTCTCGATACCCTTTCCGATCCCATAAAACCGTGAGTCGGTCCCTACAGCTCATGGACTTTTTTGACGCCCTTCCATTCGAACCGTTGGCGGATGGCGGAGAGCGGAGGCCGACAAAAAAGTCGACGACATTGAATCGAAATCTGACCTGAGTGTCCCAACAGATACATGCCCGCCATTGGCCGTTTCCTTATCGTCGTTACTTTCCTCGAAGATGCGCTCCGAATCATCACGCAATGGCGCGATCAACTTACCTACCTCCACGATTACCGTCACAGTACGCACTATGCCCCTCATCCCCAGTCTACCCCTACCGATAGCTGCCAGGACCGCTCCAATAGCTAATTTGTGTTTCAAGTCTGGAATGGCGCGACGCACCTCTTCCTCATCGTAAACGTAGTTGCCATGACCGTCTGCTCGATCATGATTATCGCCCGCAAGCACTCCGACATTGGCGTTTTTGGACTGATCGGTGTTGTTGTCCTACAAGGCATTGGCTATGGATTGGTCTTCGACCTCAACTTCTTCCTTCGCAACTTGTCCGTCATGGGAGGATTGCTCATGGTCTTGTCCGATTCGTGGGTGCGCAAGAGGTTTGCCCCAGCTGGCCTTCCGCAGTTGGATGAGAAGGACAGGAAGATGTACTTCCAGCTCGCTGGACGTGTTCTCCTGATCTTCCTGTTCATTGGATTTGTTTTCCGTGGCGACTGGGGTTTCTGGAGAATCCTTGTCAGTCTGCTTGGACTCGTCGCTTGCGTCATGGTCGTCGTGGGTTTCAAGGCCAAGTGGAGCGCGACAATGCTTGTGCTTATCCTCAGCGTTTTCAACCTCATTGTCAACAACTTCTGGAGCCTCCACCCTCATCACCCCCATAAGGATTTCGCCAAATATGACTTTTTCCAGATTCTCTCTATTGTGTAAGTTTCCGGTTTTCATCTGACCAAGGGAAATTCCAACTAATAGATTCCAGCGGTGGCCTCCTTTTGCTGGTCAATATGGGCCCTGGCCAATTTTCCGTCGACGAGAAGAAGAAGGTTTATTAAACCGTCCTCGGTATTGCGTACTTTTCGAATTCTCTCAGCATCTTGGCGCAGGGTGAGGGCATGACACGATATCAAACTCCCGAGCATTGAACATGAGAAATAACTTCCAATATCTACAACCAAACTGGCGGGGAAGAGGTGATTCACAAAAAGTATAGGTGACTTAGCAAGGAGTCCTAGGGTATGACTGTGTGTAGAATTATCTCCAAGTGGCGTTTTTGAGTGTGCTTGCAATTAACCAGGGGATTGCTTGCAACAATCTAGGGCAATACATTTCATATTTATATATCTACACGTCTGAGCATTGTCGTATGAATTGGGAGGTGTAACTTTAGACTTTATGCAAAACAAAAAGTAGACAAGAGTACCAAACAATGACTATCTCTTAGTTCCATTTTCATCGGGGCGTCGTTCGTCCCAATCTGGCAGGTGATACCCTGCAAGAAAGATATCTTAGTCATCGTTTGCGCCGGTCAACGTCAGTACCTATTTATCTTTGCGCTTTTCTTCCAACATTTGTTTTTACACAAACGAGTATTCCCATCGGTCATTCTAGGTTACAACATGGCCCCAAATCGCATCATCATCGATACTGATCCGGTCAATTGCACTATTACTCTATTGATTCAGCAATCCCACTGACTCATGCGATAGGGTGTGGACGATGTGTTAGCCATGCTGCTTGCGCTCGCATCAACCCCGGATGAGCTAGAGATTCTATTGCTCTCCGTGCAGTTCGGAAACGTCGATGTGCAAAAGTAAGTGCGCAAGGCAAGCTCCACTGATCCTCGCAGCTACAACTATTCTCTTGGCACCCCTCCCCTTACAAATGATCACCGTGGCTGTATGGGGATAGCCTTGCTAATAACCATGCCAGCTGTTTGAGAAACGTAGTCTCGCTGTTCCATCACATAGGGAAGGAACGGGCGTGGAGAAAAGAGCATGGACGACCGGAAGGATTTCAGACGTTGAATGTAACGAAGCCGATTGGTGAGTAGCTTCTGTTTCAACTGCAGTCATCTACATGCTAACTAAAATTGTAGTTGCTGTTGGTGCCGAGGAGCCTTTGGCCGAGCATATGATGGTTGCTGATTTCTTTCGTAAGTTTTTCACTGGTTTCGATCGAATCGGAGGTTGACTCTATTAGATGGGGTTGATGGTCTGGGAGGTATCCATGAAAGTGTATGTCCCTGGTCTCAAATTGAATGCTTCTCTCATTCCTTTGCATACTAACTACCTGTTCAGCACCCTCATCTTACGCCCGCCGAGACATGGAAGTCTCTTTTCAAACCTGCCCCAGAGTCGATGACCCCAGAGGAGGCAATTGAGCTCCAAAAAGTCAAAGACGAACATTCTCTTTTCATTCCTTCTTTGAAACCAGCCCATGAGGAAATGCTACGTCTACTCCGAGAGAATGAGCGCGATACAATCACGATTGTTGCGGTTGGCCCATTGACAAACCTTGCCATCGCAGCTGCTACTGACACAGAAACTTTTCTTCGTGTCAAAGAGGTAGTGATCATGGGTGGTGCCGTTGATGTACCTGGCAATGTAAGTTATGCTCTGATTTAACAACTTCTTCTGTCCTTGCCCCTTACCCATGCGCCTCTCTGAGCTGTTCTGGCAGTCCCCGTCGCTCTCACAACTGTACTCTAAGGAAGTCATGTCGATACCCGTGCCACAATTTCGATTGATCAAGCAACCCGATACTCCTTTGAGGCGTGCACTAAATATCAGAAATCAGATGACCCCTGGGGCCGAATTCAATACATATGCCGATAGTGTAGCTGCGGCCCGCGTGTTTGCTCTCACAAGCCCAAATCCACATACCACAATGCCGGTAGTGTCTGGCGGGAAAGGAGCACTACCGAACTATCCTGCTAAGCTGTCGAGGCAATTGAAGATCAAATTATTCCCACTTGGTACGTGATATTGTATTAGAATCACATTGATTCCATCCATAAGCTAATTCGACATAGATATAACTTCCCCACACCTTCTCCCCAAGCCCCTATTCACGCAATACACCGCTCCACTCGCAGCATCCGGCTCTCCCCTCGCGAATTGGACGACCCTATTCGTGAACTCCACATATCGCAAGATCCATTCCATCCGCCCGGACCTCGACTCAGACACCATTGGTCTCGAAATGCATGACCCGCTTACAATCTGGTATGCCCTTACAGCAAACGACCCGCTTTGGCGCTTCAAGGAAGACGAAGATATCAGGATTGAAACGAGCGGTCAGTGGACAAGAGGGACTTGCATTGTTGATCGACGGGGCAAGGGAATTAAACAAGAAGGTGATGCGGGAGTTGATTTGGATGCTGAGGTCACGGGAGATGCGGGGGGTTGGTTGGATGGGAGGAAGGGGAACAGAGTAGGGAGGTGTATAGGCACACCGGGGGAGACTGTGTTTGCAGAAGTTTTGCTCGAGCGGTTGTTTGGCGATGTTGCGTAAAGATTCGTGGTCTTGCGTTTTGGGGATTGGGGTCTAAGAGACTGTCTGAATAGATTAGTCAGCTACATGTCCAGAGACCTGGGAAAGAAGGATGTATGAAATCCCATAATTTGACAAATTAGACTGTTAGCGAGTGAAGTGAACATACAACAAGTGAAGTAAACTTTTAGATATATAAGTGAACTGATAGCTAGTGAGAGTGAAAACAGCTGTAAAAACAGCAGCAAAAGTAATAGTGAATCTAAATTATTAGTGAGTGGAAGTGAACTGTTGGCAAGTAGAAGTGAACCATAAACAAGTGCGAGTGAAAGGACAAGTCAAAGGGCAAGTGAAAGTAAAAGTTGGGATTGATGCACCGACCAACAAAAAAGTAGTCTGTCCATGAATTCTAATTCAACCCAACCTAGTCATGAGCTAAAATCCTTTCGCAAAAGCACAATATCCGCCATAGGATGCAACCCCCCAAAATGCCCAAATCAGAACCGTCATCCACCCCGTGACTGTATATTATTATTTCTCCTCTCCGTCTGCACTGTGATATCATGCTGAATCCGCACCTCGACCCGGATCGGATTCTCCTTGCCCTCTTCACTCACTCTGACCCCTATTCTCGTTCTGTTCTCCGCGAACCGCTCTCTCCATGCACTCATGCTTGTCTCGCTGATGCCGTAGATGACGGCGTCGGCGAAGCCTTGGATAACGATGCACGCCTTGTCGACCGTCGCGATGCCAAAGGGTGCCGATTTACCGGTCACGGATTGGTATATGCGGATTGTGGTAGGGATCGTCCAGATGAGCATGTATACTAGCGGGTACGACATCATCTGGTATGCCATCTTTTTGAGTACGGGAGAGGCGGGATAGTGGCGTGCATGAGTGCGTCCTTGCACAGTGCCATTCGATCCTACGATGTTGTGGGGGTTGAGATTGTTGCTGGTGCCAGCAGAATACTGCTCGACATCGACGTCTTTACTAGCCATGTTCATGGATGTCGAGGGACGGCCTATTCGTCTGGTGGAGGACACAGATTCGGTCTCGGGCTCGAGATTGTGATTTTGGGAGCGCGAGTGGGAGTGAGGAAATTCGCCCGATTCGTTGAAGGAGATGAAGCGATTGTGGGCTTTGTAGATTACGCGGTAGAGTCGGGCATAGAGGGCGAGAATCACGATGATAATGAGCCATCGTGGGATAAAGTTGACGAGAAGGCGGACTTTGTCGGAAGTAAACCAACACCCTAATGTCTGTCAGTTATAACTCTATGATATGAGAGGTAGAAGTGGCACGAACAGGCACCGATGTCTCCATAACCAGCCAAAGCGAGACCTAAAGCAGCCCAAAGAGCAGAAAGACCCCATGGAAGAGTCCACAGTATCAAGCGGTGATCTTGAATCCACGTGGACATGTGCTTGTAGTTTCCCAGAATGAGAAAAGTACAGACGGCGATCAGCAGCACCCAGTAGTCCGCTATGCAGGTTGTTAGTCTTTGTCGATCAAGTAACAGTCTTTAGAGACTTATAGTGGACTTACTCTGTACGACAAACAATTGGGTCATAAAGCCATTAAAACTACAGAACTTCTTCTGAGGAGGCTGAGAAAGAAGATTTCCGGATAGATTGACTGCACATGATGAAAGAAAGTTGACAGCCATCCAGAAATCTGATATAGCAAGTCCGAGGATGAGCTGATGCCTGAAGGTGCGAACCTGCTTGAACAACTGCAATATTCCAAATAAGTTGAATGCTCTTGAGAGAATAGGCTGACAGTAGTTTAACTTACACAAAAGCTGAGCATAATCCATCCTGCACCAAGGATACTCAAAATCGATGCTACAAGAATGACAATATTGAGAATGCGAATTTCTTCATTTGCGGCCGGTGCCGACAACACTATCCTGCCAAACAATGAACGGCCCGAGTGAAGATCATCCATATCGCCGGGAACACTGGACAGTGGTCGTGTCTGTTCTCAGACAGCACTAGCACTTGAAGACGACCCCGACATTAAGAAAGACATTCTCTCCACCGCAATCGTCATATAGAAGTTTGCCTTATCAGTAACCCCCGTCAACAGGCACCAAGCGGCAAAGCAAGCAATTTCATCTGATTGCCGTGTCGCAAGGGCATTGAAGCGTGTTGCTGCTCTTCCCTCCTGTTTAGGCCTTATCTGCAACGGCGACAAGCGAGAAAAGCAAAACAGACCCCTGCGCTGAACAACCGAGGGAAAGATAGGACCATCACAGAACAGGAAAGCAATGGAGATTACGGCTGGGCTGTTGACAGGTACGCACTGACAAGTTCGACTCTTTCAGCGAGTCAAAGGGATAATCAAGAGCTGAGGCCATGGTAGTGGAAACACTACCCCCATTGATCCTCGAGGTACACGCCGCCACAGACGAGGGAGAGCATACCCCAGACGACAGAGACAAGATACGGGTAGCATCCCACGCTCCCTCCAAAAAGGAGTGGGTTCCTTTGCTAGATAGAGATAGGATGTTTTAAACCGGAGAATAGTTCTGAGAAATTTCGAGAAAGTTGGGACATGGAGACGCAGTACGACAAAAAGAGAAAACCAATCAATGTTAAGTCTTCATGACAAAAGAAACTGAAAATCAGGGGATAGAGTGTATTGGGCGAGGATCCATTCAATCAATTCAAGCTTCTGCACGCAGGAACACATGCTTGCCACGAGTAACCCAAAATAGTCCTGCATAGCGTATCAAGTGGGGACTGCGGAGGAGATTGGGGGGGAAGAAAAAGTACATATGTGTTCCAACGGCTCATTCACCGATCGTTGAAATAATGTTCAGGGCTCACTACAACGATCCTGCTTTGGCAATGACGGATGCGTGGGGTTGGATAATGCTTCGACTTAGCTTTGAACATGAATCTCTGAAGTTTGAATCCACAGGTATTTATTTCTATGGGATTCTCTGTTCCCGATACAATTGGTTCGGTTTACAATTTCGAGTCTTGGGACTGTCGCTTCGTAAAGTATATCGGGGAAGTGATCAAGCGCAACCGTAGGTGTTGTGCCTATTCGGCCCTTTCACCAAGACTAAAGATCGTTTACTGTAGGGTCCGATTGGGGCGATTGTGAACCGATTATTTGACATGGTTGAGAAGGGAATTGTGGTTGGATTACGACAGAAACTGAGTCGTGGAGAACATGCCATACTATATGATTACTTGCAGCTTAAGATAAGCTAACCTTTGGAAGCCAGAATGGAATAGACAGAGATGACGATCAGGGGGCGCTTGTAGTAGATTGCGTAGGATCATCAGAGCAGAAGCCCACCGGAGCGGAGAAGGTTTCCTCGCTATACACATAACTATAGTGGAGATGGCTCAGACTGCGGAGGTGAAGATCGGAGAAACATCTTTTGGGCGAAAACTGAAGTCGCGATACAAGACACACTAATCACGCCAAGCCCTACGAATGCTGACTAATTAGCATCATTATCATTGTGCCTGTCACAAAGTCCATCTGTGAGGCTATGCTTTCATGCACAGCAAAAAGCCATGTTACAACCCCGAATATCCTCGCGAATTAGTCGCACTCTTCTCAGTTCACCTCCGACTTATCTCCGCCAGCACAACTGCATTCGATTCCCTCGATTCCCCCACCTCCGCACCCTCACCACCGCCCCAATCCTCCGCATCCCCGCACAAGACTCTCCACCCTCCAAACCCGCACCATCTACACAGCAAAAACCACCCTCTGCCCCCGATGAAGAGCCCACCGAATTCATCCCAAAGCCTCTTGGCCGTCCCATTGGCTTCCCCACGGCCCCCAAATCCGGCGAGAACTTAGGCATACGGCAAAAGAAAACCTACACAGGCACAATGAAGGAGAAGAATCTCGAGAAACGCAAAGACATAGTAGAAGCATGGGGCCAGAACTACTTCCGTGACTACAAAAATATCCGCAAGTACCGGTCTGGTAAGACCTTTATTGCGAATCCGCGCATTTTCAAGAAGGAATTGAGTTTGTACTTTCCGAATTTGCACGGCGAGACGCTGGCAGAGGCGACGGCGGACACGACGGATGTGCTCAAGGGCCGTGTGAGCGTGGTGCAGCTGTATAGTTCTCAATGGGGCGAGGCACAGGTGCAGACTTTCACAGGCAAGAAGGAGAACCCGGAGTTGCATGCGCTGTTGAAGGAGGATGGGAATGAGGCGGTGCAGATAGTGGATGTCAACGTAGAGGAGAACGTGATGAAGAGATGGATCATTGCGTTGTTTCAGTGGCGTTTGAGGCGCCAGAGGAACAAGGAGGACTGGGGAAAATATTTTGTTGTGAGGAAGGGGGTCAGCCAGAGGATTAGGGAGACGATTGGTGCGTTGAACGGAAGAGTGGGCTATGTGTATCTTCTGGACGAAGATTGTAGGATCAGATGGGCAGGTAGCGCGAATGCGGAAGGGACTGAAATGGATGATCTGACTAAGGGAGTGAGGAGATTGGTGCAGGAATATAATGATACAAAGGCGGGCAAGAGGAAGGGCACACAAAGACCGGTAGAGAGTGTGAACCAGGAATTGGACACCCAGGCTGTTAATGCAGGCGCCTCTTAGTGTTCCAATATCGGTCAAAGACGGAATGGCGCAGGCCGGGAGACCTGTTACTGAAACTATATTGTAATTTCATGTATCATATTTGTACAACAGTTGGAGAAGATAGACTGAAGAATCCACTTTGAAAGACGACCATGTCAAAACATTGTGATATCAAATCCGGATATCCTTGACCGGAGGAATCCCCAACCCCGAACGCCAAAACGCTCACAATAGTGTATGCAATATCATCTTCTTTTATCTGAACCATAACAACATTAGGAAGCAAAAAGCGATAAAGCCACCCAAAATTATCCCGTCCCTTCTCTTCTTCGCACCAATTCTCCCAATCAGACTGTTAATTCCAGGGACTTGACTCGCAGCTCCGACGATCCTCCGATTTATACTCGCCAAACTCTCTCTTTGCAGAGCAAAACTCTCGTTCACGGCGTATGCTTGTGAGAGGACCGAATCTGTCATGTTGTGCGAGTTCTCGATCCGCGACCGCTCACCGAGCATGTATTCCGCCTCTTCCTGGCCGGGATTTGCTGAGCGGTAGGCGTCGATGTCGGAGCGTACATTGGAGAGAAGATTGGATCTGTTTCGCCCATCTGTGATGGTCGATTTTAAGCGTGTAAGCTCGCGGCGATGATCAAGCAAGACTTCGCGATGCCGAGCAAGATTGTTCTGTTTAACGGCGGAGGAGGAGTGAGTGGACTCGGAGTCAAGTAAGCGGGTCAGTTGTGATATTAAGGACTCGCGCTGTTTGAATGTTAGGTAACATATTTGATGTAAATATTCGGACAATTTCTAATTTCTACCTTTTCAAGAACATCCTGGAGTTGCGATTCGGTTCGTTGTTCTTCCTCGGAGGGTTTGGGCGGAATGTTTGTCATAGAGGCATATTGTGAGTAAGTGTGGAAGAGGCTCTCTGTCTACGTCGATCGTCAGCGGCGAATCAATACCATTTCTGCATGTTCGTTGGAAATGGGCTCTGTTCCATGCGTTGATATTCGCTTCGAAGTTGAACAGCCGGCCGAGGCTACAATGCGACAAATGGTTGAAAGTGCATACCTGAGTTTCTAGTGATCGTGCTTGTTGGCGCAGCTGTGCCCACCCGCCACCGGTAGAAGACATGATAAGGAGAGGTTGAAAGGAGGGGGGAGGGGGGGAAGGGGAAAGATCTATGAAGCGTGGGAAGCCACCTGGACTTTGTGTTGTAAGAAATGTCGATGGGGTCAGTTGTCTAGAGGAGCACCACCTAGACGGCGCACCCACGTTGCACGGACCATAGGCACTAGCGCACCGAGGTCACCTCTGGCTCCACCACGAAGATCCCGTGCTTCCAAAGTTGGACATTATGTAATATTCTAGTCAACCCAGGTGATAATCGCAAAAAAGTGTTCAAACATAGTAAAGGCCTTCAGTCAAGAAGTAATCGAAGAGTGATTATTTTTAATATTCCAATTTCATTTTGCTTGTCCGTAGCTACTAAATATGTACAAGTCAAGAGAGACTACTTCCTCTCAATTTGATATCGTGTCACATAAAACTTATCGTGTTCTGTCATACCCTGACCAACCGATCAACTAATCAATCAGTTAACCAAAGAGAGCATCTCCAAGGCGGATCGATACAGTCTTGGTCTGCGTGTAATTGTCGAGAGCAGCCTCGCCGAGCTCACGGCCAATACCCGACTCCTTGTAGCCACCAAAGGGAAGCTGCCAGTGAAGAGTGTTGTAGGTGTTGACCCAAACAGTTCCCGCACGGAGGTTGTTAGCCACCTCGATGGCAGTGTTGAGACTTGTGGTATGCACGGCAGCGGCAAGGCCGTAAGTGCTGTTGTTGCCAATCGCGATAACCTCTTCCTTGGTCTTAAACTTGGATATCGTGCAAACTGGACCAAAGATCTCCTCTTGGACGATCTTCATATCCTCGGTAACGTTGCTGAAGATGGTAGGCTCAATGAAGTAGCCCTTATCACCCTTGCGTTTGCCTCCAGTCTCAACGGTGGCACCGGCCTCCTTGCCAGCATCAATATAGCTTTTGAAAGTTAGTATTTATTTACGCAAATAGGAAGGGGTTATCTTATTACCTCATGATCCTGTCAAATTGAAGTTGAGAGACCTGGGGGCCTTGGAAAGTATCGGCATGGAATGGGTCGCCAACGTTGTTCTGTTGTGCTCGCTCCTTGAAGCGCTGGAGGAACTTCTCGTAAATGCCCTCTTGTACGTAAATACGCGAACCAGCGCAGCAACACTGGCCATGGTTGAAGTAGATACCAAAATTGACCCATGAGATGGCATTTTCGATGTCGGCGTCGTCGAAGACGATGTTGGGGCTCTTGCCACCAAGTTCCAAAGTGACCTTCTTCAAGTTGGAACCTGCAGCCGCCTTCATGATCAAACGACCGACTACGGTTGAACCAGTGAAAGCGACCTTATCAATGTCCATGTGTGAAGAGATGGCGGCACCAGCGACTTTGCCGAAGCCGGAGATGACATTGACGACACCTGGTGGGAAACCAGCCTCCTTGACAAGAGTGGCGGCGACGAGGGCAGAAAGAGGGGTTTGCTCAGCAGTCTTGAGAACGACTACGTTGCCAGCAGCGATAGCAGGGCCGATCTTCCATGCCCACATGAGAAGGGGAAAGTTCCAGGGAATGATTTGGCCGCAGACTCCAATCTACAACTTGTCAGTGCTCGTTACGCAGGAATATAGTTCCGGAATGACCCACAGGCTCCTTGCGAATGTAATTGAAGGTGTCGTGGGAGGTGTCGACAACCTTGCCTTCAATTTTGTCGGCCCAACCACCGTAGTACCTCAAACAGCCAGCGGCAGCAGCAACATCGCCCTTGGCCATGGAGATGGCTTTGCCATTGTCTAGAGACTCGACGGCAGCGAGCAAGTCGACATTCTTCTCGAAAAGGTTGGCCAGGTTGACCAGGAGTTTACCACGGTTTTCGGGTGACTCCTTCCTCCAGGCACCGTTGAATGCTTTCCGTGCAGCGGCAACGGCAATGTCGACATCCTTCTCGGTGGCTTCGTAGACGGAAGTGATGACCTCCTCATTGGAGGGATTGATGACCTCGAAGGTCTTGCCGTCTACGCCCTTGACCCATTCGTTGTTGATGAAGCTGTTTTACCAGTCAGTGGCGATACTACATGAGCACATGGGACCGAGGAGGAGTGACATAATTGATATAACTGAAATAGGCGAAAACTAGGGACGGAAAGACATGGGATTGGTGTGCGGAGGCTCACTTACAGGCCGGTAGGCTGCTCATACTCGCCAGTATGGGGCGTCTTGAGCTTGACAAAAAGATCAGACATGGCGTCAATGCGAAGAATTGAAGGGTATCACAGAAAATTCAGAAGAGGGAAAGAGAGGGGTAGTTGAAGAGGATTGTTCTTTGTGCGACAAAAGGAGAGGGGCGTGTTTCTTAAGTAGGAGAAGTCGCATCGATCTGGACGATCCACTCCGGCGGCACACGTCGCATCACCAGCACCCGAATGAGCAACGGTTCGCAGCCTCGGCCTCAAGGAGCCCGTCTCGAGCATGCCTGCGGGCCTATCGGCTTATTGTCGCAGCCTCTGGCGGGCATTTGAGGGGTGGCGCTGATGCAACTAGGAGCTTCAATACAGCTTCAGAGACCCCGCTGTGGGGTAACAACGCCACCATCACCACCGACCGCCATCCCACTTGTCTCCTTCTGCCCCTCTCCTTTTCCCCTCTTTGGAAACTTGACCTTTTCTGCCTTGCCTTGCCCCCGCTCAGCACGAGCCGTGGCTATCCTGTCAAGCTTCCGAGGGGTCCAATCTGCAAGTTAGGAGGAAAAAAGAATCATTCACACACTCTCTCGCCCAGCCTGGGCATCTCTCATCCTGCCACCACGTCTTGAAAGCCTCGAAAGTCTTGATATCTTCACTAAGTACCACCCGTCTGTACTGGGCTTCAAACTGTGCCTACGCGGGCTACCCAAATGCTCTCTGTCCACCCACGCTACCTCCAAAAAGGTATCCCTAATACCTGCCCTCGGCTTCCTTTCGAGCGAGCACCGGGGCTCAGCACGTAGCCCACAGCCAGCACAAATCTGCACCCAGCGCCCGTTGCCCTCTTTTCCCTTGTCGGTCCAAAAACTAATCATTAAATCGACCTTTGTTTTCTCGTCTATTTTGCTCACAATCCTGACTTCTCTGCGTATTCCAAGTCCGCGGAATAGATCGGATCAGCTCCATTCTCCCATAAGCCTATGGCCATGCGGAAGCTACTACATACTACCACTCAACTAGCCTACTTCGTATCGCGGGGACGAGGAAGCTAATCCTGGCTGGCCTGACTTCTCCGCACAGAGGGAGATCTGAATCCATGGGGAGCCGCACTTATGAGCGGCATTGCCTGCTAGGATTCATGTCACCCCACCAATTCACCACTCCTATCCGCCTCAGACACATCTAGACGCGCCCCTTCACCAAAAGAATTCCCTCTAAGCCAGTGCCTACTACCTGGCTGCACGCATTCCGAGCAGTCGGACCGTAAACGAAATCCATTCCGTCCACCCTCTGACAAATCATGATTGATGTGATCGCAAGGATAATCCTTTTTCCAACCTTAGCTCTGCTTCTGATACAGCTTCTGACAGCAACAAGTGGCGGAAAGGATGACTGGAAACGCCTTCCCATCTACCTTCTATCCACATGGGTATAAGGAAAGACAACACAGTCAGCCATACGGCCGAGGTCAACAGCATCATCCCGGTAAACCATCGCGTTCGAAAGAGCCTCTTGACGCCCGTCACTTGTGGCATCTAATCCTTTGCTCATAGCTTATACACATTTGTCATCTCTTTCTTTACACGAAATAATCAAAGCTGGGTTTTGAGGGTGAAGCACGGCCCTGAACTGCCGTGTAATTCGCTAACTATTGAATCGGGATGCATTCTGTCCTCCCAATGAAAGAAGGGGAATAGTCGTTTATTAATGTACACAATTTTGCCATTTTTCATCGTCCCCCCGCCGATTGAAAGGAACCCGGTAATGGATGAGGAAAATTCCTCACGTCAGAGAAGCAAAAAAGAAACCGGCCGCTCCAGAACCCCAGTGATTCCCGAAAAGTCCATCATTGAACAAGATGAGTCGATCATCCGTTATAAACGGAAATAACATTATCCTCACAATGTTTCGTCCATGTTGGTGTCGCCAACAGTGGCAGCGGCACCGTCGGTCATCATCGTCTCGTTGCGATAGTCATCCATCTCGGCATCCATCTCCTCAACTGTCTTGCTCTTGCCTCGTGGGTTACGACCGCCACGTCCACGTCCACGGGCAGCGCGGCCACCACGACCCCGGGTCGCCGTAGTGTCCTTTGCGGCGGTAGCAGGCTTCGGCTTATCTTTCTTAGGTTGGCTAAACATATTGTGAGTGTTGTACTTTATAGCATGGCGGATGAGAGAGATATACGTTACACGATCGGCAAGGGAGGGAGCCGCAGCCGACGCGGGCGCATCCTTTGCGCTCACGAGAAGCTCGACCTTGAGAAGGCGGTTATCAATTTTGATGCCATCTAGGGCCTTGACTGCCTGTGCAGCTTGATCTCTCCTGTTGAAGATAACTGTTGCGGCTCCTAGGCTACGGCCATTTGGTCCATACTGCATCATGATTCGCTTGGGTTTTCCAACGTTGATGGCATTTCCGAAGTATTCCTACAATAGGGTATTAGTCGTCGTCGCAGAGGATATAGTTCGCGGTTCAAAAGAGAAATGCAAAAGCAACGAGTCCTGGATGGTAGGCAGCCACAGATAGGAAGGTCCGAGATCGCGAGGAAGTTCAGTTCGCCATCTCTTCGATAATATTCACTTTCATTCAGTGAGACGGGCAGTATACAGCAAAAAGCACTCGCCGCGACCGAAGCAAAGAGAGGATTTGACCTTGACGAGGAGCGCCTCATTGAGATATGGCGTCATCTTCTCGACTGCCACAAAGCCTTGAACGGCAAAAGGTTTTCTTCCAAACTCTTATGCTTCCCTTGGTCACTGCTGTCATCACTGAAATCTAGCTGGCATCTAGTGCAGAACAGTAGTGCCCTGCTCCAGTATATGCCAATGGTCAGAGTGTCTCAAGTCGCGAACTTATTGGTACGTCGTGGTTGCCAAGCACAGACGACATCATTTACTCGAAGAGTGTTGCGCAAGACTTCATTACGACGACTCGTGCCAGAGGGTGGATATTTCCTTGTTCGACATTGTGGAACTCGCATTTGCGTGTACGAATGCGATCAAAAAGTAGGTTCAAAGACCGACGTAGGTCTTACATACCTTGAGTTGCGACTCCTCAACATCAGGAGGCTGTATCGAGTTAGTGAAATCAAAGCGAATGGTTGAGGAGCTTACCAAATTGGAGATCATGATCTTGCCCTCGCCAGGTCCAGAGGTAGCAGGGGCAGTCGGGACGGCCTTGGCCTGCTTCGCCTGCTTCGTGGCCTTATGGACACCACCGACGGGAGCCTGTGAGGCAGCGGGGCGGCCGGCACCGCGACGTGCACCGCGACCGCGTCGCGTAGATGAGCGTGTGGTCTTGAGGATGTCATCAAGAGACTGGTCGAGTTTTCCGGTGGACATCTTGAAAGATTAAGAGTTTAATGCAACAAGGTCGGTTTTGGGTGGTTGGTAGTCGAGTAAGAAGTGAGATGCGATGTTGTTGTCGGAACCGCAGATGTTGGAGTGAAAAGTGGCAATAGTGATCTCTGGCAGGAGATGAATCAAAGAGAGTAGTTGACGTGCTCTTGATGCAGCGACAGTAAAAGGGAGTGGAGGCGCAAGGGAAACACGAAGATCTGACAGCAAGACGTGTCGCAGACTGATGCGGCGTGCGGCTTTGTGGCAAAGAAAGCGCAAGTGTCGGTTGTGGGAATAAACCGAAAAGAAGAGAAGAAGAGAGGCCGATGGAGGAATGCCGCGAAGGGAGTGTCCTCGAGTTGTTTGGAGTGGAGGGGATGGAAGTAAGTGAGGGAAGGAAGGGCAGGAAGGCGGGTGGGAGGCAGAAACAAAAGGAGGCAGCAAGCCCCCGACGCGCCAAGAGCAGATCGCACAGCCGCAGGTGGCCCGGGAGCTGAAGCAAACACACGTGATCGCCTTGATATAGTTGTGTCCGTGCGCGACCACAGATGATTGGATGTCGGGGTTATCGCATTGCGGCCGAGCTTCGTGAGGTGCAGCCTGTCCGTAGTGTAGCAGAGCTCCTGTTGTTCCCTAGCACAGCTCCATCTCAGTGCCATATATTCCCATACAACCACACACCTGCGTATAGTAATGGACGGCAGGTAACATCATGGCAGTGACTCCGGTGCGCTTATCCTCTGCAACATTTATCATCATCGCACTGCTAACCCCCATCTAGTGGCAGTTCAAGTTCTTCGACGTCACCCAAGTGAAGCTTCCAGACGACGAAGGCTCGTTCCTCGTTGAAGTATGTCTTGTCCACCCGCACACGCATAACCCGTATATTCTTCTCACCTAGCATAGCCTGGGAACATCACATCCGTCATTTCTGGCTCGGAAAGCATCTTTTTCGGTACCGCCGATGGCGTCGTACGCATTGTATCGCAGGCCTTTAAGGTTGTGCGCTCATTCAAGGCCCACGATACTGGTGCCATCACACATATGAAGCAGGTGCAAGGGACGGCACTTCTGGTCACAATAGCGGAAGATCTCTCCAATGAGCCTGTACTCAAGGTCTGGGCTCTGGACAAGCTGGAGAAGAAGACGGGCATTCCCCGCTGCCAGAGTACTCTTACCGTACACAATGGACGCAAGCAGTTTCCCATATCGGCGTTCGCAGCACTGGAAGATCTCTCTCAGCTAGCAGTAGGCTTCGCGAATGGCGCCGTCACTGTAGTGAGAGGGGATCTTATTCACGACCGTGGAGCTCGTCAGCGCACCGTTTTTGAATCCGAAGAACCCATAACCGGCGTCGAGCTTCGAGAAGGCAACATCACTACCCTTTACATAGCAACAACTAGTCGCATAATGACACTGATAATCTCTGGTCGAGGTCAAGGTCAGCCTCCTAAATCATTGGACGAGCACGGTTGCGGAGTAGGATGTATGTCTGTCGATAAAGCTTCACGCGATGTCGTCGTGGCTAGGAACGACGCCATCTACTCGTACGGACTTCATGGCAGGGGCCCACCTTTCGCTTATGAAGGTGAAAAGAAGATGATCACACTATTCAAGGATTATGTAGTGATTGTATCGCCACCCAAGTCGAACTCAATCCCGCGCTCAAATCCACTCCGAGCATTTGGAGTTGGCGCCGCAGACGACGTATTCAATACCTCAACCTTCACTCTTCTGAACACGGAGTTGCGCTTCGTGGCCCACCAAGAGCAGCTGTCGTCTCAAGTGAATGCCATCGTTTCTGAATGGGGGGATTTGTTTGTTTTGACAATGGACGGAAAGGTAAGTTAATAGCATACTTCTCTGCCTGTCTGCCCTAACATTCAATAAGATATTTCGGTATCGTGAGAAGCCGTTTGCTCAGAAACTTGAAATATTGTACCAGCGCAATCTTTATGTCCTGGCTATTAATCTGGCACAAAAAGCTGGCCTGGACTCGACACAACAGAATGTTATCCTCCGGAAATTTGGTGATTATCTGTACCAAAAGCAAGACTACGATACGGCAATGCAACAGTATTTGAAAGCTATCGACAATACCGAACCTTCGCAAGTGATCAGAAAAGTAAGGAATCGGTCTGAATTATCGATTGCTCACTAACAATATGCGCCAGTTTCTTGATACCCAGCGAATACATAACTTGATCGAGTACCTTGAGGAGCTTCATGATCATCATAAAGCTACATCTGATCACACAACACTCCTTCTGAATTGCTATGCCAAGCTCAAGGATGTCGATAAGCTCGAAGAATTCATAAAGTCACCTGGTGATCTTAAATTCGATTTAGATACAGCTATTTCCATGTGTCGTCAGGGCGGGTATTTTGACCAAGCAGCGTACTTGGCAAGAAAGCACGGCGAGCATGAAATGGTGGTGGATATTCTGATTGAAGACTCCAAACGATATGCGGAAGCCCTTGCGTACATTTGGCGGTTAGAACCAGATGTGGTATGCTATTTTCTATATACGTCGATACGTGCTAGAGCTAACTTCACAAGGCTTATCACAATCTGTTGAAGTATGCAACAGTCTTACTTGAACAGTGTTCTAAAGACACTACCCAAATTTTTATAGATTACTACACAGGTTCTTTCCGTCCGAAAAAGGATGCCATTGTCATCCCGAACGCCCCAACATCGTCCGGTATGGGCATCGGCACTGGCATCACGGCTGCATCAAACGCCGTCCAAAACCTTGCTGCTCTTTTACCCCTGCCGTATATGAATGTCAGTGCAGTAGCATCTCCGCCTGCTGGAAGTGAGCAGAAATCCACCATGAGTCAAGCTCAAATCATCGAGACAAATACGGATGAACCAGCACCAGAGTACAAGGTACCAAAGCCTCGAACGGCCTTCTCGGCTTTCGTAAATCACGCACATGAATTCATCATTTTTCTTGAGGCATGCATCCAATCCGAGAACCTCCTTGAAGATAACAAGGTTGATCTCTATACTACACTTTTCGAAATGTATCTTCACACAGCAGCCTCGAAGAAGGACGGCGAGAAGCAGGAATGGGAAACAAAGGCGAAAAAATTGATCGAAGGCAAGAATATCCCGATTGACACTTCGAACGTTCTTCTACTTTCCCATCTCTCCAACTTCAGAGATGGTGCAATCCTAGTCCGTGAGCAACAGGGCCTTCATTTTGACATATTCCGTTCATACACCTCAGTACACGACACTCAAGGCGCAATCAGAGCACTCAGAAAATACGGTCCGGAGGAGCCAGCATTATATCCAGCCGCACTGGCGTACTTTACGTCTACTCCTGACATTCTGGCTGAGGCTGGTGATGAGCTTAACATAGTTCTGAAGAAAATTGACGACGATGGTTTGATGGCACCTCTGCAGGTCATCCAAACGCTAAGCGCCAATGGTGTCGCCACAATGGGTATGATCAAGAACTACCTCTCCACCACCATTGAACGTGAACGACAGGAGATCGCAACCAATCGTCGCACAATTGAAACATTTCGTGCCGACACTGAAGCCAAGAAGACCGAACTCAACAGCCTCAACACGAAACCAGTCATCTTTCAAGCCACCCGCTGCAAGGTGTGCACTACAGCGCTCGAACCCCCGGTTGTGCACTTTCTATGTAAGCATAGTTACCACCAGCGATGTTTGAGCACAGACGAAGATGTAGAGGATGAAAGTGTCGAATGTCCACTTTGTAGTCAACAAAACCAGACTATACGAGCAATAAGAAGGGCACAGGTCGAGAGTGCAGAACGACATGATATGTTCTTGGATGCATTGAAAAGAGGCCGAGATGGGTTTGCAACAGTTTCTGAGTGGTTTGGACGTGGTGTCATGGGAATCGGAACTGCTGAGTAATCATAATATCAAAAATGAAGTCGGGTTTGTGTCCATGAAGAAGACTGCGTCACTAAGCCAAGGTCGACAAGCATATATTATATACCTACATAGGGTATCAAACGTATCGTGCTACACCACTTCTAGCTCTGTAGGTCTGGAATCCGCATTCAAAACGTGACTAATCTTTCCTATCCTCATATGGACTTTCAGGGTCTTGGCATGCATTGTCCCAAAACAGAAATTGCGATCCTTGGCACAATTACCAATAACTTCAAGAACCTAAATACGACTTCTCACGGACGCAAATACTCGGACAACATATCACGATTGCTAACTAATAGTCCGCGGTGAAAGAATATGTACAGTATAAGAGCAATCAAAGATCCACTACAGTTGTTGCTTCACTACAACAGCTTCATTGACGAAGAACAAAACATCAAGGCTTGTGAAAATTCTCTTCTTTGAAAATTAAAGCCATTGAGTTAGAATCTACTTATCACATCATTTGCTTCAACTTACTTCCTCGCCCTACAATCATTCTCGGACTTTTTCTGACCTCAAATTCTCTACCACTCAACAATGACCGACCATTACGAACGCGCTCGCCCTCATCAGTGGGCATTGGACGAGCTTCCATCTCTTACTGGAAAGATTGCCCTGGTCACAGGCGCAAATTCTCCAGACAGTATCGGTTGGCATATTGCATACAACCTCGCCCTCAAGGGCGCCAAGGTTTATGTCGGAGCTAGGAGTACCGAGAAAGCACAGAGTGCAATCCAAGCCATGGTAGCCCTATCACCAGACGCTCTTCCTGCGGGAACTCTCAGACCATTTGTTGCCGATCTTGGAAACTTCAGACAGGTGAAGGAAGCTGCAAAGGAGTTCATTTCTATGGAAAACAGGCTTGACATCCTAGTTAACAATGCCGGCATACTCCCCCGAAAGCTTGAGTTCGATAGCTACGGTATCAACATCAGCTTTAGTACCAATCATCTTGGGCCATTTCTCTTGACCACCACACTGCTTCCGCTGATCATCAAAACTTCTTCCGTTAATCCGGATGTTCGTATCGTCAACGTTGCCTCGACCGCCGCCCTTGACGCACCCGAGTCTGTCGCATACACCTCCGTCGATGAGATCAACGCCGACTTTGGCTCTGAGGACGAACCATTGGCCAATTATACTCGCTACGGAATGACCAAACTTGCTAATGTACTGTTTACATCCGAATTACAGCGACGTCTCTCATCTATCCCTATTACTTCTTCCGATCCTGCGGCTGCGACTATTCTCGCAATGTCTCTCCACCCTGGAGGGGTTGCAACGACCGGTGCTATCGAGTACCAAGGCGGCCCTGATAGTTTTGTGAAAGGAGACAGCGTTACCCCCTTCGAAGGTGCCATTACTCCTCTTTTCGCGGCAGCTCATCCAGAACCGAGAGAAAATGAGAAGACGTTTCGCGGCAAGTTTTTGCTTCCTTGGGGAGGTGTCAAGGAGGTGGAGAAATGGAACGGCGACGAAGCAGAGAAAAAAGCAAGAGAACTCTGGGCGCTCAGTGAAAAGATATTGGAGGATATCTTCAGTGACACGGACAGGCAGTAACCAAAGAGGGAGTAGATGAGGCCGTCGTGCTAGATACCGAGCTTGATGGAACGAGTCTGACTTGAGCACCTATATAGTTATCAGGTTCAATTTGCACTCAATCTTAGCTTTATGAGAAGGACAAATTGTAGAGCAAGAATGAGATGGTTTTTGAGAATACGCAACTCTTACTTATTCGTTCGTTTTATATTTTCCCATATCATAAGCTCTATCCATACCAAGCCTCGTTCAAACTACTCTCGTGTATTCTATCCACCCAAAACAAGGACTCTAATGCAGTTCTGATCGTCCCAACCCCATCATATCCTATTGCGTTCACTACTTCTCGAAACATGCCGAGGAAGAAACCTTCTTCCGCCTCACCCTTGGAGCAATGTACTCCAATGAAGACGATCCACAACAACACTTCTTCCAGTCCCGCCCAAATCTCTAAATTTCCCGCTTTCCGCGCAAGGCTATCTCGCATGCCCACAACCAGATTATGAATCAAGGCTGCACACGCTGGATAGCCCCTGATTAGACCAGTGTTTGCGTAAAGAAGCAACGCAAATCTTAGACAATCCTGTCTTATTCTAATGTCACTGTTGATATCGTCATGCATCTTCCAACCTAGAGTACGATGTTCGATAGATAGATTCTGGAAATTGATATACTCGTAGTACCGGTCGTCTTCTGCATAGGGGTATATCCAATGATATACAGCTTCGGTACAGCGAGTTGCAGCTATAATGTCGTGTATTGTGGGCAGGAAAGTCATCGAAGGCTCGATATGCGACCAGAGAAGTGTCAGGCGTGATCCAAAGCCAGGCAGCAGCTGTGATATTGCTGGTAGTGGAAGAGAGAGACCGGGAACGTAAGTAAGGGTGAATGGGATCGGAGGTGTGGAGTAAGTTAAAGTGGAGAGTTTGACAGCAGAGCTAGGAAGTAACCGCAATCGTCAGAAATAATGAGCCGAAGGGAAAAAATGGATATGAGTCCACTCACGCTGTGATTCTGATGGCAATAGAGTAGGGTAATGGGTCTCCTTTATAGCGGAGTGAAGCGATACGGCCCAGACCGTTCATGTGGAGTTTCGCTTCCTTGATGTTCCCCGTATATGTCTTCGCAAAATCAGTAAAATTCAAGATCATGTTGGTGCGCAATTCATCTTTTTTAGTAACGTTGTCGTCACCATCATACTCACCTCTAATAGTATAAGATCGCATATTCCTCCAATTGTCAGATCGTCGATTGCCTCTCCGCCATTGACTAATCTTTTATTCACAAGTCGTATCGTATTCCCTTTGAAGTACAACCAATCGAATACGTTTTCATGGAAACCTTCGTCTAGGTTTGGATTTTTTACATCTTGTCTTACAAGATCTCCAGTCTCCATCGCTCTCGAGGTTGCCGAGAATGCGGACATACCACTCAAAGATAGCTCGTCAGCATACTGCATTGATTTACACCCAAAAGTTCGACGACTTAGGTTCGTAGTATAACTAGGATGCATGGCCGGCATGAGAATATTCACATCTGCAGTATTCGTCAAATAAGGATCGATGTTAGGAACGTTACCAAAGAACCATACAGTAAAATAGATGCTTCGACATGCGAGGGAACTTCAAGGCAGGAAGGGATACAAAAGGATCGCTAAGTCCGTTCCCAATGTATGCATATGGTGATGGAGATAGTGTCGGTAAAACATGGATGTCGCTATGCTCATGTCTGGAGTCGCCAAAGACAGGCAAATTGTCAGTGCCTGACAGTTGGATTATGGTGCTTTGGTCTAGATGAGAGACTATGGTATTGAAGTCGTCATTCCATGATTCCGAAATCTCTGGTTCCCCAGCTAAGATGTTGGCTATCCGCTCTGACCCTGGAGACACGGGAGATGTAGATTTACTGGTGGTTGAAGGTGAAGCGGATGTGGATCCCCTCTGCACTTCTAACTCATGATTTTTCACGTCTCTTTTCCTTTTTTCACTATAGCGCTGGGATGTGACGTGCGACTGGATAAGTCTTCGTTGCTCTTTCTTTGTTGCTGAAGATGGTTTTCCGGTGAGAATAACGAACTGAACTTTCGGCGGCATTAGCGAGATAGAAGACGTGTAGGCAGCTGACGAAGATGATGGCCCTTGGGATGCACCGTGAGGGATTGTTGGAGTATTTATGTAATAAACTGGGGAGATGTGTAAGGAAAGCCGGTTGTATGTGCGCATTACCGTGTCTTGGTTGATGCTGAGTAAGACAAGGCTGCCACCAATAGACGGGCACTAGTCCATTCTATAAGTGGTTAGGCTATGTCGTACAAATGAATACCAGTTTAGCGTTCTCAACACCAGAGTAATTGTAAGTGCTAAACGGGAATAAACTAGTACGCTCAAGGTCACTGAAATTGAGTGATAGAATTATACTCTTTGGTTCGGCCTCATTGATCGGAAGCAGCCCTCAATTTGCCAATTTGATCCCCGGAGTTCCTGGAGTCCCTGCATGAATGCACAACACAGATGACAACGAAGGCGTACAAGCCTTGTGAACTGTGGGAATACTCCAATCTGACTTTGTGTTTACGCTACCATATCTTTTGTAGGCACAATCCAGTACCATTGCTCGGAAGGACGGTGTGGTTTATTAGACGGCAAGCCTCTGTTCGCGTTACAGGTTTTAAACTTTGCTGCTTTTCCTTTTCAGGCATGTTTCATGTTTGGGTTAACTTTGGTAGACATTTTCATTCCTTGAACGATAATTCTATAAGAAAGATGGGGCCTTCTCCTTTTTTCTCACCATAAAGGCAATGGTGGCCTTCCTTCTTCGTCGGTCTCCATTCCAAGTAGCGGCCTCTTCGACATCTACAGTCCGACTTAGAAACCCGGCATTGCCACCCGGCTCTCTAGTATTAGTGACCGACGTCGACGGATTCATCGCCTCTCATACAGCCAACCAACTTTTATTGGCGGGATATCGTGTTCGAGGAACAACGCGCGATCTAGCAAAGACCAGATGGCTCTCTGATCTCTTCGACAGCAAATATGCGACAGGGAAGTTCGAGATGGTGCATGTGGCGGATATAGGGAGAGAGGGAGCTTTTATGAGCGTCTTAAATGGTGCGTGTGTGTGCTGGAGGAATCGTATCTTCCCATTGTGGCTAACACACCACCCAAGGAGTTGACGGAATCATCCACACTGCAGTGAATGATTCGATATCCACCGATGCAGCAATGATCATCCGTTCGGTTATTAAAGGCGCGACAAACATTCTTATCGCAGCATCAACGACTCCATCCATAAAACGATTCATCTACACCTCTTCATCAACTGCACTCTATATGCCTGGTCTTCATGGTACAGGCAAACAGAACGTCTCTCAATGGACATGGAACGATCGAACAGTTGCGTATGTAGAAAGCCAGATCAACGGTACGCAAAATGCCACAGCGCCAACACCCGGCATTCATGACGGGTATGTGGTATATGCTGCATCAAAGACACTTGCGGAAAAAGCAGTATGGACGTGGGTGGACAAGCACAGCCCAAGCTTCGCTGTCAATGTAGTTATACCAGGTATGACATTTGGAGGGTCTCTTAAAGCAGACGGGCGGTGCGCTGAGACTTGCGCACTATCCACTTTCTTCAAGAGCGTATCAAGAGAGGACAAGGGCTATCGGATAGTGCGGAACATCCAACCGCAATATTTCGTCGACGTGCAAGATGCTGCACGACTCCACGTAGCGGCATTGATGGCCGGAGATGTACAGAATGAACGACTGCTAGGCTTTGCTGAGCCGTTCAATTGGAACGTTGTGTTGAACATATGGCGACAGGGTTTCCCAGGGCGTACATTTCCTGGCAATGTCAAGTATGAAGGGTCCGGATGGGATGACAGTGACGCGACGACTGCTCGGCAGAGGGCAGAGTCAGTAATGAGGCGTGTTGGATATTTTGGGTTCGAAGTTAGTTTGGAAAGAAGTTTGTTAAAGGCTGTTGAGGGGCTGAGTTAGAAAACAGGTCAGATGTCGTTTGCCAAGGCCGGGGTCAGTTCCAGGGGAACTGTCCAGTATGTCCCCTGCGCATGGGATCCAAACGGAAACCATAATCGAAAAATCTAGTCCTAGACCAGCACAGTGCTGTTCTCAAAAGAAGACGTGCCCCTCACAATTGATCTCTTACACATAATAACTCAATAGTAACGGTCAATAAATCCAGCAATTGAGGAAGACATCGGTTTGAATAATGGCTTGAGCTTTGAAAGTTTTAAATATTTGCTCAAAATACGACTGGCTAGCGAACCTTTTGCCTGGATAACTTCCAAAGTTCCAGCAACGCCGAGTCTCAAAGGCGTACCATTATCGTATACAATGCGGGCAACCTAATCTATCTCAGTTGACACGCCACTATACAGTTCTCTTCATTGACTGCCCATGCACTGTGTACTCTTGATGAGCATGTCCGTGATTGGTGATTCCTGCTCGGCTCTCTCTCTGAGTGTTTAATCTTCGATTGTCTTGATGCACTCCCAACCTCCGCTCAACTTCTCCTTCCACAGGCTGACACGATTGTCACCTGTACTAACGGCCAGTACATTGCCGCTTAAACTCCAGCTCACGCGCCACGCGACGGCCTCAACATTCAAGACTGTCGATTTCCAGTCTCCTGTTTATGTGTTAGTTGGTATGAGTGGCACACATAGATGACTGCACCTACTCAGATCCGATGATGTCCAGATGCGAACAGTCTTGTCCTGTGATGCAGAGGCAATATACGACTTGGAGAGAACCGTGGGCGACCAAGCAACATCGCGCACCCAGTCCGTGTGCCCAGTCAGTATCTGAACGCCATCGTAGGTTCCCTTCTCCGCGTTGAATTCCCAAAGTTTGACCTGACAGTCGCTCCCGCCGGTGACAAATCTCCGTGCTGTGCCTGCCTGGTTCCCGCTTGCGCTGGTGACTTGTCCAGGGGTGACGGCAGGCGCCCAGCTCACGCTGTTAACACCAGCGCCACACGCTGGGAGTAGCTGATGACTCCACGAGTTATCTTTAAATTCGAGAACGCTAACATTGCCGTCGGAAGAAGCACAGGCCAGAAGGCAACCGGCCTCATGAGGGGCCCAGGAGACAAGATTGACGGAAGCTGTATGCAGAGCAACGTCATAGATCTTGGTCCACTGCGAAGCAGATTCACGCCAGATTATAACCTTGCCATCGTAGGAGGAGGAAGCAAGGATATTGCCGTATTTGGGATGGGCCTGGAAGGAGTTCATCAGTTGGAATCAGTTGGAATCGCACGTTGACTTGATACGCCTATGGGAAAAAGGCCTCAGACATGAATGGGCGGAGTGTTGCATTGACATACCCACGCTACACACCAGACTGCGCCCTCGTGTCTGGAGGCGATATTAGCAAGAGGAGAGGTTTGCGGGAGCTGCAACAGGCATACCCTTTGAGTGTCTCAACCAAGCGGTGCTCCTGGCCCTCGACCTCGAAGATCTTGATGGTCTTGTCTGAAGAGCAGGTGGCTAACCGACGACCATAGTAATCCAGGACGGCATCGTGCTGCACATCATTAGCATCAATGGACAGCAAGTCGACAAGTGCTCCGGCGGTAGTGCGCATTATGGCCCCGGCGGATATCCGCTCTCTGCAAAGAGTCCGAATGCAGGCGGAGCAGGCGGCGGGGGCGGGGACGGTGGCGGAGTGAAGGGTTCGAGCGTTTCGGGATCAAGTGAGGTTGTTTGAGAGGGAGGAGAGGGTTGAGTTGTTGGAGAAGGCTCCATGGACGTACAATCATGTCATCGTGGCCCGAATTCGTTATTACGTTTGCCTGGAATGAAGGACGGCGCGTTAGCGGGAGAAGTTCGGCGAGGGGAAGAGCGATGTGGCTCTCTTGGGTATGGGAGGAGCAGGGCCTACCATTGCTGCGATTATGTGCGTGTGGTGGAAAAAGAGGTTGTGTCCAAGACTGCTTTGGAGGTTGCCAATGTCTAGGCCTGTTGTTGCTACTCTGGCCTATGTTCGCCCTGGCCAGCGGGCGCCTGAGCCACATGCCGCGCCACATGCTGGGCCACCACCGCACCCTGCCTGGGAGTAGACCTTTCCAATTATGGTAAGTGCCGGAATTCGCGTCGTGAAGTCACGTGATAATCTGTGCGCTCCAAAGTCCATCAGATGCCGGAGAGATGACAAACCCTGGGAATAATTCCTGGGGATTTAATTTATATCATTGGGCCCTGGCGCCGACCTAAATAATTAAAATATCATGATGTGATGATAGCCTATGAACATAACTGTGTACCACATATCCCTCAGTCATCGTGACGATCAATCACTATTCATCTACTCCCCTCACATTGGAACATGTCGTCGTCCGCTTCTCTTCTTCGCCCCAGTTCCAATGCTGATGTTCCAAGGTCGCCTCTTCCTTCCCTTTGGCTTCCGTCGTGGGCCTATTGGAACTCTTGATATACATTGTAATATGGCTGCCTCCGACGCTTCGGCCATTGGCTATACATAGAACTGGATTTAAGCATACATTTAAAGTTTCTGACCTAAACCGCTCATTGGATTACTTGGGATCCATTGTACACACTAGATGACCCATTGACATCATCTCAAAGACACGGCCACCTCCGTCTCTCCTCAGCCTCATGTTTCAACCACCCATCAAGGCATAGCGAACCCGTGTTGTCGCCTCATCAATGTTCCCTTGACGACCTGCCTCATTTAGCACATCAGACCATCGCCTGCCCTTAGCTGACCCATTTCTCTCCATCGTATTCTACTTCAGCTGGGCAAGCTCACCCGCCGGCCATGTCCCCATCGTCAACGCCAGATGTGAGCACTATCCATCAGCCTTGCGCACGTAACGTGCCAGCATCGCCGACTACCCAGGTGTTATGAGCCTGGTTGGCGCTTGGTCCAGGTGTCATTATGGTTAGCTCCTTGAGGCTCTTGTACGGCCCTGCAGGTTGGGCGGTCAAACATTTTCTTCTAGTTCCAATGCCTTTTTCCGTCGTTGCATATACACAGTATACCACAACCCAAATATGTTACTTTGTACATACATGTCAACCCTGTCGTTTTGTCTCGCTTAGCTGCTTGTCGAGAAAGACCCTTCCCAAGCCCTTCGCTATGCAGTCTTCCATTGGTTCCCTCGTACTTTTTCACCCCTCTGGGCATAACCCCCGGCATGGCGGGCTGAGTAAGTGCGTCTACACTTACCACCTCACCCCTCATTTTCCTCCATCCCACAGGTCAACATCCCCCCATCGCATCGCTATGACCGTGTGCGATCCTCGAAGCACACCGGATCCTAGACCCGGGGACATGGGCTTCGCAAGGCACAGTCCACCCTTCTGCGGCTGTGGGGCGCCTGTTCCATCTTTCATGAGCACCTGGAGGTGAACACCCATGTTTATTCAGCAGAGGGGTGCCTCTTCACCGTCCGTTCAACCAGGTCGTGTCTAGACGACCATCGCGATATAATCCAACACGCTCCGTCCGCCTCCGTCGAGGCATCTAGTCATCGCCGTCCTTATATTGCCTTCCCAGGTTCCCAATCAGTCATCTCAAGTCCCCAATGTTGCAGCAGCCGAAAAAGCGGACTAGGGCGAGTCACCCAAAGGTGCGGACAGGCTGCCATACATGCAAGTACGTTCTTTTGCCCCTCTTTCCCCTTTCGAGCCGCTTTTCGGGGGCTCGACTAATTGCGATAAAAGGGCAAGGCGGGTCAAGTGTGACGAACAACGACCGGCGTGCCAGAAATGCCTCAGTACTGGTCGCAAATGCGACGGTTACAAGAACAACCGCGAATGGATCGTCATTACCTGCAATGCCCCACAACCCGTGACAGATGGCTTCGACGACGACCGGAGTCGGCGGCATTTCGATTACTTCCGCCACCAGGCAGTCTACGAGCTCTCCTGGTTCTTTGACGGTGGGGAATGGGGATCACTGGTTCTCAAGCAATCGCATGCTTCGGCAGCAGTAAGGCACGCCGTCATTGCCCTAGCCTGTTCGCACGAGGATTTCAAGGACAACATGACGGTTGCCGTTCAAGCTCCGCAATATGCATATGCCGCTCAACATTATAGCAAAGCTATCCGCCACCTCATTAAAGAGACCTCGGATCACGCACAGGAATCGCGGGTACGAGCATTGATATGCGGCCTGCTGTTCATCTCGATTGAGGTTTTACGAGGCAACGAAGTCGCCGCACAGAGGCACCTCGACAGTTGCCTGAAAATTGCAATGGAAGCACAGGCTAGCATGGGAATGACTTCAATACCCTCGAAACCTTATCCACTCGAACAAGACCGGTCGGATTCAGAAGCCTATCTGTCAGAAGATATATTGCCCATGTTTGCTCGCCTCGATGTACATGTATCCCTGGTTCTAGGCCGCCAACAACACGTGCCGGCATCAATACCAATGGCGTGGGATGCTTCGAGACATATACAGATCGAGGATCCGTCCATGTTAGGATTCCAGAACATCAAACAAGCTTGCCACTCCATGCTACTTAGGGCAAATCGCATCCATCAGTAAGCGGATGCTAGACTTGTGTTGATTCTTATATAATACTAACTCTAGAAGGTTCATGCAGTCGTACTGTGATTTATATCGTCACCGTCTGGTTCGGCCCATCCCCATGGAAGTCTTGGCCGACAAGTCGACGCTCTATAACGAGTTGATATATTGGGAAAATGCTGTTCAGCCTCTCCTCAATTCACCAGATCGCCATAAGACCTGGGACAAGCTAGCCCTGATGCGAATCCACAACCGGACAGGCTTAACGTTATTGGAAAGTAGTCTACATGCTGAAGAATGTCTTCTCGACAACTATCAATCAATATTCGAGGACATTGTCAACTTCACGGCGGAGCTACGCGATCTACCATATTCCAGCGACGACGAGAGTGTAAATGAATCCGAGTCGTCGTGTAGCCGGGCTAGTTGTAGTCCTTCGCGCTCAGATCTCCAAGCATCTCCAGGCACCTCAAGGCATCGCGCACGATGTTTTTTCCTCCTCGATAACGGCGTGATATTTTCCCTTTATTGGACGGCGCTAAAGGTGCGTGACGGTCTCCTCCGTCGTCGCGCCATATCACTTCTTGAATGTTCCACACAAGAGGGTGTTTGGATCGGACCCATACAAGCCGCGATTGCCAAGCGAGTTGTCGAAGTCGAAGAGCAACAACCTTATGAACAGAACCCATCGCCTCAACGAACACTAGAGGCAAGTGATATACCCGAGTACATCAGGGTACACAGTGTTGAGACGGATATTGATAAACTGCGGCGAAGAGCAAGACTGGTTCTGCTTCAGCGGCTGAATGGCGACGATGGTGGCTGGAGTGAACGAGTGGAATGGGTAACGTGGTGAAGAATGTTCTGCGAGCAGATCCATCCTTCTGAAAACTTTATCTTCACACACTGTTGTATTCTATCCTCTCTTCTATCAGAGAATTTTGTTTTTAAGCGTATTCTATCATTCTGTGAGATCCATCAATGCCTGTGGCATGATGAACACAATCACATTGGATTCATTCGATACCAGTCAATACTTGTAGACAACTCCGCACGGTCTATGTCTCTGTCAATCTAGGGCTCGCAAACAAAGCTGCCGACCCTCAATTCTCAGCTTCACTCTCTGCACACCTGAAAGTCAGCTCACTGATAATTCCTGAAATTCCCATCATTATCAACGAATCGGCCGATGCACTAGATCCGGTTACCTGCATGTAATCTATTATGGACACATTTGGCGCGCATTTGGCGCAACGTGGAAACAAGCTTCTGACAGCCGTGCTATGTGGCTGGCTGTAGAGCACAAAAGAAACATTCTAGAAATTTTCTATTCCATTCAGCTGCGCCGGTTGAGCCGCAGAGAGCATGTGCAATGCGCACTTGGCTGGTTATGTTCCTCCGGGCTTTCAGACCAGGGTTTAAGCCACCACCCAGCCCATACATCCAATGAAATCAATAACGGAGGTTGCAATTCCTATTTTTTCTGTCACGCATATTTACCTGAAAGTCTCCTAGTAATGCTCTATCTGGGACTAGTTGACGGGGTGTGCGAGTGGTGGCGGCAGTCTGATACACAAGGACTAATGCCACCTGCGGGGGCTGAACCGTCGTAAACAAATTCCTCATGTATTGACCTATACGTCGTATATACCACAGGCTAGGATTTGTATGGCGGGCTATCCCTTCGTCTGAAATTCTCTGTCTCTCCAAGAATCTCGGCGGAGCCTGGAATGGATTCCCGTGCTGCACAATCCATGGTCGGGACACTAGTTTTGTTGTAGTCATCCCACATGTATTGAGAATATTTGACCACAGATATCATCGCCACGTTGCTCCGTATTCGAATTGTAATGTTCTCGATAGAAGCCCATAGTGTGCCTTTCATAGTGCTGTAACTATCCAAAAGTATTGTCTCTTCTCAAAGCGGGTCATTCCAGCATTCATGTCCCGAATGACCCTAGAAGAACTCTGGGAAATATGTACACGGGTACAGTTAGTATGTATCATAGAGCGAAAAGGTGAGAAGCATGTTGATAGTCAGTCGTTTGAATTGCATACTTTAGAAAATCAGGATCTTCGAACCGGGACGCTGAATTGCGTCTAATTATCCATCACTAAAGAATCAAGCTATCATTAATTCTGATCTCGAATCAAACTCCGGTAGGGATGAAAGACTGCGCATAGTTTCTCCGCTCACTAGATTCTTTCGCTAGGTTCCCTCCATGGTACCCCCAACACTTCAAATATCCTCCTCTCACTCCTCCCCTCTACCAAAGTACCTTCACTGATTTTCTCACGCGCAGATCCCCTCACTACATCTTTATACAATCCCTTCTGATTCAATCTCATTCCCATCTTACTCGCCAGCAATCGAATGCTGCGATTGAAAATGTCATTGCCCGTAAAATATATCAGGGCAGCCCCCAATTCCGGTTCTGGAACGATGAGGAGATCCAGACGCCGCCAGATCTTTGAACCAGGCAAGCATGACGCGCCGAGCCACTTCGTACCGTCTTTAGTCCGACTGCTCGTTGCGAGAGATGCCTTCAAGAATTCCAGTTCGTAAAGCCGAGGTACGAGGTGCTCAAATACTACCGTGCGAAGTGTTGTCAGGGAGGTGATTGGTTTTGTAATGAGCAGGTCAATGTCGCCAGAATCTTTGGCACCACGACGATACGATCCCATGATGTGCACATCAAAGCCCGGATCAATCTTGTGGATTTCAGTCCGTACAAAGTCACCATGAGCGGCAACCTCGTCACGGGGAATGCGGGTTGCGAAGTCAGTATATCGTTCGATGCCAACTCTCTGGCTAGGGGTTAAGTGAGCATGAGCAGTGAGATCTGAGAGGGTGCGGTGGCCGGCTTGCAACCACTTATGTGCTTGCGAAAGACCAGCTCCATAAACACCGAGAAAAAGCCTCAGTGCCCTATCTGTGGGGTCGTCTTTAGTAGATTCAAGACGGCGCAGGCGATCCGTGAGAACGATCTCCTCTATCTTGGCAGCAAGTCGCGAGCCAATGAAAGGTAGGGCTGCGGCTTGTTCTTTGGTGGTTATCTTGGTATTGGTCTGTTTGCGAAGAGTTGTGACTGCCCTGCGATACGCTAGTGTTCTCCATGAATCCTGCAATTGGTCGTAGTATCTCCCCATCTCTTCGAGGACCTGAATAGTTCGAACGTTTGGGTTTTGTGAGCTATTCGTATTCGTCTTAACCGGATCCATGCATTGAAAATTCGATCGATTAAACGCTTTGGAGCCTTTACCTCGAGTTACATTCACTACCGCTCCTGATCTCATATGACCGGATGTTTCCTCCTTGGGAACTGATGACTCGTTATCAGTATCTGGATCGGAGTCGTAGTTGTCTCGCCTTGGGTTCGTAGTATAATCGGAATCCTCATCATCAAGAGGAAGGTGGGCGACGGCCTTTGCTTCACAAATAGCCTGTGAAAGTGCATCGTTGTATGAGTCTGGTGCGCTGTGATCGTCAACAGGATCATCAGGTAGTAGGATGAAACTGTCCTCTACGAAGTCGTCTAAAGCCTGACATGGCTTGGAAAATGGCTGTGGAAGAAAGTCGGGTATCGAGTCTGTGCTTTGAGTGTTTGGTTCATCAATTTGCCGTTTCGATTGTTTGATATTAAAAGATCTTTGTGATAATGGTGGAGGAACCACGTCCTTGGCTACATCGGTCGCCGCATGAGTGACCAAGGCTGAGGCACTTGGACGTGGTGCCCCCTTCACTATAAATCGATTCGCCGTTGGCTCAAGTACAGTGTTGAACTGAATGCACTGTGGCACATAAGGGTCGAATTTGACCATTACCACCTTTCTCTATCGTGGTCATGAGCGATTGAATCAGCGGGTGGGAAAAAGGGTATTTACCGGGAGCCCCGCAACGTTCAAATGCTTGAGCAATTGTAAGTAGGTATTGCTCTCATCATCGACCATTATATGGGTCACATCGTCTCTCCACTTTTTCACCCACGCTGCACCAAGCTGGATGATCTTGTGAATTCTTTGTCGTCGTGCTGAACTGATATCGTCGTTGGGGTAGAAGTCTTGTGATCTCGTTAAATTAAACAAAAAGCAAGTTGGAGGGCCAACTTACAAATGATCTTTTCCTTGAACAATTGTTTATGCTCAGGCTCGAGATTGATATTATTTGCCAATTTCACATTCTTGCCAGTCTTCAGCTCACGAGGGACCACTCCAACCCTCTTGTAAAATGGGACCATTTCAACTCGTACGCCCGAGGCTAGATCCGGGAGGGAAGTAGAATGCTTCAAGGCGGCTGTCTGCCGCTCACTTTCTGGCGCTGTGTATGAGTAGTTCAAATTCTTGGTATGCATCCGTGCGGTAGCGCGCCGCCTCGAAGTGTGTGCATCGAATTCAAACTGGAGCTTTCTAGGCGGAGGCATCGGTTCTGTGTCAGCGAGAGCGCATTCGACTTGTATCAAACCCGTGTCAGGGAATCCAGTTTCATCGTCAGAAATATCTATCAATTCCTGCTCTCTGAAGTATGCGAGCTTACGTGCGAGCGCATTATCTGCCATTGAAAGTTATGGACGTGATGAAAGTAGTTGCCAATGATGAAAATTAGTAGCACTTTATGTTGGACTCGCTCTGGAATTTATATTGATCGTCGCCTGAGAGAATTTTCCAGTCAGCAATGGAGGTGTCGCTGTTTGGGTGAAGGCAACTATCCAGGCATCACGTCACATGCTCGGCAACCTGGATGCAGGGTCACGCGAAACGCGAGGTCACATGACCAAATTGCTTATGTCAACTGGTACGACAGGTGGACGAAGATCTTAATCACTTTCTACAAACAACCACTTCACCGATCGGTTTCCAATGTATTCCTCACTACTTCCACAGAAATTCATCACTTCGGACTTTCAACCAGGAATAGGAACACCAATCGATGGCGCGTATTAGAATTTCGGACAAGCTCACACTCAACGTGATTACCTATGTCATGTTTATTCATGGAAATGGGAATTTTGTGATGCCAGGTGCAGTGGGTCATGATGGAGTGAGTAGTGGGGAAAATATTCACACTATGGGACATCCGTTCCAACATTTTAGTGGCTGGCTATTCATAGCTGTAGATAAAGCATCCAGCGTCCAGACCAGGATGTTCAATATTGCTCCCCAAGTGCCCCGCGCCTGGTGTGAGCAAGAGACCACAAGATCAAAAGATTGCCATGGTCCAGGTAATTGGGATCAAATTGTTGGGGTCAAATGATCTCTGATTCCATCGATTTTGGCACCTGTGATGTACGCAGTGCCGCTGTCAGTGTTTCATGCGTAGGTCTGCGACTTGGTTTCCACGAGCTTGAGTGTTGGAGCCAGGATAAACCTACCTCTGCAACTACGTGATGATGATCACAACCGTCGTGCAACAACAATGAGCCAAGGTTGTAGAATGTTGCCAGGCTGGCCGAGCTGCAGGACGGTATGGCGGGGACTTGGATGGATACGTAACGGGGTCATGGAGTGGTGAGGTGGATCGGGAGTGCCAAGTCGACAAAGTCTGGCCGGTCCATCGGCATTCTCAAACAAAGTACGTCTGGAGTTGCACACAATGCACTACCGCAAACAGCGCACCCCTAGGTTATGGCAAATAGCGGTGAAATCCAAAGGAAAATGGGGCGTTGAAGGGATTTAGGTGATAGTAGAAGATGTGATATAAGTGTGATGAAAATCACCAGTCTGGGAGCATACGTAAGGTTTTGTGATGTGCGAGTGAGGTATCCAAGCGGATAATATGGAAACCATGGAGGATGACCTTTTCTGGAAGTGATTTTAAAGCGCGAAATTGGTAGTAGGCCATCCGTGGATCAATGTGACAACGAACCATAGTTCGGCTGAAGCCGGTGTGGGTGTGGGACGGGACAATCAGCCAAACGATGATATCGGGCTGTGGGATTGACTAATTGTTCGTGATGATCTATTTGCGGCGGGTACCTGAGTGCCTGGGTCGCGAATCTGTCAGCGGGCTTGGGCGGTGCAAGCAAGACCCTGTTGGGCATGAAGCCGGCAACTTTAAACTCACATCCTCATGTATCGAGACACCAGTGCACAATGGCCAGGGTTGCCACCGTGTGTGCAGCACAAAGCATGGCTCCGTTCCCGGAGAGAGATCCTTTGAGGGTATCTGCTTCGCGAACGCGGGCGATGTCCAAATCAATGTGGCACAGGTGACGGACGTGGGCTACAACTTGCAAGACCAAGGAGATTGGGTGGTGCAGGATCAAACGCATATATAACACCTAACAATGTCGGAGAATTAAAGCAGCTCCCCTGTCTCGGCCAATCGCTGAGACTGTGGACAGGCTACGTGTAGTTGGTTCGGCGAGAGCCATTGAATGGTGGCTGATAGGTATGGTAATAATGTGTGGTATTGTACGTGGTTGTAGCCACGAGGCGGCGAGGTTGGGGTGATGTGCACTGATGGTCCGTCAAGACGGGCCAAATGGGGGTCGGTGAGCGATGACAGGCTGGGACGACAATGATACATGGCGCCTCACGATAGATGAGGGCCTCTTCGCAGAGTCACGGGGAACAAGACAAGGTGTGCATTCTGTACAGGAGTGGTTTGTACAGAAGTGGTTGAAGTCCGACTCCGAAGCGTGGTGTAGAGTGCCGAGAGGAGGGTTTGAAGTTGGGGGGGGTGCAAGTTGGGTACATCTGTGAAGGTAAGAGTTTCGTCGGCAGTGTACTTTGGTACGATAGCTTGTGGCGGGGTTAGCTGCAGGTGTTTGTAGGACAGAGCTGACAGGCGATGCGGCATTGACCATGGGGGTGATGGGGTGATGGGTGCTGCGTATAATATATGAGGGGGTGAAGAATGGATGGGTAGATGGATGATGGATGATGGATCGTTGGTGGACGACATGAGGCAACGCATAAAGGTTCCGAGGTTGGTTGGGTGGCCCAGGTCCCACACCAAGGACATGGTGAGTTAGCGCGAACGGGCGTTGGGGAGCATCGTCTGCCGCGATGGAGAGCCTTGGGAAGCCCACACCACAGACAGCTCTGAGGATCCCATCGTATGGTGGAGCTGGTAAGGGAGAGGCAGGTAAATACGAGAACATGGCAAGATGCATACATGGTACTGTGTACATGCAGGCAAGCGCTGAGTTGATTGAGTTGATTGAGTGGTTGCAATGTATTCTATCTGGTTTCGGCTAGGTGCAGCGAGGGTGCAGCGAGAGTGCAGCGGCCGCGAGCAAGGCACAGCGAGGTACACAGGACCGTACCGTGCAAAGTGCGTGTACACATGTACACACCTACTCACCTGCCGTACGCGGCATGATATGGATGTACTATGTATTGTGTGTAGTCTGATACACTGAGTTGCAGGCTGCATGTCCGTCTGGTCGCCCGGAGAGGACATTGTCTGCCGCCGCCGTTGTCCTTGGCCTTTATCGTCGTCGTCGTCGTCGTCGTCGTCGTCCTCATCGTCTTTTCACTCACTCCATGGCTGAATGTAGCTAGAGCTGGCGCAGACTCTCCCCGCGCTTGAGTTGTTCGGAGAGATTGTTTTGGCTTTGTTGGGCATGGGGAAAGGGGGCCGCTGAAACAACATGGGCTAGAGCCTAGAGGATGTACGTGCGAGGTTTGAGGAACAAGCTGGAGAGTAGGACAAAAGCAAATGGCAATGTGTGTGAGTATAAGAGAGGGTAGAGAGAAAAGAGGTGGAGAGTGTGCCGTCGCAAGTAATTTTGGAAAGTGGGCGCTCAATTTCCCTCGACAGCCGGCGGCCAATCAGAGACCGTCGTGGCCGAGCCCTCCGTCCACTCAGTCGACCCCTTCGCTGTCCGTTGAACCGTGTCTTGCTGCAGTGCCTGGTTGCCGCAGTGCCTGGTTGCTCCTGCCCTGGTGAAGGGTTCAACTATTGTACACCGGTAGCTTGCGCAAGGGCCCAGGGCAGGCACGGCACCTTCGCCCTTGACGCTTCTGTCGCCCGCCCAGCAGTGGTTGATGCCGCCCGCCCATGGGATGGTTTTCGATTTTCGATGGCGCGCTATGCCGGATCGGCTGGGGGGAGCTTCTTTTCTGTTGGCCTCGCACTTGCTCTCCCAGGAGCCCAGGGCAGGCACGGCGAGACGGAGAGAGAAAGAGCCCTGCCTGCCCGGTCCGCTCCAAGGCTCCCCGGCGCGCCTTCCCTCCAGGGCTCCTCTCACCTCGCACCTTTCGTCTGCCGACATCCCTGTCCCTGCCGTTCTCTGCGGCTCCTGACTGGCCCTGCCGCCCCTGGTCCCTGTCTGTGTCTCTCACTCTGTCTCGTCTCCACGCTCCACGCTCTCTGTTCTCTCCGTTCGCTCCTCTCGTTTACCTCCTTCATCCCTTCCTCTCCCTCTCTCCCTCTCTCTCTCCTCTCGTCGTCGTGGTCGGCCAGGCTCTTCTCGCATTGCATCCTATCCCCAGTCGCTCATTCATTCCCTCTTGCGTCCTGAGCCTCACCATCCTCCCCCACACCATCAGCATCCATCCGCTCTCGCCCTCTTCTTCCATTCTAAGCCTTACATCTTTTAACCACCCCCGGCCTGTCTATTTGTTTCTAATTCTGCTTCTGCTTTCATCTTTTAATAAACCACCACCTCCCCCCCAACCTAATCGACGATCCTCGCCACGGATGGACCTATTGTGAACACCACGCTTGTCTGTTTATTCGACCTGTTCCTTCCCTCCGTCGCGACCTTGTCCATCGCGTTCCAGCCTGGGAAAGAGCTTGTTGTCGCGTGCCTGTCGTCGCGTCCAACCAACATCACCACCTTCACCTCCACCTCCTCTAACATCACCACCATCCACCATCCACCATGGGCCTCCGCTCTTCCACCCAGTGCTGTTCTGATGGCCCTCCCCAACGGCCGCGAGACTGCCATCACCCCAGTACCACCACCAACCCCCGGCGCCAAAAGCAAACAACCCAAACCCCCGTGTTGAACAAGTCCTCTCTCGCCATCGCCCTCCTTGCCGCCTCTTTACCTTCAACAGCCATGGCCCAGCAGTGCATTTCGCTGCGCGGCTCCACCGTGTGTCCTGCCTTCAGCAATGCCTCCATCAGCACCAACCTGTCTGTTGCCGATTTGGCCATCTTGTAGGTCGCTTCCTGCATGTTCATTCACTCCGCTTCGTTCGTGCACTAACCAGAGACCTCCAATCATCTAGTCCCTTCCTGTCCTTCGTATCAGATGTCCAAACCTTCGACAGCCAGTTTCGCCAGCACATTTCCACTACTTATGCGAGGGGAAAGTACCAGACGCTGCTCGGCTGCTCCTCGATCAATTTGACCAACACGACCAACATCTATGCCCGCTACACCACCTCGGTCCTCTGTAATGCCATTGTACAAAAGTCCATCCAGCCCTGCAGTTTATCACAGTCGAATTCCCGTCCGCTATGCGCCGATTCCTGTGTATGTGCAATTCCTCCCCTCGATTTTAATACCATCCATCCTTGCCCAGTCCATACTAATTTTCCCTAGGCTCAATTCGCCATCAGCGAACAAAAGATTATTGCTAGCCCGGATTTGTGCGGAAACTCGGGACCAAATGCAATGTCCCAGATCAGGTCCGACTTCATCACATGCTCAGAGCCTGCTCGCGCACTGAGCGGCTCCTGCATCGCCGCATCCGACAACGAGCCTGCCGAGTGTGGATACCAGTCCAACCTGCCAGGTTTGTGTTCGTTCTGCGCACTGAGCTCGCCCAATTCTACCGATTCTTGCTGCGTAAATGCCAATGTCGAAAAACGCTGCGATGGTGTGAAGTTGCCAACTACTACATCCATGCCCCCCTTGTTTCCTTCTTCAACCAGCTCGGCATCGCCAACTTCAACTTCGGTCGGATCGGGAGGGAACAGGTCTGGTTCCGGGCTCTCTGGCGGTGCCATTGCGGGGATCGTCGTCGGCTCTCTTGTTGGCGCCGCTCTTATCCTTGCCGCCATCATCTTCTGCTGCATCCAGATGCGAAAGCGGAAACAGAGTCAGCACGGAAGTATTCTGAACACGCCATCTCCCACCCGCCAAATCGCCCCCGGTCCACCTATGAGTTATCATGATAATAGCGCTGCTGCAGCTGTCCTCCCTGGCGCTCGCGTCGCTCGCATGTCGGCCTTGTCGGGATCGAGTTCTTCGGATCGTCACAGCTCTCGAACGCGGGCTCCGATCGGAGCTTACACTGCTTCCCACGATGGTACATACTCGTCTCCAGATTCTGGACGCGGACGGAGTCCTCTTGGCGGCAACCTTCCCAAGCGTGATGGCTCGCTATCAAGCCACTCTGCCCTAGCTGTGACTGACGGGCACTCTTCCCCCCTTTCAGGCTCTAACCCCGATCGCAATTTCTCCAGCCCCGAAGGCGTTGCCTCTGGACAATCCGAACAACTGCAGTTTTTCAAGGACTATTATTCTCAGGACGACATCCATCCCAATGATACGGTGGCAACACTTTGGGCATATCAACCGCGTGCCAACGATGAGTTTGAACTCGAGCGTGGAGACATGCTCAAAGTGGTGGGCATTTGGGACGACGGCTGGGCTACCGGTGTCAAGCTCTCCGAATCAACGGAAGAGTGGGAAGCCCGCAAAGCCTTACAACGTGACTCGGGCGTAAGCAACGGCAGCAGGCAATCTCGCGGTGAAGGCGAGAACGAGATCAAGGCATTCCCACTCGTCTGCGTCTGTTTGCCCCAGCACTGGAGAAAGACCATAGAGGGAGACTCAACGGATATGGGCGGCAGTGGAGGTGAAAAACAACCTCCAAGTCCATAGTCAATTTCTTCTTGTGCATTGTCTGTTGACTCTCATGTAGCTTTGACGTCGACGTACCCGTCGCCGATCGACTCCATGGATGCTCTTCAGGCTGCTCCTCCCCCCTCGCCTCTCCAATCTAGGAGAACTCCACTTTCACGACTTGAATGCAACAAGACACTGAAGAAGCTTCATTCCCGTGGTTCGAGCACCTTGGTCGAACCACCTCACCACTAACGCGACACGATGATGGCTAATTACGCCTTGGGCCACCGATTTCTGTTCTGATTTCAGAGTTCCACTTTCGACATCTTGAGGACTATTTGATACCCGTTTCGGGATGCGGTCTCGTATGGGACCCAGCACTTGCATTGCTCAGCGCACACTTCCATCAGCATAGCATTCGTCTGTTCCATTCGAGCCAACGGCCACGCTTTTCGACCGGAACGTACACAGTAATACCTTGAAATATTTCCGACTGCATGACGCCATCGTTTTTCCTTCCGTTTCCTATCACGGCCGAAAGTGGACTGGCTGGCGGCACGTTTTTAATACGCTCTTTCCATCCTTGCGCTTCATCCATGCGCGCCACGCTCCTTACCATAATCAAATACTCGCATTCCCACTGCCTGCAGCTGCCGACCATCACCCTGTAATATCGATGCTGATAAAGGAACTTCAGTGAGACCTTCGGGTCATTTCCTCTTCACATCGTTGGCCTTCTCCTTTCGTTCTATACCCGTCTTATAAGCTGAGGACTAGCTTACAAGGCATGAATATTTTACTTTCTCTTATCACTTTCTCAGCTGCGGTATGCAGAAATCTCTTTATAATCACGGTTACCTTTGCTGTCGGGGAAAGTGGGTCTAGACAGCAAGGATGGGTGGAATTAAAAAAGGACGACCGGCAGCTCTGAGCTAACACTTGTATATATGCTATGGTTAGCAGAGCTGTTGAAGACGCGACCAATGGGGAAATATCTTCATTCTTAGGATTTCTCGATGTTTTGGAAGAGGATGGGGGGGTGGCTTGGGGGCTGTGTTATGGATCGGTTTTTTGAGTTAGATGCCCGCATGGATGCATCGATCGTCTTGTTGTATTGAAAGAAGTAGTTCGAAGTGAACTTGCCTGATTTCAGGTGACTAGTTAGCAATGGGAAAATATTGGAACATGGAGATGTGGCCTACAATCGTGACAGAGCGCTTGGCGCGGTGTCCTCGACAAAACTTCCAGATTCAAGTGAGTAGACTTGTTGCGGATGCCTCGAATCACAGTCGTGCATTGGTGCATATGCACGTCTTTCGGTAAGGGGCCGCGCACGATCATACGCATGCGCACTTGTCGTTCTGTAGGTGCGTGACGTGGTTGCACAGCTCCGTTAAGATCAACATGGGCTTTACCATGGTTCCGCTCGGTTTACGTCTTACGCAATGTGCAGGAGACGAGGGCCGTATCCAATGGATGTCTAGACAGCATAGAGTGGAGCGGGGAAGATTTGAGTATTGTTTCCGTTCCTGTCCTGTGCTTTTGATATGCAGAGTCGGGCATGTACAATCTGCAATGTGAATGGTGCTTGGTGGTTTGTCAAGTTTGCTTGCTCGTGAGATCTTTGGTGCCGATCTTTGTTTCCATTGTGGGCAGTGGGTACCGGCTGATGCATGATAGTACCAATTTCGCTACACCAAGTAGCCAACTGTGTCCTAAAGGGCATGGCTTGTCAGGCTGATTCAACTCTGTTAACTCTGTTGGTGTTTTATAATCTCGCTTCGCCTCGGAGCACACGGTAGCAGAGCTGTACTACATGTTGCGTTTATCCTCTGAAGTTATTTCAAACCTTCAAACAGCGTGGCGGTTAGGCACCAATTTATAGGCAGGGAATATACCCAAGCGAAGAGCGATCTCGTTCAATCGATCATCCATATGTGGCTGTGTGATATCATAGCAGCAGCAATAAGATATTCAGGCACAGAGAAATCTAATGATTTGGCTGTTGAACGACAAATAACTGTATGTGATGAACTGCCATTAATGCCGCTCTTGGTGTTTCCTCTCCACCGCTGGTCTGGGCTTCGGGGGGGCCAGAGCGCATGTCGATTATAACTCATATGTATAGATTTGATTCAACACATGAAGTCAATCGCAAAACCCGACTACAAAGGCAGATCATCCTTATAGCGGCTGCTCGTCAAATAGACCACCAGAACCTAGTGCTTGCCTCCCCTTCCGTGGACTTATATTCCATCCTTCAAACGGAGAAGCAAAGGGTGGAACTCGACATTACTGCCACTCCGCCGCCAATCTTCATCATTATATGGCTTGTTTCCAAACTAACTTTGTGAAGCTCACTTTTCGTATTCCACCAACAGCAAACTCCACTCCGGGGGTATCTCCCATCTTCTGTTTCTCTTAACAGTATGTTCCCTCATTTATGCAGTCGATTCCCTCCTTGCTCCCTTTCTTCTTCCTCCAATGATGCCAGTGCCCCCCTCATTCCTCTTGTGCCACTCATCGATTTCGCGTCGGACAGTCTCGCGGTAGTCCTTGTACTCTTCGCTTCCTTCTGATAGAAGCATAGGGCAGTGACCGCTACGACGAAGATGGCGTTTGAGATTTTCCCAGCGACAGTCTGGTTTGAACGTGCAGCTCTGATGGGGGCAACGATAAGGACGAAGGGTCTATTACATACCAGTAAGTAAGGATATTAACTCTGAACAAAATTTCGGGGCATAGCGTACCTGATGCGTTCTCTCATGTTTACTCAAGTTTGAACTATCTGCGCACGTGAAGTCGCAGAATCGACAGCTATGTGGTTTCTGATTGAGATGGAGAGCCGAAACGTGCGTTTGCAGCTGTGTATGCGTCGTGGTGGTATACCCACATGTCGCACACGTATACGGCCGAGCTCCTGTGTGTGTTCGTTCGTGATTATCCTTGGCTTGATTAGTGGCAAATGTCTTGTTGCAACCTTCATGGCTGCAAGCATAGGGGCGATGACCTGCGTGCCCAAGCAGGTGACGTGATAGTTTGGAACGTTGCTTAAAGTCCTTCTCGTGAGACTCGCAACCCTCCCACCGGCAAAAGCAGCGCGTGCATTTATCCACATGGGATGTTTTGACATGATTGTGAAGGAGATGGGGATTCTCAAAGGATTGGCCGCAGTGTGTGCCAGGGACGAGCTGCCACCTACAAACAGAGTCGCTGGCCGACCCGGAAGAAGCACTTGTCGTAGGACGAAAGATGGGGTCAGGACTGAAGAAAGGATCCGGCTTAATGACCTCGGCCTGGACAGCGGACGCAAGATAATCGAGCTTGTTGGGCAGTGCATGTTCCAGATTCTGATATCGCAATGGAATGTGATGATTCGGACCCATCCAAGGATGAATGATGTTATTGTTGTGGTTGATAGTGCTACTACTATGGAAACCATACGTAGGCTCCTGGAGGGTATTTCCAAGTAAGGTAGGATTGTTTGGAGCAGACAAAGTGTGATTCAAGGGCAAGAAGTTGGACTGAGTGTTGGGAAGCCCAAAGCCCATATTTCCGAACTGAGTTGGGGAGTGGTATGGATTGCCCGGCTGTATTGATAATCTCAGCAGCTCATTATGCCATTGCTCGGACGTTTGCTCAGGCTTCATCATCTGTTCCCCACATGCACGACGCGATCCATGGCAACATGGGTTGTTAATGTGACAGTGTGCATCCGATATGTTCAGTAAACACTGCGGGGCAGAAGGAGGTGGAGCGGGTGAAGATTGTGTACTGAAGGTGCTTTCGAGAGAGGTATAGTTGCAAGGTGATAAGGTGGGTGTAGCGACGCTCGAAGGTTGAACCACGACATTACATGGCGCAAGTGTGGTGTGGGACTGCGAGTAGCACGGGTATACCTCGTAGGCGGCGAGGGATGAGTTTCCGCCATGGAGGCCTTCCTGAAAGTGACATGGGACACTATCGTAGCAATAGATGGTGCCGGTGGCAGTGGGCGCTGTGTGGGCTGAGTGGCACTCACTGTCTGGATCTCCCAGGGGACAGGGCTGGACACCGCAGGATTTGCAGTAGCACGGGGTCTCTGGACACGTCGACTTGGTACACTCTGGGTCGACACAGTGGTCGCTGCAGTCGTTGTTTTGGTTGCAGTGCGGGTCGTAGCACTTGTCGTCGGCATCGCACACTTCGTCCCCAGAGCAAGGCATAGAACATGGGGAGGCACAAGGCGAGGCACAGGGCGAGGCACAGGGCGAGGCACATGGTGCTTCGAGGTCCCCACAGTCTTGGCAGAACTGCTCGAAGCAAACATCCGGGAACTGCTGGCCCAAATGCGAGTCTGCGCTCTCTAGAGCGGGGCCTTCGGGGGACGGCCTCCTTCGTTTGGACGGACGCTCATCAACAGCAGCAGCAGCAGCAGCAGCAGGACACGATGGCTGGTCGGCGGCGCAACAGGTGGAGCAACACGGCGCTTGGGAATCCGTGTGCTGAAGCCGGCGAGGTTCGCTCTCGGCCGCGAGCCTCTTTGCGCCCGTCAAAGGCTGCAGTGAGTGGTGTTGCATGGCGTCCCAGAAACAGAGGTTGTTGATGTCACGGCCGTCACCGCCGCCGCCGCTGTCGTCGTCCCCAAAGGCGCTGTCGTGGTCGTTGGCAAGATAGTCTAGGTAGAGGTCAGTCATTATGTCGGTGGCCATTGGTGGCAGAAAAAGAGCGTAGAGTAGAAGGTAGACGGAATGGCGGGGGTTGCGGATTGTACTGACGGTGAATTTGCGCGCGGTGTGTGTGCGTATGTGGGATGTTGGACGAGAAAACAGGTGAGCACTGTGATGGCCAACGGTGGACGTCAACTGGTCCCTCGATCGAAGGTGCGAACGTGCGAGCGTGCGAACCTGGGCCGGGGCCGGGTGTGCGGCGGGGTTGGGAACTCCAAAGGAAAAGGAAGAAAAACTCACACAGGTGGAACCTTGGAAGGGCAAAAGAAGCTTTGACAGTGAGCCTCTCGTGCTGGGTCAAGAGGTTGCTTCTCCAGGGCTTTCCCCCCAAAGGCACGTGAGCTGGACGTCGACCTTCCAGCTTGGGATGTCTTGTCCCGCAAGGTTTCGCCGGGGCTGGTCTAAGGTTGTGGCTATGAAATGTCAGTGATTGAGTGCTGATTACTGTGTAGGTACAACATACACAATACATGTGACATGTGGAGGGGGGGCACTGGGGGGCACTGGGGGGCACTGGGGGGAAATTCCCGAGGCAAAAAACCTGAGCCTAAGCCTGAACTCGAGTGCCGCCATTGGCCAGCCGCCCATCCATTCGATCTAATCACAATACCTAGGCCGTTGGGGGAAGGAAGAAGAATAGAATGTAACCATCTTGTGGAATGCCATCGTTTATCGTGTTCCTATGAAAGAGCCAGGCGGTTTGAGCGCAAAGACCTGGCTTGGTTGGTCACGTGGGCTGTCTTCTTAGGTCCTGGGCACTGGATAGGTCAAGTGCTGGCCTGGTTGGGCAACGTATGAACCGTCTCCAAATCCAAAACCTCTCTCTCCAACACAATCCCTCTGCCTCCATCCCCCGCGACGTCTGCATCTCTGCGCCCTTCCTCTTCCTCTTTTCCTCTTTTCCTCTTTTCCTCCTTTCCTCCTTTCCTCTCCGCCATAGACCATGGACATTGACGAGACGCTCCCATTCCCGGCTCCACCGAACCAACTTTGCTTGGCGGCTAATCGCTCCCCGGCAAACGGCACGCTTCCGTGCGCAGCGCTGCGCAGCATTCCCCCACCATCTGCACTATCCAACGACCTGCGGCTTTTGACATCCTCCCTCTCTTTCCAACGCAATCGCATCACCTCGCCCTCCTTATCCACTCTCCCCATCGACGTACGATACTGAATCTACGCCCTCGGCCCTCCCCAAACACACTTCGTATTGCCTCTTTCGCCGCCCCTGCACGCGCCAGGTGTCGGCCATCACCATATCCAAGCATCCTTTCGCGCAATCCTCCGCCTCCACAGTTGCAGCCCCGCTCGCTTTCAACTTCTCGAAACATTAGATGGGAAACCTGTGTGGCAAGCAGTCGAAGGACAGCTTCGACGGACCAGGCCGGGTATTGGGTGCTGCCCCAACTCCTTCTAACAATGCAAAAGCCTCCGTTCCCAAGCAAGCGAAACCAAAAGTCGGCGGCCCACCTCGGACCTTAGGTGGAGAGTCCTCAACTGGAGGCGACGCGCGTAGTGCTGCGGCAGCGGCGGCAGAGGTGCGTACTTTGAAGTCACAACCACAGCTGAAGTCCCCCAGTTTGCTCGCCAAGCCAATGACAACAACGGCCTGGATGTAGATCCACCTAGGAACAAAGTGCACGATATGCTGACGCAATGAAATACAAGGCTCGTGCAAGCAAGACCGCAACCGGGGACCTCGCCAAGAAGCTTGAGGCCCAGAAGAAGCAGACCCATAATCAGACACTCCAGCAGGTCGCCCAGGAGAATCTGGCACAACGGCAAGCGGATGCTGCGACCGAAGCCCGAAACTACAACTAACTGACAAGCCAAACATTTTCATATAGAGCTCCTCCGTGCTCTAGGATCCGTCAGGGCATGTCTCCGTCATCTTCATCTTAATCATCGTCGTCCTCATCATCATCACCTATAATACTATGATTTGGCGATCATCTACTGTCCTTGAGGCCAGTCGCATCTGGGCGGAGTTTGGAGAATCTTTTCTGTGTATATTCACTCCATCTTCACCATTTCGTCCTTGCGAGGCACTCCAATACTACTGCCATATTTTCCTACGTTCTTCTTCAGACACATGATTTCAACGGCCGGGACAGTCATGTATATTCGACCCCCTCGGATTACCAGCTATGTATGGATATCAACAGCAGTTGTCGGGCATCTGTATCCGCATGTTCTACGACCCATGGAGATGTGCGGACGTTTGATATTACCACCGTTCTTAAAGAGTCTACATTCTTCAATATTGCCATTCGCCTGCCGCGAATCAATGCCAACTTTCTTCCATTCTACAATTTCATCTCCACTTGGATATCAACGTTTGCCTTCATCTCATGCATGTAGTCCTCCGCCATAATATTGCAGACACATTCTATAAAACAAAAGTTGTCAGCGGATTTTGCACATTCGACATGTCAAAAACGGGCCGTACTCACTCTTAAATTGACGCACCGGAGCTTCGTTTTGAAAGAGAATATCAAGCTCTGCAGGGGTGCAGTCCTTCGTTTCAGGCAGGGATAGCCATACCAAAACGATACATCCGGCCATCCACCCAGCAAAGACAAGGTGCAGGAGGTAGTTCGGTTCATTATCTATCCATCTTCCCTCATCGCAATTGTCGACGCGCTATCTGTGCCAGCTGGACTATGATAGGCAGTGGGCCTCAGCCTATGAGCCTGCAGCAAGTCAGGTATCAAGCGTATGTGGACAAATTCTCCGCATACGATTCAGTCAGCCAAGATACGGTCAGCCTACTAAAAACCATCACAATAGAAGAACTCATAACGCCCGTGTTTAGGGATATCTTCAAACCAGTTATCGATGGCGAATGGATTCGTGGCGCCACTATCGGGCATGTTCAGAACATCCCGAACATGTCAGACCTTACGGTTAGAGCTTGTGCATACGAGTTACCGTATACCATCTACGCCTTATATAAACTTGACTCCAGTTGAAATTCCGAAAGAAACACCTTGGCGAGGCCCTCTTAATGGATATAGAGATGGGCGAGCGTCTTCCAGACTCTGAGATGCTCGAATCTGCAGCAGATGTATTCTCTGCCAACGGCATGCTCGAAGATCCGAAACATCTCCCCTCTGTTATCCTGCCATACTAGAAGCGTATAGTCTGATAACGGCTTTTGAAAAACCCTCTCTGGCATTTGATGGCGGGACTTCGCTCGTTGCTGATATTGCATTTTGCATTTCGTCCATTTATCTAAGCCCCTTGCTGAGGGAAAGCAAAACCTTCTTATATGAGATTACTACATTCAATCACTTTCGTGGCTGGCGGTGGTCGTACAACAAGGCAAATCATGCCATCAATGACATATTTTTCTTTAACGTGAGCGAGGGCCAGGTGCCGATCGAACATCTAACGAGCTACACATTAGCGGTGAGCCAAATCCAGAACACATGGCTTGCCTTTTGTCATGGTGAAGCATTGTGTGATGCTTTTCAGATTGGGACTGCGTCATTGGACTCCATATGCAGATTCGATAACACAACCACATTGACACTGCGCGTAGATGTGGAAAAACTTGTAGCTCATGAGGATGCGAAGAGAATGCGTGCTGATTATATGCACAGATACCATGTAATACATCCATCCAATGCGATGCGACTGCTTCGTAGGGCGCTGCGATATGATTCAATATCTTTGGTTAAATAGTGGAACAAATCCATGTGCTTCTAACTTGTTTCACGTATAGGAGAGATCCAAGTGACAGATCAGTTATATATATGGTTTAAGAAAATGGTGTCTTCCTCCTCGGAATGTGGAAAAGAAACTCAAATAATCACATATCAGATCAGAGAAGTCATCTCGTCAGTTCGGTACTTCTGTGGACTGCATGGTAGCTATAGTTTCGGATGTGAGAGTATTTGCCAAGCGTGGAGTAACATAACAGACATCTGCTTGGAAAAGGCCTCTTTGGAAGAAATCTATGGCTATGACAGCATTGTCAGAGATTTCTCCACCTGTTATGATGTAAGTCAAATGTGTTGGTATCTTCACTTTCAAGTACTAACCAAATCAATCCTATGGGCTTCTAGAACACTTATTTGGTATTTAGAACAAGCGTCTGCGGCGTCCCAGTCAATCGTAGCATCATGTGATGGCCGCATTACAGCCTTCGCGTTACATTCGGGAATAAATCTGCTGCATGGCCAATCTCAGCAGCCGGTTCTAGAACCAATATAGCGTTACGATAATGCCCGCCTCTGGAATGTTATCATGAAGCATCAGCGGTGAATATGTACAACATTGAAACAACTGGCACAAAGTGTCAGAACAGACATGGCTGACGTTTAGGCCCATCCAACATTCATTTTTCTAGCAGCGAACTACGTTTTCGTCAATAAAGTCGACTTGGTCAACCATGTGGCAGAGGTCCTTGATGCCTGTCTGGTCTGAATAACCGTACATTAAGATGGTGCTGTGGAGACGAATATAATCTTCGAATAGGGGCTGACCGATTAGAGGGAAACGCAGATGGCAATCTCTTTGAAGCGCATATATCTTACAGATGAAAACTGCCATGATGTTGCCAATCGTAAGGAACACTAAAGATCTAACTTACCTCCCGATGATCGTTAGCAGCAACCACGCTCTTAGTCGAGCCTCTTGATCGGTTGAATAAAAAAACCATTGATCATTCACATGGTACAATTCCAGCCCTTCTGATAATGTTGGTTCTTCGCGCAGTCTTATCTTTCCCGAGTCGCGATTGCCCTTGCAGAACTGGCATACAAAAAGGAAAATGCTTGTGGTAATATCATTGAGAACTACGTATTCGCCGAAGTCCAGATGATAGTGCAGTTGAGCAGCCCGGTTCAGGAACTCTTCTGCCTGATCTTGACGATTAGAAAATCTTGGCCGGTCTCCTTTTTGGATTGGTTGGAGTAGCGTCAAGGCTGATATTACATATACGAGTACATCAAATAATCGATCTTGACGGTGACAGTGACTGGCCATGTTGTCTAGGTTGTATGATCGGCTAAAGAACAACATGGTAACGTAAAAACGCTCGAGAAAGAATATTATGGATTCTTTCAATAGAATATATTCTCTACTCCTTGCATCTTCGACTGGGCCTAAATATGATGCTGCTGGGCTTATCTCGTGAATATGACATGGCCACTTGATGGGAGACTGCACTCTTGGGAAAATATCCTCGGCTCATACCAAAGGAAAGGATGTGTCGAGATTGCAAAGCTCTGGATCGTCCTGAACCGCACTTCCTGTTCGTATCGATGAAGGGAGATTTTGCGAATCCGTGGAATTTGTTGTATTTATGGGGCTGTCGCCTTTGAAACTAGGCTCACATCGATCCACTCGACATATAATCAATGGTGAGCTTGATTCAGAAGAGATGGAGTGTGGCCGCCTCGATGTGTTGCATGTCTTCCTGCGACTTGTGTGGTGATTCAGCTGAACTCTGCCCAGACTAGTTTATTAGTTACTTGAAATTCTCAAAATAAAAATCTATTCAGGTTTCTTTATTTCTTTCTTATAGAAAATTAAGAAAAATAAAACCCTTTTCTATAATTAAATAAATTTGGTGTCAGTATACTAGAAGTAAACACTTTAATAAAATATAAGCTAGTAAACATAAAAATATATTATAAACCAGCTTTAAGATTATAGACAATAGCTATTAAATATTATTGCTTTTAAGAGTATCAATCAATATATAAGTTTAGGGCTTGTAGAGTTAACTTATATAGTTTTACCCTAGTCTAAAGAACGACAAATATTTCCAACTCTTTCAAAAGCCTCACAAAAATCAGCTAAAATCTCAACAAAAAAAAGCTAATATATGGATTGATCATTTGGAGATCGGATGGGCTATCAGAATTATTAGGTTCGAATTGGATTAATTAAAGTCATCAATCCAAGACCAGAACAATTCAAATTGCAATGTTGAGTAACGGGTAGCAACTCTGGTTTAGGCGCATCCTCCGTATTAAGTGCAATAAACCTCAACAGCTCCCTACTTCTCAATCCCCGGCGTATCCTCAATCCGAAAAGCATACTTCATCGCACTCGCCTTTCCTTCTTTCAAATCTACCAATGCCTTCTGTATGCCCTCCAACCCACCTGGCACCACCTCCACTGGATGGGGTTTGAACCTATTAACTAGTTAGCCGTCACCAGATTGAGCAAACACCATATGTTGGCGTATAGGACAACCTACCAGCCTTCCGCCAATCCCCGGCCCAGATACCTAAAATAGACAAACGCAAAATCACTAGCGCCCCTATGTGCATCAAGTACGGAAGTCGAATTCTGTTCCATGCTCTTCGGAATGTCTTCATACTCCTTCCCGGGCGTTACCAGCGTGATCTTTCCCTTTGGATCAAGTACCTTCACAATATTCGTCCACGACCCGTGATCTGACGTCGGGTCGAAGGCGTGGCGGAGTGTTGCGCCGTTGAGTGCTTCCTTGATACCATTTACGATAGCAAAGGAATCGTTGCGGTAGTCAATGATGGTATCGCCTTTGCTGCGGTCGATTAGGGACTCTACGTAAGCTGTACCGCGGCCGGCGATGGCAACTGAGGAAGGCTTAGCATCTGATATAGGCAGGAGGGGAGAAGGGGAGAGGGAGAGTACTGATTGGATGGATGTTCGCACGCACAGCCAGTTTGATGGCGAAGGCGCCCACGGCTGATGCTCCGCCATAGATTACTAGTGGAATGCGTTCTGTAGCTGGAATCCATGGCAACGGAAGCCCGAGGCCCAGGTGGAGGCCGATTGCTGCGGTCATAGCGGCAAGGGGAATGGTCGAGGCATCTTTCGATCTCGTTAGCTTAATTCATTCGTCCAGTTCGCCCCATTCCTCAAACAGTCCATCTAGCTTATCAAGTCGTGAACGTAAGAACACTACTCACCCTCAAAAGATACATTCTCAGGTAAATGGAACGTAGTATGCTGCCACCCCACCGCATATTCTGCATAAGTCCCGTTCTTCGTCATAATCTCATGGAAACTGGCGACACGATCGCCAGGCTTGAATTCGTAGACCTTATCACCGACGCTGTGGACTATTCCTACCATGTCGTCCCCCGGGTTCTCCTCGTTCTTCAACAATTCGGGGATTTTCCTTAGTTGCGTTAGTTCTCCATCAGTCCAAGGGGGAACAATTATCAGAAGTCCTATCTCGTACAAGAGAGATAGATGGTAATGAGCAGGAAGATAGCTTATGGTATAAAACGAGAGTATCACAGAACATACCAGTCTTTTGGATTGCACCCACTGACCACGACCTTAATGACCACCTGTTCTGGGCCCGGTGTTGGGATTTCACTATCCAAAATCTCCACCCTTGGGCCTTTGTGTACAATAGCCTCCTTCATCTTAACTAATCAATCAATGTTATGCGGTGCGGTACAATTTGCTTCGTTGTTGATCCTAGATCTTTCATATGGTAGACAATCCAGATGGTTGGTAACACATTTATATAGCTAATCAACTGTTGCACAATTTTCAGGCATTTCAAATCCTGAATGAAGGGATTGAGCACACGTGTAGTGTTGTGTAGGTGCAATGTCTAAACAACGTGAAACTATGTTTACCTGCTGTTATGACGGAGATAAACCTAGCATATTTGTGCAGTTTATGTAGAGCATCTTACTAATTTTCAGTGTTGCACTGCTTAAGATCGTTACTAATTAGATAACACATATGCACGGGGGAGTCCCGGGGACCAAAAAAAGTTGCGCAACGAGACAACCCTGCGATGGCCTTCTACTTTAATGCTTTAGCAATGTCATTACCTGGTACTTGTTAAGAGCATTTGTCAGAAGTGGTAAGTAAGATGGAACAAAAACCGCGTAGTTGCACTTCCTTCAATTCAAAGAGTGCAAATGTGCTATCGGTCCGAAATTGATGATTATCAAGCTAAGATGGACAAACATGTTTTTGTCCGCACACTTCCATCTATGCGAATATAAATATATGGGTATACATGTTCATATACTAGCCACCAAACAATATGTTGACCACACACGACCTTATCCGAGATACAATCGCGCGGGTGGCGATTGCGATCGACCAGAAAGATTGGAATTCACTTCATACACTTTTCACTAGCGACGCAATATCGGATTTTCCAGCTCCGATTGGTACCCACACCAGCATCACTTCACTCCAGCACTCTTTGCAGGGCGCCCTGAAAGACTTGTCAACACAACATTCCCTCACCACGCAGACGATCGCCCTTGCTGATAAAACAGCCAAGGTTACAACGTACGCCACCACTGCCATTGTTGAGAAAGGAAAGGAAGGTGGAGGGACTCATACAAGCCTGGGTAGTTACGAAGATGAGCTAGTCAGGGATGAATTCAATGGTCAAGAGCGGTGGCGCATAGCAAAGCGAACAGCATCTTCCTTTCCTGGTTAGATAATCGACCACCCCATCTGTGCTATAGCATATCCCGAGCTCAATAAACTTATATAACGGAGCGTGTCAACGAGGGGATTAGGGTTTCGTTCTGAGATGACTTGCGATGTCATTGACGTATAGCTTAAGAAACTAAATCAAAGTGCTGCAGCTTTGACAACAACTTTGAGAAGTAGTTAGAGGCTGCGACTTTGACATACTGGAATAAAATCATTAGTTTCTTTTATTATATGTTAAATTGCTATTTTTATATTCTGAATTACCTTTACTATATATATCTTCAAGCTAGTAACCTATTCCTATTTTATCTACTTCTTTAACTCTGTTTATAAAGGCTATAAATTCTATAAAAAAGTTTTATAAGATTATAAAGATTTATAGTATTTACTAATAACAAATAAAATAATACAAAGCTATAATAGAATAGTATTTATACTTTTAAAAAATAAATAAACTACTAATATTTTTAAATTATAGTAATATAAAAAAATTAAAGTAAAGTAACTAGCTTTACTAAGAGTTAAGTTACTTAACTATAGGGTTTTATTTATTTATTAGTTCTTATAATAAAAAGCTTACTAAAGCTAGTTGCCTAACTCTATATCTTCTAATATTACTATATGCTTCAGACATTAGCAATGTGTCTATCCTTTGAGGGTACAAATACTAACTTATTACTGCTTCTTAATACTTTATTTATTATTGTGAACACTACAAATCCTCGTGATCATATAAGGCCTCTTTGTAGACCTTGTGGCCTTTACAATCTTCTTCTCTTCACTCAACAAATTATTGCTTTTGGTGCAACCCTATAGCCAGAGCGGGTTAGCCGCCCTCCCTGTTAGCGTGACTAAAGTGTTCGCCTGCTTTCGGCGAGGCTTAAGTCGCGAATCTTTGAATGTCGTACTGTAACTAACCGTCTTGTCCTCTGATCTAGAAGATGCTTAAAGCTTCGCTGTGGCAAATCAGTAAACGATATAGTTAACGCTAATTCCCGAACCTTCTATGAAATAGGGATAATAAAAAAATAAAACAAAGTCGTTACTACACAAACGCTTAAAGTTCCAGTTCTACTTTACATATCCATACAATTATATCTTGGCGCCTGTGGGGCATGGTTGCTGATCTAAGCAGAACGCCAGCTGACCATCATCATGCCACTTCGCGGCGCGGCGCAACTTACGGCTATATCTTTCTCACAGAATCGTCTAACGGCACATCAGCACATTATCCCGCCCTCAAGTTACGTAGACCCGCCTTTGACGCCTCCGCTGGCTGACGAGAAGCCGTTCCTACCATACAGGCACGCTGAGTCATCGTTCTTTTCAAAGTTATCCAAGCCAGAGGCACAGCAAGAAGCAGCCGTGAACAGAGTTTCAGCATGCACGAGTGTACGATGAGGTAGCGTCCGCTCGCCTTGTTTATCCCGAAAACGCTCCCGCAGTCTGTTGCCACGAGCATTACAACCTCAGCGACGTCAGCCGCTTTAGTCTACGCATACGAATAGGAGCTATCACTCGTTACAGCAGGAATACAGCAAGGAATAATAGCCCCAGGTTAGGGAAGGTCGGCGCACGGAAAAACGCCGTTTTTTCAGACTAGGGTTATTGGAGAATGCAGCCAGGAGAGGACAGCACTAGCCGCTACCTCCAACAACAGTGGCCAGTATTGGCAATGTCCACTTTGCACAATAACCCCTATTTTCTCTCCAGTCTGAGCGGTGAAGGGCAGATCAGGCTACTGAAAGTCCAACCCGAAGCGGATGGGAGTCAAGACATTCAATGCGAGCTCGAGACTGTCAACCTAAAAGACAACCCTAGCTATGTCGCCCTCTCGTATACATGGGGGCCTCCGACAGCTGAAGCGGCCGATTCAGGAGTCACAAGCATTCCGACTTATGCTATTAGGTGCAATGGCTATGCTATTTTAATTACCAAGAATCTTTATGACTTTATCTGGAGGTTCCGCCACAACCCTGAGCTTAATTTACAGAGATTATGGGTTGATTCTATATGTATCAACCAGCAAGATCCCGTAGAGAGGAGCACACAGGTGAGCTTTATGGCCTCCATCTACCACTCGGCCGACACTGTTATTGCGTGGCTAGGTGAGGAGGATGTTTACACCCAGGAGTCCTTTGCGCTCATCAGGACTCTAGCGACTCTCTGCAAAGATTGTAGTAAGCAGATAATGCCCAAGAATATGAGTTCGGAAGCTTTTGGGGTTATTCTAGGTCCACTTGCTGACGATCGCGTTTGGAATTCGCTGAGGCGGTTCTGGCGGCGAAGATACTTCAGACGAACTTGGATCATCCAGGAGGTAGCACTAGCTAAGAAGGTGATAGCTAAGTGTGGCAGTCATATCCTTGACTGGGACTATATTGTTGAAGCATCGCGGTTTTTAACCGTCACCCCTTGGGCACGGTTCCTGAATTCGGGAGTGCACGAACCAACCGATCGAGAGTACTCGAATCATGCCCTGCCACTATATCTCAACGCGAATAGCAAACTGGAGAAGTCGGGGAGATCCCATGCTCTACTCTACGCTCTTGTTAGAGCACGGAGGTTCGAGTGCTCAGATCTCAGAGACAAGGTATATGCCCTCCTTGGCCTTGGGGCAGATCACACGAAGGGAAAACCGCGCCTGCAACCTGTCTACGGGGACCGCTCAGTTATTGAGACCTACGTTTCCACAGCGATTCAGATATTGGAAGACGCAGACGATCTATTGCTCCTTGCTCAGGCCGAAGGACGAGACTTCCAAAAAATTGAAGGCCTCCCATCCTGGGTTCCGGACTGGTCCTGTACAGAAGGCCTTGGCCTTGGAATAGTCGGTTATGAAAGGTTCACAGCTGCTGGGAATTTACCGAGGAGTCTGGGAATTGATGAATCACACATGTCATTGGCCATTAGCGGGTTGCGGCTTGACAGAGTCGTCCAAGTAGGCGAGTCCAAGGATGAGGCCCTAATTCATAGAAAGCCCCCTTACTTTCCTGGCTGGATCTCCATCCTGTCCGCTCTTCCTCCTGTATACCATAACGGGCAGCCAAAAAGCGAAGTATTCTGGAGAACGCTTGTTACCGACACAGCTTCTCGCTTTCCTCACCCAGTACGGCACCCAGCTGCAGAGGAATACAGATTTGCATTCTGTCATTGGATAACACGCGTTGTTCTGCGCTGGATGGAAGAACCACCATCTATGGAGAAAGAATGTTTCTTGGAAGGGCTTAACCGGCTTTCATCCTCGGACGAGACAAGACTCTTCCCGTCTATTGCGGATAAACTACACATCACCTTCGAAGGTAATTCGTTGTCTCATTCCTCCACTAACACAAATACGGGTAGCAGTAATTACCCAGACGCAGATGATTATGACGCCATCCTCAACTTCTCTTCCCACACAAGACTCCTACGAACTAGCACCAAATATCTCGGCCTTGCAACAACATCTGTTAGAGAGGGTGACTCTGTGTGGATTTTGCCCGGCTCTCGAGTGCCACTCATCTTACGAGAAGCCGGCGCACGCAATGAATATCACCTCGTAGGAGGGGCATATATTCATGGGTTCATGCAAGGGGAGGCGCTGATGTCTGATGCAGTCCTTATGGAGATTAAGGTTGTGTAGGATCCGGTCCTACGGGCGTTGTTATGCGAGGTGTAGATAATCCATAGATGGCACTGCTGCTGGTTGCGATAGTTGGTACAGGTTTCGAACGGGGGCCATGAGTGTTGGCTTACAATCCTATCACTTCAGGATATTTTCATTATAGCACACATAGTTCTTGTCAAAGATATGGCATCCAGCGTGGTTGATGAGCGAGTTGCTCGCCAAGAGATTGAAACAGAGTGTCTAATAGCCTGTTCGATAAACTTCTAGCACTAGGTTTAATAGGGTCCAACGCTCTAGTATTCGCTAAACTCTAACACGCGTTAGATAATTTGCCTTTTATTAAAGTATTTTAAAAAAATAAAATACTTGCTTTTTTATACTTATTAGAAGCTTTTATTTCTTTAATATATAAACTATTAAATAATTTTCTTTAATAAAGAATTTAGTAAAGTTTAAAAATATTAGATAATTTTAAGTAATAAAATATACTATAAAAAAGCTTATATTTATATATATATAGTTTTTATTTATAAATTTACTTTTTTTACTTTTTTAAAGCTATAAATATATTTTAATTATAAACTACTTTTATTTTTATTTTTTACTTTAATAAAAATACTTATAAGAGTTAGTATATATAAAGTTTTTTTTATTATTTTTTAGTAGCTACTTATTTTTTAATCTTTTTTAACTCTACTTAAATAACTAAGCTTAATAATTTTTTAATTTTTTTTAATAGTAACTTTTTAAGTACAAGCTTAAAATACTAGTGCTTATAAAAAGTAAATATATATAAAAAGTAAATATATATAAAAAGTAAATATATATAAAAAATAAATATATATAAAAAGTAAATATATATAAAAAAAAATTTACTATTTAAAAAGTTATATTATTTATTTTTATATAAATAACTAGCTTTTTCTTTTATAAAAACTTTTTTAAATACTAATACTTATAATAGTTAGTATATAAAGTATATAAATTTTTTTTTCTAAAAATATATTTATAATTTATTAATATATATATTATAAGGCCTTATCAATAGTAAGGTCTAAAGTAGCTTATTATAGTACTTTAGGTAATAGACTTTAGTTAAGTAACTTAGTCCTTAGCTAGGCTAGTTATTTAACTCTATATCTTCTTAGATTATTATATATTAAAGATATTAGTAATTTGTTTATCTTTAGAAAGTACTAATGCTATCTTATTATAGTCTTTCTACTACTTGTTTATTATTATAAATATTATATATTTTTATAACTATCTAAGGCTACTTTATAGACTTTATAACTCTTATATTTAAATTACTTATTTTATTATAATAAATTAATATTTTATTTATAAACTTTATAATATTAGATATAATTACTAACTACTAAGTAATACTAAGACTAATAGCATATAAGGCTTCTTAGCCTAGTATAACTAAGAGTAATTTAAATAATATAAAGTATTATATTATCTAAAATAGTTATTTAAAAGCTATTTAAAAAAAAGTAGCTTTATTATAAATAGTAAAACTCTTTTTTTATAGTTAGAAATAAAAAAAGCAAAGTATACTATAGTATTATAGAAAAGTAATATAAAAACTTAGTTAACTTTAAGCACTAGCTAGTTTAGCAAAATCTAATAAAGATTTAAGTATAGTTCTAAAGTAAAAAAAATTAAGTTAAGTTAGAATAATTAAAGAAGTTATAAGACTATTATAAAGCTAGTAATAAATTAGTGCTCTAAGAATAAGCTTTAAAGCTAATATTAGCTACTTAGTAAATATTATCTATAAAATAAGCTAATCTACTATTATACTAGAGTAGAAGATACTACTTCTGCTCTTAGGTTTATAGCTATAATTCTAGCTAGAAGTAGAGATAGGTTTTTCTAGTAGAGTTTAGTAAAGGGATTTACTTATTTAGTTTTAAAAAGAATAACTATCTTATTATACATAACTCTATTAGATATAGAAGTTATCTAATCTTTATAAAATAATTTTAGTTTATAGTCTTTAGTTATAGTATAAAAATTAATAGTAGTATACTATAAAAGCTTTATTTCTTATATTTCTTCTTTTAAGAATCTTTTTAACCTAGGCTTTATGCTTAAATACTTCTAAATCTCTATATATATACTTTATCTAACTAGCTACTCCTATACTTAGCAAGCATATCTTGCTAGTATACTATAACTTAAACTTTTTTATTATTTTAAGAAAAAAAACTATACTAACTATAACTAGTAGTGCTATAATATAAAAAAGTATTTCTAAAAGAACCTAAAGTACTTCTTAAAAAAAAAAATTTATTTTTAAAATTTAGTATTTATCTAAATAGTATAAGCAAATTTAAAATACTTATATAGTATTTTAAATAGAAGTAGATTAACTTTAGCTACTTAGCTAGAATAATATAAAAGCAAAAATACTAGATAGTCTAGGATCTCTAGCTAAAAAACATAAGGCTATGTTTTAAGCTATTAAGAATTATTATTAATATCCTAACTAAATACTTAATAATATTTTAAACTACTTTTATCTACTATAAGTAGAGATTATAAAGTTTTATAAGTATAATCTTATATAAACTTCTTTTTTATTTTTATTTTCTTATTTAGGTTTAGCTTAGTTTTTACTTATAAAAATTATAACTATAAAATAAGTTATTTTTCTATTTAGATAGTATTTCTTATTCTAGTATAACATGTTATTAATGTGTTTATATAACTTTTATTCTTATCTCTCCTATTAAATATATGCAATATTTTGTAATACTTCTAATTTCTAATCTCTATAAATTTAGGAATTAAAAGCTAGGAAATAGGAGATAATTATTAATTATCTATTAATAATAAGGAATTAAGATAAAGGAATTAGGAATTAGGAATTAAGAAAAAGGACTTAGGACTTTATTTCTTTTATATAAACTACTTTTCTCTTTCCTAGTATTTAGTTCTTTACCTAGAAAATATATTTTATTCTACTAAGCTTTGTTCCTTAGTATAATAAATACTTATTTAAATAATAATAATTATTTAAATAAGTAATCTTACTTTTATATACTACATTTATACTTCCCCTTGATATTACTACCTCTAGTAAATATTCTAGGTCCTAGAGAGTAGTAAGAAGACTAGAAGAAATATTATTTATTTCTCTATTCTTTATAGAGATAAGAAAGACTTAACTAGTAAAGATAGCTAATAAATATTTTATCTTTTTATATAAAAAAGTTTATAAGTTATTATAATACTTATTTAATATAAACTATAAATTAATCTTAACTATTTAGCAAGTAGTAAATAAAGTTTACTAATAGCTATATAAGAATAAAATAATTAAAGTAAAGTTATATAAAAATAAGAAATAGTAATCTTTACTAACTATGCTTTTTAAAGCTCTAAAAGTAGTAAAATAAAATAATAAGTTTTAAAAAGCTAATAAAAGAAAAAAATTAAAGAAGAAAGTAGTAGATAAAAAGAAACTACTTATAAAAGATATTACTTACTATAAGTATTCTAAAAAAGATATATATTCCTAAATTATCTAGACAAAGTAAAAGAAAATCTTAATAAATTAAGAAAAAGCAAAGGCTAGAGGAAATAAAGTTACCTCTCTTAGCTAAACCTTTATTAAAAAGATTAAAAAATTTTATTTTTTTTAATATTTTTTATTTTATAGAAGTAGAAAGCAAAAGTTTTTTTATAAGATAATAGCTTTTATAAAAGTAAAAAACCTAGGTTTTTTTATAAAGCACTATATCTAAAGCTTATAATATTCTTTACTTTATAAGTAATAGTAAAAAAAAGATATTATTAGTAGTTATAAATAGTAGTACTTAATTAAATATTATCTTAGCTTTATCTATAAAAGAAGCTAGTTTTATAGTAAAGCTATTACTTAATTTTATAGTAAAGTTTCTAAATAGTTTTTACTTACTATTTATAGTATAATAGTAGTAAAAGTTACTATTATTAACTTCTAAAGTAGAGAATAAGTATTATACTAGCAAGATATACTTACTAGGTATAGAAGTAGCTAGTTAGATAAAGTATATATATAGAGATTTAGAAGTATTTAGGCATAAGCCTAGGTTAAAAAATTCTTAAAGAAAAGAATATAAAGAATAAAGCTTTTATAGTATACTACTATTAATTTTTATACTATAACTAAAAACTATAAACTAAAATTATTCTATAAAGATTTAATAACTTCTATATTAGATAAGATAGATAAGAGATAAGATAGTTTTTTTCTTTAGAAACTAAATAAGTAAACTCTTTTACTAAACCTACTAGAAAAACCTATCTTTATTTCTAGCTAGAATTATAGCTATAGACTTAAGAGTAGAGGTAGTACTTCTTACCTTAGTATATACTTCTTCTACCTAAGCTTAGTTCCTTTAAGCACTACTATTACTAGTGCTAGGCCTAAAATAAGTTTAAAAAAAAAAAGTAAAAAAATAAGAAAAAAAAAGACTTATAACTCTATTAAATTAAAATTTTGTACTAGAATTTACTTTTAGTATATATACTTAGTTTTTTTTAATATTCTTTAGTTTTAAATCTTTTTATATCTTCTACTACTTTAATTACTAGCTTTAGTAGATAGGCGTGGTCTATTTTAAAACTAGTTTTAGTACCTTTCTAAATTAATATTATGCCTTTTAAGCCTCTTAGTAAGCAATAACCTTATTCCTCTCCTTTGTATTTTAGCTTTTAGAAATAAGAAATTACTTAGTTGCTTTTAATTAGAATATTCTTTTATAGTTTTTATCTAAATAGCTAGTATAGTTACTTTTAGTAGTAACTTAATATAAAGAATAGAGAAATAAATAATATTTCTTCTAGTCTCTTTACTACTATCTAGGACCTAGTAAATTTACTAGTAGTAGTAATATTAGGGGGAAGTGTAAATGCAATATATAGAATAAAGTTTACTTATTAAAATAAATATAGAATTTATTTTAATTAAGTATTTATTAATACTAAAGAGTTAAATCTTTAGCAGAACAAATAATATATTTTACTAAGTAAAGAACTAAATACTAGGAAAGAAAAAAGTAGTTTATATAAAAGAAATAAAGTCCTAAGTCCTTTTTCTTAATTCCTAATTCCTAATTCTTTTATCTTAATTCCTTATTATTAATAGATAATTAATAATTAATAATTATTATTTAATAATTAATAATTATCTCCTATTTCCTAGCTTTTAATTCCTAAATCTATAGAGATTAGAAATTAGAAGTATTACAAAATATTATATATGTTTAATAGGAGAGATAAGAATAAAAGTTATATAAACACATTAATAACATGTTATACTAGAATAAGAAATACTATTTAAATAGAAAAAATAACTTATTTTATAGTTATAATTTTTATAAGTAAAAACTAAGCTAAACCTAAATAAGAAAATAAAAATAAAAAAGAAGTTTATATAAGATTATACTTATAAAACTTTACACTTAAGACTAGTTTCTATAGGCATTAAGCTCTACTTCTTTAATAATAAGTTATGTTTTCTTTATTTATATAGCTATTTCCTTTCTATACTTATTAATCTCTTTATTTAAAGTGCACTAATAAACACTATTACTTATAAAGAAAGTAAAATACTTAGTAATAGCTAGGTTATTTTACTAAATCTAATAGTTAATAGCCTTAGAGATAGAGTTCTTAAATTTGTATAGAATATAGCTAAAAAAGCTTAGTATATACTACTATACTTGTTTAGATAGCTAGATAAAAACTAAAGAGCTATAGTAAAAGACTAATAAGCTATTATAAGTTCTTAGTAAGTTTTTATTTTTAGTACTTTTATAGTTAAATAATCTTTATAAACTCTTATAAACTATAGTAGAATTATTTAGTAATTATGCTTTTTTAGCCTAGTTATGCTATATAGTATGCATAAGTAAGAGATCTATATCTCTTCTACTTTTAATATATATAATCTCTATTAAATATATAGCTTTTTTTCTTTTAGTAAAAAAGAAATAGTTTTTTTAAATCTAGCCTTTAATAAAATTAAAGGCTTTTTTTATTCTAACTAATTTTACTATATTTAGTATTCTTTAATATAATTATAAAACTTAAGTAATACTTTAGTATAATAAGAAAAATACTTATTAATAAGTATAACTAAACTTTAAATTATCTAAATTTTTTTCTATAGTAAGCTATATTTATAATATTTAAATTAAAATAGTAGAAAAAACTTAGATCTTAGCTTTAGTACTTTTAATATAATAAAGATATAATACTAGCTAAGTTTTCTATTAAATATATATATAGTATAAGTAATATAAAAAGTCTTTTTAAATAAGTTACTAAATTATTAAATAAATTAAATATACTTTTAACTTAAGTTGCTTTTGCCTTAGATATAGTAAGTATAGTAGTAATATATTTTAAATTTTTTTTAATAATTTAAGTAAGCTTTAAATTTTTAAATAGCTAAGTAAAAAGTAGCTTTACTAAGTTCTAGTTTTATAAAATTTTATAATATTTCTTTTTATCTTTAAGTCTAAGCTAAGATTTAAAATTAATAAGTAGTTTTACTTACTTTAGTACTTAGTAGTATAAAAAAAGTTTTTATTATTTTTTTATTATAATAGCTTTTAAAAGAGTATATAATAGTTATTACTTATATAAGATTTCTTAGTTTATCTTTACTTATATATATAGTAAATATTATTTTTATTACTATAGTATAGTTTAGATTATTTATAATAAGCCTAAAAATAAATATACTAACTTAGTATAGTGCTAGTATATATTATAGTCTTAGGTTTTTATATTATAAGCTTAGTACTATATATTTAGAATTTAGATTTATTTAGTTATATTTATATACTTTTTCTAATAGCTTTTATAAGAATAATAAGTAGTTTAGCCTTAAGTAAGCATTTATATTTATAGCTAAATCTAGCTATAAATAAATAGTATTTTTTATAATATTATTAACTACTATTTAGTTTACTAGCTAGTAATAACTATAGTCTTATACCTTAGTCTAGAATCTTGTTTATAACTTTAGAAAGTAAAAAGTAGTAAGTTTAATACTTTATAGTACTTTAGCTACTTTTTTATAAGCTACTTTTAATAGTTAACTTATAAGGCTAGCTAGTATAGTATTATACTTAGTTTATATACCTAAAGCTTTAGCTTAAAAGTCTATTACTATATAAGCTAGTTTCTTAACCTTTAGAACTTATAAGCTCTAATTCTTAATAAAACTACTTAAATAAATATAAAGTTTTTAATAAACTTTTTTATTTAACTAAGTATAGCAACCTTTATAGCCTTACTTTATAAAAGACTTTTAGAAGATAAGTTATAGTAAAAAGTATAAGTTCTTTATCTTTACTTTAATACTAAACTTTAAGTAGCTTGCTTTTTAAAATAGTAGCTAATATATGTGCTTTTACTACTACTAATTTTATTATATTATAGTACTTAAACTTTATTCTAATAAAAGTTATTATTCTATAGTAGTTTCTTTAACTTTTTTTATTTATTTACTAGTTTTTATATATAGTAATATACTAAGTATTATTATTTAGAGTGCTCTTAGGCTTCTATAAGAATAAAAGAAATAATTTCTTAAGTCTAATTCTAAATTCTCTAGATAAGATTAGCATATATATTAAAATTAGTTATAAATAGTAGTAAAATCCTTAGCCTAAATTATTTTTATATTAGTTTTTCTTTAGCTTTCTTTTAGATTTACTAAGTTATTATATTTAATAGCTATAGCCTAATATAACTTAAGAAGAGCAACTTTGCTTAAAAAAGCTATTTAGATAAGTTTCTTTATAGATTCTTATATAGTAGTATACTTAAGTAAGATATTATCTTAGAAGATATCTAATATTTTACTAGTTCTTTAAAATTCTTTTCTATTATTTTCCTACTAGTCTATATTAGCTTTGCGCTAGTTCTAAGCTTTTTTTATAATATAGTTTATTATTCTATTTGCTTACTTGCTTATCTATACTATTATAGCTTTATCTTTATAATATAGTTATTTAATATAATAATAAGCTAGCTTACTATATTATATAGTATCTAAGCCTATCTATAGCATTCTTATAAAAAGCAAGTTATACTACTAGACTCTAAGAGTTTAGATTACTAATAAACTAGCTAACTATAATTATATTCTATAAAAGCTAGTACTAGTAATAGTTTATAATTTTAAGTCTATTATTAGAGATTATCTAAAAGGATTATAAAGTACTATTACTCTTTAAGCGCTAGATAGCAAATGCTCTTGTATAGAAGATTATTAGAAACAACTAGCTATAGAATTAGACTAGGCTTTATTTAGTAATAATAGAGATAAGCTTTATATTTAATTTATATCTATAAGAGATCTACTTTTAAGAATATAAATATACTACTTAATAGTAGAAGTACTCTTAGTAAGCTAGTTCTAGAATACTAGTTCTTTTCTATATTTACTAGTTATAGTAGTTAAGATATACTTAGCTTTGTAATCTAGTTACTAGAGGGCTTAGTTATAAACCTAGCTTCTAAGGCTTATTATAATATAGTTTATTACTATGCTTAGGCTCTTAAACTAAATTCTCTACCTAGTTTCCTATACTAGTTATTCTCTTTGCTAAAATACTATCTTTTACTTTTGCTTACTTCTAGAGTTAGGAATAAGCTTTATAGAACTAACTTTATTTAGTAACTAAATTTAGGTTTTAAAAGTAGTAAAAAGTATATAAAGCCTAAATTAAAATAAAAAAGTCTTTAAAAAATAAAAAAAGTTATTAGAATTTTAAAAAAAGTTAGAGTAAAAAGTAAAAAGTAGGAAGCTCTAAAAACTTAGGTAAAGTACTTTATTTATTAGTATAGAGTTTTAGAATTCTTAGCTAACTACTCTTCTTAAGCAGCTAGAATAGTATTAGTATAGAATCTATTAAATTTTTATCTAAAATAAGTTAAGATTTTAATCTAGTTTTAGATAGTTGCTATTATTATCTAAACTATTTACAGCTAGTTTTCTAGCTACAAATGCAAAGAATATATTTTTAAACTTTTTAAGTTAAAAAAATAATAAAAAATAAAAAATATAAAAAATACAAAACAATAATAAAAATAGTAAATAGTATAAAAAAAACATATAAAATTTTTAAAAAAGTTGCCTTTAGCTACTACTTTTCCTAGTTAGTATGCTATCTCTTAGTATACTTCCTTTCTTTTTTACTAAAGGCTAAGGTTAAATCTTCTATAGTATTATCTAAATAGTAGTAGTTATATTAAATAGTATTAGTAAGTACTTTTAAAGCCTCTTTAGTTTTGTTTTTATTTAGTAACTAAAGTTAGTAGTTTCTTTTATTAGAATAGTTTTCTAAAAGAATATAAAGCTATTATGCTTAAATATTCTCTTTATTATTACTTTCTAAACTAATTCTATAGCTAGTAAGTCTTTTAAGTAGTTATTTTTTCTTAGTGCTCTAAAGCTCTAGTTCTAGCCTTATAAGTTTTAACCTTCTTTAGTATTCTATTTTAATTTATTTAATATTTTTTAATAGAATTTTTAAGTTTCTTGCTTAGTATAGTATAAAGAAAGTGTTCTATTTAAGTTCTTTAGCTAGTAGTATTCTTTCTTATAGTTTATAGATTTAATTTAATATAGGCTTAACTACCTACTATTAGCTTTTTAGCTTTAGACATGTTAATTTCTTAAATTAAATTTATAATAAAACTAGAGCTTTTTCTTCTAGCTCTTTATAATTAATATCTTAGTTGTATTTAATATTTTTCTTAGTAGCTTATAGTTATGTAGTGTTTTTTATAGCTATTTTTATGTCTTAGTCTCTTAAATCTAGCTATTAAGCTTATATTTAATAAGATCTTTATAAGTATAAACTTTTTAAATAGTAGTATCTACTATATTAGTATGTAGAGTTTAATTAGTAGTATTAAGTTCTACTTAGTAATAAGTTATATTATAAAATAGCTTATACCTTCTAAATAATATATTAGTCTATTTAAAAACTATTAGTAAATTATTTACTTAAGTTTTTAGGAGTTTCTTTAAAGCTTTTATAATTAGCTTATAACCTCTTTTAATTTAGCCTTGTACTTAGGATTATAAGCAAATGCTTAGATATATTAGATTCTATATATAGTAGTAAGTAATTAGAGAATATTTTAGTTTTCTAAGCTACTATTATAAGTAAGCTTTTAGACTATGCCTTATTTATAAATAAGATCTTTATAAAAAAACTTATAATACTATTTAAATTTACTTTAGCAAGTACTTTTTTTCTACTTAGCTAGTAAAGTACTTTTTTATAAAACTAAGTACTATTTTTTTAAAACTAACTTTAGTATATAAACTATATTAATAGTAACTTATTTTTAAATAACTTAAAAGTATATAGTTATAAGTATCTCTTCTTTATGCTTTATTATATAGATTTAATACTTTTTATAAGTTTAGAGCATATTTTTAACTATATTATATATATTTCTCTACTAGTATTAAGTAATAAGACTAAATAGATAAAGCTAATGCTTTTATTTTATTTATTTATAGATTTCTTTAGCTAGTATAGCTTATTACTCTAGATTATTTACTACTTTCTATACTACTATATTTCTAAAGTTTTTTTAAATAAGTACTAATTTTTAATAAAAAAGGTAAAGTGCTTTTTAGTCTAACTATAAATTTAGTGTCTACTTAAAGTCTTTAAGTGTTAGCTATAAGAAGAAAAGTAGCTATTTGTCTTAACTCTTTACTATATTCTTTAGCTATGTTAGGACCTAGAATCCCAACGCAAGGCTGGTAGCCTTATAAAGGACTCTAGGCAGACGCAAAGGGTGACTAAAGGAAGAAA